>OW119925.1:80876568-82076568 GCA_933210815.1 Meta bourneti | reverse complement strand
CACCGTGGAGAGAGGATGCTGAACAGCTGCGTTATGCACCGCCACACTGGTCCTGCACCGGGTATTATGGTATGGGGCGGTATTGGATATCAATCTCGCACTCCTCTAGTACGCATTGCCGGTACTTTAAACAGCCAGTGCTACATCTCCGAGGTGTTGGAGCCAGTTGTCCTTCCTTACCTTCAGGGCTTGCCCACAGCCATATTTCAACAGGATAATGCGCGACCACACGTGGCACGCATTGTCCAAGGGTTCTTCGTCAATCGCCAGATTGAATTGCTTCCCTGGCCAGCTCGCTCTCCGGATCTTTCGCCGATAGAAAACATGTGGTCCATGGTTGCTCAACGATTGACCCAGAATACATCCCCAGCTGCCACACCAGATCAACTTTGGCAACGTGTGGAAGCTGCTTGGTCTGCTGTTCCCCAAGAACACATCCAAAGTCTCTTTGAATCAATGCCGAGGCGTGTGGCAGCGGTGATCTCCAACAATGGCGGCTACTCTGGCTACTGATTTTGGCAGGAACCACACTTCACAGAAGTCTATAAATTTAATCATTTGATACTTGGTCAACATGTTATCTACAAAATAAATTTTGTTGTGATATCTCTTGTCTTTCTTGGTGTTGCAATTTGGGTGGCCAGCAGTGTATTTCGGTTTGGACTTTTGAAAGCTGATGTGCGATTTGCTAGCACTCATTTATGAAAGGACACTATAAATTGTGGAATATTGATACATAAAAACAACTGAACTATGCAGTATAGGTTCAAAATATGCAATGCAACTGTTAGAAATGTATCACAAAGAATGTCACACAAAATTATGATAAATATATCGGTATTATCTTAATTTCCAAATTTGTTCCATGTCTATCCGAGCTAGTTTCCAGTTGCTAATGCAATGGAAAAATTTTATTTTTACCGGACTTATAATATATTTATATAAAAAGTACAAATATTGATATAGCAAAGTAGCTTCATGTATATATTTTCTATACAATAAAATGTATGATTTTGGAGTTTAAATACTGCAATGAATAAAATACTTTCTTGGGACCAATTTTAATCCTCCTGTGTTTGACTCCAGATATCTGTCGTTATTAGCATAACTGATCAAATCTTGATAGACAAGATAGCTTGTTATTGGAAACATACTGACCAGATCTTGATCTCATAAAAAAGGCGATATTTGGATTACAAGATATCTGGTCATTAGCAAAATTGGTCAGATTTTGCTGGACGAGATATCTCGCTACACCACTTGGAGGGTTAAAGTTAATTTCACAGAATGAAAACTATCAATATACATAATCACTTAATGTCCTGTAAACAATAAATTACAATAGCATCCTATTTTGTTACAACTGAACTGGTTGGTTGTTTACTTTGTTTAACTGATACTTGATGTATAAATGAATTTCAGATAAGTATATTCATGTTGTACAAATTGACTATACATTATTTTCACCATTTAACCCTCCTGGTGGTTATCTTAACGAGGTATCTCTTCAGTAGCAAGACTGACCATATTTTGATGGACGATATATCTTGTCATTAGAAGAAAACTGACAGATCTTGATCTCATCATAAAAAATCGGCGATATCGGGATGACGAGATATCTGGTCATTAGCAAAATTGTCGGAAACTTTGTCGTTGGAAGAAAACTGACCATATTTTGACGAGATATCTCGTCATTAGCAAAATTGGCCAGATCTCGTCGAAGCCACTTGCAGGGTTAAAATTGTAATGCGATTTAAGAGGCATTTTGATACATTGATAAATCTGATAATGTGAAAATTTTTAATTCTCTTTCCAATACTACGGTAGAAATACTCTTTACTTGTTTTAAATTTATAAAACTACAATTCTAGAAATGAACCGATATAGAATAATTTATTATTTCTGAATTCCCTTCTCTATAATTTCCTACATCCCAAAAATCTTTGTACATAAGCCTTATCCCTCTGAGAAATCTATCAAAAACACTAATACAAATTATTGTGCATGAGCAAAACCTTTCTCCGAAACATTTCACCTTAACATGCCATATATATGTCTCACAAATCTCAAAATATTTTATTTTTAGCTAAACGCTGACAGCAAATTTAAGCCTTCCTTGGAGAAAGGTTAAAAACATCCATTCCTTAAGCCAGAAAAGTGAAAGTTTCTGCCCCTAGCATTCCATTCCAAAAGACAAACAAAATCTGCTCTTTTAAAATATTTGAAAATGGATTGGTAAAATACGTAACTCAATTTCTATTTCGAGAAAATCCACATTTTGCTTAATCCTGCGCTTTACGACGAAGTCCATTGAGACTTATTCTAAAAAGAAAAGGAATATTTTTAATATCCTCAACGCAGCCTTTGTGGTTTGCTCTTCAATTGCTATTTTGCAAAAACAAAAAGTGGAGCATTGAGACTTTATTTTTGTGGTGAATATTATTCATTGTCGTTTTATGAGAATAAAACCGAATTCGCTCGAAACTGAATTATAAATAATTTCGTGATTTGTCTGTTGAATAGAATCTTAGAAGCAATCGGTAGTACTGCAATTATAGGGAATTAAAATTCCGATTTTGAATCTTATGCAAGAAAGCAATCAATGTAAATTTTCTCCAAGTTTGTTTATCTAATAAAACAAACGCATCGTTCATGATTTAACTGTATGCACCTTCTAAATTATTCAATTGTAAAAAAACATGCTTCTTAACAAATTGTTTATTCAAATGCTTTTAAGGAAAGTGTAATCATAATTTTTGTAACATTAAATTGTGACATATATTCGGAATAGAATTATTTGAATTTTAATCAATCTATTTATAAAGTAAATGGATATTTAAAATCCGGAAATTAGAATTTTGACAATTTGTTAGTTTAACAGCTGAATTTCAGTTGCAACTTAATTGGAAAGAGAGTATTTTATGATAAATGTGTTGCATTTTTGGAAGTATTCAAAAAAAGAGACATGTTCTTAGAATTCATGAAAAAATCCTCAAAAGGATAAAGTACGGAGATTTATTCATAAGTCACCTGTTTCATTAGAAGGTTGATGATTACTACCATCGACCTTCTATTGCAATAGACGGAGTATGTGCGCGCAGCTTCATTCTATTTCTTCCAATCGCTCGGTTTAAAGATCTGTCACGTGATTGTGAGAAAAAGCATTAATCCTAATGTGGGACAAATTATCCATTGATTAAAATGATTATTCGTCGTGATTAAAAATACTAGTCTGCGCTTCGATAGCCAATCGACCCAAGGCATTTGGTAAGCCCACGTGACTTCTGAGGTTTTATGCTGTCATGATTCCATCCACATGATCTGTCTATTTGATTGGAAGGTCGTTGATTTCTTCTCGAGGAAGTCATACAGTGAACTGAAACTTAGCTCGTGTGCACCACTCAGTATCGATCACCTAACGCATTCGCAGTTTTTCTTCAACTACTAGCGAGGCCACGCGATAGACCTTACTTATCAACCAGCTCTCGAGCTCTTTCTGTAAAACAAAAAACCATCTATCTGCAAAGTAAAACAATATTTTATGGGGATCGACGTAATTTTATACGAGAAGTTAAATACAGATCTTAAACGAAGACAGTTGAACAAAACTGCTACACATTATTGATGTATTTTCTCTACAGATAACGATGTTAATTTCTCAAATATGTAACGTCCCTAACAACAGCTTGGTATCAGAGGTCAACACCACTGACCTCCGGCTTAAAATTCCCGAATCATCTGTCGGCGCCGTCCAGATGGTTTTTAGGGCTGCAGGTGATTGAACTGTTCCCTGAAAAATCTGGCGACAGAGAACTGTTGGAGAGCTCGAGCTGAGCAGAGGTGTTTGTATTGTGGTGCTCGCTTTTCGGGCAACAGCCGTTGTGTAGATCCATTTTTGCCTGTTTTGCAGCGCCCACACCTAGAAATACAAATTCCTATTGTAAGATATTGTACATATCGTTATTGTAAAACAAACTTAGTTTATTTATAATTTAGGCTGTTTCGTTGTGTTCATTGGCACACCACTTAGCCCACTAGATTACAAATACAACAGTAATACAGAAAATATCTACTCGTGTTTGTTTGAAAATATTTTTCATCCTACGCCCTTTTCCGGCCTATCGGCCATCAATCGATCCAATAGAGTTCTGAAGTGAAAAAATATGGCTTAAAAACAATATCTACAGTATTTGCAATTCTATTGTCAGGATTTTCAGGGCAGTCTTTGAGGTGGTGCCCAGTCATTTCGTCCAGTTCGAAAAGGAGACAGATAGGTGTTCTTGCTACTCCGATACGGTTGAAGTGTCTTTGTATGTAGTCATGTCCGGTAAGAAGTCGAAAGCAAATGACTCCTACAGCTCTAGATAAGGAACCTAGAATACGAGATTCATTCCTCTATAAAACATTCTAGTTCTTTCTGCAAAACTCTCTGTAAATTAAATAGTATAGTAGTCTATAGACGAACATATAAGCCTCTAGATTAGATATTGTGTTGAGGTAAAGGGATTTAGATCGGAACTTATATTTGTACCTTTTATTTAGAAGTATAACGTTAGCTTTTGACTTTAAAATGCACTATAAGCTGAAGACCTTTTCATCTTAAACTACAAGCGAAGTGGTTACGTTTCACAAATTTTCTTTATCCAGGTATGTATATATATAAATTTGTTTTATAAGTGTCAACAAACTACGAGCCTTTCCATACCTTCCGGAATGGAAAAGCTTGTACTTTGGTGACAGCTTATTACATTTAATATGTAGTTCAGCTAATTAATACATTTAATAGGTAGTTAATTATTTAAATATGACTAATATCTAAAGGTAGGTACATTGAAATATGGATATTCAGTTTTGGACGATTTATTCTTTACCTTAAGAAACCGATACGTCTTTTCACTGTTCACAGAATTTTATCTCTTATCGTTATTTCTTAGCCATATGGGGAAATAGTTTCTTACGTGAAAATGTCTTATCTTTAAAGTAATGAACCCTATCAAATCGCATCCGTTCTCAAAAGCTATCATGCTGTTTTTATCTGCTATACTAATGATCTTGCTCGTTACGACTGAACAGACATTTGAGTTCAAAATTATTACCTTCTCTTCGAAAATCTTTACGGTATTTTACGATATTCATCTTTACTATTAAGGTAATTTTGGAATCTTAAGTTTTACGATTCCTTTTGTAATTTTCTTTTATTTCTTAAAAAATGTATACTAAGAGTAAATGGCAGAAGAGAAATAAAATTTTGTGTTAGAATATTTTGTAATCAAAATTGACTTCAAAATCATTGTTACCTCATCTGGAGTTTAAGAAAATTGTTTTGAAGATTTCTAACTCTTTAAAAAGACATTTATGGAATTTAAATTGCAAATTAATTACCTTCATGCATTACTAAAACCTTTCATGTTTAGAAAGGATATATCCAGGCTTCATAATTTTACATTTAACATTGATTTTCATAAAAGTTTAGTAAGTCATCCTCATTGAACCGCTTTCTTTGGGTAATTGAAATAAGGTCACACTGGAGCAACACAAGGCTCCAGTGTGACGGAGGGTCGGAGTCAAACTTCTCCACACCATGCCAACATGAGGACAATTGGGGCAACGACAGATTTAACATGTAGAAGCCCCCACATACATCTTTGTTTGGACCTAGTTTCGAACTAGCAACCCTCCGGTTGCTTGATAATGCACTACTCTTCCAACCGGGTTACCACGGTAATTCTAACAAGATTTAGCAATATTTCTTAATTTGTATATCAATATGCCCACCTTTGCAAATCACCCGACGATGTATCATTTCGTTTACAATCGTGTGAGCATGTCAGTCCGTTAAATGTCTCAACCATAGTGGTTGGGTTTGAGTTTTCTGACGCAAGAATCATATTTGGCCAAGCTGTGCCCAACAACGTCAAGTAAGTGGGCATGCACACACAAGGAAAGCTTTACTAACAAAGAAGAGAGAAATACACCCATGCTGAAATTGAACCTGTATCGTTCAACCGTAGTGATACCATAGTCGTGAAATATAGACTTAGCATTGCTATTGAGAGAAGCTTTAAAAGTGAGTGTTTAGGCATGTCGCGGTGATATTCCCAGCTGACACAACGTCACCAAGCACGATATCTATTTTTAGCCAATTTCTCATTTTCAATGTATTTTTAGCCTGCGTGTGGGAATTGAAGTGGTCCCTCAACTACTCCCGTTCACATTCCAGCTTTTGCTACCACTTGTTCGTTCGCACCTAGAGTGGAGAGACGTGGGTGTTCCTTATCTGTGCCTAGTATCTCCTTGTTACAAATATATATTTTTGTTTGAGTTTTCAGAATACTTGTCTGATTCTACAGGATCTCAATCATCCAGAGATCAACATGTTGACTAGTAGTCACGTGACTGTTATGTGAAAAGTAGACTTGAATGATTGATTTGGCTTTTTATCGCCTCGTTTGACGATGTAACATCTTATGAACACAGTAGGTATGTGAATGCTCATTTCAAAATAGTGTCGATATAAATGACGATATTGCCATTTACTGCTATGTGGCACGGACCAATCAGATGATGAATGAATGGATGGCTATCTTCTCTCGTCCCGAGGACCAATCAGATGATGAATGTTCGTTTCTTCCTGGCAGACGAAAATAGGCTAAGTATCACGTTATTATTAGCTTTGGTCACATGATCCTGATCACATAAAAATGTTACCATTACTCACTCTACTTTTATATCTCCTCTTTGAGTAACACAGCTGCAAAGTAATAAATTATTCTATTTTGAGGAAATGACCAAAAGACTATACAGGATTCTATTCCTGAGAAAAGGACGAAAATAATATTTATAATGGATTCTATTCTGAGGAAGTGACCAAAAGAATGTCTATTAAGTATCCTATTCTGAGGAAAGGAACTAAAGAATGTCTATTAAGTATCCTATTCTGAAGAACGGAACAAAAGAATGTCTATTAAGGATCCTATTCTGAGGAACGGAACAAAAGAATGTCTATTAAGGATCCTAGTCTGAGGAGGATTCTATTCTGAGGAAATGACCAAAAGAATGTCTATTAAGTATCCTATTCTGAAGAATGGAACAAAAGAATGTCTATTAAGGATCTTAGTCTGAAGAAACGACCAAAGGAATATTTCTAAAGGATTCTATTCTGAGAAAAGGATAGAATTAATCATTATAAATGATTCTATTCTAAAAACACGACCAATAAAATCTTTCTAAACGATTATTTTTCGAGGAAAGGACCAAAAGAATATTTTTAAACTGTTCTATCTAAGGAACGAACCTTCAACTACTCGGAAATCTCGCGACGCTCTGAGGTTTAATCTCCACTTACCTTCCATATAAACAACTAATTGCTTTCCTACAACACTCCACTCATAACACCATTGTTTGACCATAGCAGAGATAATGCAGAGCAACCACCGCTTCCAAAACTCTTTACGATACAAAAAGTTCCGTTACAACAATAAGACGGTAAAAGTTTTTGGCCGGGCGTAACGACATTCGTCCCGCAATCGTCTCTACCCGATCTCGTTTCGGCGATGGTTTAATAGAGCGATAAACCTGCAGTCAGAAATTAGATCTCGATCCGTTGGATCGGAATGGAAAAGCTCCGATTTTCGGTCCCGATCCCGCCGTCATAAAAGTGATCCGCTGTAAACAAGTCGTAAACGGGCTCCGCTTCACTTTACGAGTCGCCGATGATTATGGCGCACCGAACTTAAAACATTTAGTGGCGGGGCATTATGTGATTAAGTTTGCGAATGTTAGTTGGGGCGCGATCGAGGGCTGTACTACTCTAAATAATTATCTGAAATAATTAAGTATTTCCTGTTGGTATTCTTTGTACTATATAATTAAAGTCTATTGATTGGAGTTTGCTCACAAATATAAATGTGTATAATTAACTCTGCACTATTTTATCTTGGTGGTTAACCCTCCAAGTGTTTCGACGAGATATCTTGTCCAATATCTCGTCAGTTTCGCTATCTCGTCTAATATCTGGCTAGTTTCGCCTAGAACGAGTAACCTTCGTCGAGACAAAACTGCCCTATTACTCCAAGGGAAATGAAAATCCAAGTACGAAAAATAAATTGTCCCTTTCCCAGAACTAGTGAGTTTGGAACAGGATTTTGAACCAGATGCTGACCACTGTAGGGCAGTTTTCGACGCAAAGATAAACCACCAAGAGGGTTAACACTTTGAGGGGTTTCACACGCATATTTTCGTTCTGTAACCTCTAGTCTTCTCTGCAAGAGTTCTACAGTTTGGCCTTATTGAACAATATAGAGAGTGATTATAATTAAAGTTCAACTGTCAAAAAGCTGTAAAAAAAGAACCACCGCTCAGAATGACCTGAAATTTGAACTGAATATACTCGAAGAAGGGGAAATGGTATGGCATAAGAAAAAAATAGTTCCAAATTTTAGCAATAGATGGCGCTTTAATCGTCATAATATGAAAAATAAAAGACGTGTCATGCGCACGACACATTGTATTTGTTATAAAAACGCGGGGTACATGGCGTTTTCCTCATATTGAAGCCACACACAACATATACAGGATAAATTTCGTAAAATCACTGCCACTGTTTACCCATCACATCCCGGAGTTCAACACTTTCTATATACAACAAGAAATTCATATACCTTTCATTTGTCAGGCCAATCATAACATATGCTTGCCCCATATGGGGAGGGACTAATGTGTGATGTGAATCTAAAGCGCATCGAACAACTTCAAAACATCTTCCTTAGGCAAATATCGAATGCAAGATGGTATTATCGCAACAGCGATATCACCAGAGCCCTCAATATCCCAACCATAAGGAAATTTATCAATAAAATCTCTCGCAAATTCTTCCTCCAAATTAATAATAGTCATAATGCTGCGGTGCAGGAAATAGAAATCTACGACCCAACCCTTCATCAAAATAAATCCAGACCTAGGCGCACCCTCACACTGGGCAGCTGAGATCACTGACTTATTTCATTAATATTGATCCTTATTCTTCCTAACTCCTAAATTTTACCGGATTCTTGTTTATTATTAGCTAGCTTTTAATTTCAATACTTAACTCAACAAGGCAAATTCCATTAAGTCAAGCTCTATGTTCAACACCGGAGATTTAGGCTCCTGCGGGGCCATGTGCTCCATAAATATATCAACACACGCGTTTTCCTCATATTGCGTCTGAGAAGCTCGTCATGACTCTCTCAATGAAGGATCGCGCTCTGCTTGTGAAGCTCTTTTACAAGAACGGCGACTGTGCGTCAGTAGCTCTGAAGAAGTTCCGGACAGTAAAGGGTATGAAAAAAAGGCTGTGGTCCGATATCTGCCAAGGGTCTGGAGAAAATGATTAAGAAATTCGAAGAGACAGGTTCTTTTAAAGTGAAATCTGGCAGAGGGAGGAAACCAATTGCTTCGACGTCAGTAGAAGATGTGGCCACAGTATTCCAGGAAGAGACGAGCGGTGGTGTGCAAACGTGCAGTGCACGGGGAATTGCCCGAACTTTGGACATGCCTGTGAGCACGGTGCATAAAATTGTACGAAACATCCTGCATTGCTATCCATACAAATTACCCATGTTCAGGAGTTGCTTCCTGCTGACCTGCCAGTAAGACAAACTTTTGCTCTAGAATTTCTTTCTCGCATGGAAGTGGACAATGAATGGCCATGGAACATTTTGTGGACAGACGAAGCCCGTTTCCATCTCCAAGGACATGTCAGTACTCAGAATTGCAGAATCTGGGCAGAGGAAAATCCGTTCGCATATGAACCAGTACCTCTTCATTCTGCAAAGGTAACTGTGTGGTGCGGGTTGACGCTATCGTTTATAGTAGGACCATTTTTTTCGAGGAGATGGGTCGTGCGGGTCCTGTTACCTGTACCGTCAATGGTAAACGCTATGAGAGTCTTTTGCGCAACCACGTAATTCCAACACTTCAACAGCGTGAATGTGTGGGTAGCATCATTTTTATGCAAGATGGCGCTCCTCCGCACATTGCAAATCCAGTGAAGCAGCTACTCAAGAAGCATTTCGGAAATGATAGAATTATCAGCCGTCATTTTCCAACAGCCTGGCCGTAAAGCTACGAAAGTAGTTTTTTTTAAATGCTCATCTCAATTCAGTAAATATTGCATGTCAGAATTATTAGCGTACTAGGTTAATTACATACTAAGTAGCTAAAGCCATACGAGAGTCTGTGCTAAATGTAAAGCATTAATAGCTATAAGTAGATTTCAAAGTATAATGAATTAGTAAGGAAGAATGGGTTAATGCTCACATAAGAGAAAGTATTTTTTAACCCTCCTGATGGTTGTCTTGACGAGGTATCTCATCAAAAACACAATCATATGCAAAACACCAAATCTTGAAGGACGAAAAATATCATTAGAAGAACACTAACAAGATCTTGATTTTGGCATCATCAAAAATTGATGACGAGATGTATCGTTATAAGTAAAATTAGTCAGATCTTGATGGACAAGTGATATCGTCGAAACCACTTGGAGGGTTAAGAACAACTTCTTAAAACAAATTACCTTTGAATTCCCAATTCTGAAAAATATATTCAAATTGTGTTCTTTGTACGCATAACGAAAATTCATTGGAACACAAAATAAGAGCGATATGGGCGATAGGCGATGCGTGATATATCGAGGTGTTATACTGTGCTATGAACTCCTAGCAGGGCTTATTTATGGTGAATTCTATCGGGTTCATTTTGCGTAATTTTCATATTTACTTAACATTTGAACCACATACTTAACGTTCCAACGACGCATACTTAATATTCCATCCATGCATACTCAACGTTCCAACCACGTATACTTAAATTTCAACCACACATACTTAACATTTTGTTGTAGAAGAAAAACATTGTAGTATGACAACTTCTATTGGGCTTAACTTTCATATCATAGTAGCTACTGGTTCGATCAAACCGTTAAGTAAAAACTAAATATGAGAGAAAATAATTTAAAATCGCAATTTATTAAATCTTTACAAATAAAGGAAATTCCAATTTCAGCTTATGTTTTAATAAAAATCTAAACATTAGAAGCACAGTTGTTTAAATACATCTTTTCATCCCTCAGACTAATTGATAACTCAAATTAAAATTACTTAAGTTATCAAATGTGTACGCAAATGTACCGATTAGTATATAATAAATTTGTTGGTATTTAAAAACTCTCAGTTTCAAACATGTTCGATTTGCATCATCAAAGTGAAAGTTTTCAGTTTCCTTCGCACAAATATTGTAATTAAACTCTCACTGAGTAAAAGTATTTATTTTAAGTGTCCAAAGTATTTTCATAAAAGCCCATTTTCACTTGATATTAAATAAACTTCTGATAATTCACTACTACTTACAAAGAAAAACAACTATTTTGTTTAGCAATGAAAAGAAACAATTAAATTAAAAGGCTTTCATAATAAATATCAATAAGATGCAAAACATTTCGCTGTGGTACTTTCTAGATCAAAAGGTTTACATTGGTTATACTATGCTCAATCCAACACTAAATTGCAATTACTGAATGAAATGAATTACTCCTTGTGGTATTTACATACCAAATCACCTAATAAAGCAAAAACGAAGACGCGGTGATGCCAATTAGTCCTTATGAATTTAAATTGCATACATACATTTGTGTTTCATTTATTTCGATGTCGGAGCTCCGTTATTTACGAAATTTTCTCTTTTTAAACAAGGTGATATATAGATTAATTAATAATATGGTTAAACAATCACAAATTAACAGCATAACAATTAACTTCAGTCTCTTGTTTTGAATAACAAATGCAAAGGGAACGAAATAAGCCCATCTAACTTCTGAGAAAAGATTTAATTCTTAGGCTTTCAGCAAATGAAAATAGTACAATACTTTACATTTCCTATTCTTCATATGACAGCAAACTAGTCATATAATTTAAATAAATGTTAAATAGAATTTTAAGTATCTCTTGCATATGTATTTTATTCAGAATAAAAACATTTATATTGTATAACTTTAAAATTACTTTCTCAGTCTACCAATGATTAAATCCTATTTCAGTGGTATAACACATTTTTCATTATTAAATATTATTGGTATTTTACCTAAACTATACCTCGTATTTATTAGTCTATTATGTTCCTTTTTTGTTTAGGAATGTAAAAATCTTTGATACATGATAAAATGTACTATTATTAGGGGGTTGTATGTATCAAATATACATTTAAAAATTCTCAAATAATTCTCCGTAATGAAATGTCCTTTTTTACTGCGAAAAATCTTCATAAAAATTAAATTTATTGGTCTCGACAGATTTAAAGTGGAGCAGTCCACACGTCTTTGGTTGGTTGTAGTCTAAGTTCCTTATTTAACATTTTCATTTTACATGGATGTTCTAGATGGAATATTCCAGATGGAATGTTCTAGATGGATCACACAGGAATATATACAAAACGAGTACCAGTAGAAAAACATACGAACGAGTAAAGCAAGCTAAATAATAAATTAAAAGACATTTATCAGATTATTTGAATACTAGGAGCATCTTGCTCGTACACAAATTAACAAATAAAACGTAAATCACAACAGTTGGACCTACTTTCGAACTCGCAACCCTCCGATTCCTAATCTGCTACTCTTCCAACCAGGCTACCGTGGCCCTTCCGCTGATAGACTGTACTGAGACACCAAGCAAATATCTTCAATCAATCAATCAATAAGCATTTTAACTTGGTTCAGTTCTTTCCATTCATGCCTTGTTTCTAATCGCAAAACAGGTTCGTCTTTTTAATTTTCTTTAAATTTAAGTACTTTATCACATCCCTGGATGTCATTTCTATTACTCTACTCTCATTCTGCATTCCCAAAGAATAACAACACTCGCATATAAAACAATGATTAAGTAAAAGCCCTACATAATATATGCAAATGGTGTGCTGGAGATTATGACATCTAAAGTAGTTCCACGACACTCCCAGCTACAGGCTCTGAATCGATTAGTCGTACACTCGAGTCATAAAAATTATCCTTTAATGTTTACACTCCCATTATGCCCCATTGAAGTAAAACTGAGTACACTAGCGATGTTTGTAATTAGTCAATATGCGTTTTAAATTGCATTCGTGCTTTTATTTGTTTCCTATCATAGCGATCCAGGCGCATTAGGGGTAATGACAGACACCCAGGATGTCTTAGCGGGACGGTTTAGTAGATCTTGACAGCGAATGAAAAGTTTCAGAAGAAAAGAACTGGGGGATTTTCTGCTTTTTCTTCCCTCTCTCTCAGATTGTCACAAGACATGTTTCATTACTTTTGTCACGGGCGGGTGCATCGGAACTAATGGATGTTTTTCTGTGTTTCATGGGATATTATTTCTGGCACAAGAAAATATGAGTTTAATACAGGCATTAAGAATGTTTTTGACGGGAAATGTTCCGGGGAGATACATAGATAAAGAAAAAGTAGGAAGTGAATACATTATTTGAAAAGGGGAGGAAATGTCATTTATTGCTTTTCTCCTTTGGTCCGGTTCCTTGCGATGGGGATATTTAAGACGAAATGAGAATATTATACTTATTTTCTGATGCATTATTTCTAGTGGTATGGCTCATTAATTCTTACAAATGATGTTATTAATACAGAGAAACTATTCATCGGTAAACTAGTATGCTGCACAATTACCAAACAAGATTTGATTTATGTCTGTTTTGCCGTTGGGAAGTGCATAAAAGCTCCATTTAGGAAACCATTGCTACATTTCATCAATTTATACAGGAAATCTATCTGCCAGACGTATTAATCACGATCCGAAAATATGAATGCTTTGCATTATATAATTAATATAAATGTCAAAATAATGTAATTGAACATCACGAATTGTATAATTTATATAAGCATACATTGCACTGCTGGCCATATCGAAAATGCAACGCTATGACTGACTAGATTTCAAACTCATATTAATAACGTAAGGTACAACGGTGGAATGATTGAAATTACAGCTCCGTTCGACTTGCGGAACGCGAAGAAATATATATTTGTCTAGCTTCCACGGACAGTAATAACTGTTCTATATGTCTCGGCATTGAAAGAGCCTTTGGATGTGTGCTTGGAGTGTGCCAATCCTTGCTGCTGCTACACATTGCCAAAGTTCATCTGGCGTAGCTGTGTGTAGTTTGTGGTGTTCCAGTCATTCGGCGAACATTGACCAGACGTGTTCGACGGGCGACAAATCTGGTGAACGGGTGGGTCATCTAAAAATTGAAACCTGGTGGACATTGAGGAATTAATGTACGTTGTATGTCACGCATTGTCCTGTTGAACACTGGCAGCAGGCAAGCCCTGAAGATACTCACTCTGGTTATCTCGGAAACGAGGTGGCCAAAATGGCTACCAAGAGTGAGGTCGTGCACTTAAGGATGCAGAAATCGAGAAGGCTCATTACAAGAGTCCTCGCCGACATTGCTTTTAAGATGTGGGAGGTAAGCTGGGCAACACCTGAAGAGGGCGTTTCACGCGCCAATTCTTCCGAAATCCAGATCTCAAAATGCATCTGTACGACCCCTTTGCAAATTAGCTACTCACCAACCACTGAAGGTTCTCAAAATACTTCTTCCGTATGGGATACCCGAAATCGGGCACCTGTTTATGTGGCGAAGTTTGTGATTCTCTCCACTACATGCCAGACTTCAGGCTTATGGCGCACTTACGAGAAGGCCTTGAATTAATAAGAGATCTACCTAGCGACATTAACCTTCCAAGTGGTTTCGACGAGATATCTCGTCCATCAAGATCTGGCCAATTTCGCTAAAGACGGGATTTGACAACCTCGTCGAGACAACCACTAGGAGGGTTAAGCATCACCGGAGTGATAAGCCGCTTGGGTAAAACAATTTGTGTGGCAAACAACTCCTAGCCCATATCCCCGGTTTCGGAGAATGGTTCAGGCATCGGAACCACAAGCCTCATGTGTCAACTCCTGAGGTGGTCACTGAAATAAGACAGATGCTTATGTAGAAATTTCACTACATAAGCATCTGTCACTAAGCCCTTCAAGCGTAAACCCGAGAAAGGCTGTAACTGGAAAATTGAAGAGATGAGGCTATATCCGTCCACCAGTTTAAAAACGCTGATTAGAGTCCATGCAAGGTCGATCTTAAGGCCACCTACCTCCACTCTCATACGAACTAATGTGAGCAAATCTTACCAGCCTACGGTTGGAGAGCAAAGTCTAAAATTCAGTTTCAGTGCGACACACAATGGGCTATTGGTGACGGTCCGGATTCAAACCCGAAGGGAAAGATCTGAGGACGACTCCACGTAATTTTGAACAATGGCAAGATGACGAGGTCACATCTGAACTGGCAACCCACTCTCCAAACTTCCACACCACACCAACGTAAAGACATTTGAGGCCACGACAGATTTAAAGTGCACCAGTCCCTTTGTACACGACGGTGTTTGGTCGGATTCGAACTCGCAACCCTCCGGTTGCTAATCCGTTGCTCTTCCAACCGGACTGACGGGGCCCGACAAGCTCCCAAACTTCAGAGATGTAACGGTGGTACCGGCAATGCTCACTAGATGGGTGAGGCAGTAGAATCTAATGGTACCCCATACCATATAGCCAAATGAAGGTATGGCGATGCATGATGCAAGTCATGCAGTCTGTCATCACGGTGCCGCCAGACTCGGATCATCATGGTGCTGTAGACAGAATCGAGATCCTTCTGAAAAGACGATGTCATGGCATTTGTTTGTCTATGTGTGGCACATGTCTACTCACCATTGTACTCCCAAACGCTGGTGATGTAGAGTCTTTGACTCTACATCACGATCGTAGCAAAGGTCATAGCAAAGGACGCCTTGAAAAATTCCCCGCTGCTGCATACGACGTGGCAATGTACGTGCTGACAGGTTGTTGTATCTAATCACAGTAATTATTAATCTAGGGTTTTTGATGCTGGAGTACGATCTGTAATAGCCATGCGCACAGGATATCTGTCCTCTCGTTCTTTGGTATGACGAGGCTGCTGTAGTAGTTCACGTCAGTCAATTCACCCTCCTTGCATCCACGGATTCTATATTCGCATCATTGTGGCTTGATTTAGTCTAATGTTAGCACCAATTTTATTGAAAGAATCCTCTACAAATCCCAGAAAGTATTCGTATGACTGCTCTATTTTTTGACGAGACATAAATAAGCTCATATACATAGGAGCAGCGAAAATACATAATTCCAATACTTAAAACCAGCTCTCTGCTCGCTCTTTTACATTGCTTACAGGGGGCGTTACTGGAGAACATCATATGCATATACGCAGCAGTGCATTTGCATATCCTTCCATGATCTACGCATGGTGTAAATTTCAAAGCTATTGAATGCTTGATTCTTGGTATTGCATTATCGATGACCAGCAGTGTATAATGAAAAGTTACACGTAATTTATATCAATATAAATTATACTATAACTCATATGATAAATATTTGTATTATATGGAATTTATTAGGAAGGTGCAAGACAAAGGACATTTCAGACAGAAGTCAATAGTTTAATGAAGTTAATAAAAAAGTGCAGAATGGAAGTTTATTTACAGTAAATTATGTACATTGAAAGGTACATATAGTAAGTCGATTGTAGTCATAGTCTGTTTCTATGGTCGTCTGGCATTTTATGGCGCAAGAGCCATATTTGGAAAAGCTGCTCTAAACTCAAGACAACATCAAGTAAAAAGCATCGTGAAAGGGGAAAAAAGGCATTGGAGAACATAGAGTAGTGGGACGAGAATGCAGGGAAAGATCACTTGGATACTCTCACATTATAGGATTCATACTTTTCCCACAACCACATATGTTCAAACCGAGCTACTAGTAGGAATAGCATGAAGCTGCTGGCAAATGCTCCGTCTATTTGATTGATTTTATTGGTTGATGATTTAATGTGATACACACTTCATCCAAATCCAAATCTTATTTTGAGTGATTACCGCTTAGTAAAGAACATCCAAACACATTTTCGAAGAAAGCGCCGGAAACGAGTAATATGTCGACAGAGGGAAAATGCAATATAAAATAATTTTATCTCGCACAAGATGACAGGGGATTGTAACGGAGTTATTTCATCCATTGAGTAGTTCCCTGCGGTCTTCCAGTTATTGCACAATTTCCAGTGCGGTGGGAAAGAAATTCGAAGTGTTTCTTGTTAAGGTAACGGACGAACGATTTACTCAATTTGATCGAATTGGAGGCTATATTTTAGCGGAGTTTTTCCTTCTTTTGTGTAGGTGTGTGGAAGAGTTGAAATTGCTGGATTACGCTCAAATACTTTCTTTATATTGGTGATCGGCTGGTTTCTGTTGAATTTGCGGCATTTTATCGACTATAAATTTCCTCTAAACCACTCCCGCAATTTCTCTCTCTTCTACAGTCCTTCCCACACTTCCAGACATCTTAATAGGTCTCAGAAGTGGGTACAAATGAGAAAATGGCAGCTTCATAAGTATCGTACGGCGGTCTAAAGAAGTGCAATATCGGCATGAAAATTAGGTATTTCCTACAACACTCAACTCTTACAATGTTATGTCTTCGCAAAATATTCCTCACGAACATTTAAATTGCAAAAGAATGATTGACACATTCATTTAACACAGAGGGATCCACGGTATCACAGTTGTAAATTAGCAACCGGAGGGTTGTGAATTCAAAACTCGATCCAACCAAACGCCGTCATATACGTGGGGGGGTGATGCACGTTTTATCTGTCGTGGCCTCAATATCCTCCCTAAAATACCCTAAGGCTTACTACCAAAATTAAAATGTTGGCGTAGTGTGGAAGTTTGGACAGTGGAGTTCCATCTCAGGTGTTGATCTCGTCATCTGACCGTGCTTCAAATGACGAGGTATTATGGTGAGGACGAAGCGTATGGTTACGAGGGTTTACTTCTCGCATACGAAGGTGTAGAAATGACTGCCTTGTGGTTTTCTGATTGCTTTATGTCATCAAACAAACGTGTTCCTCCACCACCTCTCGAATCGGATCTTTTTCTTCGAGATTGATCATGGACCGTCGCCAATTGCCCGTTATGTTGCTCCCGTGCGAGGTAAATTCAACTACCAACCGAATCGATCTGAATTCAGTTGAAACTGATTAACGAAGACTAGAGTTCACTGAATCGGAAGACACCAAATTCAGGCAGTGTGAAAGGTTTTGAAAACGTTACAAGTTAATTCTTATTGAAGAGGCCTTGTTGAATCTTCGTTAGTCAGTTCCTACTGGATTAAGATTGATCCGAATCGACCAGGATTCGGTTGGTGTGAGAAGCTACCCTAAATGGACCAGTTTTCTTACAGAAATAACGAATATGCATAAGGGTCTCTACAAGTATAGAAATAAGGCTTACTAACAATTTAAAATGTTTTTGACATGAATAGGTCTTTAAAATCGGAAAAATACTAGGGGCAAACATGAAAAGTCGAGCGTTACAACTGCTCTGTATTATGATTTCAGAACTACGTAGAAGCATCCAGAAGATTAATATAGCGTCGTGTAGACAAAAGATGTCAGTTCCTGATATGACCTTTGAACCGAGTACGCAGGCGCACTGAGGGCGGTGGGGGTCGGCAGTATGCCGAAATTCTACGGTGTTGAACGTGCTTTGTACCATTGTAACTTTGGATTGTATGCGACGAGGACTACGTAAGTGGTGTCGTTCGAAAGATACCGAACGCTACAGTCTCAGGTTTTTAATCAGCCAAATTATGCTTCAATATTAATATAAAGCTGCTCTTTAATCGTTCAAACTCTAAACTAATTTTTGAATATTAGCAATAAACAATCATTCAAACTTATGTCTGCTTAATTCTTTCCACAATCCAACATCAGGTCCGATTATTCACTTCAAAACTACGGTTTGTGTCCTCGACATAACCTACCAAATTTTTTACAGAAATTTGACTCTAGGGATTGGCATAAAATATTATGCGTACAACTTTTTTACAGAACGGTTAACAATCATATATTTGCATATTTTATTATCATCCCTTTTCCTATTCACTTGTCCTAATTGATCACGTTTCTCAGCATCTTATTGTGTTCATTTACTTTTCGCAATTGTTCCTTCGATTAATTCCGCAGTAGTTAAAGCAGTGCTGTTGTGTAGTCTGGATAAATGACCTCTTAAGCTGCGAATGTGACTTCAACTGCCAATGTTCGTCATTATTATCGGAGAATTCCAACTTGAAAACTCAAATTCCTTTCCTTCGTTAGCTGATTCATCTCAGCTAATATTATTTCTGGAACGAATAGCTCTTACCTCTTCATAAACTGTAATCAATTAAACTTTAAATATAATTTCTGTTAACGAAATATAATTTAATGTTTCGTCATATAATAAGAACTAGTGGTCGCCCAGTGGTCGAAATTCGACCATAATTCATTTAATTTTTAAGTTTGAACGTTAATAAGGTTCTTTTGTAAAAGAGTATACCTCTATATTCATTGCATATAATTTTTTAATTTTTTTTAATTTTGTTCTTTTACGTAAGCTGCCAGCATGTACAAATACGTCATAGGAAAAATGCGGTATAGCTTGGTTAAGCCATATCTAAAAAACAATAACGCGTTGTTTGACATTTTCTTGGGGTTTTTTTATTGCTATACTGGCCACAGGTTTCGCCAAGGCTACACAGTTAATTTGCCTATCTTTTTCAAATTATATAAAATTTAAATACAAAATAAATCCGAAAAATGAAATAAGGAATACGTGCTTCGTATTTTTTTATATATTTTTTATTGAAACAAAAAAAACGGGTGGTTAAAAAAATAAATGTTGTCCCTTGAACTTGAAATAGTTAGACAATGAATTTAATGATTCAAAACTACTGTGTAGTCGATGATTTATGTAAAAACTCTTTCATCGTTTGCTAAATGCCCTTGACCGCTATATTGTGAAACATAAAATCTCAAACCATCGAATGATCGAACTCTACTTGCTGCGACGTACAATTGACCATGTGTAAAAACTGGCTGCCTCAATAAAATTCCAATTTTTTCGAATGTTTGTCCTTGAGACTTATTTATTGTCATCGCAAATGCAGGTATAATTAGAAATTGAGTTCTTTGAAAGTTAAATGGTAAAATAGTTCCGGAATATGTTAAATTTATACGGGAATCAAAATTCTCTTATTGCGTGCGGTTCCAGTTAAAACTTTGCAATCAATAGTATTACGATGCCTAAATTTGATGCGCATTCTTGTTCCATTGACTAATGCTACCTTTGTATTTAAGTTTCTGATCAGCAAAACGATGCAATTAACTTTCAATACTAACTTATGTGGTGGCAAATTATGCCCTCATACTCCTCCGTGCGCGCAATGTGCTTAAAAAAGGGTACAAAGTTTTTTCTTCACGTATTAATATATAGATCTGCACTCCTTCTCCATATGAACTTTAATTATGCCAAATCTCATACTCCTCCTTGCGCGCAATGTGCTTAAAAAGGGGTACAAAGTTTTTTCTTCACGTATTAATATATAGATCTGCACTCCTTCTCCATATGAACTTTAATTATGCCAAATCTCATACTCCTCCTTGCACGCAATGTGCTTAAAAAGGGGTACAAAGTTTTTTCTTCACGTATTAATATATAGATTAAAGTATATGAACGTAAACAATGAATGTTTTATTTTGTTTAATTTAATATATTTGTAACGCATATTATACATTAATTTTATCTTTCTGCACTCCTTTCCATATGAACTTTAATTATGCCATATCTCATACTCCTCCGTGCGCGCAATGTGCTTAAAAAAGGGTACAAAGTTTTTTCTTCACGTATTAATGTATAGATTACAGTATATGAACGTAAAAATGAATGTTTTATTTTGTTTAATTTAATATATTTGTAACGCCTATTATACATTAATTTTATCTTTCTGCACTCTTTCTCCATATGAACTTTAATTATGCCAAATCTCATACTCCTCCGTGCGCGCAATGTGCTTAAAAAGGGTACAAAGTTTTTTCTTCACGTATTAATATCTTTCTGCACTCCTTCTCCATATGAACTTTAATTATGCCAAATCTCATACTCCTCCGTGCGCGCAATGTGCTTAAAAAGGGTACAAAGTTTTTTCTTCACGTATTAATATATAGATAATTTTGATAATGACGAGATATATCTTCATCAAGATATTGCTGATTCTTTTACGATGACAAGATCAAGATCTGGTCAGTTTTTCCTAATGACGAGATATCACGTCCATCAAGATCTGGTCAGTATACACAAAACAAGAATAGAAGGAATAGAGTGGTTTCCTGATTATCCGCGCTCTGATTAACCGAGTGTTCGTGTTATCTGAGTCTAAGTGATACCGAATTTTCTCCTCTTGATCTTTACCCTCCTGGTGGTTGTTGTCTCTACGAAGTATCTCGTCATTATCAAAATTGACCAGATCTTGATGGACGTGATATCTCGTCATTAGGAAAAACTGACCAGATCTTGATCTTGTCATCATAAAAAAAATCGGCAATATCTTGATGAAGATATATCTCGTCATTATCAAAATTAGTCAGATCTTGATGGACAAGATATCTCGTCCAAACCACTCGGAGTCTCAAAGCTTGCAGCACAAATATGCGTACTTTATCCTTCACTGGTTTGGTTGGCAGAATGTTGCTTATCACAACGTGAGAGTGACTCATATGAGTGTGTAAAGTTATTACAATATAAATACGTACTGAGACACAAATCCGAGTATATATTAGTCTCTCAATCCTTGCTCTATGAATCTTTCAGTAGTAGTAGCATGTAGTACAGTACATTCTTTTGGTTTTCGTATAGGTTGCTTTGTGTTACTGCGTTCGAGTTTCTTGTAACTCGAGGTGGCCTTGGTCCCCATTATAACGTCCTAGCAACACCTCGGAATCAGAGGTCAACACCACTGACCTCCGGCCTTAAATCCCGAAACATCTATCGGGGTGGTCTTACATGGTGGTTTAATTGCCGTGCAGAGGGTTTATAGGGGTGAATGACGCCCCCTTGGGATTGAACTGTCTCCCAGTGAAACTCGCGGGACAAGACGGAGAATTGTCGCAGAGTTCGAATTGAGCAGGTGTTTTTTGGTGCTGTTCGAGCCGGCCGTCAGTGTAGATTCCATTTTCCCCTATTTGCAGCACCCACGACCAAGGGACACAAATCCTTAATTGTAGATACTTAAAAGAAATAAATAGTCTGTGCGATCGTGTTTATTGTCACACCACTCGGCCCACTACGTTACATTACCTTGGAAAATCAATGTAAAACTGAATATAAATGAATTTTCAAGAAAAAAGGATAAATTATTTTTTTTTATCTTGATTTGTTTCATTATTTTTCAGTATGAATTTATTATCGACATTAATCGATAATTAAATTATTATTTTTAAGTATGAATTTATATTGAAATATAATCGACTCATACACTTAATAAATGCAGAGGATTCTAAATATTTTAGTTGTATTACAACTCGAAAGCGTGGAACGAGATAAATTGTTTAACAACACACCATGAGAGTATAAGAAATATCGCTTTCTGTTTTCCTGTGATTAGGATTGTTACAACGAAAAAACAACTTTACAGATCCTTTATGTCATATTTGTTCTACCTGCTATATCTATGTTACATCCCCTATATTCATTATTTTTTTAGATCAAAATTAATTTTGCATTTTATTTTACTCCCTTTTATTTGAGAACAAGCATTAAACTGAATTAAATCCCTATCGTGTTTGAAATCATCATTTTTGAAAATTCCTTAGAATGTTTTCTATCGTGTTTGAGACTAGTTTTATAACATGTTCTGAAAACTTTGACACTTATGTAATGTAATCTGAACATGTGAGCAATAAGGGCTGAGATATTATTTCTTATTGATTTTATGATAAAGTAAAAATATTTATAAACATTTGCCAACGTTTTCAAAAATGTCTTCTTTACAGAAAACCTTGAAAGAATAATCGAAAAAATAAGAAGTTATTTATGGTATTTTTGAGGGGGGATATTATGTGTGTGCTTCGTATAATAACACAATTTGTCTGGTGTCTAAGTTAAATAGTTTGAGTTTTGCAGGTTGAGAAATAAATATCTGCTGCAGACAGTTTTCTAACGTTAACCTAATCAATTCAAAGTCAACAAAAACATTCTAAAACTAGATTTCTTTTATTCGAAAATTGCCACAGAAGACTTTAAAGAAAACTGAAAAAGTAACTATAAAATGCATTTATTTAGAACGAGTTGTTTCGTTATTGATTAAAAATATCATATTTTACATTTAAGATATTTTCTAAATATTGTTACAATTTAACACTTCAATAAAATTTGATTGAAACTGTATCATATGTTTATTCTCCAGACGATTCACGCTTTATATTACTGAACATATAAAAGATGTATTCTAACATACTAAAGATGCTAAAAAATTATCTTTACGCTAATATTAAGTCAATATAGATTTTACAGCACAGACGAAACCTTCCTGCATTAACGGGGCTGCGGTAGCCCAGTTGAAAGAGCAACGGATTTAGCAACCGCAGGGTTGCGAGTTCGAAATTCATTCCGGCCAAAGACCGTTGTGTACACGGGGACTGGTACACGTTAAATCTTTCGTGGCCTCAAATGTTCTCACGTTGGAGAGTGGGGTGCCAGCTCAGTTGTTGGCCTCGTCATCTGACCGTGATTCAAAATTACGTTGTGTTTCTCCAGTGTGACGTCAATTAACTATCTATCTAATGCATTAATGCCAATGCTTAACTGCTCTGAATGAAAAGTATCAAGTTTCTAAATTGGCGTAACGTTACTACTCATTGAACCGAATGACGAAAGTTTTTTACTGTTGTATTTTTGAACCATTGCCAACCTATAGTACTTTTAAGAACCAAACGTAGTCAAAAGCGATGCAAACAAGACTTTATTTGCATATTTTTCAAGAAATCTTTATGTATCGTTTCAGTAGACTTTAACAGATGAAAATTAATCAGAAGCTTCAAAATGCTAAAATTTTAACAAGAGCCAACCAAAATATCAGCCATTTTGTTCTCCTTCGTAAAAAAAATTTAAATCTAGAGTTTTGAAATTGAGAATTCCATTAATATATTTCTTGTTTGAAGTAGGATTCTAGTAATAAATTTAATTTGAATGTTTCGATATTAAACATGTGCAGCGGGTATGCAACTCAACTCCCGACTGCGGATCAGAAATCACGCTCGTGTTCTAAATGAATTAAAAAGAAGGTTGTTCTATGAATTGTGCTGTCTGCATATTTAGTGTGCTGTAAATAGAAATAAATAAGTTCATCAATTCTGAATAAAATCTCGAATCAAAAGAATTTGTAGAGTCTCGCCTCATCTCTTCATCCAGGGCCGCGGTGGCCCGGTTGGAAGAGTAACGAACTAGCAACCGAAGGGTTGCGAGTTCGAATCCAGCCAAACACCGTCGTGTACAAAGGGGGCTGGTGCACGTTAAATCTGTCGTGGCCTCAAATGTCCTCACGTTGGCGTGGTGTGGAAGTTTGGAGAGTGGGGTGCCAGCTCAGGTGTTGCCTCGTCATCTGACCATGGTTCAAAATTACGTGGTGTTGTCCTCGGATCTTTCCCTTTGGGATTGATCCCGGACCGTCACCAATAGCCCATTGTGTTGCTCCAGTGTGACGTTAATTGAAAATACCAAATACCAAATACATCTCTTCATCCCCAACAAGTCTTTAATTTATGATCCAAATAGAGAATAGTACTTTTTTAATTACCACTAAATATATAATTTCTGGTCATAAAATGTTGCTTTAAAGATAAGGATATAATTAATCAGTGCAAAAAATATTCACACGCACGAATCTGAATTAAAAACATGCATCGGGAAAAGATCTATTTTAACTCATTTTTAATTCATTTTTATGAAGTAGCTTAAGCTCTGGACGACAATTATGCAGTTCCATGGTTAAAGTCCATTACGAGGAGAGGAGTACATTATTACTGCTATATAAAAGTGAGTGAACAAAACAAAAATGCCTCGCCAATTCTTTAAAACGAAGTATGATTTTTGATATGCACCGTTTAATTCAGTTATATTTACTCGGAATTTCTTTTCAATTGCAATCAGAAGTGAAAAGAATTCAGCATTCTGACATATATCAAAGAACATGAATCACAAAATAGGCTTTGAAAAACTTTGGTGAAAGCAAACTTTTTATTGCGAACAAATTGTTTGAATAAAATTAGAACTATCAAAAGTTCAAAAACTAAAATTCAAAAAACCAAAGTCAAACAAAAATCAGAGTATTCAAATAAGAGTTAAACTCTTAAAATTCATTTTAAGGACATCTATTCCTTGAAATACACGATGAAATCTATTGTTCTTTACACATATGCATCTTTTTTGTAATTAACATATTTATAATTTAAGAATATTTCAGGTTTGGCAAAGTTTTGAAAAATGAAGAAAAATGCATATCAGAGAATTTTCAATACATGTATAGGGTTTAAATTATATTTTGACTCGTTTTATATTTAATGTTCAGTCCTAATTCTTATTTTATCAAAAAACGATATAAAACGGTCGCATTTATGGATTACTTCAGAGAGATTTGTAATTATATCTTCATAGTCCCTCAATAAATCTTAACATTAAAAAGTACTTTTTTCCTCACTAACAATAAGTATATAACTGTTTTCTAACTATTACCCCAACATTAATTAAATAGTAAATTATTGTCATTCAGTATTATTTATGTAAATAAAGTTGAAAAGTATATTGACTTTCAAATTCAAAATCTGGCATACTTTTCTATTACAAACTGAATTCACCATTATAAGCAAGACTTGATTAGCTTAATGGTATACCTCAAAATTTTATAGGAAGGTAGATGAATTTACGTCGTACTGGAACAACGTAACTGGCTATTAGCGACGGTGCGGGATCAATCCCGAAGGGAAAGAAGCGAGGACAACATTTCGTCATTTTCCATTACGGTCAGATGACGAGGTCAACACCCGAGCTGTCAATCCACTCTTCAAACTTCCACACCACGCCAATGTGAGGATATTTCAAGCCACATCATATTTAACATGTACCAACTCTCACGTACACGACGATCCTTGTCTGGATCGAGTTTCGAACTCGTAACCTTTCGGTTGCTAATCCTCGACTCTTCCAACCAGGTACTGCATCCCAGACGTGTATAGGATATGTGGTAGGCAGTTGAACAAACGTCGCACAGGAGCAACAAACACTCCATCGCGGAGGAAAGGATTCGAGGACACCTCGTAATTTCGAACCATGGTTAGATGACGGTCACACCTCAACTGGCACCACACTCTCCACACTTCCACACGACGCCCACGCGAGGACATTTGGAGCCATGACAGATTTAATGTGCACCAGTACTCATGTACATGACGGTCCTTGGCTGGATCGAGTTTCCAATTCGTAAATCTCCGATCGCTAAACTGCGACTCTAAGAAACGGTCCAAACTTGCATAGGATAGGTGTGAATTTTTTGAAGAAAATAAGCACGAACGGAGGGAATTTAGAATTCAAATCCACTAAATTCCCTTTGAAATTTCAACTCTTTTTCAACCATGAAAGGTAATTTGGATCACGTATCTTTGCTAATTCCTTTGCCATAATTAAAAGCCACGTGCCGATGTAGAGATACACTCGTGGGACATATTCTTGGAAAGTAAATAATTCATTTCGACTAATGAAATAAAAAGATCTAAGGAATTTAAAATCCGTCAAAGAAATCTAACATATCTCGCTCACTTTCAACACAGAAATTAAATTTGCACTTTAGAAAGCCTGTTAAAATGAAACGTGTTAGAGAACTGTGCGAGTAGACAAAGTAGATGCACCCAATGTATCTGAATCGTGAATTGGTTAAATCATTATCCAGAATACAAGTCGTTTTAGACTCAGTGAATAGGAATACTTGCGGGTAGTTTGTGTTCAATGGAAGTATTATAGAATTGGTTGATTGGGGTTTTATGGCACAAGGGCCATATTTGGTCCGTCAGACACGACATACAATACCAAGTAATAGACACACAATGAAAGTAGTACTGACACAGAGGAGAGAAATACACCCAGGGATGAATGCACGTGACAGGAATCGAACCCGTAATAGAATTGGAAAACTGCTAATGTCTAAGGAGTTTTCTTACAACTTTTCGATATGTTTTCTGCAGTCGCACTCGTGTTATACCACTTTTGGAGACCACAAGGGGTCACGGTAGTTCAGTTGGAAGAGTAGCGGATTAGCAACCCGAGGGTTCCTAGTTCAAACCTCGTATCGACAATCGTATACGCGAGGGTTGGTGCACGTTAAATCTATCGTGGCCTCAAATGTTCTAAAGTTGACCGTGATGTGGAGGTTTGGGGAGTGGGGTGCCAGGTCGGGTGACCTCTACATCTGATTAAAAATTATGGGGCGTTGTCCTCGGAATTTCAACGTCGGGATTGATCCTGAACCGTCACTAGTAACCCGTTGTGTTGCTCCAGTGCAACGTTAATTCAACTACTTACCTACCCTTCAAGCTACTTTTCTATCTCTTACTTGACAGTGGAATTCGTACTTGAGATAAAAATCAAAATTATATTTTTATTCCTTGTATCGAATAGAGAACTATAAAGGCCTAATACTAATTCAATGTTTAAAACTTATTCAGGAAAGCGAAACTAAGATTATGTTTACTAGATACGATATGAATACGAAAATAATAAAAGGTTTTGAAGATATTCCATAAATTTCAAAATATGAGTGGGAATAAATGTAAAGTTAAAATTTCGTGATGAAAAAAACGTTTTTATGAGATTATTAGATTATTTTATTTAAATACTTCGATAAATCTGTTTTTCACCGTTAAAAAATAATTTAACTGTCACAACTGGGTTTTAATTCTTCTGATCCTTTAGAAATGCTCACTGATTTGATTTTGATTTTAGTACAGAATTTTCATTTTAATGCTGAAATACAGTAATACCCCGAAGTTACGCGATAGGTGGGTTCGACGAAAATCGCGTAAGTCGGGGTACAACTTTGCATATAAATACATATACATTTTGTTCAATTGGGACCAAGGACTAACAAAATCAAAAGTTTATAAGAAAAATATTTAATAGAATTCAGTTCTTTATACATATTAATACAAAATATTGAAAAAATGAATGAGTTACGTAAAAAGGTTATTTCGATGTCGATGGCTTCGTAAAATCTAACAAATTCGTCTGACGACATAATGCTTTCTTTTTTTCACGCAGAATTTCTTCGTAGCAAGCTAATAATTTTTTCATTCCTTGCTTTGTAGCTATAACGCGTTCTTCGTTGGAGTCTGTTTTCTAAAATTTGTAAGCTATTTTCTATTGAGCTGAGACCTTCTGTCAAGCTTGCAATTGGCATGCCCTTTTCTGGTGGAACTGGGTCTGATACTTCAGTGACGTTCTGCTCACGCATCTCTACGAGCTCATCAATTGTCAGCTCCTGACTATGTGAATCCAACAGCTCGTAGACATCATCACCATTGACTCTTCCAAATCTAATTGTCTGGCAAGATTAACAACTTCTTTTATCACATGAGCGACATGAGCAGTTTCTTGCTTTCTTTCCGTCTCGTTTTTGAAAAAAAAATGGACAAAGTTTCTTCCAGGCACCATTCAATGTTTTTTTGGAAATTTCATCCCAATATTTTTTAATAAAACATTTAATTGTTTCCAAAAGTCTAACAGACATCTCACTGTTTTCCCTCATAGCTTCATTCAGATGTGCAAACGAACGCCTCGTGTAGTAATCCTTGAATGTTTTGATGACTCCTTGGTTCATCGGTTGAAGCAAGCTGGTTGTGTTTGGAGGCAAAAGCACAACTTTCACATTGCAGGAGAATCAGATTTACTTCGTTTGGACGACATAGTTTTTTAAGGGTTTAGAAAACGTATAACAAAACAATCTTTACTTTCGTCGATCGTAGAATCGTAATCGTGCACGTAGAGTTCGCGCGAAATGCGTCCAATGCGTATCACAGCAAGAGAAACACTGAAGATAGCGGGCGGCAGTTCGCGTAAGTCGGGGTACTGTATTCATACAATACAAAAAATACACATTCACACAACTTGAATCTGCTGAAGACATTAGTTTTCCTGAATTCTATCCATCTCAATTAGAATCTAAAATGATGATATTATGATTTCTTAGCTATAGGAACTAATATTCATGAAACAGTTTCATGAATATTATTTTTTTAATTCCTGTAACGCAATGTTTCTTATTAAAGTATGCTAAATTTTTGTTTAAATATATTGACACTAATTACCATCTTGCTTAACAATTTAATTGTAAATTCGGTCCATTCACATGAACCTTCGAGTACCAGGCAAAAAGATGACTAGTGATCAAACAAAATTCAAGTACATTCTTATCTTCTTGTTTTTGAGTGGAAACATTTGTAATGTATTTGAAACAATAAAAAAATTTATCTGAATACCAACCATTAGAAATACTTTTCAATGGATTCTAAGAGTAGCGTATGAACTATATCTGCATTGAAGTTGTCTAAACTTTAAGGGAAGCATAAAAACAGATTAGTTGATTAATTGTAGGAAAGTAACCTGTGAAGATATCCATGTCATCCTTTCCTTCCGTGAGGTTCAACCACATTAATCCTCTAAAGATCAATAAACTATCTAAGAATCCACTTTGAAATAAGGTTATTGATCCTTTATCTATTTGCACTGTAAGACTAACCAATAATTCTCATTTCATAATGGATTTCTGAAAAACAAGCTCAAGGATAACAGCTTTTGGATGCTGCATGGAAATTTGTGCATCGCAGTATACGAAAATGAAGACTACAGAAAATCTTGAATAAATCATTGGTGAGTGAGTATTAGTGATACAGTGTGCGAAAATAAAAATTCAGAACTATTCTAATCTTTGAAATACTCCGCTCTAGTTTGAGTATAAAACTGTCCGAATGTACTCAAAATTCTCGTATACCCGAATTCATACTAGTGCTAATAAACCCTGATATTGTTCTTGCTCTCCTCAGTACTTGAGGGTCACCGTGGCTCAGTGGGTTTGCTCATTGATTGGTCTTTGTGCATCGCAGTATACGAAAATGACGACTATAGAAAATCTTGAATAAATCATTGGTGAATCACCTGTGAGTTGTAGGAGGAGCAGGTTCGATTCCTTTCAAGTTGGATTCCTCCCTTGGGTGTATTTCTCTCATGTGACATTAAAGCTTTCCTTGTGAGTTTTATGTCCGTTTACGTGACGCTGTTTGGTGCAGCTTGGTCAAATATGACCCTTATGCCATAAAACCCAACCAACTGGAAACGCTTGTCGGATATGTTTTCTCTAAGATGCTAAAGTGGAATACCAGATTCTTGGAAATTTTTAAACTCGATTTTTTTTCAGTTTTTAATGCCCTGTATTCCAATAATATTAACTTCTTGAATATTTAGATTTTAATAGACAGTTATTCAAATTCTGAATTGTATTCGAATATGTTCTTTAAATCGTTTAATACTTCATACTTGTAGCCAATCGCTAGATAGTTTTCATAAAGAAGTATATTTCGTCACCAAATGCGGTTTCTTAACATTACCTTCAATATTTTAAACATGTTAACTACAAACTTTGTCAAATCTTTATTGGCATAATACTGCTTATAAGAGTGATATTTTATAATCAAAGATGTTGCAGATTGGTTGGGGTTTATATCACAAGGGCCATATTTGGCCAAGTTTCACCAGACACAAGATCGACAGCATCAAAAGTATGCTTCAGAAAAGTAGATATATTTGTAGGGTGTTGATCACAAACTCCAGTCAGTAGCATGGACAATGAAACGCTAGTATTTTTTTATAATGTAGTTCAAATGATGGAGTGAACTTCTATGGAAGATTGAAGAGTTCTAGGTATTAATGACATTTAAATGGGGAAGGTAAAAACTTAATGAAGTAAACTGTAAATAAAGCGAAGTAAACTATACATGAGAGCGTCAATCTATTCATTATTGCGTGTATTGTTTGAACACCAACTTGACCTTTGATTGTAATGCTTTGACGAATCAAATAACATTAAATATAAAACTGATGTTCTATATTTCCTAAATTATTTGTATTTTGTGTTATTGTCTTATTGGTCTGTGTTAATGTTTTTATGTGCACCTTTTTTGCTATTTGTTCTACTATTACCTTTGGAAATAAAAATATATTGACTACAGTACAATTTACGATATCATTTGTTATACTTTATGTAATTTACAGTTGGTTCCAAATTGACAACAGTTCTGAAGTAATTTATTTTACCTACTTGATAGACGAGATATCTCGTCTATACACTTGGAGGGTTAAGAGCCAGAAACAAAATAACCATAACAGTTAGTTGTTTTTTAATTTTATTTTATCCAGTGATAGAATTTACGTGCTTTTGTTGACAAAATTGATACTTAGAAAAATATCCCTTGAAAGCAACAAGTACAGGTGATAATTGTAATTAAGGTCGCACTGGGGCAACACAACGGTCTATTGCAACAAGTATAGGTAAAAGCAAAATGTATGTATGTTTGAAGCCTTAGGAATTTAAAAACCCCATGTCCACATGCTTGTTGCTATACCCCAGGTTATATGCTTGTATCATAAGTGTGTTTCGGCACACAATCCTAAGACTATTATCCCGTTGCCCCTTTATAAATTCATACCAAATCATATAAAGTAACGCATAAAAAATTGGTTAGGAAAATTTAAAACTCGGTACATTAGCTTCTGCACATTATAAAACGTATTTCTAACATTTTTCTTTGCAAAAGCGAAGTTCATAAATAAGGAACGAACTAGATACCGAAATGGTATTTTTGTTTTTGCTAGTTTATGACAAGAAATATGTGCAATATTTCCATTTGGAAAGAATAAAAGAATGACGAAAATTGTTTTCTTCAGCCTGTACTTTCATTTCAAAAATAAAAGCTAATAAAGCAATTTTTTACGAATCAGAGGATTTGTACCTATCTAGTCCACATGTTCAGCTATCACCTTTCTTTCTATGGAATGAAAGTATTTTTCTGTTTCTAAAAGTAGAAACGAAACCCTATCAACGCTTGTTTTTTCGTTATTGAACTCATAAAAGTGGAAATATTTTATCGCACTATTATCGATTTTTAAAAGAGCCCTATTTGAAATAACAATTCAAACGAAAAGAAACGAACGGTCTTAGTACGAAACTATTTAATAAGCCGTAACGTTTCGTAAAAAAAAACATTTTCAACATTCCATGCAATTGAAAAAAATATAAAATGGCGGAGTATTTTCTTCTCTCATTCTTAGTTATTTCACTACAATTCTTACTAAACTCAACAGAAAAGCTTTTTCATGAATCCCGCATTTCAGAAGGATTATTTTTACGTTTCTAGGACGACTATTCAAAAATAATTGCTATGATACTAATAACGTAAATCAGTGATCTATGTAAACGAGAAGGAAATGAATTTCAGAATTTATATGAACTTCAAAGTCCGAAATAATGAAAACAGAAATGTGTGTGATATAACGCCTCATAATTATTTCTTAGATAACTTTTGAACTTGCTTTTTATGATATAATATAAGTATCATTATTAAATTTGTAACATATATTAAGAACTTTCGTCGTTTAGCTAAGATCAAGACTTAACCCTCCTGGTGTTTGTCTCAACGAGGTATCTCATGATTAGCAAAACTCATCAAATCTTGACGGAAGAGATTAGGAAAGGATTCATTAGACGAAAACAGACCAGATCTTGATCTCGTTGTTATAAAAATAACGGCAATATCTTGATGACGAGATATCTCGTCGAAACCACTTAAGGGGTTAATTGACACGAACGAAGAATGAGGATAGTCTGAAAATTATTTCTTCAAAACTAATAACAAGATATGTAATTATTTATAAATTACGAATTCGTATTGACGCACACTTCATATTAATTGTACAAGCAAACGATAATTTAAGGATAGGTAGGTAGTTCAATTAACGTCGCACTGGAGTAGCACAACGGGCTTTTGGCGACAGTCCGGGATTAATCCCGAAGGATGAACAACACTTGGTAATTTTGAACCATGGTCAAAAGATAGGATAATTTAAAATTTGAAATTTTTTATATTGTTATTCACAGAAAAGCATACCTATACTAAATGTTTTATACTAGCCATTGACTTATCGAAATTATAAATTCAGTAACCTCTTGCTTGAAATCTTTAAGTATTCATCATGCTTTTAAATTCATCGATGAAATCAATGAAATAGATGGAGCATGTGCGCACAGCTTCATGCTTTCTCTTCCGGTCGTTCGGTTGGAAAATGTCACGTTGTTGTGGGAAAAGCATGAATCCTAATGTGAGACGTATTATTGATTGGTTAAAGTAATTATCGAGCGTGATTAAAAAGACTAGTCTGCGCTTCGATAACCAATCGGCCGAACTCGATTCGTAAGACCACGTGACTTACCTTTATCTTACGACAGCGGCTCCGCCAACGTGCTGACTATTTTATTAGAAGGTCGACGTTTGACAAACTCAAAATTTCAATTTCCACAGAATGATGTGTTGAAATTTCTTTAATCTTTCGTGTTTATCAAACAGGAAATTTTGGTGCGATTGGAAACCAATCTTTTTTAAGCTGTTATTTATTAATGATCGAGTATTACAAAGACAATCAATTTTAATGTTTTCCACTAGAAATATTTTGTTTCAATCTTATCAGATTTATGGTTCAGAGGTAAACTAACGAATTTCAACTGCAGAAACTGAATAAATTATTGTGAATATTTAATTGATTTTCCGAAAATCTCTAGAAAATAATTTATCACTTTTAAAATATCACATTATTATTTTATTGCAAAAGAGATGTCTGAGGTTTATTCCTAAAATCCAAACCAAATACAATTAACAATGATAAAATAAACAAATACTTAAAATCCTTACTTATGTAAATATAATCCTCCAAGTGGTTTCGACGAGATATCTCGTCCATGAAGATCTGACCAATTTTACTAATGACGAGATAACTTGTTATCGAGATATTGTCTACTTTTTATGATCAAGATATGTTTTTTTTCTAATGACGGGATATATCGTCCATCAAGATCCGGTCAGTATTGCTAATAACGGGATGTCATGTTGAGACAACCACTAGAAGAGTTAAGCATGAAATAAAAATTAATGTAATCATTATTTTAAAATAAAACAATGCTAGAGAAGTCCTGATACTAGCTATAAAACTCAACTACCTCAGTAGAACCAAGTAAAATTAATGATCATTAACCAACAGGACTATCATTATCCTAATCAAACTTGATAACTACTCTTTCCATTCCTATAGGATTACCATAACTTCTATCTCGCATGTCAGTCCTATGAATGCATGCTGGGGGAGTGAGGAGCACTTTTGAAACGAGTCCGAACATTAAGCGGATTTCAATGAATGATTAATAATGTAACTTGATTTATAATACCCCAGGAACGGACTAGCAAATACTACAAAGGACACAGAACAGTAATGCCCTAACAGGAGGAGTGCGAGTAGGTAATGTAATGAAGTGGATAACGTGCTCAAAATTACTCATTGCCTTACCCTTCCACCAATGATAAGTCCCGTATGAAAATATTTCATTTATTCTTTACGAGTTGGCGGACATCAAAGCCACAGTGGACATGAAAGTGGTCTGGACGGGCAGAAACGTCTTTTAGGGTATTGAGCGTTGATAAATGGGCTTTGATGGTATCGGCGCAGGAGAAATGGTGATTAATTGCTTAAACACATTGATTGCATTCGAAGTTGTCGGGAATGGTTCGTTCCGAAAGGCATTTTAATTAGGGGAAGAGCGTTGCTAATTGCGCTCTTCAAAGTATTTCATATTGGATTGATATTTTGATGTTATTCATTCCGGTATATTAAGTCAAATAAAAATTTATTGTAACTGAAGGGATAGAGTAAGATAAAAATCTTAGCCAAATTAGTGTCCAATATCGCTGCCTAACTTGCATAATAGTCACCATAGAAGTGAATAAATATAAAGGAGCTTCAAAAAGTGTGACCAACATGTCGACTAGTAGTCACGTGACTGATCTGTGAAAATAGGCCTGGTTGGCCGATTTGGCATTTTACAGCCTCGTTTGTTGATATAATACCTTATGACAGGGTAGATATGTGAATGTGCATATCTAAAGAGTGGCGATAAATGGCGAAATCTCCAAGGTCTACTATGTCGCGCCGACCAATACGATGATGAATCAATGGATGGTCGTCTTCTCTCATCATGTGAAAATATGTCACTTATTTTTTACAAGTTGGCGGACATCAAACCCAACAGTTTACATGAAAGCGGTTGGGACGAATAGAAACGTCTTTTAGGTAATTGAGCGCTGATAAATAGGTTTGATGGTATCGGCGCAGGAGAAATGGTGATTAATCGCTTAAATACACTGATTGCATTCCAAGTTGTCGGGAATGATTCGTTCCGAAAGGTATTTTAATTAGGGGAAGAGCGTTGCTAATTGCGCTCTTCAAAGTATTTCATATTGGATTGATATTTTGATGTGTTATTTATTCCGGTATATTAAATAAAATAAAAATTTATTGTAACTGAAGGGATAGAGTAACAGATAGAAATCCTAACCAAATTAGTGTCTAACATCGCCGCCAACTTGTATAATACGCAACAGAAGTGAAATACAGTGACGTGCCAAAAGTCATGGGATAGCAGCATGCAAACTGCAACTCGCGCTCGCATAGCGTTAAAAGTGTTTAAAGAGTCAGATGGCTATCAATGCTGTCTGTTGGACTCTTGAATGTCTTTCAAAAACGTTTAATAACGTGATTATGGCTACCCGACGAAAATTAAAATAGCTTGAACGTGGAATGATAGTTGGAGAATTCGACTATTGGGGAATAGTATTTCGGAAGTTGTTGAGATTTTTAAGATTTCTCGCTCCAGTGTCAAGGGTGTATCGAACGTACCTCATAGAAGGCATTACCTTCCACAAGGGACAGCCTAGTAGCCTGCCACGTCAGCTGAATGATCGAGACCAGCGACGTCTGTGCAGAAGCGTCAGTGCTAACAGACGAACGACGATGCGTGAACTGACTGCCACATTCACTAAGGGACGTAGTAGATACGTGTCTGTGAGGCCGTGCAGCGAAATTTAGTGTTGATGGGATACGGCAGCAGAAGACCGACTCGACTGCCTTTACTCACGGCGCATTATCGGCTTCAGAGCCTCACCTGAGCTCACTAACACATGCATTGGACCCTAGATGACTGGAAGAAGGAAACGTGGTCCTATGAGTCATGTTTCCAGTTGGTACGAGCTGATGATCGAGTTTGGGTGTGGCGCAAACCCCATGAGGCTATGGATCCAACTTGTCAACAATGCATTGTTTAAGCTGGTGGTGGTTCCTTAATGGTGTCGAAAGTGTTTACCTGGCATCAATGGCATCAATTGGAGTTCTCTGTTCAAATTGAATCAATCAGTAGCACGAAATCGCAATGTTCAACTGATTGGTGACCATTTGCAGCCCTTTATGAACCTTCACTTGCCCCAATAACGATGGCATGTTCCAGGATGATAATGCTCCGTGTCACAGGGCCGATTTTGTTCAATTCAGGGCCGATTTTGTTCAATTCAGGGCCGATTTTGTTCAATCAGGGCCGATTGGTTTGAAGAGCATATCTGGGATATGGTAAAAAGAGTCATTCTTGCACAAGATCCAGAACACAACCACGCAATTATGGGCGGCTATCGAGACAGCATGGATGAACATCTCTCCTGGCAACTTTGCTATATATATATATATATATGCTACCGTGAAAGACAGAAATTAGAGAATGTCGATATTCTCCTGTGAATGTCGAGACAAATACCAAATACGTCGATAAAAGACCGAATATTTGGTTATATTCTTATACATTCGAACCATCGACGGTGTATGTCGACAAGCACAGATAAGCTCTGGTGGGGGTCGAAACGAGAAGCCGAGAAGGCTGAGAGGCCACAGCCAGAGAAGCCTCTCCGCCTTCAGTTTAAGTTGTTGCCATAAATAAGATTGAATAACGTTAATCACATAATTTTTGTGTAAGTTTATTATTGGTATTATTTTCTTTTCTCATTTAGAATTTACTGTTCGTTTTAGGTTCAACAGTTTATTTACATGTGCTGTTACTTAAGCTTTCTCCTATTTTGACATATATCATAATATGTTTTAATAAAGTATGATTTAAAGAGTTGCATTTTTGTCTTAACGTAACAAAAATATTTTTATTCAACATTCACCATCAGTGCATGCTGAATGTCGACATTTGCCGGTGTAAGTGAGAAATAATGATATTTAGCAAATATTTCGGACATACACCAAGGACTATGTGAATGCTGACATTCACCGGAGAATATCGACATTTGCCAGATATCGGTCTTTCACAGTAATATATATATATATCACTCAATTGAATAGGTGAGCATTTCATAATTGAATTGAAGATAGAAAGAATTGTAAATTCTTGCTACAACGCAAAAGGGACATTCTTTGGTTGAAAAGTTTGGTTAATCTTATACAAATGTTGGAAAGCTGTGATTAATCTCAAAAATGTGTCACATATATAGTATAATAGAAGAAATAAATATACATAAAATGAAGGGTTAAAATATTTATTGCTTCCTTTAACTTTAAATATGGACTGATTTAAAAAATTTTCAACAAAAGTAAAACAATGACTACGTGTTTCACTAGTTGAAAACTCTATTTTTCATCAGTCAGCTTTAAAAATTTTCGTGAGGTTTTGTAGGCAGTTTCGGTGGAATATTGTAATGTTACTGTCGGTTTGTTGATTCTTATTGATGTAGATTTGAAGTGATGAAAGCATGCTTAATACAGAATTTTTTTCTAAAGGGATACTCTTCTTTCCTTGACTTGCATGATTCTTTCTGTTTTGACTTCTCCATTTCCCAAGAAAATAGCGTGAAGAGTTGGGCATTTTCCAGTTCTGCGTTGCTTGCAACGATGACATGATTTCGGTCGAAATTGATTAGTCCTTTTGGTTTAGAATTAAGTCTTTCTCTTCAGTGACTACTTATGTATAACATTCAGTAGCACTGCGATTTGTCAGGACAGCCATTATCCTGAGCAATTACCAGTTCTTTTAATTATGCAGGGATTTTCATAATCTGATTCTCCGGTGGTTTCATCCAACAGACATGAAATTCGGAGGATCCTCCTTTACCATCTGTATCATCAGAAGTTTTGTATCCAGACCATATTTTCAAGGTCATCCGATCCTGTGTTGTAGACATTTGAAGATGTTACTTCAGATGCGATTCTATTCTTCACAAATAAGTCGAATTCATCGTCATCTCCGTTGGCAGTTTCTGCAGCTGGTTCGTCAACAACTTGTGCAGCAAGTAGAGCCCTTTCTGCCATTTCGTCTTCGATGGTACGCAAACGCAAATCCATGAATTCTTCGGGATGTTCAGCATTCCACTCTGCTAGATAATCACGTTCAACATAGGGTTGTTCTTTCTGTTTTTTGGCCTCCTTTTTAGCCTGTTTCTTTTCGCTTCGCTTTTCTCGAAACTTCTTTCTGGAATAACAGGTAGGTATTTATTAATTTTTCAAAAAGGGAAGGACACTTTACATGCATTTAAAATCAACAATTTATAGAAAAACGTAATGCTAATAGACATCAAGATGCATACAAATAAGTAATTTAAGGAAGAGATAAGGAATAGATCACACACTTACATTTGTTTCCCGAACCAATCCAGCATCTTGAAAGGTGAATAAAATATCTATAAAAATGACGCAAATAGCACTGAAAAGTACCGTTTGTTTAAAACGTCAGTAAAAATGACGTAAATAGCACTGAAAAGTACTGTTTATAAATAAAACGTCGGTAAAATTGACGTATATAGCACTGAAAAGTACTGTCTGTAATTAAATTGCAGCGGAAGATTCCTCTACAACATAAATCGCTTTAATCAAACGTATATTAATCTCACTTGATCGAAGTTTTAAAAGACGCTAGTTAGCAGTTTGACAGACATAACATGAATGACGAAATCCTTTAAAAACCGTATTACTTACATACAACAATGTTTGAGTAATAATGAAATAGAAATTGCGATCCTCAGGTAATAATGAATTATCATACTCTAATTATTATACTCAAAATAACTTTATTGTTTAAGAAAAAATGGAGGGGATTCTGTTGTATTTATGTCCATTGTTGTAGCTAGGAAGTTTGAAATTTGATGCTGAATTTAGAATACGCGATGTAACATAAAATTTCAATTGATTATTTGTTTTAATATTTAAAGGTTCATATGTCATTAACACTCTATTTCTAAATAATAAAACTGTTGTTACTTTTTATACTTTTACGACACATGATATGACTTGTTTTACTTTTACTAGAAGACCCATGGAATTCCTTTTCAAAGTCAATTTAAAATTGACAACATGAATTAAATAAACAAATTGAGAATTAATACCATGATGAACTCAATCATCAGTTCAAAATTTCGTTGAATTTTTCCTCTACAAGCCAATTAATTCACCGAAAACTATTTTGTTGCTGTTCAAGAAAAACTGGGAGACATGAAACGTTTCCAGGTCTGAGTAGTTTTTATTGTAAACAACTAAACCAACCGAAAAGTGATGTGTGTACATATACTGACGTGCCAAAAGTCATGTGATAGCAGTATGCAAATTTACAAGTGGTGCTCGCATCGCGTGAAAAGGGTTTAGAATCAGATGGTTATCAGTGCTGTCAGTTGTACGTCTCTTGAATGTCTTGTAAAAACTTCAATAATGTGATAATGGATACCCGACGAGAATTAGCAGGCTTGAACGTGGAATGATTATTGGAGCTCGATACATGGGGCATAGCATTTCGAAAGTTGTTGAGACTTAAGATTTTTCGCTCCAGTATCAAGGGGTACCTCATGCAAGGCATTACCTTCCACAAGGGAGAGCTCAGTGGCCGGTCACGTCTTCTGAATGATCGAGACCTGCGACGACTGAGCAAAAGCGTCCATACTAACAGCGGAACGACATTACGTGAACTGGTTGCCCCATTCAATGAGACACATTAGAGGCGTGTCTGTGAGGTCCGTGCAGCGAAATTTTGCGTTGATGGGTTATAACAGCAGAAGTCTGACTCGAGTGCCTTACTCACCTCATCATCGGCTACAGCGCCGCACCTGGACACCGAACACATGCAATTGGACCTTAAATGACTGGACGAAGGTAGTGTGGTCCTGTGAGTCATATTTCTAGTGGTACTCGCTGATGGCTTAGTTTGGGTGTGGCACAAACCCCATGAGTCTACAGATCCAACTTATCAACAAGGCATTATGCAAGCTGGTGGTGGTTCCATAATGGTGTGGAGAGTGTTTACTAGGCATGAATTGGATTCACTGGTCAAATTGAAACGATCATTAGTAGGAAATCGCAATGTTCAACTAATTAGTGACCATTTGCAGCCCTTTATGGACCCTCACTTTCGCCAATAACGATGGCATATTCCAGTATAAGGCTCTGTGTCACGGTGACCGTTTTGTTCGAGATTGGCTTGAGGACCATTCTGGAAAATTCCAGCACATGATTTGGCCACCTAGATCGCCAGATATGAACCCCGTGGAGCATATCTGGAATATGATCGAAAGAGCCATTAGCGCACAAGATCCAGCACCTACCACAACCACACAATTATGGGCGGCTATCAAGGCAGACATCAAGGTAGACAGGGGCTGGACATATCTCCTGGCGACTTCCGCGGACTATTTGAGTCCATGGCATGTCGATTTGCTGCACTTCGCCGAGCTATAGGAGCTATATGTGTTCACGAGAAGTTCGACTAAATTTCGTGAGCTTTTAAAACTTAGGTCAGTATCCTCCCAAGTATTCCAATATTTTTCACTACTCAAGTCCTTTTCTAGATTCTGTTGATTTCTAAACACATTTACTTTTATTATTGGTTGATACTTCATAGGTTTCGTTGGAGTCATAATGAGAGTTTCTGTTCTTTTATTAAAAGAAAAACAACCGCTCCAATCTCTCGAATATTTTATTTTGCTATGTAATGGCAGACATATAGTCGCGTAAATAAAAGAAACACCCCTTTCTTTCGAACAATATTCATAGTAGAGCAAATTGAAAGATATCATTCAATAGGGAATAACGTCCTCTATAAATTCAAAATGCAAAAGAATGCATAAGGGAACGTCTTCATATCAAATTTTACACAAATAACAAAATTTTCAATGGAAACACCCTGTTTTGATGCCTTAATCAGATTCTGCATCGTTAAATTAATCTAAATATAAAATTTCATGACTTCACTATCTTTATATCCGGAGATATTTAATGTTAAAATTGCTGTCACTTTCAGGGATCATCTCCACATTGAAAATTGCTATTCGTAGATCGAGATTAATTGTAGCTATAGCTACTCGAATTTATAATTTGAACACTATTTCAAACATATTTGTCAACGCGTGCAAACGATCCTAGAATTTTTTATTATACGAGCTCAAACGATAATACTGTGAATTGTTTTCATGATTAAAATGCGATAAAAGGATTTTGGAATTGAAAACAATTCGGAAACGGAGAAAGTGTTGATCAATATTCTGTATAATTTTGTTTCTTCTTTAGTATTCTTAATAAATGTTAATTTTTTTACTTAGCGTTCATTTCTATGTATGCAACCAAACAGCCTACCTACAATTATTTAATACAATCGAACTGATATTCCGATCATCCAAAAAGTGAATAGAGTGAGTCATTCAATTGATCATTTATTAGTAGAGTTCATCTATACGACACATAACTGATTAAAAAATATAAATGAAATTTCCAATCATTTTCCAAAAATTTAAACATTCGCCTGGTTTGTTACACGTTTTTTAAACTTTTGATTGCCCCCTAAAATTGTCATAATGAGGAAAGTTTAATGTAATTCCTAAACTAATTATTTTAATGAGCTGAAATTTTGCATGATCATATTAGAAGTCCTTCTAAATCGATTCCCATCAAAATATTGTAAGGTTCCAATTCATATTTTTTTCAAACATTAATTTAATAATTATTTTTGCACACTAAAAACTAATTTTAAAATAAAATATGTGGATTTCGTTTGGGTTGCTTAACAGTAACATGGTACAAAATATCAGTTCTATAGAAATTTAGGAAGATATCCATAAAAGTCTGAGAAACGGATTTAACATAAGGAGCTCCAATCTTTCTGTACTCATAACTTCGAAACGGTAAGACCTGATGACATGAAATTTGAAGTTAAATTTTGCAATAGATTTGAAATTGTGTGTCAAAATAAGGAGTTTCCATTGGAAATTATGAAGTTGGTGCTCAATTTAATATGAAGACGGCCCCTTATGCAAATTTTATTTATTTGAATTTATAGAAGACTTTAATTCCTGTCGAACGCCATCTTTGAATTTTCTCTATTAAAATTGTAGAAATGAAGATGGGTGGATCGGTTTTTTTTTCGCGACTGTACTTCGACTCTCGTGTAAATGTTACTAATAAAAACATCTGACGCTCGCATTCAGCTAATAATTCAGTTATGGGATTAACGTTTTCATAAAAATTCACACCAGTGTTCTTATGAAGCATAAACTGCAACTTTCTCCAAAATACTTTTCACCCGAAACGGGAAGGTGCAGACGGGATACACACATGCAGCCGCCACTTCATGTTATGGTCTCAGAATTTGTCTGCCACCCATTAGCTCCCTGGTTCCCGTTTCGTAAGCTTGCGTTTGATTGTCCTTGTTAGTGGTAGCGACGGTTTACTCAGTTGGTGTTCCCTTACAAATGCCGAAAGAGTCAGTGGTCGGGCATTAGAATAAAAAGTAGTCAATAACTTAAAAACTTCAAAACAAAGGAAGTCAAAACGAGATAAAGCTGTTCTATAGCTATTTCGGTGGAGCGAACCAGCTACAAACCTACAGAAGATGATAGACAGATAAAAAGCAGACGGTGGAACGAAAAATCCATCATCATCAGGACCAAAATAGACAACAAGAGAAAAACTCAAGATTAGATATGTTATCTTTTAACAGGCCTGCCACTGTGTGTGTGCAAGGTTATTTTAGTCCATGGTGGACGTTTAGTTCCATCAAAATAGCTATAGATCTGTTTTATTATATTGTTGTTATTTTCTTTATATTAGTCATGCTTTGAAGCTTTAAGACTATTGACCATTCAAAAGATAGCTGAATAAGTTCGCTAAAAAGATGCAAATCAGTTTTTAGTTTCTTTAAAGTAAAATATTGGAATCATAACATATTTTCATTTATCTCATATGTTTTAAGATTTGCTGTCTAAAAGAAACAGAATCTGAGATTTTCAATACAGTTCACCGTACAAAGAATAATCATTGTTTGGATCCTCAAATAGGAAATTCCAACTCGTTGACTCCATTTTAATCTCCATAACCAAACTGAAATGTTTATGGTGGATAAAATACAGCAATGTTACTTGCCTAACATCTTTTCACGTTGTCCAAACGGTGTGTTCCAGGTACCTGAAGTCGAATGAATACTTGTTTAACTATAAATTTAAAAGAATTAATTTCACTTTTAATTCATATAAATTTAATTTTACCCCTATCGTGATAAGCTATACAAATAGCTTGCTATTTTAAAAAGTATTAAAGAATTTTCATAAAACTCGCCCTCTCTGTTATACTCATAGCTTAATTTTACTATAGGAAATGCAAGACATTAAATGAAGTGAGATTTAGCAGTTCAAACAAAACAATACAAGCAATTAGAGTCCACATCGTCTGCTCAGAGCAGAAACTCATTAGCTGATATTTTTTCGGGACACAAAATTCTTATTTTTATGATGATAAATACGTTGGCAAATTCTACTCTGTTTAAAAGATATATAGCACTATAAAAAATGCTTAAATTTTAATTTTTTGTTCTAGAAACTACTAATTAGTCTTTAAACACCTAAACAGTAAACAATTCTTATCAGTTAATGAGTTTCTGCTCTAAGCTGATGATATTAATATTAAGTCTACTTTAAAGAGAGAGAGAGAGAGAGAGAGAGAGTGCTTTTATTAATCTCAATACATCTATTTTATAGTGAAAGAATATTATTGCATTTAGTACTCCAATTTCACTTTTTGAGAAAATTGAAAGGGGTAAGTATCCTTTATATATAGTGAGGACTCAATATGTAAAATAGTTAATTTGACTAAGAAGATTCTAATTTTCTTATTCTCTGAATAGGTTGGTTGTTTCGCCATTTTACAGCGCAAGGGCCATATTTGGTCAAGCTGGGTCAAACACAAGACAACTCCAAGTAACAAATGTCATGAAAGGGGGAAAAGGAGGCATTGGGGAACAGAGCAGTGAGATGAAAGTGGAAAAAGATCGCTTGAGAATCCCGGGAGCGCGACCCCCGTGTTTACGAAAGACAGTAAACCCCATGGGAAAAGATCACTAGAGTATCTCAGGTCCGTGAAGCCCGTGCGCACCTAAAGGAGATGTGCCTCTGATGAACTCTTTTAAATAAGACTTATTTTCGTTAGGTTTTCTATGGAGAAAATTTTGTCTTTGAAGATCCGCTTTGTGTGCACTACCTCAACCCTAAAGGGAAATTGGATAACCATTGGAAGAAGAATACATTTCTCTTCTTTATCTTTATAGTTAAGAAAATAACGAAATTGTCAATATCCAGTGTGTTTCTTAGCTCTATATAAGCCTATATGGAATTCCGCAAAGTTCTGTTTGCTTAACAATAACTCGTTTAGAGGTAAAACTTCCCCAAGAACTATCTATTTATTTTGCACGTAGGGTGATAGAAATATTTAACATTAGAAAGAGATAGTATGAAAGCAAAAGTGAGTGAGCAGCAGCCTCCCACATGAAGTGGCATCGGTATGGTAGTATCAGTTGGTTGGTTATAGGTTTCATGGCGCAAGGGCCATATTTGGTCAAGCTGCGCCAAACACGACAGACAACGAGGTAAGAAAAAAGCAAAACTCAGGCCATGTTTTAACATTTCCATCTTAAACCTCCTGATGGTTGTCTCGACGAGATATCTTATTAGAAAAACACTGACCAGATCTTGATCTTGTCATCAAAAATCAGCATTATCTTGATGAAGCGATATCTCGCCATTAGCAAAAGTAGTCAGATCTCGATGGACGAGTTATCTCGCCATTAGAAAAACACTAACCAGATCTTGATCTTGTCATCATCAAAAATTCAGCAATATCTTGATGACGCGATATCTCGCCATTAGCAAAAGTAGTCAGATCTTGATGGACGAGTTATATCGCCATTAGAAAAACACTAACCAGATCTTGATCTTGTCACCAAAAATCAGCAATATCTTGATGACGCGATATCTCGCCATCAGCAATAGTCAGATCTTGATGGACGAGATATCTCGTCGCAGAATGGAGGGAAGTATACAAGTGCGAAGAAGTGGTAAATGCAAACATAAGTGGGGATGATGGCAAACACATAGGCATAATTTTTGAAATATCGGTCGAATATGATTTTGAAGATCACTCTTAATACTCACTCACAAGCAGGAAACCCGTTACGAACGGTCTGTTCAGCTCAGCTTTGGAACGCTTCAACTCGGCGTCAACCGTTACCACCGAGATAACAAGGCCTGACCGCTGCCGTCATGGCGTCTCCCTAGTAGTCATACGTGCGATACGAACGACCACAGCCGTATTGGAATATTCAAAGCTTAATACAGTGAAATCCGTCTACAACGATACATAATATATTCTATATACGTCGAGACCACAGGAAAATATTGTTATACGTTATTGCAAATTATTATAGCAGTTTGTAAATATGGTTTTTCCCTAGTCAAAACTATGATAATCTCAGAATGAAACTTCCACACCCTCGCGTCTTTCTTCCTTATTTACAAACGATAACAGAGAGTGTGCGTAAATAGTAAAAGCACTAACTTATTAAAAACCCAGCCAAAATTATATCGTAAATTCAATTAAAAATAGTGAAAAACTCGCTTATGACTTTTATTAACTAAAATCGCTAAAATACAGTCAATCAAGCTTAATACCGCTCAATATCATAGTTTCTCAAATGCGACCATAAATCAAAAAGAAAAGAAAACCCTTTCTCATAGTCTAAAGAAATCCAATTAATGTTTTCTTCATCATTAAATCTGTAAAAATGGGAAATCAAAGCAATTGAACTGTAAAATACGATTTATGTAGTATGTTACCTATCTGGAGGAGAGTCTCATAACAAGCTATAGTTTTCTGCTCTCATACATTTCCAACATAATCACCAGTCAACATTACTTTAACCTCAAAAATGTCAATATAACATCAGAAATAACAGATGTACTACAAAAAACTGTACATAAGTTGAATAAATTTATTCTTTTATTCTTATAAACAGATTGTAAATGAGGGTTTCCTGTTTAAACGGGGCTGCCAGTCGTGAACTGAACCCTCAGTCGCACCCCATTCGATTTTTTTGTAAAATGGAAAACGAAATTTCAAAGCAAACCATTATAAAAAATGTCAAAAATACATATAAAAATAAAATTATTTATTAGAAACAGTATCCAGCTTCCTTTTTTTATTTTTGCCCAATCTATCGTTGGATTTTTCACAATAATTTTTCAATGGAGTGTTTGTTGTGCTATTAATAATGAATTTTAAAATGGTTTCATGCTTATGATTTGCACATGTATTGAATTTGTAATGTTCTGATTCATGCAGCTGCCAGTATTTAAAAACAAAATTTATTATAAAATCTCTTTTGTAATGAATGCTCAGAAACTCATCCTCGTAATATTTAAGTAGTTTGTTGAACAATATATAATTAACTAGCTGAATTACCCGGCATTGCTCGGGTTGAAATGGTTAAATGTTGCTTGAAAAGTGAATTAGAATAAGCACTTTTCTTTCACAGAAAAATGCAATCATTTAAGTTGTACGGAAAATATGTTTTAACTTTTTCATAGCTTCTACAATATACTTCGGACGCAAATATATACATATAATTCTTGAATATATTGCAATATGTAAAAGATTAAGACATAAAGTCAAACAGAAACGAAATTCCGACGAAAAAATGCAGAATTCTAAAAAACGAAAGATGCGCAAAGTGCAGTTTCAACTGCTTCTGTTTAAATACTCTCGCAATCAAGTCGTGGCGCTCACTGGGTAACTGACCATTGGTAAGAACCTCCTTGATCTCCGTCCAAGTCGGATTGCAGGTGAAGGTGATAAATAAGTCTGGTCTCCCTTACGTTCTCACGCACGTCATAGCATCTTGCGTGTATTCGTGCATGTGTCTGGGACTGCCTGTAAATGTAGCTGGTAGTACGACTAAGGCACCGAGGTTTTCAGCGTTCCGTCATTTGACACAGCATCTCAGGTGAATATATCAACTTTCAGTTTACGTTGATTTAGACGAATGTAAAGGAGACGCTCACTTTCGACTTTTCGTACATATCGACGATGAACTGATGAAACAATTGCCTGCAGTTCAATACGTGGTTCTGCTCAGTATCTCGAACCATTAATCTGTACGCATAGAAATCCATCGCTGAAACTTTCTTGCTGGTTGTTTCACCTGTTCTTGGGTTGATCTGCCTCAGATTAAATTGATATCCATCTTCACCATGGGGGAATATCACTGGGTGCTGCAGAGCATCATAAGATCGACGTGTTTCCGAAATACGATGCAATGGTTCACCTCGACGTTGAATAACGATATCCCGTTGATGAAACTCATCTCCTGATATAACCACCGAGACTTCATCTGCTTGAGGAGAGTTAAAGCGACAGTCGTGTTCGCCTGCTGGTCTTCGGTCTGCTCTTATGACGACTTGACGACTTATATTCATCTGTTGGTATACGTTCCAATGCTGTTTCCAACGTTTTAATAAGATTATTGTGCTCATGAAACATCCTCTGTAAGTTTAACACAATCTGACGTCTTGTTCCCGAGATGTAGGCGCACCTCTGATCAGTTTCCATTTGTTCGTCGTCATCTGACCGTGGTTCAAAATTACGTGGTGTTGTCCTCGAATCTTTCCCTTTGGGATTGATCCCGGACCGTCACCAATAGCCCGTTGTGTTGCTCCAGTGTGACGTTAATTGAAATACCCCCTCCCCATTTGTTCGTTTTGAATAAAATATAGTTGTAGAAATTTTGGTGGTTGATCTGGCAGCGGAAGCAACGATCCCGCTCTATGGTAAATCTGCCCTTGCACCTTGAATGTCGACGGAAATCCGAGCTGTCCCCCAACTGATGTAGAGCCGAATGATGTCATTTGGAAACATGAGTTGTATTTTCTGATGTTACTAAGAAAATGCTGACGTATCTCCTGATGTGTATGTCAAAAGTTCTTGTGGTGGTGGTTCCAGTTGGCAGAGAATAATTTTTCCATTTTTGAAGCAAATACCAGTAGACTCTGATTTAAACTTTTCGGCTTGACAGTAACTACAAACCATTTCAATTTTCCCAATGGTAACACTTGCATGCAGCGAGTAGTCTTTATGTGAATCGTGTGGAATCCTTCCAATGCTAAGCTAAAATGGTGTGCAATCCGTGATCGTTTGACACTATCTCTCTTATCCTGTAGTCGGACTTCACGCTGCTGTGCCATCACTGTTGCTCTAAATATAGTAGCTCTCTCTCTCGCAATTGCAAGTCTTCTATTCCTCTCCTCGGAAGTTTTTTGACTACGCTTATCTTTCATCACCTTAGCCGTTGATTGTACTTGGCCGATCGCCTTCCGCTTCTTTGGAGACATTGCTACAGCAAAGAAATCTGTAAATGAATACAAAAAGGTATTTCATAAATTAAGCAAATGGCACACTCTCACTGAACACTGAAATCTATTATAGAATAAAATAAAAAGCTAAAATTAACGAAGAAACAAATTCAAGATTATGAAGTACTTAACAGCAGTTTAGAAATATAAATCCAAAATGTACACTATCACTGTCGAATAAAGTAGGAATCACTTATATAATCAACTAAAAGAGCGAATTAAAACTGTCAAATTCACTGAAAGATGATAAACTGGAAGACTTACCGAGTGAGCTTCCTTTAAATACGACCAGCTAAGAATCGAGTGGGTGCTGGAATGTTCTCCACCATGAGTCCAATTAAGTTTCCGTTTCCCCAACTTTCTAGAAAGTTCTACAAAGTTTTATAAAAAAAGTAAACATTAATTCTGGTGCTGCCAGATACCGAGTAGCAAAATTACGCTTTTATGATCAATGAGTTTTTCGTTTGTGCTTTTCGGAATAACGGTGCTTGGTTTAGAAATAAATATAATCGGTGTAGACAAATTAAACTGAATAGATAAAATTTTTTCAAAAAGCAGAAGGTCGATTTTACAGAATTTTTCAGAAAGAAAATCATTGCTTTCAACGGAGGATTCACATGTATCTATTCCGGACATTTTAAAATAAGTTACACGCCTTACCTAAAAAGCGCCGTGAAACAGAATTCTACAAATCATTACGTATTCAATAAATTATTTAAGGAAAGTTGGTCGAAATATACACCAACTTTCCTTGAAAATAATCCTTGGAACTCCTGAAAACCTTTCCTTGAATTTCCTTGCAAACATAAATATTTTAAAATAGTCTTCCCCCTTCATCAATAAAATCATCATAAAAATATCTATAATTTATTTACATCATGGGAAGAACTAAAAAGTCAGTTCAAACATAAATACTGTAATTTAATTTGTTTCGGAAAAATTGTTTTTCGATCAACACTGGTAAAGCAACCATCGCTGCCTAAAGCAATCAATCTATGCTCAATTTTATTTCTATTGCGATTTCGAATAGTTTTTAGCCCCCCAGGGCCAATAGAACGGGGGTTAAGAGTTAGCCTATGCTGACCGCAGTGTTCTAAAGTATAAGTGTACCAAATTTGGTGTGGATTGGTCAAACGATGTAGATTTGTATAGAAAATATACACACATACACACACACATACACACATCCTATTTTATATATATAGACTAGCTGAATTACCCGGCGTTGCTCGGGTTGAAATAGTTAAATGTTGCTTGAAAAGTGAATTAGAATAATCACTTTTCTTTCACAGAAAAATGCAATCATTTAAGTTGTACGGAAAATACGTTTTAACTTTTCCATAACTTCTACTATATACTTCGGACGCAAATATATGCATTTAATTCCTGAATATATTGCAATATCTAAAAGATTAAGACATAAATACGAACAGAAACGAAATTCCGACGAAAAAATGCAGAATTCTAAAAAACGAATGATACGCAGTGTCGAATTTCGACTGCCTGAGTGTATTCTGAAACAGAGCAATTCGAAAAAAGATATTTGAAAATATTGATAAAGACGATAATGAAATTTAGTAATGCTCAAATATGACTGCAACATTTCGCTGTGTTAACTCAAATAGACAAACACGGGATGCTAAATCAAATTTATAAAATAATAAAAATTAATTCTGGTTTCCCAAATCTAAAATAACAAAATTACGCTTTTATGATTAATGAGTTGAAGTTTTTCGTGTTTCATTACAAAATGTAAATTATGAATAATGAAATATTTTAAATATCCTTTTTTTATCAAACAAATATTCATGTAAAAATATAAAATTCATATAGAAATAAAATAATAAACTTTAATTCAATAATGCACATTACACCTGTCAAATAAAGTAGGAAATACTTATACAATCAACTAAAAGTTAGATTTAGTAATGCTCAAACAACGGCAACATAGCTTTGCCCGGGTATTTATCCCAATCTTCTATTGGACAGGAAAAGGAATGAAATCAATGTATAGTGTAAAATCAAAGTAATTATATTAACAGGTTCTAAAAGTATAAGTACAGTACACGCATTATAAAGTAAAATATTTTACAAATTCACTGCAATATAAATTTAACACAAAACTTGATTATACACAACATTTTTAGTTTCACCTCCGGGAGCAAGAATAAATAAATTCTTGGGTGAACCCACCCTCGAGCAACCAACATAAAGTTGTCCGTGGGAGAAACACGGCGATCTCAAATCCACTCCGCAGTACTTGATAGCCCCTGCGACTTGTTGATCGTGATCGAGAACGCAAGTCTTACTGGAAACTGCAATCTCTTAAAGTCGAAAGGGAGATCCGTCGGAATGAGTGGTATCCGTGGGATAAAAACTGTTGCACCCTCTCCCTTTCCTGTCAAGATAGTCGCTTCCATTACATTGCCCAGCAGCTTCTTGACACACAGCCTCGTGCCGTTGCAAAGTTTTGGCGGGTCGAGGTTCCGCAGTAAAATAACCGGAGATCCCACTTTAAGTAAAAGACGATGTGGTGGCAATCCAGCCGGATCAAGCGAGTTCAGGAACTCTGGCGGGAAATTGACGACCTCATCGGCATCTACTACGGTATCGATGGACTTGTATTCACTGACCACGCCTGGTAACATGACAAGTATTTGATTGTTTATGTCGTGGACGTCTTCATTTTTAGCAGAAAGAATGGCCCTCTCTCGCAACCAGTTCAAATCGTGATAGTTTTGGGAAACAGACGGATAGACTGCATCTATCAGCTCTGAGACGGACGACACCAGATTACAAAAATCGGATGGGAATTTAATCTTGCCAGAAGACTCGACTGCCAATCTGCCTTCTCCGATCTCCAGGAGTTTGTCTGAGAAAATTTGAGCACTCTCATCCCCCAGATGTACTCTCATGTTTTGCTTCAAAGTTATCTTTCGCACATGTCTCCACAAAAACGAATGTTTCAAACATGCATGGATCTCATCGGCCGGCGTCGACTTCGGGATGACGGGCAGAGTTTGACGAAAGTCTCCACAGAGGAGTACCAGAGCTCCTCCCATCAGGTTGTCGTTTCCTCTCAGATCTCTCAGAGTGACGTCGAGGGCCTCGAGAGCTTTCTTGTGAGCCATGGTGCATTCGTCCCACACGATTAATTTGCAAGTCTCGAGCACCTGCGCCCGACCACTTGCCTTGCTTATGTTGCAGGTAGGATTTTCCTGCCTGGCGATGTCAAGTGGCAACTTAAGTGCAGAATGGGCCGTCCTCCCTCCTTCCATTAACGTCGCCGCAATTCCCGAAGAGGCGATGGCAAGAGCAACTTCTCCCCGAGTCCTGATTTCGGCCAGTATTATATTAATCAAGAATGTTTTCCCTGTGCCCCCAGAAGCATCAAGAAAAATGATACCACCTTGTTGTTTTGCTGCCTGATCCATGATAATTTGGTATGCGTTTTTCTGATCTCGATTCAGAAGTGGCTTCTTGTCCGCGACGTATGCACTCAGCTCTTCGACGTCGTAGTTCGTTTCTCGCACGTAATCTGCGCGAAGTACGTCTCGTCGATCTCTTACTGGTGCAGGCAGGCCCAATTGCAGTAATGTTTTATTTGTCATGGCCACACATTTGTCCTCAAGAATAACCAAAGCCTCGTTGAAAATGTCCGGACCAAACGCGATTTCTAATGTCGGGGTTTCCCTCCGGACTTTGGCGAGTATATCCTCACTCAGGGCCTCCTTATACTTTTCCCATAAAGTGTTTGGATTCGATGGACTGCATGTAGTCAATATTATAGCAAACAGGTTTCTGATTTGCTCTGGTAGGGAGATCAATTCGGCTTCTCGCAACGTGTCATCCCAGTGCTGGTCTCCTTCCAGCAAACCCAACTTCTGACAGGCCTCTCTAAATGTCTGGCATACTTCGTCGTTTACCGTTCTCATCTCTGCGAAAGATCTAGGTCCTCGTACCGAGTGAAGAAGCATCCTAAGGAAATAGCATTCGGCGTTGTTGGGGTGAACAGTGTACACTCGACCCAAGGCGTCACTCGCGACTGCATCATGTCCAGGGACGGGCTGGCCAACTTTTCTCCTACAGAAAATTTTCCTCGACGCATTCCACGTGTAATATCGAGGTATCTCAGGATACAACAAAGTCCTCGCAAAAGAATCCTGCTGACACAGTTGAAAGAATGCCGTCAAAGTCGTGTTTGGTGGCTGATCAATCACTCTAGGGGCGCTCTCTGTTGTGAAATAAACTCTCTGACCATTTTCTAAATGGACGCTGAGGTGAACAACAGTAGGGTGTCTTTCGTGAATCGAAAAACCCAGTATTCGCCAAACTGCCTCGTTACTGCTGAGGTATCTTCCCAATTGATACCGCGTCACTTCATCGTTCGATCTCTCGTCGCTGATACCGAAAACAGCCATATCACTACCTTTGTTGACATACTTGCACACATATTTAATCGATTTCACACTGTTGCAGTACTCCACGTTGATGTGTGCCCGAAACATTTTCGACAGCAGCGGCGAAAAGGGCACAACCCACCTATTGTCGATTTCTATTTCCGTGTTGCTGCGTATCGTTAGTTTCGCCGTGAACCCTCCATCTTCCGGAGCCCGCCGTCTGTACAGGGGATAGCCGTCATTTCCAGTTTGTGTCTCTTTAATGAATTTTCTAGGGTATTTCTTGGTACACTTTCCGTCCTTCATACACGGAGAAATGGGATTGAGATTTCCACACGGTCCGTGGATCATGTTTTTCGTTACCACTTCAAAAAGTTCGGGATCTTGTTCCGGGTCTGGCAACTCGGCAGATATAACGTCATCGATTTGAGTGGGCTGAATTTTGTCCGCTAACCAGATCAAATTGTGCGAGTGTGGCAGCCCTCTTTTTTGCCATTCAATCGTATACATCCAGCATCTCGGCACTCCAAATACATGGCCCTTTGTTATAACGTCAATCAGTTTCAACTGCTTCTGTTTAAATACTCTCGCAATCAAGTCGTGGCGCTCACTGGGTAATTGACCATTGGTAAGAACCTCCTTGATCTCCGTCCAAGTGGGATTGCAGGTGAAGGTGATAAATAAGTCTGGTCTCCCGTACGTCCTCACGTACGTCATAGCATCTTGTGTGTATTCGTGCATGTGTCTGGGACTGCCTGTAAATGTAGCTGGTAGTATGACTAAGGCACCGAGGTTTTCAACGTTCCCGTCATTTGCCACAGCATCTCTCAGGTGAATATATTCGTCAACTCTCAGTTTACGTTGATTTAGACGAATGTAAAGGAGACGTTCACTCTCGACTTTAGCGTACATATCGACGATGAACTGATGAAACAATTGCCTGCAGTTCAATACGTGGTTCTGCCCAGTATCTCGAACCATTAATCTGTACGCATAGAAATCCATCGCTGAAACTTTCTTGCTCGTTGTTTCACCTGTTCTTGGGTTGATCTGCCTCAGATTAAATTGATATCCATCTTCACCATGGGGGAATATTACTGGGTACTGCAGAGCATCGTAAGATCGATGTGTTTCCGAAATACGCTGCAATGATTCACCTCGTCGTTGAATAACGATATCCCGTTGATGAAACTCATCTCCTGAACCACCGCGACTTCATCTGCTTGAGGAGAGTTAAAGCGCCGCTCGTGTTCGCCTGCTGGTCTTCGGTCTGCTCTTATGACTACTTTATATTCATCTGTTGGCATATGTTCCAATGCTGTTTCAAACGTTTTAATAAGATTATTGTGCTCATGAAACATCCTCTGTAAGTTTAACACAATCTGACGTCTTGTTCCCGAGATGTAGGCGCACCTCTGATCAGTTTCCATTTGTTCGTTTTGAATAAAATATAGTTGTAGAAATTTTGGTGGTTGATCTGGCAGCGGAAGCAACGATCCCGCTCTATGGTAAACCTGCCCTTGCACCTTGAATGTCGACGGAAATCCGGGCTGTCCAACAACTGATGTGCCGCCGAATGATGTCATTTGGAAACATGAGTTGTATTTTCTGATGTTACTTAGAAAATGCTTCGACTCTGACGTATCTCCTGATGTGTAAGTCAAAAGGTCTTGTGGTGGTGGTTCCAGTTGGCAAAGTTTAACTTTTCCATTTTTGCAGCAAATACCAGTAGACTCTGATTTAAACTTTTTGGCTTGACAGTAAGTACAAACCATTTCCATTTTCCCGATCGTAACACTTGCATGCATCGAGTAGTCTTTATGTGAATCGTAGTGAAATCCTTCCAGTGCTAAGCTAAAATGGCTCGCAGTCCGTGATCGTTTGGCTCTATCTCTCTTATCCTGTAGTCGGGCCTCTCGCTGCTGTGCCGTCTCTGTTGCTCTAGATGTAGTAGCTCTATCTCTCTTATCCTGTAGTCGGGCCTCACGCTGCTGTGCAGTCTCTGTTGCTCTTGATGTAGTAGCTCTATCTCTCTTATCCTGTAGTCGGGCCTCTCGCTGCTGTGCCGTCTCTGTTGTTCTAGATGTAGTAGCTCTATCTCTCTTATCCTGTAGTCGGGCCTCACGCTGCTGTGCCGTCTCTGTTGCTCAAGATGTAGTAGCTGTCTCTTTCATATCCTGTAGTCGGGCCTCACGCTGCTGTGCCGTCTCTGTTGCTCTAGATGTAGTTGCTCTATCTCTCTTATCCTGTAGTAGGGTCTCACGCTGTTGCGCCGTCTTTGTTGCTCTAGATGTAGTAGCTCTCTCTCTCGCAATCGCAAGTCTTCTATTCCTCTCCTCGGAAGTTTCTTGTCTACGCTCATTTTTCATCATCTTAGCCGTTGACTGCACTTGGCCGATTGCCTTCCGCTTCCTTGGAGGCATTGCTACAGCAAAGAAATCTGTAAAAGAATACAAAAAGCTATTTCATAAAATAAGCAAAAGGCACACTCTCACTGAGCAATGAAATCTATTATAGAATACAAAGAAAAGCTATTTCATAAAATTAGCAAAAGGCACACTATCACAGAGCAGTGAAATCTGTCATTAAAAAGTTATTTCATAAAATAAGCAAAAGGCACACTCACTGAACAATGAAATCTATTATAGAATACAATAAAAAACTAATATAAACTGAATGGTAAAACAAATTTAAAATTGTGAAGTACTTACATCAGTTTAGGAGAATATCAAACTTTTAACACAAATAAAAAAAATTAATGCCTTACTTAAAAGCTGTCAATCAAAATATTCAAACACAGAATTCTAAATCATGTTAAAAATAAACTTTTATTCTGGTGTAAAAAAAGCATTAATTCTGATCCCATTAAACTTATTTAAAAAATTAAGCAAAAGGCACATCTCACTGAGCAATGAAATCTATTATAGAATACAATAAAAAGCTAAAATTAACGAAAAAACGAATTTAAAATTATGTAGTACTTACATCCGTTTAGAAATATAAATCCAAAATGTACACTATCACTGTCGAATAAAGTAGGAAACACTTATACAATCAAAAGAGCGAAATAAAACTGACAGATTCACTGAAAGATGATAAACTGGAAGACTTACCGAGTTAGCTTCCTTTAAATACGACCAGCTAAGAATCGAGTGGGTGCTGGAATGTTCTCCACCATGAGTCCAATTAAGTTTCCGTTTCCCCAACTTTCTAGAAAGTTCTACAAAGTTTTATAAAAAAAGTAAACATTAATTCTGGTGCTGCCAGATACCGAGTAGCAAAATTACGCTTTTATGATCAATGAGTTTTTCGTTTGTGCTTTTCGGAATAACGGTGCTTGGTTTAGAAATAAATATAATCGGTGTAGACAAATTAAACTGAATAGATAAAATTTTTTCAAAAAGCAGAAGGTCGATTTTACAGAATTTTTCAGAAAGAAAATCACTGCTTTCAACGGAGGATTCACATGTATCTATTCCGGACATTTTAAAATAAGTTACACGCCTTACCTAAAAAGCCTCGTGAAACAGAATTCTACAAATCATTACGTATTCGATAAATTATTTAAGGAAAGTTGGTCGAAATACACACCAACTTTCCTTGAAAATAATCCTTGAACTCCTGAAAACCTTTCCTTGAATTTCCTTGCAAACATAAATATTTTAAAATATTCTTTCCCCCTTCATCAATAAAATATCTATAATTTATTTACATCATGGGAAGAACTAAAAAGTCAGTTCAAACATAAATACTGTAATTTAATTTGTTTCGGAAAAAATTGTTTTTCGATCAACAGTGGTAAAGCAACCATCGCTGCCTAAAGCAATCAATCTATGCTCAATGTTATTTCTATTGCGATTTCGAATAGTTTTTAGCCCCCCAGGGCCAATAGAACGGGGGTTAAGAGTTAGCCTATGCTGACCGCAGTGTTCTAAATTATAAGTGTACCAAATTTGGTGTGGATTGGTCAAACGGTGTAGATTTGTATAGAAAATATACCCACATACACACACACACACACATCCTATTTTATATATATAGATTAAAACCACACGAACAGCACCATCTTTTGGAAACGATAAACCACCTCGATTCAAATTTTTAATTAAATCATAATTTTCCTCAACAACCATTTGCTCATCATACACCAACCCTGTTTTACACAGTTCACACTTTATGTTTCTTAAAATTTTATAACAACAATAGCCTGCCAAATAAGTTATCACTGACATTTCATGTTCAACTTGTTGAAAATCACTTACTTCGAGATGTATGTCCGGATTAAATGAGTTGTCCCACTGTTTTTGTTCTTCATAAGAACAATCTAAGTTTTCTGAAAAACTGGTTATGGGTATATTTCCAAAAGTTTGTGATGACAAGGTCAAAAGAGATTGAATTCTTAATTTTTTCTCCGATTCGTATAATTGCCTGATCGATATGTTGACCACCTGATAATTGTCTATATTTTCCAAACCGATATTCCAAAGGATCTGTTTGAAATTTTCCTAACAAAACATAATTCATTTTAAGTTCTTGTAAACAATATTGCGTAATTTCCAACATTCCATGAATTGTGTGAGAAAGAGCGGTATGGGTTTGGGGTGAAAGTTTATGAGGAAAATCACAGGATTTCCAAGTATCAAGCCAGAGAATCATTTTCCGCAAAAATAACAATTTAGGGTCATCTGGATTCTCGAGTAGAGGGGTTTGGAAATTATCTTTAAGTCGCTGTCCTTTCAATGGTGTTTTCACATTGACAATTTTCCACCAGGTTGATACAATATCTATGAATTCAGCTGTTTCTTCAGAATTTTCTATTTTCGTTCCAAATTTCAATAGGGCCTCTTTCACAAACGGATTGAAAACTTTTAAAGATAGACTGACATTCTGACGTTCAAAAGTAGTTGGAAATAATGCTTTCAGCGATAAAGAATACCCAAATTTCAATAATTTATCATGCTCCAATTGATGTAACAATATTAAGGAATTGAAATTTGCAATTTTTTTCTCACCTGTCTCGAAGTCTGGGAAGGTTAAGATCTTGTTACTCTTAGGATTCAACCAATTATTTTTTATACATTTTAGTAAATGAACAGAGTCGTACAAGAAGAAAATAGGGCGTGTGTTGTCACATGGATGTGGATAAACTACGCTTGATTGGTTTTTCGGTGAAAAATTCCTCATAGCTTTGCCATTGAGTGCATTGTTATCACTGATAATACAAAATACTTTGTAGCCTATCTCTTCTAATTTAGTGACAATTGTTCGAATACAATCAAAAAGAATGTCACTGCTGATGGTTGAAGTTGGAAATATATGAATAACTTCCTTTAACTTCGATGTGACACTGGATAGCATGAATGCGTAAGCGGATGTAGCCAAAGAATTGCCGTTAAATGCATTCCCTACAATATTTCCACCTTTGAAGTCCAAATAAGGTTGAACATGAATTTCATCCATAAGCAGTATGACATTTTTCTCATGCTCTTCTAAAAGTCTGAAAAGAGAACGTGCGTACGCGAGAAACAATTTTCTATCTTCATCGGTTGGATCGGTTAAAAATTTATTACAAACAGTTTTTATTTTTGATGGATGAGGTAAAATTAGCGAACTGTAGTGCCGTAAATATTTGTATGCATGTGAGTTTATTGAGTGCATAACGGATGAAAAAATCATTGTATTTGCAGAATAACGATATCTCTCTTTTGGAGTAACAAGAAAATTTAACTGTTCTGAAAGAAAATTGAGAGAAGCACGTTTATCAAGGTCATCACACTCTACTTCAACCAAGACATTTCTTAAATGATGTATAATTTGTTTGAAGCTATTATCATAGTTGGCTGAAGAATTTTTCATTGATATTTCATTTATAAAATTCAAACAATTTTCAATAACTTCCAAATTATTAACGTGGCAGGGTGTTTTGATTTGATTGTTATCTACAGAAATTTCTTGGCCATATAAATATGTTTCCATTTTCAGATTTGAATGTATTACAACAGTGTAATTTGTTGTAGGTCCTGGATTAAAACAAATTTTGAAAAAAGTAACTTTTGACTCCTCAATTAGTTTAAACCAATTTTGTTTATGAGGTAATGAATCCAGAATTTCTAATAGCCTATTAAAATTTTGAAAAGAAATAGATTCATGATGAGCAATGAACTCAGATTTGCTTTCGTTGATAGCTCTCAATAAATTGGATTCCTCAGTTTCACGAATTTTATCTTCCCTGCTTTTACGAACTGTGGGACAAGTTTTCGAGAGATATTTAAGGCAATTCGGAAATATACTTGGTATAGCACCAACTTTTAAGCGGAGACGTTTCATGGAAAAGGTAGAACACTCACCAGTTTTTTTGTTGAATTTGGATACATTCCGGACGATATCATCGTTTTGAAAATGAAGTTCGCAGACTTTGCTGCGTTTTGATGGTGTAAAGTCGGCTCGTGGAATCGCCCTGAGCCATCTTTTTCTAATATTTTCATCCTCTGGAAAGGAGAAAACCGCCACTTTTGGTGCATCACCATATCCATAATTTCCAGAGCAAGAAGGTACACAGCATCTAAAAGGCATTTTGGATAACCTCGTGGTAAGCCTAAAGAAATCGGTCTGGACACACGTTAAACGTGTTGTTTGACGAAAGCCTTTAACACCTCGACACTGTAATGTTCCACAAATGTTATATAACAATATATAACTGCAGCTGTACTTACTTTCCGGTAAAATAGTATAAAAAACCCTAATTTCTTACGCTACATTAAAGGTAATCCACAAGTAGCCGACCATGCGGCGATGTTTGTTATGACTACTAGTAAGCGAGTCACGTGATTGAAACGTCACAGCGGTCTGGCCTTGTTATCTCGGTGGTAACGCGTCAACCCATTGCAAACGGCCGGGTCGGCTCGACTTGGTTCAGTTTAGCATAAAACGCAACACTCAACTCGGTGTATGCGTAATGGGATACTTTGAATATCCTATTGCACTGAAGAGGTCGCGGTAGTCCGATTGAAAGAGTATCGGATTAGTTTAAAACTCGATCCAAAGACCGTCACATACTCTGGGACTGGTGCACGTTAGATTGGACGTGGCCTCAAATGTCCTCACGTTGGGGTGGTGTGGAAGTTTGGAGAGTGGGGTGCCAGTTCAGGTTTGACCTCATCATCTGGCCGTGATTCAAAATTACGAGGTGTTGTTCACGGATCTTTTCCTTCGGGATTGATCTCTGATCGTCGCCAATAACCCATCGCGTTGCTCCAGTGCGACATTAATTCGACCACCTACCTATAACACTGGTGCCGAAAAACAAGGGATATTCTCAACCTTTACGATTGGGTTCGGTTCAGCCTAACATAGATCAGTGAATTAATATGTGCTGATTTTCAATGATATATTCCATTCTGATATTATTTTTACATTTATAATGTTATTCGGTGAAAAATTGAGTACTGCATCGTTAAATTATTTTAATGATATTTGTTTAACAACACGGAAGTGATAAAAAATAATTATGCATTCTAACTTACCACAGAAGTCAGCAAAGCTGAAGAAGCAGCAGAAGGATGTCACCTTGTCGGTGAAATACTTATTGCCATACACTCCAAATATTTATATATGAGCAATATGTAATTGAAATAAAGATGTATAAATCTCTAAATTCTAAACACTATTTCCAACAATAATTAATATTTTGAATTTAAAAACACAATAATGATACGTTACTGAAAAAGTTTGAACTTGTTTTTTTCTATTATGACTGCGTTTTTGAAGGCTTTGAGTTTTGATCATGAGACAACCATAAAGCTAGACTATTCGTGTTTTAAGCAGTCAATACAGAAAATATGCAAGTATGACAGAAAATTCAGTTTTACAATGATATGTGGAGGAAAATAAAGAAATCTCATTGCTATTTCACTATTTTTCGACATATTTACGAATATTATTCTCACCTCAGATTATTTTTATAATACAAAAACATAAAAGTTGCATAGGAAACTAAAAGGATAAATTCTAAGAGAACTTCTCACTACTCAGTCTAACGAGGACCAGAGCCTAGTAACGGGAATCAAGATCTGGTCAGATTTCTTCTGGAGCTCAACATGTGGTCACTTTTCTTCTAATGACGAGATATCTCGTCTATCAAAATCTGGTCAGTTTTCTTCTGGAGCACAAGATCTGGTCAATTTTCTTTTAACGATGATGGGGTCGCGACTCCAGGATGCCCAAGGGATCTTTCTCTACTTCTCTCCATACTTTCTTTTCACAATTACTTAACATTAACCGTCTTATGTTTGTCGCAGCTTTGCCAAATTTGGCCCTTGAGCCAAAAACCCGAAACCAACAAATCTTCTAATGACGAGATATCTCACCCATCATGATATGCGAATGGTTTTGCTAATGACGAGATACCTCGTCAACCTCTAGAAGGGTTAAAGAGAAGAGTGCAATGTTCCTAAAGTGCAGATGAAACCTACCCCTCAAGATATAATAGATAATGAAATTGAAGATGAAAAGAAAGAGAACCCTGATGGATCGGACTAGCAATCAAGCTTCTATGAGGATTGCATGTGATGAAGACTTTTCAGACGATGAGGATAAAGGTGAAGTTGGCCGCAGAGATGTTCGCATTCATCACACCAAAAGAAGCATAAGAATGATGATTCTAATGTGGCTAAAAGGGATTCGAATATCAAGATTTGGACAACCTTTAAGACCTGTCTAACGCATGCACTGATTCCTGAATTTAATGAACCTGAAACTCAAGGGTGGGAGGATGTCGCGAATGCGACCCAGATATCGGTTATGCGAGCCTGGCGTATGCGCGCGCAACAGCAAGAAAAAAGACTCTTCCATGTTGAGTTTTTGTGTGAACGATGGTTTTTTTATGTGCGTTTTTATAAATACATGTTCTGTCTTTTGTTAATATATAGAATTTTTAAATTTATGACACTCATTCCTGTGTTCTTAAGCGGATTGTTTTAAAAAGAATATTAAATTTCATATAGTTCGACAGTCAAGATGATTGCTTCTCACCCAGATCAATGAGGTAGGACAATTCTGATGAGTTTTCCCAACTCGAAAGATCTTGTTTCCACCAGAGGCACAATATTTTCAAAAACTTTTTTTGAGTTCTCGCGTTTCCAAGGAAACAAATTTCAAACTACCGCCCTTAGATTTCCCCCTAGGTTAAGGCCTATTTAGAATCACAGCACTGCTACACATCATCCAACTACTAAAGTTCATTCCACCTACAACAAAGTCTTAACAACTCAGCCTTACGTCATCCGTCTTCGCCCAACCAGAGAGGCATCCATCTAACGTTCTTCCGACTAATAAATTTACTTAATATCACCCACCAAATACGCTCTTATCGGTTGTGTGCCTAATTGATGGCACATCCGAATCTTTTAACAAGACGATGGATACTCCAGGCACGCAAGCAGGGAGAGGGGGGGGACCAGAAGTCGATAAAATAGTCACGTGTGTTTACTCGAACCCGCGCCTCGAGTCCTCTTCATGACCCTCGAACCACCCCGCTGCAACTCCTGGGGATTGATCCATAGAGAGGCTACTTGCCTTGCCTCGGACTCGACGAGGGTTGAAAAACACGTCCCGTTCGATAAAGCTTTAAAATTCTGTCAATATTGCGCGCTGTGTTGGAAATTTAGTATTATGTATGATAACCACTTTTAAGTTTGGTAAATGCGCCGATAAATCTAAGGGTATGGGTTTGAAAAAATGTTAGTGCTTTTGTAAATGGGAGGAGATGGATTTATATTATTTTATCACGAAAGTACTTAAAAAGCTGTCAATGTTGCATATTGTTATAAATTTATTATGATACTTTAGCTGTATATTCACTAAAGGTAAGAATAAATCGGGTAGTGCGTGGGCTTAAAATTTTCGTGCCTAATGGTTATGTTAAAGTTGAAAAGGTAAGTAGTGGAATTTACGTTCCACTGGAGCAACACAACGGGTTAGTAGCGGAGGTCCGGGATCAATCCCAAAGGGTTGCTTGCTTTTGGGTTTTATGGCACAAGGGCCATACTTGACAAAGCTGAACCAAACACAAGACGAGAGAGGTATTGGTATTGGTATTTTCAATTAACGTCACACTGGAGCAACACAACGGGCTATTGGTGACGGACCGGGATCAATCCCAAAGGGAAAGATCCGAGGACAACACCACGTAATTTTGAACCACGGTCAGATGACGAGGCAACACCTGAGCTGGCACCCCACTCTCCAAACTTCCACACCACGCCAACGTGAGGACATTTGAGGCCACGACAGATTTAACGTGCACCAGCCCCCTTTGTACACGACGGTGTTTGGCTGGATTCGAACTCGCAACCCTTCGGTTGCTAGTCCGTTACTCTTCCAACCGGGCCACCGCGGCCCTAGTTTAATAAGGGTGCTGGTTCACGTTAAATCTGTCGTGACCTCAAATGTCCTCATGTTGGCGTGGTGTGGAAGTTTGGAAAGTGGGGTGCCAGCTCAGGTGTGACCTTGTCATCTGACCATGGTTCAGAATTAGGTGGTGTCTTCGGATCTTTCCCGCGGGGATTGATCCCAGACACTCGGCAATAGCCCTGTATGTTGCTCTAGTGTGACGTTAATTAAAATACCTACCTCTATTAGTTTAAATATAACATAACTACACAACATTTAATTAAACGCTGTTTAAATTAAATATTACGATAAATTAATTGTAAAAACATAACTATATAAATATATATATATATATATATATACACTGCTGGCCACCGTAAATGCAACACCCTGAAGGAAGCATGCAAATAATATGAAATTTACAACATGCATTAGCGGAGGTGAGATATGCAAATGATTAGAATTTCAGCGCAGACGCACATCACACGCGCCTATGGCGCCACTTCAAAGCGCTATTTAAGGCTTGGAGATTTCGACGATTTCAAGTACGGCAATTGTGTTTTTCTTGTGGTTTTTTCAAAAAAACGATCAATTATGCTTCGTAGAAAACAGCGATCATCTTTTGATCAAGTATCCGAGTTCGACAGAGGAAGGATAGTGGCCTACCGAGATTGTGGATTATCTTTCAGGGAAATCGGTAGTCGTGTTGGACGAAACCAAACAACTGTAATGCGGATATGTGATCGTTGGATGCAGGAGGGTACGACGGACCGACGTGTTCGATCGCATCCACCTCAGTGCATCACTTCACGTGATGACAGGCATATTGTGCGTATGGCAGTGACGGATCGCTCAGCCACATCACGAACCATAGCACAGCACATTCAGTCTGTACCGCATCATCCAGTGTCTGCGCGTACCATTCGACGCCGTTTACAGCAGAGTGGTCTGTCCGCAAGACGTCCATTGCTTCGTCTACCCTTGACGCAGAACCACAGACGTTTCCGCCGCCAATGGTGCGATGAAAGAAGGATGTGGACGGCAGAATGGAATGAAATTGTCTTTACTGACGAGTCACGCTTCTGTCTGCAACACCACGATGGTCGGATTCGAGTCTCGAGACACCGTGGAGAGAGGATGCTGAACAGCTGCGTTATGCACCGCCACACTGGTCCTGCACCGGGTATTATGGTATGGGGCGGTATTGGATATCACTCTCGCACTCCTCTAGTACGCATTGCCGGTACTTTAAACAGCCAGCGCTACATCTCCTAGGTGTTGGAGCCAGTTGTCCTTCCTTACCTTCAGGGCTTGCCCACAGCCATATTTCAACAGGATAATGCGCGACCACACGTGGCACGCATTGTCCAAGGGTTCTTCGTCAATCGCCAGATTGAATTGCTTCCCTGGCCAGCTCGCTCTCCGGATCTTTCGCCGATAGAAAACATGTGGTCCATGGTTGCTCAAAGATTGACCCAGAATACATCCCCAGCTGCCACACCAGATCCACTTTGGCAACGTGTGGAAGCTGCTTGGTCTGCTGTACCCCAAGAACACATCCAAAGTCTCTTTGAATCAATGCCGAGGCGTGTGGCAGCGGTGATCTCCAACAATGGCGGCTACTCTGGCTACTGATTTTGGCAGGAACCACACTTCACAGAAGTCTATAAATTTAATCATTTGATACTTGGTCAACATGTTATCTACAAAATAAATTTTGTTGTGATATCTCTTGTCTTTCTTGGTGTTGCAATTTGGGTGGCCAGCAGTGTATATATATATATATATATATATATATATATATATATATATATATATATATATTAGTTAAATTTAAATTAAAGCAAGTATTCCCACTGGTATCACCGTAATTGAATTATCTTCAAATCAGTTTTCATCTGAGTAAATTCAAATTTGCTTTAAAGTGCATTTTAAACAAGATTGAATTACTATTGTCTCATCCTCGAGTTCTCTTGAGACAACCTCAGAAATTTAATTGCAAAGATATGCAATTATTTAAAGTATTTACTGTAAGTAAATTTAAGATATTCTATTCAAATAAAATAATCAAACTTTATTTTATCTTGTGGGCGATGAATAAATGAAAATAGTTTGTTTTAGTCTCAAAATAGTTGTCTTTAAGACACTTACTTTTAGTGTTCTTTCTCAAATTAAAGTTCTTTGCATGAACAAGATTTTTTATATAAAAAAACGTTTGCATTCATCCCACAGCATACAATATAAATTAACTTATAAAAGCTGAATCTTGAAAAAGTTTTCTGTGGTTAGTTATTGGAATTTCTCATTGAAGCATGCCGAGCTTAACCATTTAAAGTTTATTTTTTTCCTTTTTTATCTTCTAGGAAAACGACTTGTGTGTGTGTGTGTTTCGGCTATGAAACAAGCAGATCCATTTTGAATATTCAAAAGCTCATTTCCTAGTGAGTTTTGATATTGTTTTTATAAAATAAATGGAAATAAAATAAGACATGTAAGTATCAAAGATTGGGAATTTTCAACAGGTTATAAAAATAGTGAAATTTTATAAGACTAATTTGCTAAAATGTATTACAATACTAATAATTAATTACTAATTCAGGAATGTATTTTTTTACTACTTCATAATCAAATACCAATTTATTTCAATCTATTCCAAGCAAATTTATTCTAATCTTGCTCTGCTTCCTTTATGTTTAGGATATCTCGTAAACAGTCAACTCTTTTTAATCTAAACTTGTTCGAAACATACTGTTCAACCGTTTAAATATTTTATCATCTCAGTCAAACGATTTTCCATACTTAAAGTCAAATCACAATGAGAAACAAAAAATACCTTGAAACGTCATGTTTATGCATGAAATAAAACTTCAATTTTTATCATCAAATGCAATTCCAAAATTCTGTGAATATTATTACATTTTTGAAACGCTTTCATTTCTTAATTCATGCCCTTTGTAACACTTATGGCTCAGTCAGCCTTTGAGTAAATAAAAATATTTAAGCGAAATAATTTATTAAGTTGTCAATTTCCAGACAAATAAAAGCGTGTAATAATTGAAGTTTCCCTTGTGATACAATAATTCTAATATGATAGCATCATTGCAGTGTTTTACGCGTGGGTTTTCAAAGTCCCTTTTTGAAAAGAACATTTAAAAACAAACTAAAGTAGTCTTTCCATCATGGTAATTCAGCAAAAAATACTTTTCCACCATTTTGTCTAATGCTATTAGAGATAGACGAAGCACGAACTAAAAAGACCTCTCAGTATTATTTCATTAGGCTATTTCTCATTTTTCACGTTGAGCAACAGCAGAGATGAAATTTATTCAATTACAAATACGTAACTTTCCCTTTTTTCACTTCTAATTCTCGTCACATTCTGATCTCCAACAAAAACATACAACTAAATAGCTCATGCAACTCAACACACCCCTCAGACAATGCATGAAAATGATTAGTATTGAATATTTCGGTGGAAAACGTAAATAACATTGTATAAAAGCCTCAACATGTGTTTGTAGTTCTTTTCTTATCTACCAGTGACGCTTCTTCATGGGGTAAATTTACTGCTGTAACACTTCTAGTTTTCCCACAGTGTTGATTTAACACTGTCCCATAATAGATGGCGACACGTCTTTTCGTGCGGAGAACCTATTGGTTGTTCATATCACGTGTCCATCCGCAAGTGACGCACGCTAGAAACTTCTAGAACATTCAGCTCTCAGACTCCATGTGAGTTGCGTGATATTTTTGAGCGATGTGACAAATTTGTATTCCAGAAAATCTTATCCTAAATCCCGTCCTCCGTCATGTGTCTGGGCCGCGGTTGCCCGGTTGGAAAAGCAACGGATTAGCAACCTGAGGGTTGCGAGTTCGAATCCAGCCAAAGACCGTCGTGTACAAGGGGGCTGGTGCACGATAAATCTGTCGTGGCCGTTGTTTTCGGATATTTCCCTTTGGGATTGATCCCGGGCCGTCACCAATAGCCGTTGTGTTGCTCCAGTGTGACATTAATTAAAATACCTACCTTTATGTGTCTAATAATGTCTTTGGTCCAATAAAATTTCTGTTGATGCTAAACTCGAGAATTCTTCCCATCCTAAAATGTCGCATTGCTACACTGTACATTTATTTACTCATTTCTTAGCTATTATATACTAATCTATATACAATTCCAAATCGTTTGGAAGATAGCAGCGAAAAGACCCTCGCACGTCCGTCCTCCTATGTGTCCTCTAGTCGAGTCCCCCTATCCCTAACAGTTCTCTTTCTTCTAGCCCGGATGACCGTTCAAGGGCACCCCTGCCAATGTTATTCAGGGATCCAATGATTCCTTCTCTTCCGACCAACATTCCCAGTGTGTTGGCCGGAGAACCTCACATATACACTGCTGGCCACCCAAATTGCAACACCAAGACGAGAGATATCACAACAAAATTTATTTTGTAGATAACATGTTGACCAAGTATCAAATGATTAAATTTATAGACTTCTGTGAAGTGTGGTTCCTGCCAAAATCAGTAGCCAGAGTAGCCGCCATTGTTGGAGATCACCGCTGCCACACGCCTCGGCATTGATTCAAAGAGACTTTGGATGTGTTCTTGGGGTACAGCAGACCAAGCAGCTTCCACACGTTGCCAAAGTTGATCTGGTGTGGCAGCTGGGGATGTATTCTGGGTCAATCGTTGAGCAACCATGGACCACATGTTTTCTATCGGCGAAAGATCCGGAGAGCGAGCTGGCCAGGGAAGCAATTCAATCTGGCGATTGACGAAGAACCCTTGGACAATGCGTGCCACGTGTGGTCGCGCATTATCCTGTTAAAATATGGCTGTGGGCAAGCCCTGAAGGTAAGGAAGGACAACTGGCTCCAACACCTAGGAGATGTAGCGCTGGCCGTTTAAAGTACCGGCAATACGTACTAGAGGAGTGCGAGAGTGATATCCAATACCGCCCCATATCATAATACCCGGTGCAGGACCAGTGTGGCGGTGCATAACGCAGCTGTTCAGCATCCTCTCTCCACGGTGTCTCGAGACTCGAATCCGACCATCGTGGTGTTGCAGACAGAAGCGTGACTCGTCAGTAAAGACAATTTCATTCCATTCTGCCGTCCACATCCTTCTTTCATCGCACCATTGGCGGCGGAAACGTCCGTGGTTCTGCGTCAAGGGTAGACGAAGCAATGGACGTCTTGCGGACAGACCACTCTGCTGTAAACGGCGTCGAATGGTACGCGCAGACACTGGATGATGCGGTACAGACTGAATGTGCTGTGCTATGGTTCGTGATGTGGCTGAGCGATCCGTCACTGCCATACGCACAATATGCCTGTCATCACGTGAAGTGGTGCACTGAGGTGGATGCGATCGAACACGTCGGTCCGTCGTACCCTCCTGCATCCAACGATCACATATCCGCATTACAGTTGTTTGGTTTCGTCCAACACGACTACCGATTTCCCTGAAAGATAATCCACAATCTCGGTAGGCCACTATCCTTCCTCTGTCGAACTCGGATACTTGATCAAAAGATGATCGCTGTTTTCTACGAGGCATAATTGATCGTCTTTTTGAAAAAACCACAAGAAAAACACAATTGCCGTACTTGAAATCGTCGAAATCTCCAAGCCTTAAATAGCGCTTTGAAGTGGCGCCACAGGCGCGCGTGATGAGCGTCTGCGCTGAAATTCTAATCATTTGCATATCTCACCTCCGCTAATGCATGTTGTAAATTTCATATTATTTGCATGCTTCCTTCAGGGTGTTGCATTTACGGTGGCCAGCAGTGTATTTTCGAGAAACCATTTCAATTCTGAAAATCAATGGAGTCGAAACGGTTGTGCGTCAAAAATACAAGGCTAGTATACGTGATAGCTCTGTATACGTGATATCAATACAATTTATAATACTTAAATTACCAAATGTAAAATTGATAATGCCTTTTGACATAATACATAAATTCCCATTGTAAAATTGGTAATTTATGATACATAAATTACCAAATGTAAAATTGGTAATATTTGTGTCAAATAAATTATCAAACTTAAATTTCCAGTACATGGTATCGATGAACATATAAAACTTTGTATCGACAATCCGTTCGTCTATAGTTTAGTGATGAGAGCCTTTAAAAATGTATTTAGTTACCTTGTAAAATTTTATTACACTTTTAAAAGTTTCAATTAAAAAAAGTTGTATTAGAGCGTATAAAAAGCACATAATTTGCGATAAAATTTAATGTAAGTAATCAATACGCTCTGTAAATGCAGATATTTAAAGTGATTAATTACCTTAAGTTTTACATGAACAAATCTTTAGATAATGCACTGGGGGCAAAACGTAACGAAGACCACTATTTTTAAGTGTTGCAACCTCAAAATCAAACAAAACAGCCCATGTTGACTTGCATATTCAGTAGAAAGCTGGTGCATATTCAAATTTTGGAATCGTGACGACAGAAGCTGTAACATAGGAATGAGTTCTGTTACCGCAGAAACTCATATGCAATCTCATTCTCTGTATGCAAACGTGGTGCAGTATAGTATAAAAGTGTAGTGAGCAATGGTAACCTCTTTGTGTCCAGGATCATGTGACCAAAACTAGTAGTAACGTGACCCTTAGATTACTTTCGTCTGCTGGGTGGAACATAATATTCATCCTATGATTGGTCCACGGAACGGAAGACGCCCATCCACTGATCCATCATCTGATTGGTTCATTTATTGATCATTTAATAGCAGTAGAATTTGGTGATTTCAGCACTTTTGTCACCATTCTATAGAAATACGCATTCACACGCCTACCCTGTCATATCGCCAAACGATACCAAACAGGTCAACCAAGTTCATTTTTCAATAACGTGACTACTAATCGACATGTTGGTCACACTTTTTGAAGCTCCTCTCAATAGCAATGCTCCGTCTACTTGTATTTCACGTCTATGTGTCACCCACCACTTCAGTTCAGACTTTTTTACTCTGTTCTTGTTATAGTTTTGTTTTTACGCATCGGTTTGATAACTCTCGAAGTACCTTTAGTTTCATTTTCCCAAATCCAGGTTACTTCACTGCAAAGTAGGTGAAAACCTTATTTTTTCTTAAGTTTTGCACACGTCATATTTTTAATGCATACCTCGAATGGCTTAGTCAATGTCATTCTAAAGGTCATCAATGTCACTAAAAATTTGTTTCTGGAAATATAAGTATCTTTATGAAACGCTGTCTTATCTTTAAAAAATCTTTCTGATATACTCTAGCTCAATTTAAAATATTTCATATTTGGTTATTTTAATTTCAATTAAGAAAAAGTGTTTTTTTTCTCATTTTAGTAAGTCTGCAAATTAATGATAAAATTAGTATTATACGACCAATTCAGTAAATATATTTACTTAGAAAGCATTAGATCAAAAGAGTCTCAACAGCAAATACGAATTTTCTTACACCGTATCTAATGAGCGAACCCGAGTTTCAACTTAATCTCAGCTCAAATAAAAGTTCTTTCCATTTCCACGAATTCGAATGATTTTATTTAAATAAAAAGAAAGAAATATTCCTCTCCGATATCTTTCTTTAACAATTCATAAAATACAAAATGGCCTTCGCTTCCCAAGATTAAGATACTTAAATAAAAAAGTATATATATACAAAGATACATTTTACAGCATTAAGAACGCTCAAGTCCATCTTAAATCTTCTCGGATTGCGTTTAGAAATTTATAAGCAAAGATTAGAATCGATCGTTTGCTTTCTCGCTTTCAGTTCGCTTCTTTTTTTTTGGAGCTCGCATGTCCTTTTTCCTACGATTATTTTTCTAGAAAAAGGCTCTAAATTAATTAAATGTGAGCAGCAAACTTCAGTAAATACAATCATTTAGTTTGATTTAATTTCGATTTTCTATCTGTTTTTTTAAGCGCAATTACTTAAGTAACACGTGTGTATAAAATTGCTCTTTCTTTTTTTCCCCAAAGAACTTCGTAACTGCCATTTTGAGTTTTGCTTCATTTTGCTTTGTTTTTTTATAAAAAGATGTAAAGAGAGTCTGATTTTAATCTGCAAAAATTTATACTCCATTAACACTGACATAAATGCTGAAGGCGTCATTTTTCACTCGCGCAAACAAAACTTGCATTTTGCCTTAATTAATGCGATCAGGTGTACGGGGCCATTAGCTGTATCTTTGATTTTCAAAAAATTGAGAACATCCCATTTTCCTTATAGAAGAAAGATAACATAGTATGCTAGTCATAATTTTTTCCAAAATTGTATTTCTTTCCGTTAGACGCCATATACCTTAGTGATTAGTTTAGTGTTTGATAAAAATTGCTATTGCCTGCTCAAGACTATTCTTTCAAGAAAGCTTTTCTTTTTCAAAGATAGAGTAGTCATTAATTAACCATGTTTCACCATTTTTAGTACGAAAAGGAATACTTATACAAATTAAATATATTTTATCCAGTATGAAAAACCACGAAAATTTGACATCGTGAATGGAAGTACCAAATTTAAACGACTTAATACGATTAGAATGTCAAGCGTTTAATAAAAATCCCCAAAATGTGTAAAGTTTTAGTAATACAGAAAAGAGTACATGTTTGCATTACAATAATCATTATTTTTATAGTTAAAAATAATAATAAAAGTGATAATTGTCTTTAAAATAGCACAAGTTGTAAACAGTACAATCAAATCGCAGTCTTCTATCAATTTAATAAACTACGGTCACATTCATAATTAATATTAAATCAAAGAATTAATTAATAGGAAAATATATTTTATTTTTAGCCTTTGATATAGCTTAAATTAAAAGCTATTAATGAGAGGTACTTTCTGTCAAGCTAAATGCAGATGTCTAGTGTTTCTACGGCAAATTTCTGAATGAATTTCCTGGACGCATTACGCATCGACCTTCTAATGAAATAGACGAAGCATGCGGGCGGAATAGATGTCCTAAGATCTCTGAAGGGTAAATCACGTGGGCTTACGAATTGACTAAGCTGATTAGCTGTCGAATCGCTGACTAGTGCTTTTGATCACGGTGGATAATCACTTTAAACAATCAATAATTTAAGATTCATACTTTTACCCACAACCACGTGACAGATCTTCAAACCGAGCAACTGGAAGAAATAACATGAAACTGCGCGCACATGCTCCTTCTATTTCATTAGAAAGTCGATGTTATTAAGAGCGCGACGTCGTCTTGGCTTGGTTTTGATATATCATTTTAGCACTTCGCCAATGAAAGTTATAAAAAATGAATTCCGAATTGATATGATAGTTGATTCTTCAACGTCAGTTAGATTAAACATCAAATGTCGCCAAAACGGTGATAAGCTATATTTTAAGGTAACCCCAATATATATCATACGGGAGCATTTTGGTAAAGGAAGTAAAATCTTCGCATTCCGCCTGGTTGATTTGGTTTTTTTTTCTGAAATTAACTCTCACATGATCAATTAATTCTTGTACTTTGGTTTATGATAGTAACATTAAAATATGCGCATATCAACAAATAAGAAGTAAATTAAAAAACACTGTTGGCTTTTATCTATAGAAGTATAATCTCCTAATGTTTTAATTTTGGTTTATTATCAAACAATAATTTATTTTCAAAAGACACTACCATAAATAAAGGAATGCGATATAACAGTCAGTTTTTCTCTTCGTGTATTGATGTGCTTCTTATAGAACAAAATATATCTATAGCTTCAGTTTTGAGAATATAATATATTGCGTCGGCTTAGAGCAGAAACTCATTTAATTGACACATTTCTTTTTACTTTACCGCTGTTTAGTGTGACTATTAGTTTTTAAGTAAGAAATAAATAACCTATACACTTTGATAGTATTATAATGTCTTTTAAACACATTGCAACATGGCTGTATTTCTCATCTTCATGAAAATAAGCATTTAGTTTCTCTGACAAAATGTCAGATTATAAGTTTCTGCTCAACGCCGATGATTGGAATTTTGAAATGATATGGAAATATAATTGTAAAAGAATGTCCAATGCATTATCTGATTTCTTTTCCTTATAATTTTTGTTGTATATAAAGTTATATATTGAACGTATCAAACTATATAATGAAACGAGTTGAAATGTTGCTAGTTTAAGTTATTTAAAAAAATTAAAGCATCTAAAAACCGAAATCACGACAGGGTAAAATATTTAGCAGTTGTTTAACAGACTCAAATGACTCTATGCACAATAATGTAAAATAAAAATACACGAACAATAGCACTCTCATTCATGACTAGTAAATACAAAAATTACACGAAAAAATGCTAAATTACACTAAGTCAAATTAAGCATTCAAACTTTTTATGCACACATTCAAACGAAATCAAATTCTTATTAAGCCAGGAACAAAAAGACGAAAGTACTTGGTTTAAAAAGTAAGTTGGTTCGTAAAAACTCCACTTTCCTTTAGATTCAGTATGACATTTTATCCAATTCCATGCATTGTTTTGCATTTCAAGTAAAATGCAAGCTCGTTTTGACAAGAGGAATTTTATTGAACAAATATGTCATTTATCCGTCGGACTGAAAGGTTTATTTGTCATTTAATGCAGCTCTTGTTTTGAGACTGCAAATGCCGAGTTTTTCTCCCGTAATCAATGATTTGTTTGGCACCTTGTCACAATGTTAATCTATGAAGCGTTCTGTTTCAATTCTTTGTCGTTAGGAAAGATACTTTTCCAAAGGACATTTGAATTTATGGTTGTTATTTTTTTACTGTTCTTGCTGCCTTTCGTAGTAATGTAATATTCTATAATTGTTAGAACTTTCCGAAGAACGAAAAACATTTTTTATCAAAAGTATTTTCCTTTGATAGCTTTTTTCTTATTTTCTGTTCAATTATCTTTGCTCGTCATGTTTCGAGCAGATGCTAATAAAAATTGCTTTTATAAAAGCGTAAATATAAATACATGTAACTACATGTACAAATACATTCAAATACACTAAGTCAAATACGCTTACACAGAAACACACAATAACACACACTGACACTCAAAACCATATTTGTCGTATTGGATTTGATTGAATTGAACTTTGAATTTAATGTTGCAAAGTCCTAAGCAGGACAAGTTGCTCCATAATTTTCGTATTACCAAGCTATAAATATTATACGGATCCCGTGGAGAAGGCAGTTAAGTCAAGTGGTTTTGATCTAGTTAACCCTCCTAGTGGTTGCCTCGACGAGGTATCGAGGTGATCTTGATGGACGATATATCTCGTCATTAGAAGAAACCTGACCATATCTTGTCGGACGAGATATCCAGTCATTAGTAAAACTGGCCAGAACTTGATGAAAGAGATATCTCGTCGAAACACCACTTGGAGGGTTAATTATAAATACATCCCAGATGCCCCAAGCTGTTTCAATTACCCAACTTCTACTTGGAAGGTTAAATTAGGGGACTAGTAGTAACGTAAGCAAATCCCTTCCACAATTGGCGTCTTTTCTGCGGATTCTGGTTCTGCTCGGTGCCGAAAGAGATAGCATTGATATCGAGTTGGCGAGAGGGAACAGTCCATGGCGATCGCCATTCATTCGTTTGTTATCCCTCGGGCAGCCCTTTCCTATACCTCGATAGTCACACTACTCTGCAATGCCCAAATCGAAATCAAGTCTGTGGGAACAAGAATTTCCAGCTTTGTCGTTATTTTCTAATAAAATGGATAGTGACCTTATCTCATCGTTTTAGGTTTTTTATCCCGAATCTCAACTCAACTCCATCATGGGATACTAACCCTGCGAAAGGTTTACGGTACAAAAAATCCCATAACGTGATAGATGACTGGATGAGGATGAGGAATAATTTTTTTGTGATGCAAACCAGAAGTTTTAAGCTATGAAATGCACACGCAGGTGCTGCTCTAAATAAATTCTTCTGTGAGGGTTTTAGAGGCAAGAGACTGAATTTAAGTGTCGTTATCTTTAGGTGAAAAGAGGTTAGGCCCAAGGAATGTTTTGCATATCAAAGTCGGCTAAATTTAAACCGCTTGCTTCAGTTCAAACTCTCTGGAGGCCACAAACGTACGATTTGTATATTTCTTTGTAGTAAGGGGTGAACAGTTAGGTGTTTACGCCAGACATCATAGTGCTGTGTTCCTGGTTCCTTGATGTGTAGATGAGTTGTGATGGGGCAGGTGGTAACATACTGGTCCGGGTTTGCTTCCATGCCACAGATGCAGAGGTCACTGCAATGAATATTCATTCGAAATAAATACTGCAGGAACGGGCCGTGGCCCGTGTAAAAGTGTGTGAGCTCTGGGGTGGAGATGAGGCGCTTCGTTGGGAAAAACCCGAATGTTCTCCAACCTTTGGTGGATGTAACGTCGGGTAATACGCGAAGAGACCTGGAGATAAACACCAATAATGCTTTGAACTTAATATATGATTCATTGACCAGTCTAAAATTAAAATTGTCTATCGACAAGTGTAGGTCCATAATAATATCAAAAAAGAGTAAATTGCTTCGCAGCCCTATTTTTCGAATTCAGTCAAAAACATTAAAGATCGCAACCAACCTTAAATATCTGTGAATCGTTATTGACGACAGACTCGCGTGGAGCGATCATATCACTTCACTAACATCGAGATGCACAACGATAGTGGGGTCCCTAGGAAGAGTTAGAGGAGGTGGTTGGGGGGTCAGTGACCAGCTCCAGAAGGTCTGGTATCAGACAGTTATTGAAAAGATCATCACTTTTGGAGCTGGCATTTGGGGAGGTTCTCTTACTGTGCAACAAATCCGGAGGCTGCAATCTATCCAGAGGGTTTTCCTTCTGGGTATTTTGCGGGCATACGGTACCTCCCCAACTGACTCTCTTCACGTCCTAAGTGGGATCCCCCCCGCTCCACGTGACTCTGAAGTCTTTGTATTTAAAATTTAAAATAATAAAAAGGCGGCAGCCCGACCCAGAGCTGGGATTGTAAATAGACAATATAGATCAAAACATTATTACAGGTTCGATTCCACCTGAATATTTAGTAATTGACTTCAAAACTAAACTTAATTCCGTTGACTACGAGGTGTACGCCGATGGCTCCGGTATTGATGGCAGTATCGGGGCCTCGGTGTGCATCCTCGAAAATGACAGCTTATTTAAAATTTTGAAATTTAAATTAAAAAACAACAACTCCGTCTTTCAGGCGGAGTTGTCCGCAATTTACCAGGCTATAATGTATGCATCAAAAAATCAAAAAGGATTCATATTTACACGGACAGTCTCAGCTCAATTCAGGCCCTTCAATCTTATAAAACTAAATCGAAATTTATCAATAATATTAAAATGGAAATAGCCAAATTAACCAATATATTTGGCCTGAGTTGGGTTCGGGCTCACGTGGGGGAACCGGGTAATGAGTTGGCCGATGCTTGCGCCAAGCTGGCCACATTCTCCGGCGAGGAGCTGAATGTTCCTGCCCCACTTTCGTTTGTTAATAGAAACATCAAAAATTGTATACTTACCAGGTGGCAGGAACATCATAACTCAGCAAAGGGCCTCCGGCTAAAGGAGTTTATGCCGGAGGTTAATCCTCGAATCCTTGTCGTAGACAGGCACCTTACTTGGTTTCTGACAGGCCATGGCCCTTTTATGGCTTACCTACACAGATTTCATATCAAACCGACAGATTCGTGTACATGCGGGGAGGTAGGGGACGCGGACCACTATCTCTTCGACTGTCAGTACACTAAGGCGCACCACATAACAAGACCAACTTCCGAAAATAAACAAAAGTGGTGTGCCAACATCCTGAAAGATAAGATCTCAAAATATAAAGTCAGGATGTGTGCTGGCGGCCGGAGGGGTGGCCGCGGACGCCCTCCCCTAAGTTTAAAAATCTCAAAAATCTTAAATTGTATATGGTTCTTCCCCCTGACACTACCCTGTTTCCCTTGGTAATTACTGAGTCAAGGACTAGGTCCGGCTCAATTTTAAACTTTAATATTTTAGATCCTATGGTTTTACTTTTCTTAAAAATTTTAGAATTTTAAGTCTTTTGGTGTTTTTTGGTTCTCTGGATTAACAGGTCTTGGACTAACAACTATTTTTGAATATAGTCCAGTTTTATAATTGTAATTTATATTAGTTTGTCTTAAAATATAGTAATTATTAAATATCATATCATAATTGTAAATCTCATTGTAAAATATCATATCATAAATAATCTCTTCTTTGTTCTTATATTGGCGCCTCATATGAGCCATCCTCTTATATACTACTATTGTACCACCTATTTGTAGCGCCTACTCTAAACTGCCCACTGGCAGTAATATAAGCTGCACGTAATGAATTAAAAAATTTCTTTAAATGTTATAAATCTGTGGGTAAGTTGCAGGTGCTCCAGGGTGGCCTAGGTGGCGCCGATATCGTCCTTCTAAACCGGCAGTGTGCCGGCAGTCGATTCTTAGTTAATGTTTTTAGACCCTGTTGGTCCTTTTTCTATGTATATTTTTAAAGAAAAAAAAATAAATGGTGGTGCCCTGGATTTCGGTGCGAACGCGCCGGAGTCTGGGTGTGTCCTCTCTGTGTGTGGGGGGGGCTGGTTTTCCCAGCGTGCCCCTTTTGTGCCCATGGTTAAAGTCCTCCCCCTCCTCCCATATAAAAACTCAAAACTTATCAGTGAGTTGGGAGGAGGCGGGTCTAGAAGAAGAACCTTTGGTGGAGTTTAGCCATCTCTCTTGCGAAAGATGTTTAAAATATATCCCAGATGGGATATAAAATAATCTCATCGAGGATGTCTTTCCATGACACCCCGAAATACTACAGTACGTGGTCAGGACTAGCCATACTGTTACCCTGACAGATGGGAGTTATACCATCACTGTTATTATAATGAGTTGAATAGTGATTAATATAATCGTTAAGTTAAACTTTAGTGGCAAAAATTATTTAGAGGGCAAAACTAAAATTGTGCAGATGGTGTTATGTTTCAGTCGACGCGTTATTGTCTTATTACTTTATACTTATAACATCACGTTGACAGAAACATAAAATCTACACAATTATGGTAGGTTTCCTCTGAATATTTTTGTTATTAGTCTGCTTAACCCTTTTCAGTTTATTTTAAATAGTGCAGTACTTTATATCTAATTGATTATTGTACTGATGATGTAAAACGACATATTGAGTCGTCTTATAAAAAATAAAACACGTCAAAATCGAATCTTTCTTAATTGTGATAGTTATTTAAAGAGAAATAAAAGAAAACCTAGCATTATAACATATTCTAGTTCGTCTATTGCTTTTATTCAATGAATCATCAAATGTTGCTGTTCCAATATACAATGAAGAGATTATTCATTTATTTTGGAGAGTTCACTGATAGAACAATAAAGTATTCCACGAGAACTTTTAGTGCCGAATTATTTTGATTGTAATATAAATTAAAGTACACAAAACAAAAAATGTTGATGTATTACCGAAATTGTTCACCTTCACTTTACCCGTGAGGGGTTCACAGACATAATTCCACCTTGCAATCTTCATTCATGACTTCTTATCAATTTTAATCTTCTTGACCAATAAAATATTTCCAAAGGATTCTAGTCTTAGCAGAAGACCTATAGAATCTTTCCAAACGATTCAATTCTGAGAAAATGACCAATAGAACTATTTCTAGCCATTCTATTCTATGGAAATGACCAATGGAATCATTCTAAATGATTCTGTTCTAAATCGAAAGAAGGGATCAATGAAATCTTTCCAAACGATTCTATTCGTAGCAAAGGACTAATAGAATATTACCAAACGATTCTATTCTAAAGGGCCAGCATAATCCTTCTAAATGATTCTATTCCGAGGAAAAAGGCCAATAGAATCCTTTCAAAGGCTTCTTTTAGAAGGAAAGAACCAATAACATAGCTACAAAGGATTCTATTCTGAGGAAAAACCAATATAAACTTTCCAAAGGATTCTAATCTAAGAAAACGATCAATAAAATATTTCTAAAAGTTGAAAGAATCCAAGAATCTAATGGGAGAGAAGGCTCAGAAGGGTTAAAGACATAGTTTGGAGAACTCTTCCTGTTTCACTTTACCATAAACTTCCAAAGCATTCTTACCTAACTCAAAGTGCACGATACCTACTTCAAATAAGAAAAGCTTTTGAGTTTTATATCCCTGCCTTTGTCGTTTTATTGTAAGATTGGGCGTGAAAAACTCAACTATTCTTTAATTTTAATACCTCTGAAAAAAGCGGTCTCAAGCATTTGAGTAAAGTTTAATTTCATAAAAATGTGCGATGAAATAGATTTCTCATTTAGACCTTCGTCTAAAGAAATCGATATTTCTAATAATGTTCCGTCATTCATATTCTATTTTATTTCCTTTTGCTATGTGCCTCCAGCCCTTCAAATATTTCAGCCTATTGTCTTTCTAAGATCTTCAATTTCTAGTATCTTAAAGGAAATAACTTTCCATCGCACCTAAATGCTACAACAAGCTCGAAATGCTATTCTGCGAAGTCTTCCAATATTCTCTTTGGAAAACTTATTTTGCCGTTGTTTCATGTAGGCTGAAAACAAACAATTGGTAAACAAGATCCATACATTATACATTCTGGTAAGATTTAAAATCTGGTAATAAATTACCAGCTTTTACTGGTTTTGGAGATTGGCGAGATTTACCTTTACTATTATTACTGGTTCTTTTAGCTGTGAAATTTTAATATTTTAGCTATATTTTAAGGCCTTACTTCAGGTTGGTTAGCTGATTGTTATGGCACTAGGGTCATATTTGACGAAACACAAGACAACGTCAAGTAATGGACATACGCATACCAGGAAAGTTTTACTGTCACAAAAGCGAGAAATACACTCAGGGAAGAATATAATCTGACAGAGAGGAATCGCAGGTTACTAGCACAGTGGTCGAACCCACTGTGTCCCCGCTATACTTCAGGAATCAATTTGACGGCAGTAATTGCAAATGGTGTCGTATAACAGTAATGGTATTAAAACGTTGCCTTCCACTCTATCAGTTTAGGGCCCACTAGTTTTATTTATCATTTTGGCATCTTCTGTTGGAAGAAAAACAGATTTCATCCAAATGTAAAACGAATTTTTGGAAGGAAATAAATAGCGCACTAAATTTCAAAAAATGCAATAGAACCTCGATTATCCGTGGTAATGTGGACCGATGCCCCCTCGAATAACCAGAAACTCGGATAATATGGACGTAGTAACACAAAACAGCCTATACGATATGCTGTAAAAATTACTGTATTACATGTTGTTACTACTGCTACTGAAAAAATCATAAAGCAAAGACTGAGAAAAATTTATACTCGGATCTTTAATTTATGAACCGTTCGGTAGCAGTGGTAGTAACATGTAGTACAGTATAAATACTTTCTGTATTTTCGTATTACTACGTCCGTACTACCCGAGTTTCTGGTGACCAGAGGTGCTTTCGGTCCACGTTACCTCGAATATTCAAGGTTCTACTGTATGTTTGTATCTAATTTTTCAATCCTGATTCGCCGTGATTCAGTGTTTGTCCACTGCTCTGGCAACCTGTGAGTTGGGGCCACAGTAACCGAGTTGGTAGAGTCGCAAATTAGCAACCGAAGAGTTCGGAGTTCGAAACTTGAACCAACCAAAAACCGTCGTATACGTGGGGACTGATGTACGTTAAATCCGCCGTGGTCTCAAATATCCTCACGTTGGCGCGGTGTGGAAGTTTGAAGAGTAGAGTGTCAGTTTAGGCTCACTGTTGGCCTCGTCATCTGACCGTAGTTCAAAATGATGAGGCGCCTTCGGGATTGATCCCGGACCGTCGCCAAAAACCCATCGTGTCGCCCTCCAGTGCGGCGTAATTCAAATACTTTCAACCCACGAATTATAGGACTTTGTGACGAATTAATCCAAACTTTTTTGGACATTAAAAAATAACATTTATTTTTACACAGACAAAACATGGGTTGACAATGGACGCGCGAAACAAAATGCTTAATTTCATATTAAAGTTTACGAATTGCTATGAAGACCTCTCAACTAGACGGAGTCCGTGAGCTAACTGTTTTTCATCCTCTTCACTTGCGCAAGCGCAGTAGTGAAGGACTCTTAACAGGAAACTTCCGGGTCAGCAGCCCACCATCCTAGACTCTTAGGCGCTAAGATGTCACAGTCTATTTCCTCCCTCCTCAAAATTCTTTTTCTGCAGAGACAGACACTGCAAAAAAGATACAAAACAGCAGCAACAGAATTCTTGCGAAGGCAACAACTCATGCTCAAAGCAATATGGAAGTAGACCATACACCCTAAAGATCCTGGCTGTACCACCTACTTTAATTTAAAATATATATATATAATTTTAACAAAGTATAATCAAAATTTTGCTCAGTGATAAAATTACAGATTTACAGATTTTCAATTCAAATTTAACACTTTTTGCAATTCAAATGTATCAATGTACACTAGGAATAAAATATTTTTTATATATGCAAGACATCACAAATACAAACAATAGTAATTTATTTTTGTACGTGAGGCGTACGACTTAAACTGTCAGCGTTTATATGCTGTTTTCCTTTTCTTTGGACTACCTCGAAATTCAAATGTTGGAGGGCTAGAGCCCATCTTAGTAGCCTAGAATGTGTTCCTGTATTCTGTTGTAACCAAACTAGTGGATTGTGGTCAGTCTGAACTAGGAATGATAGATGTCCATCTAAATAAACTTCTGCAACTTTTTGACAGCATAAATAATAGCAGCACACTCTTTCTCAGTGGTACTATATTTTCTTTCTGTTTGAGTAAATTTTTTACTCAAGAACAAAATTGGATGTTCCTCTCCTTCTGATCTGGGACAACACAATGCCAATCCCCTCATTCGAAGCGTCGTATGGTAATATAAATTGTTTTGAAAAGTCTCGTGCGTACAACACAGGGTTTTCAGAAAGTTTTTTCTTTAATTCTAAGAAAGATTCTTGGCATAGAGTTGTCCATTTTACATTTCCCTTTCGAGATTTTCCTTTTAACAAATCTGTTAAAGGTGCAGATATCTCGGAGAATTTCGGAATGTATTTACGGTAATATCCGGCAAGTCCTAAAAACGCACGGATGTCTGTTTTAGTAGATGGCTGGGGAAAGTCTGCTACCGCTTTAATCTGAAAATCTCCGGGGCTTCTTTGTCCTTGCCCAACAGAGTGACCTAAATATTTGACATAAGGTTGTGCAAATTGGCATTTTGATGCTTTTATGTGCAATTTAGCACATTTAATTTTTTTCAAAACACACTCTAGATGTTGTAAGTGGTCCTCCCAATTTTGAGAGAAAACTGCCACGTCGTCCAAGTATGGAACGGCAAACAATTCACATGTTTTTAATAATTTTGCCATCATGCGCCTGAAATAATATGGTGCATTTTTTCAGTCCAAAGGGCATTCTTAGGGGTCTATAGGTCCCAAAACTGGTTACAAAGGCAGCATACCTCTGTGCTTTCTTACTCAAAGGTATTTACCAATATCCCCGGGTTAGGTCGATAACAGATGTGAATTTAGCTGCAGACACAGCTTCAACCCGATCTTCAATGTTTGGCAGTGGAAAATACTGCGTGCGAGTGACTTTATTTAGTTTCCGATAATCTATGCACGGTCTCGGGTCCTTCCCAGGTACTTCCACCAAAATTAAGGGTGAGGTGAACTCTCGACCTCTGTCCTTAAAATGTCGGTCTGTCGTGGCGAAGTTCGATATGGTTTTGAGCAGATCGGATCTTCAGAGATTAACTCAATATCATGCTCAACCATTTGTGTTTGACCTGCACTGTTAGAAAAAATGTTCGAAAACCTCTCTAAAGTTTTCATTAATTTTTCCCTTTGATTTGAGTTTAATTTCTTTGGTATAGCGTGCTCTTTTAACATTTTTGTTACATCATCAGGTGTTGAGCTCAGCGTCGGAAAATCGTCTTCAACTTCGATGACTTCCGTTTCTTCCATAAACAAATTTATATTTTCCGGTCTCTGGTGATACTGTTTTAGCATGTTGATGTGATATACATGTGTTTTTTTCTCTGGGGGCAAACTGATTACGTAATTAGTTTCGGAAAGTTGGCTTTCTACTTTTCCGGGGCCTATCCAATTGATGGATAATTTATTTGGTTTAGATGGGACAATCACCAAAACAAGATCATCGGTTTTGAACTCGCGTTTGACGGACTTTTTGTCGTACCAAAATTTCTGTTTGATTTTGGCAGTTTCCATGTTTTGAACCGCCAATTCCTGACTTTTTTCATTCTATTTATTAGATCAAAAACATTCTACGACACTACTTTCAGTTCCCTCATACTCTACTGAATTGTCATAAATCAAGTTCATAGGAGTCCGTAGATTTCTTCCATGAACTAGCTCTGCAGGTGAGAAGCTTGTACTATCATGAATAGCCGTTTGCAAAGCGAAAAGAGCATGTGGTAAATGCTTCTCCCAATCCGAAGTTGACTCGATGCATAAAACTCGAATTATTCTTTTCAAAGTGCGGTGAAATCTCTCAACTGGATTACTCTGGGGATGGTGCACTGAACTATGAATAACAATGTATAATTTTTATCACAAACCTTTGCAAAAATTCCGTTGTCAAGGCACTCACAAAAGGGGTACCTTGATCACACTGTAGTTCTCGAGGAAAACCCATACGGCTAAATATTTTAAGCAGGGCGTCTACAACTGAGGTGGAATATATATTTGTTACGGGAACAGCATCAGGATACTTAGGTGACATACAAAGAGCAGAAATGATGTACCTCTTTCCAGTTGGGGTAACAGGAAGAGGTCCTATTGCATCCACATTTATCCTGGTAAAAATTTCTTAATTAACTGCAATGGAGCCTTCTTTCTATCGTGCGGCTTTTCTACTCTTTGGCATCTTTCACAAGTTTTTACATATTCTTCAATATCTAGATAACAGTTTGGCCAATAAAAGGTTTTGACTAGTGAATCTTTAGTTTTAGTTACTCCTAAATGAGCACTCACTCCTTCGTGGCATAATTTCATTAGTTGCTCGCGGTATTTTTCGGGCACTATGAGCAATCTTCTTTCTGATCCATCCTCATCTTTCTTTTTTTAAAAAACAACATTTGATTTAGAGCCACATATTTGTTGTCTTCTGAAGATTTCTTACATGCTCTATCAAAAAGCACCTTTAAGTCCACACTCTGTTTTTTGTTCTTCTCTATATTCTACTGGAGTTCGTTGGCGTGGTGTGGAAGTTTGGAGAGTGGGGTGCCAGCTCAGGTGTTGCCTCGTCATCTGACCGTGGTTCAAAATTACGTGGTGTTGTCCTCGGATCTTTCCCTTTGGGATTGATCCCGGACCGTCACCAATAGCCCGTTGTGTTGCTCCAGTGTGACGTTAATTGAAATAACAATAACAATAACTACTGGAGTTGTCTTCAATAGATCTGGAATCACTGATTCACATTCTCGTGGTGGTAAAATGTCACTTTCTCCCAAAGCAATGTCTTTTAATTCTGTATCAGAGTCTTCGTTTTCTGAGACCTTAAAAGAGTCTATCTTCTCTTGATCCATATGTTCTAAATTTTTTCTTTGAGCACGAGTTTGCACTGCATTTAGAACTTGGATTTCTATGTCGTCTTTTTTCATCTCTTCTATAAGTACAACTGTCTTATTGCTTAATAAGTAGTGTTCTTTATCTAGGAAGTTATCGTTGACAGCAACTTTGGTTATTACATGACCCAACTCACACTCTAAATTTACTTCCGCTATAGGCAAGCAAATAGGGTTGTCCTCTAAAAGAGATGCAATCCATACATGTTCACCAGTATACATGTGTGGCTTAACAAACTTCCTAGGAATTAGATCTATGCTGGCTCCTGTGTCTCGTAAGATGGAAATCTGAGACCCATTTACAGTCCCAACACTAGTGTAAGGAGACATCAAATCTATTAATCCCTTTCCCATTATTTCGTTAGCAGCTATGATTTCCTTTTTCTTCAACTTAGGATATTGAGGTCTAAGATGATCATAGGAATTGCATTCATAACACTGAAGTTGTTTTCTTTTTTCAAAATTTCTCTCTTATAATCTTCTCTGTTTACTTCTGTTTTCCCAAAGGGTTTACTTACTTCCTTAAACTTATGAAAACTAACATGTTTTCTTGATACTTGTTTTATTCTGGGGACCTTTAGTATTTCTGGGTGTAAGACTCTCCTTTAAGCTTTCAAATTGATCTATTTTTTAGCTAATTCTAACGGAGAATTTAAGTCCATCCACTCCTCCAGAAAATGTTCTTTTACTTCCGACAGCACTCGTCTCTTCATCTGCTCAGTGATATGCAAGTCTCTGAGTTCTTCAAAAGTTTTGATTTCCAAATCAGAAACCCATTCATCCTAGTAGCTTGTAAGTTCATGAGCGTAACTCCTCCATGTTTTATCCGGGACTTTTTGATGACCGTAAAACATCTGCTTCAATTTCTCAGAACTCATTGTATACCTCTTAAGAATAATATCTTTCACATCGTAATTCTTTGCATCTTCAGGCGATTCTCTAGCCATCATGCTCGAAATTTCCGAAGGCAATACGCCTAGTAAATACGGCACCCAATCTTCTTTAGGCACACCTGCCATCTCAGCTCTTCTTTCAAAATTTATTAAATATAGACCCATTTCATCTTTCTTTTCCTCAAATTTCGAGGTAATTTTGATGAGCTCAATTTTATGATTTGGCACCCGTTCTCTATTAGATAGTCCTCGCTCACTTGCAGCTTGCATTTCTAGCTTTTTCTTCTCTAAAGCTATTTCTTCCATTCGAATATTACGTTCTTCCCTTTCTTTCTCTTTGGCAAATTCTTCTTTTGCTTTTGCTTCCTGTCTGGCAATTTCTTCTTTTTCTTTTCCTTCTTGTCTGGCAATTTCTTCTTTTGCTTCCTTCTCTCTCTTTATCCTATCTTCCATACTACGAGTTAAAGAAATTTTAACTTCCTCTTCTTCATAGTGTTCACTGTTTAGGATTCTTTTCCTTATCTCAACCAGTTTACAATTATCCGATACTTTTTCACCAAGTTCATCTGCGAGTTCGAGGAGGTCTTCTTTCCTCCCACGAGAAAGAAAAGCCATGATTGATAAACAACTTGTTAGTAAACAATCCCAATCTGATTTGCAATTTCTCAGTCTAATTCTGATTTACTGAGGGAAACCTATCCAAAATTTTCGAATTTAACTACCTTATAGATTCAGATTCCCCGTGAGCCAATAAAGAAAACCCAAAAGGAAAACAATTTCAATTCAAATGTGTTTTCTCTTATATCTACGAAAAGTAATTATTTCTATTTCGCATCAAGAACTACACATACTTTTGTTTTAAAACCAAATTTCTTAGAGAATGATCACTCTTCTTTTCAATCCAATTTTGTTATCATAAATATAGTTACCAATATTTTCTAATAAACTATATGATTACACTAAATATACTCATGCCAAATATGCTTCAAATACTAGATAAGATTTAATACCAAACACACATTTCTCAAATATAATAAAAGAATCTTAAACTATATCGTAGCATAACAATACACAAGATGCAATACAAATAATTGCAATTAAATATTAGTTTTCTTTTACTAATGTGTAATTACCATATGTAATTCAAATTATCTGATTCTTTTCAAATCATTAAATACACAAAACATACAAAGTTTCAGTAAAATCAAAACGAAATTTAAATTTTCGTTCACTTTCGATTTGGCACTTTTTGGCCGTGACTTTATCACAACTTGATAATATCTACTTAGTAGAACATGCAAATTCACTTTATCATCAAATTCTATGAACTTTCACAAAGACAAAATTTAAAGAACCACAAAATAAAATTGGATATGTAGTTATTTCTTTTTGGTTTTTTTTAGCCACAAATATTTAGGCTCTTTGCCTCACTTAATTCCGGTAAGCCAGAACCTTAACAAATTTAATTTAATACAAGGGTGGGCCTACCTGCATTTCCTGCTTTCTTGCTTCCATCCAACTTCCAGCACACCAAAACTCTATTCTGTGACGAATTAATCCAAACTTTTTTTGGACATTAAAAAATAACATTTATTTTTACACAGACAAAACATGGGTTGACAATGGACGCGCGAAACAAAATGCTTAATTTCATATTAAAGTTTACGAATTGCTACGAAGAGTCCGTGAGCTAACTGTTTTTCATTCTCTTCACATGCGCAAGCGCAGTAGTGAAGGACTCTTAACACAGGAAACTTCCGGGTCTGCAGCTCGCCATCCTAGACTCTTAGGCGCTAAGATGTCACAACTTATATTCGATTATTCCCTGGGTGTTATTATCTTTTCTGCATCGGTGAAACTTTTCTTGTGAGTGTTTCCATTACTGGACGTTGTAATGTGCTTGGCGCAGTTTGGTCAAATATGGCCCTTGCACTATAAAACCCAGCCCAACCAACCATCAACCTGCAAGTTAAAGATTGGTTGGTTGGTTGCTACGAGGCTTAATGGCACAAGGGCCATATTTGGTCCCATGCTGCGCCAGACACAAGACATACAATATCAAGTAATAGACGAACACACACAATGAAAGTCTTACGACACAGAAGAGAGAAATATCTCCAGGGAGGAATGCACCTGACAGGAATCGAAACTGCGCCGCCTACAACTCGAAGGCTGCTAGCGCAGTGGGCATACACACGGAGCCACGACGGCCCCCTTTGTGAGTTGTAGCAGGCTCATATTTCATTATTCCCTGGGTGTTATCCTCTTTTCTGCATCGGTGAAACTTTCCTTGTGTCTGTATGCCCATTTACTTGAAGTTGTGTTCTGCCATGTGCTTGGCGCAGTTTGGTCTAATATGGCCCTCGCACCATAAAAACCCAACCAACCCAACACTGATATCTATGCACACATCTCTACACGATTGAGTGCTAGCTCTTTCGCAAAATGATCTGAATAAAACTCGAATCACTGAACCATAAAAACCATATTTAATCTTTAAATATAACGTTTCCAGACCCATCCAAGCATGGAATCTTTCTAAAACGAAGGTAAGAGACAATAACCAAACAAAAAGCGCAGTTTTCCCACCAAACAATGCGATCCCGATAAATATCAAAATAAGGATATTTTCTGTCACCCAGCTTTGACCGCCTCTTCCACAATCAATTTCTGAAATGGCTGAATGGGAGACAGGAACACGTGGATCTTCCTTTCACCGAGTCCGTAATAAACATAAAGGACGGGCCCGGTTTTAGTTTTTATCCTCCGCGCTTTGCCTCTAGACGGTCCGATAACTTCTGACATTTATATAGAGGAGGTGTTGCAATATAAATCAAAAACTGTCATGGAGAAACTTTTCGAAAGTTTAGGGAAAGGAGAATAATAACAGCAATAATAGCAGCCTTGGGAAAATCAAGCTGGCGTTGAGATGCAACGTGGGTAGCAGACAGTGTCTTCGTACAATGGTTTTCCAGAAACCCTATTCGATATTCGATGCGACGAAATGTTTTAAATTAAATTCGACTCCTTTTATATCTTATATCTCTCTCAGCAAAATAGATTGTCGTACTATCGAAGCCTCGTATGTCCATTTTTTTGTTTGAGGTTTTTAACAATATTTGGTTTCAAATATGCTCACTGGACATGTTCCCAAAATCCTAAGTCTATATCATTTGTAAAGCACTCTATCGGTGAACTTTTAAGCCTCGGATATAGAATAAATTTAATAGAAATTCAGACGCGAAGTATTTTTAAATTTCGTATAAAATAGTTTATGTCGAAATTCATAAATTTCAACTCAATCATTCTGTTATTAAAGTGTTTATGCATTAAGTAAATTTGGTATCTTGTTTTTTTATCAATCCTGAAAAATTTTGCTATCCAGATTTACGAAGTTTGATATTTATATATAGTGGCGATATATTAGTACGTATTTTAGATCCGACCAAAGACCGTCGTGTACAAAGGGGGTTGGTACACGTCAAATCTGTCGTGGCCTCAAACGTCTTCACATTGGCGTGGCGTGGAAGCTTGGAGAGTAGGGTTCCAGCTCACGCGTGGCCTTGGTTCTATAACATGAGCAAGGTTCACCTGACCGTGGTTCAAAATTACGTGGTGTTGTCCTCGGTTCTATCCCTTTTATCCCGGACAGTGGCCAATAGCCCGTTGTATTGCTCCAGTGCGACGGTAATTAAAATACCTACCAGCAATGTATTTTAGGTTTTTTGAATTTTATTCTATGGTAGGGGAGGTAGTTGAATTAACATCCCACTGGAGCAGCACAATGGGATATTGGCGACGGTCCGGGATCAATCCCGAATGAAATTATCCGAGGATAATTCGTTATTTTGAACCACGGTCAGATGATGAGGTCAACACCTAATCTGGTTTCCTACTATCCAAACTTCCACACCACGACATTTGAGGCCGCGATAGGTTTAACGTGCGCCAGCTCCCACATACATGACGGTTTTTGGTTGGATCGAGTTTCGAACGCGCAACCCTCCGATTCCCAATCCGCTATTCTTCCAACCGGCTATCCCTCTTTGACAGCATAAAGCGATTTCTAATTATGTAATTCATCATTTTTATTCCTTTTGACGTGTGTCAACGAACCTAATCACTAAGGATACATAATGTACCCAATGTCTCGAACCAGATATTAAATATTTTTATGCCACAAAATTCGAGAATTTTCACAAAAGTTTACAAAATTTCCGCGGAAAAGCGTGTATATAATTCGAGAACCTTGCTTTAATCCCATGAAGGCTATGTATGAATCACTAGACTGAAACTTAATCAAACTTTTAAAAGATTTAAAAGTTTTCTGTAAGCCTAGAAGGGTTTAGATCAAGTTACGGTCTTTTTTTCCCAGTCAATAAACACGACGCTTAAAACTTCTTTCTAAAATTTAAGATCTAAGATTATATTTGAATTTTTCATTTTTTATGTTTTATTATACTAGTGGGAACGTAAGGCACAAAATTGCGTACATTTCGGTACGAAATGGTACTTAATGGTTAAAAATCTTCAATATTACGTAGAACACATACATCCTTTTTTACAAGTATCAAGGTAAAATTGGTAGCCCATTTGGCAGAAGCGGATTATCAACCGGAGGGTTCAAAACTCGGTTCAGCCAAAGACCGCCATGTACGGTGGCTGGTGCATGTTAAATCTGTCGTGACCTCAAATGTCCTCACGCTGGTATGGTGTGTAAGTTAGGAGAATGGGGTTCCACCTCAGGTGTTCTCGTCATCTGAATGTGATTCAAAATTACTAGGTGTTGTCCTGGGATCTTTCAATTCGGGATTCATCCCGGACCGTCGCCAATAGATCGTTGAATTCTTTCAGTGCGATATTAATTTACTACCTACCTGAGATAAAATTGGAGTTCCATGTTAGTATATTTTGTGTTGCAGACGATAATTTTTGGAAGCAGTCTTCTAAGCAGTAGTTCCAAGTTGTTTCGAATAGATATCTCCTCTATCAAGATCTGACCAATTTTACCAATGCCGAGATATCTCGTCATGAAGATACTACCGATTTTTTTTAAGATGACAAGATCGATATCTGGTCAGCTTTGCTTAAAAAGAGATACCTCCTCAAGACAATCAAAAGGAGGGTTCATTTTGAAAGCCAATAATGAATTGTAATGGATATAAAACCATTAAACATTGAGTCATGGTTTTATATCCGTCGACCTTCTTACGAAATGGACGGAACTTCTGGAAGACTCTGACGTAAGGTCTGTGGTCATGGAAACCTACTTGAGCCGATTGGTAATCGCAAAGCGATCTAAAGTATATCATCGTGTTGAGTAATCGCATTAACCAGTCACTAATTACTCTTAAATTAAGATTCGTGCTTTCTTCCATTACCGCGTGACCTTGGTTTGGAGATCTTCAAGCCGAGTGATTGGAAAATAACAAAATTGCACACACGTGTTCGGTCTATTTGGTAGTTCGGTGTTTATATCCTTAAATTGTTGCGTCCGAAGGAATCACTGACAAAGTGGTATTGACTGGAGTATAACAATTCCATCTATTTTGTTATTTTTATAGCTTTCTTGTCTACTTATTTGCTTTTCGTTGTACCTCGTTTAATTTCATTTTCATTTTAATATTGTTGATCGCAAAAATTTTGCTTGCTTATTTCAAATACTGAACACAGACGCCGTTATATCGCCATGGAATATGTAACTTCCCATAGGATAATAATCTACCAACCTTCTACAAAAATACAAACTAACATCTATTGCGATATAAAATACAACACACCTCAAAATTCAATTTGCATTCTAAACCTGCATACTGCAAAGACGATATAAGCTTTACCCTCCTGGTGGTTGTCTCAACAAGGTATCAAATCATTAGCAAAATTGGAAGGATCTTGATCGACGAGATATTTTGTTCATTAAGCTATCGTCGTCTTTCGTCATTAGAGGAAAGCTGACCACATCTTGATCTCGTTATCTTAAAAAATTGACAACACCTTGACGAGATATCTCATCATTAGCAAAATTGGACAGATTTTGAAGGACGAGATATCTTGTTGGAACTACTTGGAGTGTTAAATAACCTTATATCTACAATCAAAAGTAATAAATAAATATAAAATAATACTTTTTTGATGTAATAAAATGTGATTTCGTCAGTGCGAAAATGTACAGAAAGGTAAGATCATGATTTAAAAGGAATAAAATTTTATATAATTTCTGTATTTCTGTAAAATTTTATATAATTTCGAGCTCGATCCAACCTAAGGTCATTGAGTAGATGGGGGCTGGTGCACATTAAATCTGTCGTGAACTCCCCCACCCCCAAACGTCCTCATGTTGGCGTGGTGTGGAATTTTGGAGAGTGAGGAGCCAGCTCAGGTGGCGACCCCGTCAGCTGACCATGGTTTCAATTACGAGGTGTTGTCCTAAGATCTTTGCTTTTGGGATGGATCCCGGAGCGTCGCCAAAAGCCCGATGCGTTGCTCCAGTGCAAGTTAATCAAACTACCTACCTGTAATTTCACACAAATCTTTTCAAATTACCACAAGAAAACTTAAAGGATCTTGATCTGGATCGGATCGGGACCATGGTCACCATAAAAAAAATCGGCAACATCAGCAAAATTGGTCAGATCTCGAACGGGATAACTCGTCAAAACCACTAGAAGGGCCAAAAGTAGATATGCTAAAACAGTAATTACATTCTTCAAACTCGTGTCCCTACCAACTTTGGAGCTGCCACCAGAATTTCCCAAACCAAATATAAAATCTGAACAGTCCGATATGTTTATTCGAATCTCTCGCGAATTTTTTCAATTTCCCGTCCTCCACCCCTTCCAGAAGACCTGTCCGTCGTCTGAAAGGAAGGGATCACCGCCTTCGGGTGTCTGACGTCTGGTTCTACTTCCTTTTTTTCTTTTATTTCCAGTGCCGTAATCGAGTTAGCTGATGAGAGGATTCGCCGAACCTCTGCTGCCGATTTCTCTGGGAGTCAAAGTAAACAGCACTCTTTAACTGAAGCCTTTATTAGATTTACCTCCCAATGTATTTCAATAAATGAACGTAAATGCACCGCTGTTTTTCCTCGTTCGGTCTCTTTTCTTTGGCAGAGGCTCTAAGTGCTCCGGCTGCGATTCAGATTCCACACCCGATTGCTATTGGGCAAGGGACGCCACAAGGTGTTCAACTCCGTCCAATGAGGGCGGTTTTAAGCTCTTGCCATAACCAGAGACCGTCGTGTACGTGGGGTCTGGTGCACGTTAAATTTGGTCTCGAATGTCCTCACGTTGGCGTGGTGTGAAGTTTGAAGAGGAGTGCCAGCTCAGGTGACCTCGTCATCTGACCGTGGTTCAAAATTACGGGGTGGTATCCTCTTATCTTTCCCTTCAGGGTTTATCCTGGACCGCCACCAGCAGCCCGTGTTGCTCCAATGCTACGTAAATTCAACTTCCATCAGCATAGCGTATTAATGTGTTTTAAGTACTAGGCATCGTTCTTAGCATAAGTGTTCATGAATGTATCGTGGGCTTATGAAATAAAAGCCCCATGCCACAAAAAATGCAAAAATAGTTTATACTAATGTCTGAAATTCTGACTCCAGTTGAAAGTCATAAAATTGTATTGAGCCTAGAATGTATCATTGCCAAATGCATGTAGATCAATTCTGCCTTTCCTAATAAGGCGGTTTTAAGTACAAGCATTGTTCTTAGTATGAGAGGTTTTTCTGTCAAGCTAAATGTAGGTGGCGGTAGTGTTTCTGCGGCCATACCTGTTTCCTGTATGTATGTGGAACGTGTCGTCACTTGGCTTGTTTTTCGAATACGATTTCAGCACTTCGCCCGATACAAATTCTAAAAATTAATTCCAAATTGATGTGCAATTGATGGGTGAACACAAATTAGATTATATGCCAAACGTCACCAAAATGGAGATAAACTACATTATAATGTAACCCCGATACGTATCACACGAGATCGTTTGGGTAGTGGAAGTAAGATATTCGCTTTCCGTCTGGTTTATTTGTTTGCACTGAAAGTACCTCATAAAATGTATGTGAATGTATTGTGTGCTTATAAAATAGAAGCTCTATGTCAAAAAATGAGTTCATACTAACAAGCTCAAAATTCTGACTCCAGATAAGAGGATTGGAATGCGATTGGGTCGAGGATGCAACGTCGCTGGGTAGATAAAGAGACTCAATTCCATTTAACGTATGAGTACGATTTTAGGTACTAACGTCTCCATTGGTATACGATGCATATAAAAGAATCGAGGGTTTATAAAATAGTAACGCTTCCAGAAGTGGAAAAAAGGAGTTTATAGTAATTTTAAAAACAAAGATGTGTCTCCAGGCAGTAAGAGCCTATCTCATATTTATTTCATATTAAAACCTCAAAATATTAAGTCCATATATTAGACGAAGTATTGTGTGTGAAAAGAATTAAAGAATCTCAAAGCTATCAATAAAATCCTATTTACGAACTCGGTATTTTTCTTATCAAACGCCCAAATTTTATCTTTTCGCTATCACAAATTTTCAACGGTAAGCTTCTAATTAATGAGCGATGCATGTTGTTGAAAGTCCCAGCGGGGAATGACGAAATTATGACGAAAAACGAAGTTATAGACTGACCTAGACGGTGACCTTTAACACCCAAAATACATTTCTGGACACGTTTTTCGACAAAAAATGTTTATTTTGGGTCCCTCTACCACACTTTACAATTTGGCTAGATATTTCCTGAAGTTAATACAATCAGGTATATATATATATATATATACCCCAGTATTTTGCCTTTTTAGCCATTTGGTTTTTTGCTTATCTGCATTTATGACCTTTTGGCGTTTTGCTGGTCTGCATTTCTGTTACTTTACGGTTTAGTGTATATGTTACGGGCAAAGTTTGAAACGCCGGCATTGTATAGAATACCTAGGCATTTTATAGAATGACAAATGCTATTTACGCAAAGTATGAAAAAAAAGGTCATGATAAGGCTATTATTTAAAAACCGCTCATTCCTCCAAAATACGAATATTATTTTGAAAAAATAATGAGTGCCATTAAAATACTTTTATTCAATGACGTGTAACGTTTTTGTAATTGCTTGAAAGTTCTTTCAACATTCTATCACGTCCCCCGTGTCCAATAGCCAAATGAGTTTCATGAAGTACGTGAAATAATTCAGTGTCCGTGAAGTAATACTGTATAGTACTGACACCGTCTTTAACAGGATAAATGAGTTTCAGCAACCAATAGCCCCGTGGTTCCTTAGTTGTCATTTTGGCTTTTTTTTACATCATTTATTAACTTTTGGTAAGTAGTTTCGGTTAAGAACAAACTGTTTTTTGCAGTATTAACTCCAAGCTTAGACAGTTCATCTTCGAATCGTCGTTGCATGTCTATTGTCTGTGACTCCTTCTCCAACGCTATATCTTGCTCTTCCATTTTCATACAGCACAGTATAAAACTAATTTTTTGTTGAGCAAATTTAAGTAGAATCGCGTATTTTGACACTCCCGAACAAAGCGCAAAATGCAAATGGCGAATTCTGAGCCTGAGCGGAGTATTAAAAGTCACGTGCCTTGCCATATGATATTCGAAACGAATCGGAGATGTATTTCATACATTGCCGGTTTGTAATTTGTCATTCTATAGAATGCGCAGGAAATGTGTGAAATATTAATCGTTTCATACATTGCCGACCTGTTTTCGGCATTCTATAAAATGCCTAGGTATTCTATAGAATGCCGGATTTCAAACTTTGCCGGTAACATATATATATATATATATATAGAGAGAGAGAGAGAGAGAGAGAGACATATTTATGTCAAATTTTCACTGCAATGGTTTATTTTATTCTATAGATCTCTTTGGAAGAGAGTAATTTTTATAAGTTGCAGATTGGTCCACCAGTACGCTCACTTAATTTTTAGTCGTTTTATAACGTTGAACCCTTTTATTGTACCAGTTGCGCCTGATACAATTCAGGCCCGTTTTATTTAATTTATACTGAAAAACTGAAAACAAGACTGCACTATATTGTTTCTAAGTAGGTAGTTAATTAACGTCTCACTGGAGCAACACAAAGGGCTATTGGCGACTCTCCGGGATCAACCCCGAAGGGAAAGATCGAGGACAACACCTCGTCATTTTGAACCACGGTCAGATGACGAGGTCAATATCTGTGAGCTGGCACCCAATCTCCAAACTTCCACATCACACCAACGTGAGTTAAGGTATTCTTTCTATGCATGACATTAAAATTATGAGAGGGTTTTTCAGTAAAATCAAATTACCGGAGAAGAAAAAATACTTCCAACTAAATCAACTTTGATTCATCTCCATTTTGACGGTGTTTTTCAGAAATTTTTAAAATAAGCAAGATTCTGAAACCGTATTCAAACCTGTTAATTGAGCCACAAGTTTCGTAAGAGGTTACGAAAACACTAGCGTCCCCTATATTTAGTTTTACAGAAACACTTTATACTATTTTCTAAAAGTTACAAATGCAAAATTAAAAGATAACTTTTCTAGAGAATATATATTCATCTTTACGGAATATATAAATCTTATTCATAAACAACCATCTTTATGAAAACAATTCATGTTTCGAATGCTAAGTTTTTGTTTCGGGGAGGGAACAAGCTATTCATCATTTTTTATCTCTGAAGTTTTCGGTAGATCTACTGAAGGGGTTTGAAGTTATTTTTATTAACAAGAACCAATGCTATATATTTAAATTGCATGATTTATATCTGTTTCTAAAAAATGCACTTTCTGCTTACATTGGTTAGGAATATTTCTCCTACTGCATTAATATTGCTTAATTTTAGATAAAATATCTCCTAGTCAAATTCTAAGAAAATTGCATTATAAGAAGATTCTGGCTGGAAAAGGAAAAGCTGTATTTATTCCATTTATCATAAGCTCTATGCTAAGCTTGTTATACTTATTTGTTGACTTGAAACATTGTATCACTAAAATGTGTTGTTTTGAATAAGAAAAGCATTTTTATAGTGAAAACCACATAAATCTATTGCATTTTTCTTTCGATTCTTAAATTTCAAAAAGGAAACAATTCTTTTACCAACCCATGGTTCAGTTTCATACTTTAAAATAAAACTCTTAATTACATTATCATACAATAGAAAATGCAAATTATAAAGAGTGGCAGTAGAATATTTGTGGTAGTTTTTACATGTTAAGCTAATTAAGAATATTTTCACAAACAGCTAAATGCATTTTGCTTGAGCATTAATGTAGATAACTGTTCACATACACTCAAGGGCCAAAATTCATGGGAAAGCACAATACAAATTTTCAACTGACATTATCGCCCTATAAAGGCTTCGACGCACACCATGATTTTCATCAGTTGGTAGGTTGGTTGGTTTTGGGGGTTTATGGCGCAAGGGCCATATTTGGCCACATCAGTTGGTAGGTGTAATCTCGGATGTTATATTGAACTGCCTTTAGGATTTTGGCAAGTCAGTTTGAATTATTGAAGTACGAAAGAAGCATAGTAGTGGGAGCCAGACGGATGGGACATTCAATTTCCGAAGTTCTGCGAGTCACAATATCACATGTGTAACAAGAATGCCTCATGCAGGGCATTACCATCCACGGTGGACAACGCAGTGGACAACAATGACTGCTGAATGATCGTGACCAGCAGCGTCTGGCCAGCAATTGTCTATGCTAAAAGACAAGAGACACTGAGCTTACATTCACATTCATTGCAGGATGTATAAAAGACATCCATCAGTTGAGTGCAGCGTAATTTAGCGTCCTTGAGGTATGGAAGCGGAAGAATCACCCGAGGCTTTGCTAACACCACGAAATCGAACACAGATCTTCACCTGGGGTCATGCACATGGTAATTGGACCCTGGAAGACTAGCAACATGTGGCGTGGTCCGATGATTCACGTTACCAGTTATAAGCTCATAGTAGAGCTTGGGTGTGGCTCAGACTCCATGAGACCATAGACCCAAGCTATCAACAAGGCACTATGCTAGCTGGTAGTGGTTCCATACTTGTGGAGGGTGTCTTTACTGTCTCGATTTGTGTCCTCTCACGCTTATAGTTGTTGCGAGAAAGGTAGGGTTGGGGTGTCGAGCAGACCCCATGAGTCTATGGATCCAAGCTGTATCAAGGCATATTGAGGAAACTAGTGGTGGTTCTATACTTGTGTAGGGTGTCTTTACCTGACACGTTTTGGTCCTCTGGTCCTTGTCAACACATCATTAACCGTAACTTTGTAGCTCTTCTGGGTGACCCTTTCAGCTCCTCATGGACTTCATATATCTCAACAATGATGGGATTTTCCAGGCCGAAAATACAGACTGAAACAATTGCAATTAAAATCTCTGATTTTGTTTGAAAGTTTTGAGATGTTTATGACTCCGTAGATGGTCTTCCACAGGTATCTCAGTCTACCTGTCCCATTCCGATTTCATCACTTCATCCAACTGAAGGTTGACCTGAAAAAACCATGTTCAGTGCAGATAGGTACGGCCAACAAGAGTAAAGGCATGGCCTCTCCTACTTCACGGGTACCGGTCGATTTGATTACCTTGCTTTATGTACGTGTGTCAACTGAGCTTTAGGTTGCTCTATAAAATCTTTGGCGACCCTTTTAGTGTTATTTTTTTTGTCTCGAATAAGGAATGATTTTTGATGCGAACGGATCTGGTACGAAGACAGGAGATTATGCTTGGTGGAGGTTCTATCATTTGCCTCAGAGGGATGTCTACTCAATTGGTTGGGTTGAGTTTTATGGCCAGGCTTTGCGAAACAACGTCAAGTGAGTGTATATATACACACAAGGAAAGCTCTAGTGATACAGAAGAGAAATATACCCTGGAAAGAGTCAAACCCAATAGGAAGTGAACATGCGCCGCGTACAACTCGCATAGATGTCTACCCCTCGATTTGAAATGAACTCTTCCTAAGAAAAGGCGTGCCAATGTCTTTTCTTGTGATGGTCTGATTATAACGACGGACAGATGAAAAGCAGTCGTGAAGTCTAGAGTAAAAAGTGAAGATTTCTCACTAATATACAGACTGACTCATAAGTATAAAAAGTGCAAAGAAAAAGACAGTAATTGCATACCAAAAGAGTGAAGATTAGTTTCAAGCTATAATTCTAGACAAACAAAGTTTTAAAAGATAAAAGTGAGGACTTTCGTGTTTGAAATTTTTCTGTTTATTTTCAACAGAAAAGTACTTATATATATATATATATATATATATATATATATATATATATATAAGGAAACGAATATTTTTGAAGTTCAGGCTCAAAACTTCTGTTATGTGGTACAAAAACCGAACGAGGTTATTTATTTACAATATTCTTCGATTGAACTCCAGTTTTTTTTATATGTATCTAAGGCATACTTGTTATTATTCATTAAAATATTCGTATGTAAGTGGATGTAGATCTCTAGAACCTCTGTTACTTTCCATTTGAAAGAAACTTATGATAGAAAGCAACAGTAAATGTACTTCGAAATGCACTTACACAGAATAAAAGTGATTGTAGCAAAAAGATGAAAAGAATTAAAAAAAACAGATTTCAAAATCGTAAAAGAATTTTTTTTAATCTCATTGATTGCATAAAAAACATGCCTTTGCAATGCAGTGCTTTAGATGCAGTATTTTTAAGTCACTTATAGAATTTTGTATCACTTTTTTACTTTTTGTAATTAAAGTCCCTTGCGATGCAATTAGGAATAGAATTCAAACTTTAATTAAAACGCTATTTTTTATTCCCTAACTGGAACAGTAACGCACAAATTCCTGCATGTTTTTAGGAGTAAATTATATTATGTTTTTTCTGCGTTCCGACATTTTCGTTTCTATTGTCTCACGATTAGCAATAACAAAATCAGTTTTTGTGTATCTTATTTTTTCTTCCCATTCCCATATGCTTTCATTGCGCTATCAAGAAAACAAATTAATCTGCGTTTCAAAACTGATAATTAAAACACAATCCCTACTTAAAATCCTTTTCTGAATACACATCAGTATACAATGAAACTAAGTATTTATGGGACTTAAGGTCTTAATGAAATGAATATATCGTAATTAACTGTACGTAATATTGTAATAACGGAGTTCCATTTAATGAGTTTATTTTTAAATTCGGCCGTAAAAATTATTTAATTTAGAATAAGAGTGTGTTTTGATAGAATACGACAATAAACTTATTAGTTCCATTAAAAACTAAAAAATAGAATTCAAAGTGATTTGAAGTAATTTTATTAGACGCTAACTGAAAGGATCTTTAGAATCGGTATTCGTTCAATAAAAAAATGAAAGAGTAACCAATTGGCTGTGAGTTTAACAAAGAGAATTCGATTCTGCATTTTCAATAAATACGCTGACAAAAATACTACGTAAGTTACCCATTGAGATTTTTTTAGGTTGTCTAATTATTGAAATCCAAACCAATTTCAAGGAGTACTCTTTGTTTCCCATTCAAATAACACAAAAATACTATTCATTTATTTTGTATAAATTTAGTGCACGAAGCTAATAAACAGATTTTATATACTGTAAGTTTTATTACAATGCAAATACTGTAAAAATATAGCAATTTAATTTATATGTTTACGCAAATATATTTTTAAATAAAATGTTTTCCCTCCCCAATGTTTGTTTGAAATCAGTTTTTAACTTATTATTTAGACCTTTTTTAACTCATTGTAATATATTAATTGTGTAATTAATATATTACAATAAGTTAAATTAAATTAAAAATTAAAATGACTCGCTGTTAATCTTTCTAGTCTCTTTTACTTTAGAGACTAGAAATAATTACTTGTGATGCGGTTGTTCCTGTTTACTTTTGTAATGATAAACCATACATACGTATATTGTGTTCATTGATAACCTATATATATAAAATAGGATGTGTGTGTATCTTTTCTATACAAATCTATACCATTTGACCAATCCACACCAAATTTGGTGCACTTATACTTTAGAACACTGCGGTCAGCATAGGCTAACTCTTAACCCCCGTTCTATTGGCCCTAGGGGGCTAAAATCTATTCAAAATCGCAATAGAAATAACATTGAGCATAGATTGATTGCTTTAGGCAGCTATGGTAAAGCAACCATAGCTGCCTAAAGCAATCAATCTATGCTCCTAAAAGTGTTGATTGAATTACTAGTGTTGATCGAAAAAAAAATTTTCCGAAACAAATTAAATTACAATATTTATGTTTGAGTTGACTTTTTAGTTCTTCCCATGATGTAAATAAATTATAGATATTTTACTGATGAAGAAAGGATATTTTAAAATGTTTATTTTTGCAAGGAAATTCAAGGAAAGGTTTTCAGGGGTTCAAGGATGATTTTCAAGGAAAGTTGGTGTATATTTCGACCAACTTTCCTTAAATAATTTATTGAATACGTAATGATTTGCAGAATTCTGTTTCATAAGCTTTTTAGGTAAGGCGTGTAACTTATTTTAAAATGTCCGGAATAGATACATGTGAATCCTCCGTTGAAAGCAGTGATTTTATTTCTTAAAAATTCTACAAAATCGAACTTCTGCTTTTTGAAAAAATTTTATCTATTCAGTTTAATTTGTCTACACCGATTACATTTATTTCTAATTCAAGCACCGTTATTCCGAAAAGCACAAACGAAAAACTTATTGATCATAAAAGCGTAATTTTGCTACTCGGTATCTGGCAGCACCAGAATTAATGTTTACTTTTTTTTATAAAACTTTGTAGAACTTTCTAGAAAGTTGGGGAAACGGAAACTTCCTTCGACTCATGATGGAGAACATTCCAGCAACCACTCGATTCTTAGCTGGTCGTATTTAAAGGAAGCTAACTCGGTAAGTCTTCCAGCCTGAATCCCACTCCATACTTCCACACCACGCCAAAAAGAGCATTTTAACTCACGACAGATGCAACGTGCCCCCACGTTCTCGATGATCTTTGGTTGGATTGACTTTCGAACTCGCAACCCTCCGGTTGTTAATCCGCGACTCTACCATCTGGGCTACCGTGGCCCTTCAATTCCGAGCACGGTAAAACATATTTAATACACTCGTACGCTCAAACGAACAAAATGAAGAAAGAACATACGAGCATGAGATAAGAAAATTATCCCCCTGAGGGTCATGGATCCATTATTCCACCATGCAACCTGTAGTTTTCCTTGCATGGCTTCTGACAAGTTTTTGACCTTTTGACCAATCGAATCGTTTTATGATTCTTTCAACCAATAAATGAGGCTATTTAGTCAATATGTGTGTTGTATGATTAAATCAATAGTATATTATTCAAAAATCTCGCTACGCTCAGGTTTCCTGTTTATTTCATTCAACTTTTGAGTTTTGAAGTGTGCTTCTAACTTTGTAAAGAACTTAGACGCCAGTACAACTTATAATGTTGTAAGAAGTGAACTCTTCCATTCCGTCTGGTTTGTTCACTGATAATCCCTCTAGTGTTAGTCTTCGACAGGGAATCGCGTGGTAGGATTATTGTGCAATCGATTTTGACCACCCTGTTTGAGAGGGATTTTCAAAGTAAATAAACAAACCAAACGGAATTCGAAGATTTTACTTCCGCTACCCAAATGTTCTCGTGTGATACATATCGGCGTTAACTTAACCCTCTTCGTGGTTATCTTCACGTCGGAAACTGACCTGTAGAGTCCAACTTCTGATTCAAAAACCTGTTCCAAACTGTCACCAGTTCTGGGTAAGGGACAATTTGTTTTTCCTTCTTGGATCTTCATTCCTTTGGAGTAATAGGGCAATGATATCTCGTCATTAGCACAAATTACCAGATCTTGAACGAGAGATCTCGTCGAAACACTTGGAGGGTTAAAATGAGTTTATTGCCGATTTGATGACGCTTGGCGTTTAATCAAATGGATGTTTACTGATCAACAATCCTATATTGATTCGGAATTCATTCTTTGGAATTTTTATTGTCAAAATGCTGAAATAGTATTCGAAAAACAAGCCAAGTGTTGTCATGTTCGAAATGCATAGAGGAAACACGTTTCACAGTAGGAATGCTACCTCCACCAACATTTAGCGTGATAACTTAAATGTCTCTATTAGTGAAGGAATGCAAGGAATTTTAATTAACGTCGCGCAGGAGCAACACAAAGGGCTATCGGTCCGGGATCACACCCGAAGGGAAAGATTCGAGGACAACGCAACGTAATTTTGAATCATGGTCAGATGACGATAACCTGAGTTGTGTCGCCCCACTCTAATAGTGAATGAAGAAGGTAAATTCGCGATCTTCAACAGCGTATCTAAAGAAACAAATGAGTGAATAAACTTGTTAACATTTGAGAGTCGTCAAGTGCTACACTTAAAAATCACTAATGTAAAAACGCAATTCTTGTATAATCCAAACGTAATCCTTCGGGGATTACGTTTCCTTTCAAAAAATCCTAACGGTTCACTTTTTCCATTAATTTTTTGACATAACACAGCGCTGATTGTATTGATAAAGAATTAGTTATGAGGGTTAAAGGAGCTTTAGAATGGAAATGCAAAACGTGCAGCTTTTGTAAGTACTTTACATACAGAAAGTGCAGCTTCGACATCATTGGTCCTGGTTATACCTGATTCGTTTCTTTTAGCTTCCCTTTTCCAGTAACATCCTAATTAACGGGTTGGTCTTGTGAGGCTAATTTTCTATCCCAAGTAAATACCAAATGGTAATGGATAGCATTGGTATTAGCTTGGCGAACTTTGGCAACCGCATGGTTTAAACTAAATTTGACCCATCGACTTTCTAACGAAATAGATAGAATGTTAACGCAGTTTCATGTTTTTCCTTCGATCGCTCGGTTCGGAGATCTTCGGGTGGAGGACAGGGGAGAGACGTATTGTGGGTCCGAGTGGTATTGGGAGAAAACGTGAATCCTGAAGTAGGACGAATTGACTAGTGTAATGAAAATCTACTTGGCTTCAAAAGCCAATTGGCCCAAGTCGATTCCCCATCCCACTTGACCTACAATCTACGACCGTGACTCTTCCCACATGCTCTGCCTGTTTCATCAGAAGGTCGATGATTACTACCATCGACCTTCTAATGAATCATGAATTATTGATTAAAGTGTTTATCCTACGTGGTCAAAAGCACTAGTCTTCCAGATCTTGATGGACGACATATCTCGTCGAACCCATTAGAGGGATAAAATCTTATCTCTATAGAGCGCGGAATAACTTTAAAAAGTTGGAAATTATCGTTTAATGTAAACAATGAGACGCAGTATATGGAATATTTAATAATACCGACGAGATGGAGTAGCAATGAGAGTGAGCTACTGTTCTGGTTGGCTTAGTTGGGTTTTATGGGTCAAGGGGTAGTATGTGGCCAATCTCAGGAACACCTCTGAAGCTAAAAATTTATCACACAAGACACAGGTGACACTTCCACAAATATCGTGGAAGTGCAGAACCAGAAACAAATTATACTTTCCAGCGGATCCCGTTAGACCATGACCAATTGTTGAATTGAGAAAAACACGTTAAATCTAAACATTTCAGCGGTTGTTCTTGGATGTGCAAGGCAACGTGGTATTAAAATCTTATCTACCACGGGTATTCCAAAAGTAAGGGCCGTTTAATTAAATAAAAAATGTTTTCTAAATCACCATGGTTTTCGTAAGTTTTCTTTTATTGAACCTTTGTTTACTTTTCTACATAATCGCCGTTCAATTCTAAGCACTGGGTGTATCTGGGTACGAGTTTTCTTATTCCCTCTGCGTAAAAGTCCGCTGCCTGGGAGTTGCACCATTCCTTCACAGCCGTTTTCTGACTTTCGCTATCGTCGAATTGTTGTCCACCAAGTCAATTTTTCAAGTGCAGGAACAAGTTATAGTCACTGGGTGCGAGGTTGGTGGTCGGAAAGTTACCAGCCGTATTCTTGAATGCTTTCAATAGTGCGGGCAGCCGTGTGAGGGCGCGTGTTGTCATGTAGAAGGACTATTCCGGAAGACAGCATCCCACGACGGAGGTTTTGAATGGCACATTTGAGCTTCGCGAGTGTTTCACAATACACAACTGCTGTGATTGTTATACCGGGTTCCATAATCCACGAGAAAAGCGCCTTTTTGATCCCTAAAGACAGTCGTCATAATTTTCCGATTTGAGAATGTTCGCTTAAACTTCTTTGGTTTGGGAGAACCCGAATGAAGCCACTACATGGATTGTTGTTTTGATTCATCATTGTCATAATGAACCCACGTTTCATCGCCAGTCGCAACATGTGAAAAGAATCGATCTCCATCTCGTCGATAACGGTCCAAAAAGGCTTGTCCAGATGCCATCCGCTTGTTTTTGTGGTCAGCACTTTCGGCACCCATCTGGCACAAACTTTGGGATAACCCAACTTTTCCGTGACAACTCTGAACACGGTAGTTCGAGAAACGTTGGGAAATTCTTCGGCAAGACTGCTGATTGTGAAGCGTCCATCAACTCGGACTTTTCATCCACTTGTTGGATGGGGTCATCCATCTGAATACTGGGTCTTCCACTTCGCTCTTCGTCGTACACGTTTGTACGGCCCCCTTTTGAATCCTTGACACCACTCTTTTCCCTCACTCATAGCACCAGGTCCATTGATCTCACTCAATTCACGGTGAATCTGAGCTGTATTAACACCTTTTGCATTTAGTAAACGAATAACCTAACGCCTTCGCAACTGGCAAGATCGCTTATTTTCGACGCCATTGTTACGCTGAGCCAAATATAAACAAATGACAAATGACTGTCGACAGACCGGCCGATTGGTGCCTGATGAACCAATAGAGGGCGCTGGAAGAGCGAAACTCCAATCAGTGCTGCCAACGGCTTTTTATTAGCGAACGGCCCTTAATTTTGGAGTACCCCTCCTATATCTAGAGCACAAAAGGACTTAAAGTTGGAAATGATCCGTATAATCTAAACAATGAGACTCAGCGTATGGAATACTGAACCTTCCAAGTGGTTTTGATGTGATATCTCGTCTATCAACATCTTATCAATTTTGCTAATGACGAGTATCTCGTCATCAAGATTTTGACGGTTCTTTTATGATGACGAAATGAGTAATCACGAGATCAAGATCTGGCCATTTTTCTAATGACGAGATGTCCATCAGGATCTGGGCAGTTCTGCTAATGATCAGATACCTCATCACAACCACCAGGAGGGTTAATATTGACGAATTGGCGTAGCAGTGATAGTTAATTACTGTTCTGGTTGGGTTTTATGGCGCAAGGGTCATATTTGGCCAAGCTCAGAGACACCTCTGAAACTAAAAATATCATCACACAGGTGCCACTTCCGCATCCAAATATCGCGGTGGAGCAGAGGCAGAAACAAACAATTACACCGGCCGGAAACGCATTCCAAACTTCCCATTGACAGCACAAAAGAAGGGATGTTAAAAGAAAAGTGTCCCCCGTCGCTGTTATAAGCAGCTGGAGATGACATCCCTGCATTTCATGCGAGCTCTGAGGTTTCTGCCTTCAGTACACTTTTAAAGTGTTATGAATTTCACGTCTATCAAACGCATTTGGGCACAAAGGAATCCCCTGTCACGCCTGCATTTCGGGGGATATGGGATGTAAATAATATTTCCAGAGAGCTTCCCAATCCATATCCGGAGGGAAAATGGGAATTCGGAGCCAAAAAAAAAACAGCTTCCTTCCCTGGGAGAGGTTTCGGAAAAAAACATCATGCGATTTGGTATTAAAATCTTACCTCTAGAGCGAGGAATAACTTAAAAAAGTTTGAAATGATCTGTATACTAAAAACAATGAGCCACCGTGTATGGATTATTTAATATTGACGAGATGAGCGTAGAAGAGCGAGAGTGAGCTACTGTTTGGGTGTGCTGGTTGGTTTTTATGGATCAGAGGCCATATTTGGCTATTGCCTTGTGTTTCGCTCAGCTTGGACAAATATGGCCCTTATGCCATCCAACCAACTATATTTGGCCAAGTTGCGCCAAACAACGCGAAATAGACATACACCCAAGGAAACTTTTAATAACTGAGAAGAGAAGGAGGAATAGAACCTGCGCAGTCCACAACTCACAAGTTGCTAGAGCAGCGGGCGAAACCACTAAGCCACGGCAACCCAGATACTGTTCTGGAAAACAAAGTTGGTTGATTTGGGTTTTATGGCGCAAGGTCCAAAAGCAGCTTGTGAATTTTTCGACCTTGCGCCATAAAACCCAACATCCAATACAATCCAAAAGCGGACAAGCTGCGCCAAACACAAGATAGAGCCTGGGAAAAAAGGAAAAGTTGGTTTTTGTGTAATAAAAGGTGTGTTCGAATTGAAAGATATGTAAGAAGTGTTCTCTTGTCGCTTTTTTATTTATTTGTATGTTGTTTTCATTACTTTTTTCGTTCGTTAATAATTAAGAGTAATCCATTCAATAAATTTTAAATTGTGCCCAAAATAACAAATTAGTGTCAGGGCTGTAGGCGGTGCAAGTTCGATTCCTGTAACTTACACTAGGTGTATTTCTCTGTGTCAGCAAAACTTTCCTTGTGCGTGTCATAGACGTGCAATAAAAGTAGACTGACCATTGCTATAGTGAGGAGCTTCGAAATGACGAATGTGAGGAATTTGAATGTGTGACTAACATGCCTACAGCTAGTCATACGACAGCTCTGTGAATAATTGAAGTGGTTGACCGATTTGGCATTTTATCGCCTCATTTGTCAATATAACATCTTGTGATGGGGAAGATTTGTGAATGCGCATTTCTAGGGTGGCGACAAAATGGTGAAATCGCCAAAATCTACTCTATCGCGCGGACCAATCAGATTATGAATAAATGGATGCTCGTCTTCTCCCGTCCCGTGAACCAATCAGATGAACGCTCGTTTCCTTACGACAGGCAAAAGTAGTCTGTCACGGTACTACCAGATTTGATCACATAATTCTATGCGAATAAAACTTTTTTGTGTGTGAATATCCATTACTTGACTTAGCTGTCTTGTTTTTGGCAGTTTGACCAAATATGGCCCTTACGCCATGAAGCCCAACCCAACTAAACTTGTGTGTATGTCCACTTAAATATGATTTATAAGCGTATGCTTGAAATCAATCAATTTGGAGTACACCCAGAGTAACAAAATTCCCCTGGGTGTATTTCCGTCTACTGTGTCCGAAAGATCTTACTTGCATATGTCCATTTACTTATTGTAAGCAACATTGTCGCAGCTTGCCCAGATCTGAACCATAAAAACCTTATACTCCAAACTTCTCACCACCTTTATGAAATTCTAAGCCTAAGAACAGCATCAAAGCAAGCAGTGGGTGAAGCACTTTCCTGGTCCCAAATGCCGCATGAAAAGAATGCAATAACAGAAGACACAACGACGGAGCTCTCTAAGAGATGTTCTAACTTTTATGTGCCAAAACGTTTTCCTCATATCGCTGGATGAAAAATGTTTTACAGCTCTGGGAGCATGCAATCCCAAAACTCTTTCAGATGCTCCTTTTACGGGAGTTAGACCATGAAACTTTTAATACAGTGACCATCGTAAAATCAAAAACTTGAGAGGATTCGAAGGGTTAGGATTTGTCACGTGCAAAGGGAAAAATAAAATGGCCGAGAAAACTGTGTTCTACTTCGCAGTAAAAGTAAGATAAGTATGCCATAATCTTTAAATTGTCAACCGAAATTTGAATAGAAATCAATGTTCTTATACACATGTTGAATGTTTCTTGCGAGACGTTTTAAAACAATAGTGGTAGAACATTCTCAGGGTAAGTAGGTAGGTATTTAATTAATATCTCACTGGAGCAACATAACGGGCTTTTGGCGACGGTCCGGGATCAACCCCCGAAGGGAAATATCCGAGGATAACACCACGTAATTTTGAACCATGGTCAGATGACGAGGTCACACCTGAGCTGGCTCCCCACTCTCCAACTTCCACACCACGCCAATGTGAGGACATTTGAGGCCACGACAGATTTTACGTGCACCAGCTCCCTTTGTACACGTCAGTCTTTGGTTGGATTCGAACTCGCAACCTTCCGGTTACTAGTCCGTTACTCTTCCAACCGGGCTACAGCAGCCCGCATTCTAAAGGTAATTTAATAATTTTTTTGTTCGATTCGATAATGCTCTAAATGCAATATTCTATTTGAACAGTCCATATATTTAATAGCAATTCTGGTTTTGTGGATTTCACATTCCTCCATATGAAATGGATACGTATTCAACAGTTTAACGATATTATCTTATATATAAAATAGAAAATGTGTTTGAGGCAGTTAAACCTTACACTGAGTTCTGGCGTCATGAAATTTGCAGCTTATTCTTTCTGGAATTTCAAGGTCAACGTATCTATTTTCTGCTCGCTACGTCATCCCCTTAGAACCATAGAAGTAAAAACTTAATGTAGAGCATTACACAAGTAGATGATTCAAAACGTTAAAAGCTGTCACGAGTCGAGGAGTTGGAAGACCAAAAAAAAAAAAAAAACAAGCATGGAAATGGACAAAGTTCAAAATCTTGTCCTCCGACCCAACGAAACTGCTGAGGAAACAGGAGCACTTGGTTTGTCAGAAGCAACAAAAGCACCGGAACCATGACTTCTGGCATTATGAAATTTTAACAGCTTATTTTATCTGGAATTTCTAAATCAACGCAACTATTTTCAGTTAGTGCGTAGTTCTCTTAAAACCATAGAATAATTTAATACAGAGCATTGCGCAAGAGACCAATTTTAAATCAAACTCGTATCAACGCTTACCGTCGAAAACTGTCACGAGACGAACAGGAAAGAACACAATCCGGTGACGCGGACAATTCTCAGAGTTGTTCGACGCCGCAAAGAAACTGCTGAAGAAACACAGGCGCGACTTGATTTGCCTGAATCCGCAAAAACGCTCGTGTGAAGCTAGGTGTGGGGTGGGCCAGTCTATGATGCTTGTAGAACACGTTGGTAAAGTTTATTAACAATGCTAAATCAGTTAGTTTCTTAAAAAAGATACTTTAGATAAAGAGATAAAGAACAGAAAATGTTCATTTTGATGAAATCGAGTTTAAACTTCAAAGTAGAGTTTATTTTAGTTTGCACATTATTATAGAGATTTGTCTGAAGCATTAAAAACTCGGGCGAAGCTTGGTAATGAAGCTAATTTAACGTAAATTTAACAATCAGTTTTAAGATGGCATATCAATTTTTGAAGAATTCACGTTTATAATTCAAATACACTCAATACCTATAATATAAGGCCACTGAAGCCCGGTTGGTAGATAGGTAGAAAATTAATTACTGCACTGGAGCAACACAACGGGATATTGGCGACGGTCTGGGTTCAATCCCTAAGGGAAAGATCCAAAGGTAGCCCGGCTGGAAGAATAGCGGATTAGCAACCAGAGGGTTACGAGTTCCGAACTCGATCCTATCAGAGTTGTGTAAGTATAGGCTGGTGCACGTTAAATCTGAAGTGACCTCAAATGTCCTCAGCAGGGTGTGGAAGTTTGGAAAGTGGGATTCCAGCTCAGGTGTTGCCTCGTCATCTAACCGTGATTCAAAATTACAAGGTGTTGTCCTCGGATCTTTCCCTTGGAGATTGATCCCGGACCGTCGCCAATAGCCCGTTGTGTTGCTCCAGTGGGCCGTTAATTCAACTACTCCCTACAATATAGTTTCTTTGCATCAAATAATTCTTAAATAATGTTAGAGGAAGTAACTAATTTTCCAATACATAAATTTTCGCTAAATTTGTTGTGGCTAATGTTGTAGGCTTACAACGAATTCAAATTCATCACAAAGGAGAACGATTCCCATTATTATACTCAACCATTTCAATCCATAGCACAAAATAAATTCATGTTATCTTGTTATGACTAGATAATTAGATACTTTTTCATTCTATGCAAGAGCTGATGAAAGGGTAGAAGGATATAGATCAGGCGTGGGGGTGAGAAAATTAATATTGTTGAAGGTCTGAAAATCAGAGTTGTGAATTTTCATTATTATAATTAACTCATTAATATTCGTACGTTGCAGCGTGAAGTTTTATAAATTAGCATATCAAAGTAAAATCTCATGTAATGAACACACAAAAACCGTTTGGAATGAGTTTGTTGTGGGTTTTCAATTATTTAAACAGAACTAAATATCATTGGCACACACAAGTGAAACACTAAATCAAAATTTTGAAATATGAGTTTTTTAGGTGATTTTTATTGCAGTGATTTTTAGACTGGTGAAGCACAATAAGTCATTTGTGTTCTTTGTATGTAGGTTCGATTTCTTCATTTGTTACTGCGTTTTTAGTGATACAAGAAAAGAGCATTAACAAATGAATAAATGTGAGTTATGTATTCTAATTGTATTTATACGTTGCCAAAGCAACCAAATTGATAGTACCCTTCTCTGAGTAATTGATAAATTGAGTAACTACAAAACGCAATAAGTAAGTGATAAGTTAAAATGATAAAATTAGTTTTCGCATTGCTTTAAAATTAAAATTTTTTCCTTTGTTTTCCCAGAACTTTTTTTATTTAGTGTGGTTTCACTTGTAAGCCGACGATATAATACTAGTACAGTTTGTGTTTCGTTAACGGTTTGATAGCAAAAAATATTTCATTAATTTTTAATGTTCCAAGCTGTAAAGCAGGAATGACCTAAGATATTTAACTGTCAGTTAGAAAAATTTTGCACTGTAAAATACTTTTTCCAATCGCTCTGTAGTTCATAGTATATTTTCTATTCATTTTTCACTTCAATTTGCGATTCCATTGACATTGATAAAAAATTGACCAGTTGGGATTTCCCCGCCTTTTTAATTTAGAATCTATAAAAATCTACATCTAATCCCAAGACTGGTTGGTTATGGATTTTATGGCGCAAGAGCCATATTTGGCCAAGCAGCGCCAAGCAAGACAGATAACGTCAAGTAATGTGGATATGCGTACACAAGAAACCTTTTACTGGCGCGAAGAAAGAATTACACCCAGAAAGAAATCGAATCTGACAGGAAATGTGCATATGCAGCCTATAACTCGCAGGTTGCTAGAGCAACGAGCGAACTCACTGAGTAAGCACACCAAGTCCCCCAAAATTGGGAATCACGAAAAATATCAGATAATTAGGAACATCTTTTTAATTAATAATCTTACTTTTCACTGAATTTTTGAGTCAGACATAGAAATGAAGTTGCGAAAATAGCGCACATTTATCATGAACAGGATATCTATACGCGATGCATAAAATCGCAAAGGATGAAACATTGATGACAAAAACTATCCTTATAACATAACAGTATATAGCAGCTGTCTCCGTCCATTAACAGAACATAAACAATGCATAAGAGTTGAGTGTCTCATGTCAAGCTGGTGAATAAGACATAAACGGGATATTTTTGTGCGTTGAAGCAGAGAATTACAGAATTAGGGATCGGCTATAGCCTTCGATTCTTCAAAGAATGTGAATTTTGACCTTCCTGTTGGTTGTCTCGACGAGGTATCTCGTCATTATCAAAACTGAAAAGATCCTGATGGACGTGATATCTCGTCATTAGAAGAAATCTGACCAGATGTTGATCTCGTCATCATCCAAAAATAGTCAATATCTTTGTCACTACACGGTTCTTTTCTTTCCATCTTATATGTCATGAATGACGCTTATTCCGGATGCTTTTCTAGATATTTATTTATCTTTAAGGATATCACACATGCAATTTACATATTTTGATATTTACATAGCAAATGGCAATTATTCTATACCTCAAAGGACCTTACGACCTATACGTCCTTCCTGGTCAGTGTTCACCACTCGATTCCCTTTTCTCTCCCCCATTGTTCTCTTACCCAGATGATGGTCCAAGGACATTCCCAACAACGTCCGTCCGGAGACAAATGGTTCCTTCCGGCCAACATTCCTCAGTGCCTGGCCAGAGAACCTCGATCTTTATGACGGGATATCTCGTCATCAACAAAATTGATCTTGTACGATTTTACACTATACCAATTCATTTGTTTTCAACGATAATGGTAATTCATTAACGTCGCACTGTAGCAACACGACGGGCTATTGGCGACGGTCCGGGATCAATCCCCAAAGGAACGATCCGACGACAACACCACGCAATTTTGAACCAAGATCAACACCACGTAATTTTGGATCACGGTCAGATGACGAGGTCAACACCACGTAATTTTGAACCACGGTCAGATGACAAGATCAACACCTCGTAATTTTGAATCACGGTCAGATGAAGAGGGCAACACCTGTGCTGTCACCCCACTCTCCAAACTTCCACACCACGCCAACATTTGAGGGCATTTGAGGACATGACAGATTTAACGTGCACCAGCCCCCTAGTATACGACCGTCTTTGGTTGGAGCTATTTTTCATTTGTTTTCAAGAAATACATTTAAAAATCTAGTTATCAAAATATCGAGATTTTCTAAGGTTCATATGAACGTTTTACAAAGAGAATATTCGAAAAGGACGAATATACGAATCAGACAATTCGCAAACTGTACCAAGCATTTTGATCAAGCTTTGAGTTCCAGAAAGAGAAAATAGACTCGGGAAAAAGTAGAATTTTCGCACTTAAAAAAGAACATAAACGCTGAAGAACGAATTTCGGAATTTAAAAGAGCAAATATGGAACAAAGCGTTTTTTCAAATTGAGAGGGGAAATCACAAGATGAAACGGTATAAAAGAATACACAAATTCGCTGCATAAAGCATTGGATATTTTTTGTATCCCTCTTTATACAGGAGTTGCAAAAGAATTCACCTAATGATTCTCTTAAGACCATTTACTTATTTACCCGACTAAAAAATCAGGGCTTTTTATTTCTGATACTGGCTGCTTACAAGAGTTACAGGCGATACGGTAGACCGGTTGGAAGAGTAGCGGATTAGCAACCGGAGGGTTGCGAGTTTGAAACCCGATCCAACCAAAGATTGTAGTGCAAGTGGGAGAAGGTACGCGTTAAATCTGTCGTGGCCTCTAATGTTCTCACGTTGGCATGGTGTGGAAGTTTGGAGAGTAGGGTGTCAGCTCAGATGCTGACCTCGACATTCGATCGTGGTTCAAAATGACGAAGTGTTACCCTCGTATCTTTCCCTTCGGAGTTGATCCAGGACCTTCGCCCTGTTGTGTAAAAGGCTTATGGTTCCCATACCCTGTTGTGTTGAGCCTCCAGTGCGACGTTGATTCCACTTCCTACCTACAAGAGTTTCATCGCTTTTACGCAACGTTTTAAGCGTAAACTGAAATTGTCGCGACTTAAACAAATCTGATAATATAATTTAAATTTAACAAAATAACTAGTTGAGTAATACTCCTCCGAATAAATTGTAACACCCTGAAGCCAATGTTTTATCCCTAGGAAACTTCACACGTGTGATGCATAAATAAATTATGCACATGCGTGATGCAGAAGCATAGATTTCCCTTACAAGACAATTAAACTCATTGAAACTCAGTTGTTTTCCATGTTTAAAATTAAGTTGCTTTGGTTTTATCGAAAGTTGTTCTCAATAGACAAGTAATTCGTAAAAGGCTTATGGTTTCCATTCAGAAACCAAATCTCTGAATTGAGGAAAAGGGCTATATAAGGATTCGAATTTGTAACTTCATGCAAGTACAGTAAATCAAACTTTTAATAAAACTGCCGTTTTTGGAAAAAATTAATGACAAATTGTCACAGAACTGTTTTGTCGTATGATTTCAGGTAACAGCGGCAGTATAAACCCCCAATCCATTTAGCGACTTTCTTCGTCGCCAACCCTCACTTCGGATTTATGCGGTTTCTGGCAACCCCCACTCATTTCCATTGGATTCTATTGCACTGGATTCCATGCTAGCAACCCTACAGCGTCCCTACGTCATAGACCGCTTACTACAACCATAATCAAGATTTACATATTTAACCAAGATTTATATATTGAATTATTATTATTGATTGTTTGGGAAACATTTCATTAGGGCGAATGTGCAATTTCTTTGGCCCTTGCTGACCAAAAAAAGTCGCCAAGTAAAGTAAGGGTTGGCGATGAAAAAAGTCGCCAAATGGATTGGGTGGTCTATACTACCGCTGTTCCGATTTCAGAATTAGAAGAAACATCCAGATAAATATAGCGTAGCGTAGACAAAGGATGTACATATCTGACATGACCTGTTTTACAGGCGCACTGCGAGGGGAAAGGGTCCGTAATATGTCAAAATTCTACGATGCTAGGCGAGTTTTAAGTTAGTGTAACTTTGTATTGTGTGTGTGTGTGTGTGCGTGCGCGTGTGCGTGTGTGCGCGTGGAGTGAAGACTGAGAGAGAGATTAAGTGGTGTCACTCGAAAGCTGCCGAGCAACGCTACAATCAGAAGCCTTTAATCAATAAAATTATCCTTCAGTATTAATATCAAACTCCACTTCAATCGTTCAAACTGTAAATTAATTGTAGAATACGCAATAAACAATCGTTCAAACTTCCTATGCCTGCTTCATTCGTTCCAAAATCCATCAGACACGAGTATTCAAGTCAAAACTAAGGTTTGTGTCCTCGACACAACCTACCAATTCTTCTTAACGATCTCATAGATATTTTTCACACTTCACATACTAAAAACTATTCGCGGCATCGTCTGGAAATGGCAGACTTGACTCTGATAAAAGATCAATGAGAGTCGGCATTTTCTTTCAGTAGTTGTGCTGAAATTGGATGGAAATAACATTACCCGTGATGATCAGAGATGATCGTGACGAATTTAACCATGTACTTTAAGACCTTTATTTGAGACAAAATGCTGCTAGGAGATTGCGAGTTCAAAGCTCGGTCCAACCATCGTCCTATCGTGGCCTCAAATATCCTCACAATGGCGTGGTGTGGAAGTTTGGAGAGTGGGGTACCTGCTCTGGTGTTGACCTCGTCATCTGACCGTGGTTCAAAATTACGTGGTGTTGTCATTGGATATTTCCCTTCGGGATTGATCCCGAATCGAAGCCAATAGTCCGTTGTGTTGCTTCAGAGCGACGTTAATTAACTACCCAACTTTACCAAGCTAGACTTGACAGCCTATCCTATTTATTAATTGTTAACTTCATACAAAGGTTATATTGCTAAACTTTGATTAAAAGTACTTTACATTTTATCTGTTTATGTGTTCACATTGAACTGGAAGAAATCTTTAAACGACTACGAGTAATAGCATCAATTTAGCCATAGCTTTATGGACTATTTTCTTTTATTTAATCTGGAATGAGAGAGACACGACTTGCTTAACAATCTGTTTTACTACATCATACGATAAGATATTTAATTAATTTCCTAGCTTAGCAAGGGGACTAGCCAGCCTAACATATTTTTAATTGTTAACTTCATACAAAGATTATGTTTCTAAATTTTGATTAAAATTACTTTACATTTATATGACTACGAGTAATGGCACCTATTTATCAATAGCTTTATGAACTGTTATCTTTTATTCAATCTTGAATGTGACAACTTGCTTAACAACCTTGACTACATATTTTACTACATCATATTATCAGAAGGTTGCGTTCTGGATAGATTCAGCCGAAAGACAAAACCGCCCCTCTGGTTCCGAATTCACCAAATGGTACTTTAAATCGCTTTGTTGTTTCACATTAATACTTCCCAATCGATACCGAATTTAACCTTTATGCATATTTCCCTCCCACCTGAGTCTGAATAATGACATTTAAAGTAGAATAAAATAGCGCAGGAGAGAAAAGTTCCCAAATAGAGACTCCGTCTTCTACCTTTGGTTGCAGATATGAAAAGCTTTTGATGCCCATCCGTGGAAAAATATATTTATATGCTGCTCTGAATCCCCCAGAATAAACGCAAGGGGGGCTTTTCAGGGGTGGAAATGAATGGGATGTGGGAGATAAATAAAATCTCTCTTTGAACGATTCTGATCTTCTTTGGGAGGAGGACCGGCCCCTCACTTCTGTGTGTGTATTTAAGTAAGAGGGAATATCTCAAGCATACGCCGATAAAAGGAGCACTTCTCGGTTGGGAGGTAAAATAAAAATTTCCGAGATGGTAGATTCAATGGCGAAATTGCATTGATTGTGGAGTATCTAAGAATGTTCCTGAACACAGGTCGAGAGAGGACCTCTAATGAATAGGTGAATGGGGGCATGAATCCATGCGTTTCTGAAATAATTCGGCTTTGGTTTATAATTCAAGAGTATTTTCGTGACAGGAGAAGCTAATTCCGCTAAGTTTGGGCTGACATGTTTTATCGGCTGTCAAGTCGAATTCACTTTCCGTTGTGTCGGGTCATAATCTGTGGAATACATTCCTTTAACCCTCCTGTGGCTGTCTCGACAAGGTACCTCGTCATTAAAAAAACGTCCAGATCTTGATGGACGAGATATCTCGTCAAAACTGACTAGATCTTGTCATCATAAAAATATCGGCAATACCTTGATGGACGAGATATCTCGACGAAACCGTTTTGTTTGGTTTTGAGGGTTTTATGGGCCATGCTGTGCCAGACACAATACACTATCAAGTAATTGACATAAGACATACAATATCAAGTAATTGACATAAGACATACAATATCGAATGAAAATTGTGTTAGATGGAAATTTACCTCCAGAACAGACCGACGCTGTACACAGTAAACAGAATCAATTCCTGCATTTTGGTTGTGTTTGATGGCACAAGGGCCATATTTGTTCAAACTGTGCCAAACACAAAACAGATGTCAAATAATGGACACACAAAAGGAAACTTTCACTGAGACACAAGAGAAATACACTCAGGCTAAGTTACAAGAATCGTAACTGCGCAACATACAACTCGCAGGTTGCTAGAGCAGTGGGCAAATTCACTGAGCAACGACTGCCCCCTCAACATTTTGGAAAATGAGATGATATGTTAATAGTACTGCATAGTAGTAAGTAGAATTTTATTGAGCCCAAATTTCATAAATTTACAATTTCTAGACTTGAGTTAAATTAATAAAAAAATTAATTATTGTAGACGATTTTGAATCATGTTGAAGATTAAACATTATATTTCTCTCTAACTTTAAATTTTTAATAAGTAATTTTTTATAATTGTTCTCTTGAGTGCTTTAATGTGAGAAATTTCCATGCATTAAACATTCCTTTCTCAGCATTATGTATCCTCAACAGCTGAAGATACTGCTTGTTATGTATGTCATCCATTGCGTCTCTAACATCTCTTGATACGAGATAAAATAGTATAATATCGTTGCAGTTTATTAATGGTCTATTGAAATGAAGTGGTGCACATTATTTGAAACGATTCCACATTATGAACACAGCACACAATTTTTCATGAACACTTGCAATCACAAAATGCTCACATACAAATTATTTCGTTGAACATTCTTCACACATCATCTAGATTCAACTGACATTCCATTACGTACCCTGTCTCAGTTAAAAATGACAATACGTTTCACGGTGACTACCGCTTTACGCTTTTGGTGACAGCTCCCGTCAACGGAATGTCACATATTTAATCAATCATCATGCTACAATGTCAAAGTTATTCGCCTTAATTAATTACAAATAATTCATTAAGCAACATTTGCTTTCGAAAAGATTTATGTAGATGACCTAAATATTCATCCATGCTCTCTTCCACACAGTAAGCACTAATTGAAAGGCATAAAAAACTATGTAATCTCTCGGCGAAGCAATTTGTATCTTGCTTAGGATAATTTCCTGCTTTTTAACTTATAATTCACAGGACTGTATATACACTCTTGTTTATGATAATTATAAAAATATCAGGACTTGTCATGTGTGTTTGGAATGGCTCTAAGAAACGTTTCTAAATGTTTTAAGCTTCAAAATGCTCTATGGAAACTTTAAGAGGATGTGTACATAGGTAATACAAAATTTTACTATTCCCACAGGAATGAATGTATAAAAGAGCCTCCGGGACTTCCTTAACACTCCAAGGGGTTTCGACGAGATATCGTCATCAAGATCTGGTCAGTTTTGCTAATTACAAGATACCTCATCGAGACAACCATCAGGAGGGTTTTGGAGCTCCTCAAATCTTATTTTTTTCTCTTCGAAAACTGATGCTGATGACAATGTTATGCATTAAACTTGAAAGTATATTTCGCTCAACTGGTCAAAAAATTATGTTCAAAGATATGTTTATTCAATTGGGTTTTACTCCATTCCAAACTCATAAAGCGTACAGAAATGTACAAAACTTAGTTATGATCTCCAGAAGCACTCAAAAGAAACTCAATTTAGAATTTTTTGAAATTAAAATTCATTTTTGAATATCTTGCTGTTTTCAAAGCAGTTATGGAAAGTGACAGTTCGTTAAACATAAACCTTCTGATGGGCTCCTGCACATATATCCGTTCTGCAACTTGCAGTCTTCCCTGATTATCATCAGGGAAGTTTTTTTTAACAAGTTTTAACCTTTACCAATAGAAACCTTCCTAGTTTTCTTTCAATCAATTGATATGGTTACTTAGTCCTCATGTGTGTTTTGAGGGGAAAGCAATACTACTCTACTCTGAAGTCTATTGACGCTCAGTTTTTAAGCAATGGAAAACTATTTGCAGCAATCTCTTCGCACTATCCACTTGAACACCCAAAGTGTAAAGCCTGCTTTCGCTCAAAGACAATTTATTTGCATCAGTTTAAAAAGCTTATTCTCAAATTTCGGCATAACCCTCAAAAACTCATTTTTGAATACTTTACTGTTATCAAAGTAATTTTGAAAAGTGACAGGTCGGTAAACATTAGCCTTCTAACGGGTTCCTACACATATATCCGTTCTGCAACCTGAAGACTTCCCTGCATGATATCTAACTGATTTTAAACTTCACCAATAGGACCTTTCCTAGTTTTTTCGTGGCGCAGCTTGTCCAATACTGGACCTTGCGCCATAAAACCCAAATTAACCAACCAACCTAGTTTTTTCGTGGTACTCAGACGGTTTAACCTTCCTGGTGGTTGTTTCGACGAGGTATCTAATCATGAATAAAACTGACCATATCCGATAGATGAGATATCTCGTCATCAGAATTAAACAGACCAGATCTTGGTCTCGTCGTCATCAAAAAATCTGCAATACCTTGATGACGAGATATCTCGTCATTAGCAAAATTGATGAGATCTTTATGAACGAGGTATCTCGTCGAAACCACTTGGTGGGTTAAGCAATGGAAAACTATTTGCAGTAATATCTTCACACTCTAGTAACATCTCATTAACTTGAAACCAAAATAGTAAGCTGCTTTCCCCAAACAAGACAATCTATCTGTATGAGTCTTAAAACCTTATTAGCATATTTCTGAAAAACCTACGTTGTTTCTTTCTGTTCATTAATTTCCGGAAGAAATATTCATTAGGGTATGTCATCTGTTGATGATTAGCAATCAGACTGAGAACTTAAACATCGATTTTCTTGCTTCATTCTAAATCATCTGTTTATCCAGCAAATTGCGAATTTCATTTGAAATGTGTTGCCAAATAAATATTTAAATTAACTTAGATCTCTTAGGTGGTATAGAATTATTTAATTACGAGAACATTGGAAATAATTATCAGTTTAAATATTTATTCTTCCGATAATTAGTTTATTTAGAATAAGCCTCGACATCAAGAGTAGTTCTTTTTATTTCGATTATAGGAGGCAGAATTCACATACGATGGCGATTCACCAGCGCTATTTTTATGCTGGATATTTGCTATAGTAAAACGAAGTAGTCTGGATGCTTTTTAGTAAAAAACGAAACTTTCTCAAATTATATACGTGGAACATTTTTTTTATTTTATTACTATCCATATTCGGTTCAAGACGTGGAATTATTTTATTTACACATGTTGTTTCTCACAGATGTGTTAACAGCTTAATTAAAAAGCTGTTCTTTATTTTTCGCATATGAATGCATATGGGTGGATGGGGTAGCTTATTCTCACAACAAAATGGTCATAGATGGCTAATATCTTTGTTAGGGCAATTGTTTTTTGAGGAATAAGCAAATTTATGACGAACACCACATTTTTAATTTTAAAGGTATAAGATACTGGAATTAAAATACAACTTTCGATTTTGTAACTATTTGAATATGAAAAGTGTTAAGATGATGATGATGAAGTTGTATAAATTTATCTAATTTTGATCATTGTGTTTTATGAGATTTGATTAGTCGATTCTATTGCAAATTCAAGTTTCCTTAAGTAATATTTTAAAATAGTGAGTTTATATATAACAAGTATTACTTATGAGAATACTTCATAATTGTATGTAATAATCAATTGTGGGAATAATTTTATGTAATAATTGTCAGATGTACACAGGATTACTGCCTGAACGAGCGGAGCATGCACACAAGGGCAAGCCTTTAAGTCCATGCTCCGGCCAGATCTACGCCACTCATACGCAGACATCGCCCTTCTAATAAAATGGAGAGCATGTAGGCGGAGTCGCTGTCGTAAGATCTCAGAAGGGTAAGTCACGTGGGCTTACGAATCGACTTGGGCCGATAGGCTATCGAAACCATAGACATGAAATATAAATAGACTGAACATCGCTATTGAGAGGAGCTTCCAAAAGACCTGTTGACTAGTAGTTATATGACCGCTTTATGAAAAATTAATTTGCTTGGCCGATTTGGCATCTTATCGCCTCGTTTGTCTTGCGACATCTTGTGACAGGGTAGACGTATTAATGAGCATTTCTAGTGACGAAAAAAGTGGTGAAATCACCAAAGTTTACAAATATATCGAACTGACCAATTAGCATCGACCTTCTAGTGAAGTAAACAGAGCATATGAGCGGAGTCGCTGCAGTAGGACCTCAGAAAGGCAAGTCTGTACGCTTACAATTCGACTTAGGCCGACTGACTATCAAAACGCAGGCTTGTGTTTTTCATCACGCTGGATAATCACTTTAAACAATGAATCAACCAATCAATGAATTAACCAATTTGTCCTACATTTTGATTCATGCTTTTTCCCTCAACATGACAAATCGTCAAACCATGGGATCGACAGAAATAACATGAAGCTGCGCGCACATGCTGTCTATTTCATTAGAAGGACGATGAACGCAAATGATGTTCCATGAAAATAAATGAGATCTCGGAAAAAGCGTTAAACTCAGAGCTATTATGACAACATTTGTTTTGTAAACCTGTACATAATAAACTGTTCATCCTGTTTGTTTTTTATTAGGTTTATTAAACTGTAATTAACTTTCTCTGAAATGTCTATCTGTCCTCCTTATCCCTATAGGTACGAGGAAGTGTGTGTGTGTAGAAGTGTAGAACCACTATTAAGTTCATGTCCGATGAGTATTTGTTCTTTACGATAAAGTTAATAGGCATAGTAGAATTAGAGATTATTTAAAACTGCGAAAACATCTGCAGCTCGATTCTATATTAGCTAACAATTGATTGAATTGTTGGATTTCAGTTTTTATGGCGCAAGGGCTATATTTGGCCATGCTGTGCCAAACACTAGACAGACAGCATCCAGTAACGGACATACACACACAAGGAGAGTTTTACTAACACAGTAGAGAAATACACCCAAGGAGGAATCGCACCTGGCAGGAATCAAACCTACGCCACCTACAACTCGCAAGTTCCTAGTGCAGTGGGTATAACCACTGAGTCACGACAGCCCCAAAGCTAACTATAGAAGCAGATGGTGATCGGCAAAACAGAAATCGTCTGGGAGAATTTTCTGATTTCGAATACTAAATGGATAAGAAAACTAATTTTCAGAAACTAACTTTGCACCAAGCAAATTGATTATGATTAGTATGGTACTGCGTATAAATAATGAAGTATTGAAAGAAGTGCTTCTTTCATGAATATTAATTTTCTTATGTGATTCAATTTACAGGATTATCCACGGTGATTAAGAGAGTAGTCTAAGAGCCATGACGAACGAGTTGATTTATCTGAACTCGTTTCTCCATCATCCCTATATAATTGTATAAAATGTGTACTGAATAGAATACAATGTAACGATGTTATTTAATTCGTAATAGAAAAGCAACAGTGTGCTTTCTTCATGGGATTAAAGAAACTTAAATGGCTTTTGAAACGATTCTCACGTTAAGTGACTTTTCGTTAACCAGTACATTTAAAATAGATGTATCACAATTAAGCTATTAAAAGTACGTTTCTGGCATATCGATCCATATCAAGCATTATGTATCTTATTTTCAAATATATTTTAAATGTCAGAAATAAAAGAGCTTGAAATTAAATTAAATTTAAACAATTAAGTGTAAATAATTATAATTAAAAATATAGTTGGGGAAATTAAAATCGAAAAATTAAAAAAACTTCCCGTTTGATTTTCAAAACTAAAAGGCGAACCATTGTGTAATTTACTGATAATTAAGCCTGCCTGTTCGGGAAATGGCTTCCACCAAATTTCAAATCCAATCCCTTAATCGATGGAATTTTCCGACATTCAGGACATGTAAAATTGGAAAAAGCAAAATCAAGACAAGAAGCAACACTAACGAGAACCATGGATAACCATGTAATGTGACACTGCTACTTAATATGAATACTCTGGTATTCGAATACACACACACAAAGTGAGTACTTTTGGCATCTGAATACCTAGGATGGGTACTCTTGTAACCGAATACCTTGAATCTGAGTACTTTGGTATTCGAACACTTTGGAAAAGAATCCAGTACAACGATTACTTTTAAGTATCGTACATGAGTACCGTTTGTATTCGAATACTCCCATCACTAGTTATTAGACAGTGTATAATGAAATCACAATCGAGATGTGTGCGGTTGCGCTTTCGCGATGTATCTCGCCTGAAATTTTAAACTGTAACTTTGTAATTTGTAAGTAAATATTTGTTATGATGATAGGATTATTTTGTTAAAAAATGGTTTTGTTTTTATCGTCGATGTGGTAGACCAGTAGATTGGTGGCAGTTAATGGATGCGAAACCAGCGTTTGTTAATTTAATTTCGACAAAGCTACAGTTGAAAGGAAGATGACCCGCCAGCGTCTTCCAGAATGTTCGTGTGGAACTCTCGTATACTGGTTCCTGGTATCCGTTGTGACGACCATCAGCGCGTCTGCTGAGTGGCTGTTTTAAAAGGGTAAGTGTCAATTTACCAGCATTTCGTTGTAAATGTAAGAATCGGTGCAACCAAAAATGCATTTGTTTTAGTTAACTGAACTGTAGTTCTTGTTTTAAGTAAACATTGTATTTAATGTTGTTTACCCACAAAAAATCAGGTTGATTTTCTTGTGGGTAAATCAACCGTTCCTGGTTTGGTTCGAAGTCATCCTGACTTATTGAGTTTGAAATGTATGTTTCGGAATTGAGGTGGAAATCATCCTGACTTGATATTGTTGAAATCAACCGTTCCTGGTTTTGGTTTAGAGGTCAACCTGACTTGTTTAGTTTTGAAACGTCCCGTTTCTATTTTCGTTTTAGAAATTGTCAGACTTAAGTGTGTTTTAAACATCTTGTTTCGGTTTTAAGTCAATCCTGACTGGCGTTTAAAAGTCATTCTGATTTACGAGGAAAAATTAGAATATTAGTTTTGATTTTTTTAGTGTTTAAATACTATATTGTTATTTTAGAAAAATTGATATTTCAATGTATTGATCATATTGCAAGGATATTTTGATAACAGATTGTGTGTATTGTACTCTAAAATACGTTTACGTTTCTAATACAGGAATACTTTTTTTAGCACTGTTATGATTGGTGAAATCAATTTTAATTTGATTTTGTGTGAAATTTTTGTCGATCCTTTTGGAAAAATTTTAGTTTTGCTTTAGTGTAGAGGTATTGCACTGAACAGTATTTCGTTACAGCTGAAAACGAAAGTGCTTTCGAAATAAGAATATTATCGAGGTTTTGTGTTTGAATTGTCATTTGAGTGTGTTATTATCATTTGGTAATTTATTTGAACGAGTGTAGAATTTAGTTACTTCTTTTTTAAATAGGAAAAGGAAATAATAATAATAAATTACTGTGAAATTTAACGAAAAAAATTTAGTTCGTTATACTAGTACTCATGTCGAAAGTAGAATTGATTTGTAAAGAATGAGTTAGTCATATTATTTATTTTAATAACTGATTTTCAGTGTTTTGTGTATTGTATTTTGTGTGCTTTAAGAGTGTGGATTCTGGGTTCTGTTAAAATTGTGTATTGTTTCCGCTATCGGAATCTTGGCTTTCAGTGCGCAAGCGAAAAAGCAGGACATTGTCGTTCTAATCGAGGAGTTAGGTTTGCGAGTAGATTCGAATTCTACTATTGCAAAGATGAAGACAGAAATCATTACGTCTGATAATTACGACTAAGAATTCGTTAAATCCCTTTTGAAAGGATTAAAATCGAACGGCTTCAGAAGAGGAAGAAGAAAAACTGATGAGAAAAGAGGAATTGGAAGCCGAAGCTCAGAAGAGAAAAGAGGAATTGGAAGTCGAAGTTCAGAAGAGAAAAGAGGAATTGGAAGCCGAAGCTCAGAAGAGAAAAGAGGAAATGGCGTTTGAACTGGAAAACCTGCGTATTGAAAAGGGAATCATTCCTGATAATTGAATTGAAGTACATCCACCAAGGAGAAAAATAAAATTGCATCATCTGAAATGCTCTCGATGCAAAAGTTCGATACTAAAGAAGGCGATATTTCCTTGTATTTAGTGATGTTCCAGACGAATCGATGAATCTTCAAAACTATTTCGAAGAATGGATAGCTGTATTAGAAATAACAACCTTTAACAGATTGGTAGATATGATGGTTACCGATCAGGCTAAAAGAAGCGTATCGGCAAAATACCGAGAGCATTTCATCGATGAATGGAGTAAGATGACGTCTGCCAAAGAATTTGCTCTAAAGATGGATAAGTACGAAACCGTAAGAGGTTTTACGAAGAATTTCGGGAACACTCCGAAACACCAAGAGTCATTTTCAAATTCTAAACCTAGCAATTCAGAAGCACCCAAACACCATTCAAATTGAAGAAATAAAAATCAAGAAAATCCGAAGGAAGTTTAAGAACGTATGGATTTACCGAAAGTAACACCTTCGCCTGCTGCTTTTGAGAGACGACCAAGAATTCAATGCTATGAATGTCACGGTTTTAACCATATTAAACTGAACTGTCCTAAATTGAAAATACCCGAAGCTGCTTTAGCGCAAATAAATAGAATTGTCAGTAGTACCGAAGACCTGATGACACCACACACTTGGGAAGGATGGGTAAATGGAGTTCCTATGAAAATTCTTCGAGACACTGGATCGACTATCAACCTTGTTGGCCATAACCTCATTCGTCCTGAGATGCTGATAGGTGAGAATGTTTGGGTAATTCAAACCGTTGACAATACTCCAATCTGTTTGCCATTAGCAGAGGTAGAGCTACAAAGAAAGTTCGGGCATGTAATAACCAAAGCCGCAGTTGTCTATAGTCCTTCAGACAAATGAAGATATTTGTTGGGGAATGGAACGGCTACACTTCTGGAAAAGATGAAGGGAGGTGATATGCCATATCACGTGAACGCCATTGAAACACTTGCTCAAAGACGAATAGTTCAACAAGAGGAAGAAAAAAGGAAGACGTAGAAAACGAGGAAGAAGTAATTTCAGTTCCAGAAATTGAAGCTGACATCGATATCGATGAAGACGATTTGTTCTCTTTCCCGCCGAACGAGATGGAATCTAGGGAAGGTCTTGAACTTCTGAAGATTGATTCCAAGAAGTTCGTTGAAAAACAAAATGAATGTGAAAATTTGAAACCTCTGATGGAGAAAGTACTAAGTCAAGGTACTGATAAGGCCACAGGTGAATGCGAAATACTCCCCAATGGTCTTCTGGTGAAAAGAAAACATTTTGCTAATTATTCCAATCTATCGTGGAATATTCTATGTCGTTGTGCCATGGAGGTACTTCCTCCCTGGGTGTATTTCTCTCTTCTGTGTCAGTAAAACTTTCATTGTGTGTCTGTCTATTACTTGATATTGTATGTCTTGTGTCTGGCGCAGCATGGCCAAATATGGCCCTTGCGCCATAAAAAACCAAACCAATCACGAAGGTTCATCAGGATATTTAGGAATGACCAAAACAAAGGATATTCTTGCAAGGCATTTCTTTTGTCCTAATTGCTTCAAGAAAGTGAATAATTTTCTACGAAGTTGTGACAAATGTCAGAGAGTTGGAAAACTGAATGACAAAAAAGGCTCCCATGAACTTGGTTCCTGTTTAAGAGATTTTTTCAAAGATTAACGTTGATGCATGCAGACCACTTCCTGTTACATCAAGTGGAAAAGGTACCCGATAACTGCCATGTGTCTATCTTCCAGATATCCTGATGCTGTTCCCGTGAAGAATATCACTTCAACTTATGTTGTGGAGGTATTCATGCAGATTTTTAGTCGGAAGGTATTTGCGAAAGAATTGTAACACGATCAGGGTACTTCATTCATGAGCAAGCTAACTACAACCTTCGTAGAGTGATTTGGAATAAAAGTGTTTCGAAGTTCGATCTATCATCCTCAAAGTAATCCTGTCGAACGTTTTCACAGGACCGTCAAAAGAATTTTACGAGTCGTATGTCTTGAAGCTGAATCTGAGTGGGAGCAAACAGTCTATTCTGCCTTATTCGCCTTAAGAACAGTGACCCACGAGAGTACTGGGTTCACGCCTTCTGAATTGGTTCATGGTAAGAACTTACGAACCAATTTGACGCTGTTGTTCGAACAGTGGTTGGACCAGAGAGATGGCGGAGGAAATCCAATGACCGAGTACATCTTTTCACTGATGAACAGGATGAAACGTCAAGAACTTGCTTTGACCAAGGTAAAAGTCACAGAAGAATGACATTCGATAGAAGGCCATAAAGAGATAATTTCAGAAAGGAGATTTAATCTTGATATTTGCTACGTACAAAGCAAATAAGTTGAGTCCGCATTGGAACGGATCAGGATAAATCCTACAAAAAATTTCTGAGGAATTATGTAGTTGAATTATCAGGGGGACGAAAGACAAATTTCAAGTATACCATATTAATAGGTTTAAGCGGCTAGAACATGTGAACCTTCTTCTGGCTGAAGAAGTTTGGAAGACGGTTGAAGATGTCGAGATCCCGTACATGGATCCTAATCCAAAAATTTTTGACGTCGATGAATACATTCACGAGAACAATCTTGGATCTCGATTAGATGCAAGGGAGCTTGAACAGCTCAATAATCATCTGTAGATATGAAAAATATTTTACCAATGTACCAGGCAAAACTGATCTTGTAACTCACGGCATTGATTTAATTGAAAACAGACCTGTTTTCTCCAAGCCATACCGAAATTCTCTAGGCAGAACGAGATTTTGAAGGCAGAAATTCAGAAGATGTTGACTGAAAGTCATCGAAATGGGGTTTTCTGATTACACGTCGCCAATGATTTGGAGTAGCCCGGAAAGGATCCGAGACCATGCATCGATTACCGAAATCTGAACAAGGTAACGAAAACCAAATATTTCCCTTTGTCGAACATCGAAGAAAGAGTCGAGACAGCTGCTGAAAAATTTATCACGGTGATCGACCTTTCGAAAGGATACTGGCAGATTCCTTTGACTAAGAATGCGCAAAGACTGGCCACTTTCGTCCACTTTCTCTGGATATTACAGCCGTTATATCCCCATGTTCTCGTCTGTTGCTGCACCCTTATCACATGCTCTAAAAGGAAAGGACCGAAAGAGAACCATCAGGTGGACTCCTGAATGCGAGGAAGCTTTTTTAAGACTCAAGGAAACTCTTGCAAGTTATCCTGAGCTATACGGCCCCGGATTACCAAAGGCCTTTCATCCTGCAGACAGATGCTTCCGATCGATGAATGGGAGTTGTTTTGACTCAAATCGCAGTTGACGTATCAGAACATCCGATCGTCTACCTGAGTAAGAAGTTCACTAGCGTAGAACACATCATGGAGTCAGCGAATGAGAATGCACGGCAATTGTGTTTGCCATCCGGGAATTGAGATAGAACTCGATAGACAAACTTTCGTTATTCGAACGGACCATAACCCATTAGTGTGGCTAAATGCGAACGCTATCTCTAATGCTAGGTTAAATCGTTGGTCATTAGCTCTGCAAACTTTTGATTTCGACATAAAGCATTGTCCAATGCAAAAAGCATCAAAATGCCGATGTATTGAGCAGACTCCACTCTTAACGATACTGTGTAATTAACGTACATACGTACTTGACACATAGTTACTCTTTGTATTATGTTATTTGTATATATATTTCTTGCATTCAATTTTGTTGTGTAAATTGTGTCTATAACCTGAATTCAGCGATGCACTGATTCAGTCTGGTAGGTTGGTATTGCTCCCCTTGTGTGAGCTTTTTCATTTTTTTTCTCGATCGAGATCTGCAGAAAAGTTTTCCAAGAGGCGAGGAGTATGTGTAACGTCCCGTCATCCTGAATACGGAGCTCTTGCAGGAGGCGCTCTCTCTCGGTCTGGTTGTGCAGATGACGTCAGAGTACATCTACAGGAGTCACCTCTCAAGCTGACCTTGGAGGTTTTTAGGTTATTAGTGTATGATGCAAACGCAATCGAGATGGGTGAGGTTGCGCTTTCGTGATGTACCTGGTCTGAAATTTTAAACTGTAGCTTTGTAATTTGTATGTAAATATTTGTTATGATATATAGGATTATTTTGTTGAAAAGTGGTCTATTTATCGTCGATATCGTACAGCTTACAATTGGAGTTTTTCTAAACGTAAAAGCAAATATGACACAAATTTAACGAACTTGATATATGAAGAATTTTTATAACTTAATACTTTTAATCTAAAAGGTAGGTAGGTATTTTAATTAAAGTCGCGGAGGAGCAAGAAAACGGGCTATCGACGACGGTATGGGATCAAACCCGAAGGGAAAGAGAGGACAACATGTAATTTTGAACCACGGTCAGATGACGATTTAATTTAAAGAAGAAATGGTGCTTTAGCTGCATTTTGGTGAAACAATTCTGGCAATCTTGATAAGCTATAGCAGTAATGGCTTCATCAGACTTGATTGTAAGTTAATTATAAAGATAAAAAAATTGGAATAAATCAAGGATTTAATTATTTAAGATTTATTTTTTAAGTATTAAAAACGATAAATTCTTGGATGCTTTAAAAAAGGTCCAAACCAAGTGAATGATTACTTCGAAAGTAATTCCAAATGTTTGGTACTATAATTTTAATTTCTACGTTTTGCTTGTAAACGATAAAAAGCGCTGAAAATCGTTTCTACTTTCTGCAAAATTCAAAGAGAATAAATTGATTCCAGGTTTGTTTATTCAGATTTATCTACCCTTGAATAAATAATTTTAGGGAAAAATGTTTATATCTCGAAACTTTGTTTTTTCACTAAATAAAAATGATATTGTATAATTAAACATTTATCATATAAAGTAAGTAAACAGCTTTCATCATCCAGGTATTTTTTTAGGTCGATAGGTATCTTTTAATTAACGTCGCACTGGAGCAACACAACGGGATACTAGCGACGGTACAGGATCAAACCCGAAGGAAAAGAACCGAGGACAACTCCACATAATTTTGAACCACGATCAGATGACGAGGTCACACCTGAGCTGGCACCCCACTCTCCAAACTTCCACACCCCGCCAATTCATCATCCGGGCTATAACATTAAAGAATTCGCCAATTTCTCCAAATTTAGCAATAATTATGATTAGCTGGTAAACCTTGATGAAAAAAATTGTAAATAAGTTTCAAGCTGGTGTTCATTTTAGTATAGTATCGGAAAAGTTTGATTGTGCTTTCGTTTCTTTCAGAAAACCGTTCTTCGATATGGAGAAGGCGTATGATCGTACATGGCGATACGAAACCATCCGTGATCTACATTCACTTGGGTTTCGGGGAAATCTACCAATTTTCATTCAAAACTTTTTAGCCCACCGACAGTTTCAAGTTCGAATTGATACCAGTTTATTCGATATTTATATCCAAGAGGGTGTTCCTCAGGGTAGTGTCCTAAGAGAATTCCCTTTTCTCAGTTAAAATTAACAATATTCTGAACCAACTGCATCCAACTGTCCAGTGTAATTTATACGTGTATGACTTGAGCATACATTGCCAGGAGAAAGACATGCTTTTCGTCGAGCGACAAGTTCAGACGGCTGTCTCTCGCTTAACGCGGTGGAGTATTGAAAACGGTTTTAGTTTCTCCCCTCAAAAGACATCCTGCGTTCATTTCTGCCGACGTCGGAACCTGCATCCTGACTCAGATCTTCCTGGGAAATGTCAGCATTGCAGTCGAGGACAGAGTAAGATTTCTGGGCATTATTTTTGATAAGAAACTTACCTTCCTCCCCCACGTCGCGCAGAGCGGACTTGCGAGAAAAAACTCAACCTTTTAAGAGTACTCTCCAATACATCTTGGGGAGCAGAACAATCCTCCATGATCAGTATTTATCGAGCTATAATTCTTTCCAGATTAGACTATGGGTATGTAGCTTATGGCTCTGCCCGTCAATCTGTTACGAAAGCTTGATACAGTGCATGACAACGCACTAAGGATCTGTTCTGGTGCCTTCAGGGCGTCTCCCGTTAAAAGCTTGTATGTGGTTTGTCAAGAACCACCTTTGGCATCCACACGTCTTTTGTTGTCGCTACGACTTTATAATCGCTTATTGAGTCATCCAAGTCATCCACTGCAAAATTCACTTCTCGACAAGTTGTATGATCGCCTTTTCAGTTATCGCCCTTTCTACATTCTTCCCTTTGGGCTATGCATGAGAAACGCCCTGAGATATACTTCTCTTAATCTACAAACATTTCTGAGCGACCTCTTATGTTTTCACCTTGAGAATCCCCAAATTTATCATTTTTAAATATATTTCAAGGATTCGAGAGGTCAAATATAAGTGCAATAATTTACAAGCAACTTTTTAATCTTCATCGTCATCATTTTAATGCCCACTCAGATATTTAAACTGATAAGTCAAAATCTTTTAACCACGCTGGTTATGCCTTTGTCGACAGCTCAGTTTCTTTTAGTTATTCATTACCATCTCTGATTTCAGTTTTTACGGCGGAACTTTTAGCTATTTACAAAGCCTTGAACTATACTTTTAACCAAGCCATTGGAAATGTTATAATATGCAGATTCGAAAAGTGTCCTCGAATCTCTAACTTCGGAGTGTCCGAGACATCCCCTGGAACTTGAGGTATGCAAAATTTATAATATTATCGGCGTGGTTTCGGTATCACTTTTTGTTTGATACCGGGACACGTCGGAATTGTTGGAAATGAAATGGCGGATGCTGCAGCCAGAAATGTAGTGACCCCATTAAGTATAAACGTTCCATACGATGATCTCCGACAAGTTATCCGAGAAATCGTGTGGAGCGAATGGCAGCAATGAAAGTTACAAGTTCCACAACATCCGGTCAATCATTTCCTTTTGGCCTACCTTGCCTATAAGACACTCCGATGTACTTTTAACTCGTCTTAGAATAGGACACGCGTTTTACCCACAGGCATCTTTTATTCGGAGACTATCTGTGTGTCACGCGTGTATAGTCCCTTTTACTATCCAACATATTTTAATTGATTGTCCAGTTTTTAATCGTCATCGCCTACATTTCTTTCATAAAACAATTTTAAATTTGTAATATTTGAACTGGGAAATTCCCCACCCAAATATTTTCAAATTCTAGCGAAGCATAAAAATTTTTAAATTCCATCTGTTTTTATCTTTCATGTATTAAATTTCATCGAAACTTTTAACTATGGCGACAATAACCTCATATTTTACTTTTAATCGTGGCGTTCGAATATTTATTTTACAAATATTCCTTTTACTCGGTTGGACAAATGAATCTTAAATTACTTTATCTTCTATTGGATTACATTGAGTCATGTGTTTGGCGCAGCTTGCCCGCTTTTGGACCTTGCGCCATTAAACCCAAATCAACCAACCAACCTTTCAGAAAACCGCCTACTAATAATTGACCTGATTCAGTTTGTAACTTTATCCCTCACGAGAAATTGACAAATTTGTTTTGCTAAAGGTGGTATTTCATCTTCGGTTCCTTTTTGAAAGACAAGGACTCATCAGAATGATGCCTTCGGCTTGAAGTGGATTCGGAAACACAACGAGCATTCGACGCTCAGACCGCGATTCGAGGCTAGAACCAGACCTTTAACCACTCGACTACTACAAAGGTTCATTAGAAAGGTATGATTTCCATTATATAAGAGAAATGTTTGTATTTTAATACAGTTTACAGATGTTCTACGCGATTATGTTGCAACCAATACAAAAGTTCTACCCATCATCTGTCCGAAGTGTGTGGTTGGTTTCATTTTGGGGGTTTTATGGCGCAAGGGCCATATTTGGCCATGCTGCGTCAGACACAAGACATACAATATGAAGTAATAGACATACACAATGAAAGTTTTACTGACACAGAAGAGAAATACACCCAGAGAGGAATGCACCTAACAGGAATCGAACCTGCGCCGCCTACAACTAGAAGGTTGCTAGCGCAGTGGGCATACCCACTGAGCCACGATGCCCCCACAGTGAGCAGCACAATGGGCATTTCAACGGGCAACACGACGGGCTATTGGTGAGAGTCCAGAATCAAATCCGAAGGGAAAGATCCGAATGACTCCAGAAAATAACATTGCTCATATAATCTAAGGGTCGTGGTAGCCCGGTAGAGTAACGGATTAGCGGTCGGAGAGTTGCGAGTTCGAAACTCGGTCCAATCAGACAATCGTGTACATGGGAGATGGTGCATGTTAAATCTGTCATGGCCTCAAATGTCCACAAGGGGCGTGGAAGTTTGGAGAGTTAGGTGCCTCAGGTGTTGACCTCATCATCTGACCATGTTTCAAAATTATGAGGTATTGTCCTCGCATTTTTTCCCTTGGGAATGATCCCGGACCGTCGCCAATAGCCCATTGTGTTGCTCCAGTGCGACGTTAATTAACTACCATTACCATATACAATCTAATAAATACAAGATTAAAATTGCTAAAAATTAGCACATTTATACCTTTGGTAGAAGAATGGTCTACGTCCATTTTGCAAGTTTTGTGATAATTCCTGATTTAGTAATTTTTATTTTTTTTAATAAAGTGCACAAAAAATACTTTCCATTATTTTAATTCTTAGATAATGTATCAACAGAAGGGAATCGACATTTTTTTCTATTATAACTTCACCTTGAAGGGCCGTGGTCGTCCAGTTGGTAGAATCGCGGATTAGCAACCCGAAGATTGCGAGTTCGAAACTCGATCTAACCACAGACCGTCGTATTCGTGGTGCACTGAACCTTCCTGGAGGTTCGCTTGACGAGATATATCGTCATTAGCAACTGACCTGATCTTGGACGAAATATCGCGTTATTAGAAAAAGAAACTGACCAGATCTTGATCTCGTCATAAAGAAAGTCGGCAATATCTAGATAACGAGATATCTTGCCATTAGTAAAATTGGACAGATCTTAATGGACGAGTTATCTCGTGGAAACTGCTTTTAGGGTTAAATTTCGTGGCGTCAAATGTCCTCAAGTTGGTGTAGTGTGGAAGTTTCGAGGGTGGGGTGCCAGCTTAGGTGTTGACCTCGTCATCTGAGTGGTCCAAAATCACGAAGTGTTGTCCTCGGGTCTTTCCCTTCGGGATGGATCTCGGACCATCACCAATAGACTGCTGTGCTGGGTCATGTGACGAAATCAACTTCATTACTTTGAAGTCATTTGTGGACATAATAAAAATCAGTTAATTTGGACATTGACCTTTTTTCCACCAATGTACAAGATTAATATATATTGTAGCTCAGTGTTAACAAATTCATATTATATTTAGAAGTTGGAAATTCACATGAATGTAGTTAAATTTGACCTAGGGAACACTTCCGATCTATACCTAACTATAACCATCTGCTCACTATTTAAATTAACTAACTTCAATCAATATCTAGCTTCAGAAATTGAATTCGCGATGTAAATCTAATTAGCATCGACGGTTCATGGAACAGAACTGAAACCCAAACTAATAGATATATCGCAAGCCTTTAACTTAGAAGAAATAGTTCCGGTTTAATTCAAACTTCACTGACTTAGTGTGACTGCTGATTAGTGTAAGCTAATTTTCTTCATAGATGTTGGTGTGGAGCATTCCAGTGCAATCACATTCCTCGAGGACAGGGGAAATGAATTTGATTATACCAAACTGAAGGGGGTCTTACGGAAGCGGTGGACTAACCCATCTTTTGAAAAAGAAAATGAAGTGTCCCAATCACTGGGACGCATTCCGGGATACAACATATAGCGGTATGTTCCAATCGTTAATGCCATTCGGTTAGTTTAAATTTTAGCTCTAATAGGGGTTACAAATCTATTTCGACCAATTTAACAATTATGGGTTAAAGCTCCTTCACATCATCAGAATCCGGGTAAATTCCAATCCAATAGAAATAGAGGTGGGTTAATCCACATTTTGAAAAATAAAATGAAGTGTCGCAGTCACTGGGACGCATTCCGGGATACACCAGATTGATGCATGTTCCAATAATTAGTAATGACATTGGCACGTATCCTTCAGTTGTGTTTCCCTGTTCGTGGTGATTCAAAATTACGAGACGTTGTCTTTGGATCTTTCTCTTCGAGATTGATCCCGAGCAGTCGCCAATAGCCTCTTGTATTGCACCGGTGTGACTTTATTTCAACTACCAACCTGCCTACTCGACGTTTTCGAAACAATAATGCATCAATTACTTCTTCCATGCTCTCCAACGAGCAACAGGAGAAATAGAAGGTATTTTGATTGGGATTGGCCCGGATTCTGTTGGTGTGAAGGCAGCTGTACTGTGCCCAAACTCTTCAGACTACGAAAAATGAATCACGGAACACTGCTTTTCCATCGGTAACGCCACGACATCGACAGTGGGAACCACCGAGCAACTTCAAATTTGGGCAAGTATGGACCATGTGTAATAAAACCCAACACAACCAACGAATCAAACCTATACAGCAGTAATAGAACAGGAACTTCATCTAGAGGTGCGCTTGAAAAAGACAATGCCAACACAGATACAGTTATATCGATGATAATTGACTTACCTTCATACTGCCATCAGGCACATCTTTAGATGTGTATGGACTTCACAGACCCGAGGTATCTACTGATCTTTTCTTTTCCCATGAGGTGTACTGTCTTTAAAAAACACGGGGGGTAGTGCTCCCGGGATACCAAGCGATCTTCTTCTGATTTCATACTATTCTATTATCAATCCCTTTTTTTACCCTTTCAAGACTTTTAATTGAAGTTGTCTTGTATTTGGCGCAGTTTGGCAAAATATGGCCGTTGCGCTATTAAAGGCCCATCCAATCAATTTTACGTTTGTGTAGATAGAATTTTCCTGGCTTACACCACTCCGTCTACATTGGTTACTAGAGGACGTGATTCGAATGCGCGCCCTTAATATTTTAAGATGGATAAATGATGAATATCAAGTGAATAAAATCTCACTTGAATAATTTAATTAATTTGAATATTTAAAACGTGCAATAAAATGTTGGATACGAAACTTCTCGATACCTAGTACGCGCTTCAAATACTTATAGCGTCGTATTGAAGTGTGCTATGTATTTTATTTGCTGTTTTTCACGGGATATCCATTCTCAATGTTCAGAATCATTAATGTTAATCCATTTATGTTTAAATATCAGCATCGAATTTTGAATTAAAAAGTGGGTATTTACTTTGAGTTGGAAGGGATCAGAATTTCAATAACGTATTGGCAATCCTCCCACATCCTGACCTATTTTAACTCAATTCAATTACCTTATAAATTGAATGCTGAATGTGATGATAATTATGAGAAAATATAGCATAATTAAGACTGATTCAATTTTTACTAAAAGGCGAGATAAAAGCCCTGACGAAGCATTAATTACATTTAAGTAATTTCTAATTACGTTAATAGTGCTAGACTTTTGAAAGTTTGGAGCCAATTTTTTTCTGTCAGATTAAAGTAATAAGATTAATGAAATTTCTAGTTACCAGTTCATTTATGGTGGGCTAATGAGAATTTTAGAATGAATCCAACATTGCATTTTTCCCTAATAAAGATTTAATAATAACACAAAATGGGCTCAAAAGAATTATTTTGTCTTTTTATTAGAGTAAGTACGTTATTTCGTGATATTTCTTTGTACGTTCTATTAAATTTGTTTAGGAAGCCCTAAAAAGGCAAGCAAATTCTCATCAAGAACTACTTAAATGTATTTAAGTTTGGGACAGATTTATGCAAAATGCAGGTGTAGGAAATATATAGAGGGATTAAATTTTAATTTATTTCTAATTAGTAGTTCTCAATCAATAATCTGCATAGAAAAAGTCAGTGGAATATCAAAAGGTATTAGCAATTATTATTTCCTTGTTAAAACAAGGAAAGTATATATATATATATATATATATATATATATATATATATATTGCTCGAATGTGTGTTTTTGTAAGACAAGAGAATTTTTTATTTAAAAAATATTTAAGAAAAAATACTTTTATCATGAATTTACATAACTTTCATGCAAGTTCTCAATTCATGCAATACTCTTAACCCCGTTCTATTGGCCCTACGGGGCTAAAAACTATTCGAAATCGCCATAAAATAACATTGAAAATAGATTGATTGCTTTACGCAGCTATGGTTGCTTTAAAAGTGTTGATCGAAATACAATTTTTTCCGAACCAAATTAAATTACAATATTTATGTTTGAACTGACTTTTTAGTTCTTTCCATGATGTATATAAATTATTGATATTTTATTGATGAAGAAAGAATATTTTAAAATATTTATTTTTTCAAGGAAATTCAAGGAAAGGTTTCCAGGAGGTCAAGGATGATTTTCAAGGAAAGTTGGTGTATATTTCGACCAAATTTCCTTAAATAATTTATTGAATACGTAATGATGTGTAGAATTCTGTTTCATAAGCTTTTTAGGTAAGGCGTGTAACTTATTTTAAAATGTCCGGAATAGATACAAATGAATCCTCCGTTGAAAGCAGTGATTTTCTATCTTAAAAATTCTGTAAAATCGACCTTCGGCTTTTTGAAAATTTTTTATCTATTCAGTTTAATTTGTTTACTCCTATTACATTTATTTCTAAAACAAGCACCGTTATTCCGAAAAGCACAAACGAAAAACCCAATGATCATAAAAGCGCAATTTTGCTACTCGGTATCTGGCAGCACCAGAATTAATGTTTACTTTTTTTTATAAAACTTTGTAGAACTTTCTAGAAAGTTGGGAAACGGAAACTTAATTGGACTCATGGTGGAGAACATTCCAGCACCCACTCGATTCTTAGCTGGTCGTATTTAAAGGAAGCTAACTCGGTAAGTCTTCCAGTTTATCATCTTTCAGTGAATCTGACAGCTTTATTTCGCTCTTTTAGTTGATTTTATAAGTGTTTCCTACTTTATTTGACAGTGATAGTGTACATTTTGGATTTATATTTCTAAACGGATGTAAGTACTTCATAATTTTAAATTTGCTTTTTCGTTAATTTTAGTTTTTTATTGTATTCCATGATAGATTTCATTACTCACTGAGAGTGTGCCTTTTGCTCAATTTATGAAATAGCTTTTTTTGTATTCTTTTACAGATTCCTCTGTTGTAGCAATGCCTCCAAGGAAGCGGAAGGCGATCGGCCAAGTGCAGTCAACATCTAAGATGATGAAAGATAAGCGTAGTCAAGAAACTTTCGAGGAGAGGAATAGAAGACTCTCTTGCGATTGCGAGAGAGAGCTACTACATTTAGAGCAACAGAGACGGCACAGCAGCGTGAGATCCGACTACAGGATAAGAGAGATAGAGCCAAACTATCACGGATTGAGCACCATTTTAGCTTAGCATTGGAAGGATTCCACTACGATTCACATAAAGACTACTCGCTGCATGCAAGTGTTACCTTCGGGAAAATGGAAATGGTTTGTAGTTACTGTCGAGCCAAAAAGTTTAAACAAGAGCTAAACTAGTGCTAGTGTCGTATAAAAGCGAAGCAGCCTTGTGGTTGACTTAAAAACTCTGATTTATTAAGACATAAAATAACGACATTGTGAACATGAATTACGAATAGCTGACCCAGGGGTAAGACGTCCTAGCAGCGTGAAGGTTAAATTCAAAAGGAGAAAAGTATGTGCGAAAGGTGCATAATCAGCAAATTTGGGGGTTGGCTCATAGGCTTCTGAGAGAAAGGAATGCAATGAATTGATTTAACAACGATTTTATCTTCGAATTCAATTGAGAAATGAATAGCTTATAGAAAAAATTGAGCGATTATAAGTGTTTCGGTTTTTTGTCACACATTATTTTACGTATGCTGGGGCGTGCGAGTTCACGATTAATGTGTCAATTTATATTAATTTTGATATTTATTGTGCGTGTAACTTTCTTGCGCAATTTTGATTTTAACTTTAACCGGAATATGAATTCTGATTAGGACGAATTATAACGTTAGTTTTCAGAACAGTTCGTGTGTTTCAGGTAGGTAGGTATTTTAATTAACGTCACACCAGAACGAAACAAAAGGCTATTGGCGGATCCGTGTCCAAAGGCAAAGATCCGAGAACAGCACCACGTAATTTTGAACCACGGTCAGATGACGAGACCAACACCAGTTGCTTATTCGTTACTCTTCCACCCAGACTACCGCGGCCCTCCTGAGTTTTAGAGCAGTCGGTGTCATAAATATGCTGTGTTAACAGGTAGGTAGGCAGTTAATTAACGTCACACCGGAGCAACACAACGGGCTATGCTGTGTCAATAAATGTCTCGTTTGGTTTTGTAGGTCTGAATTTCAGCTTAACTTCTACATGCGCTATTTCTCAAAACAGTCAACTTTCGAAATTTGTTAAACACTTGGGTTCTTACCTAAATCAACGGCGGTCAGTATACATTTTTTACGTTATATATACTTTTTTATTTAACTGTTGTGATTAGCTGCACAACACGTCAACACTAAACCAATAGTAAATAAGAAAACAAGTTCACACCGCAGAAAGTTTTTACTCTCCTGGTGGTTGTCTCGACGAGTGTCTTGTCATTAGCAAATCTGACCAGATTTTGATGGACAAGATATCTCGTTAGTAGAAAAAATCTGACCAGATCTTGACGAACCAGATATCTGGCCATTGGAAAGAATCTAACCAGATCTTGATCTCGTCATCATAAAAAAATCGGCAGTATCTTGATGACGAGATATCTCGTCATAAGCAAAATTGGTCAGATCTTGTTCGACGAGATATCTTGTCAGAAGCAAAATTGATCAGATCTTGATGGACGAGATATCTTGTCAGAAGCAAAATCGGTCAGATCTTGATGGACGAGATATCTTGTCAGAAGCAGAATCGATCAGATCTTGATGGACGAGATATCTTGTCAGAAGCAGAATTGATCAGATCTTATTGGACGAGATATCTTGTCAGAAGCAAAATCGGTCAGATCTTGGTGGACGAGATATCTTGTCAGAAGCAGAATTGGTCAGATCTTGATGCACGAGATATCTTATCATAAGCAAAATTGGTCAGATCTTGATGGACGAGATATCTCGTCGAAACTACTTGGAGGTTGAAATTCAAATAATTTTTACTCTATTTCCAAATATGGGCCGTGGTAGCCTAATTGGAAGAGCTACTGATTAGCTACTGGAGGGTTGCTAGTTCAAAATTCGGTCCAGCCAAAGGCACTCGTGTACACGGTGGCTAGTGCACGTTTAATCTGTCGTGGCCCCAAGTATCTTCACGTTGACGTGGTGCCGAGAGTGGGGTACCAGCTCAGATGTTGACCTCGTCATCTGGCCATGGTTAAAAAATTACGAGCCGTTGTCCTTGAATCTTTCCCTTAGGGGTCAATCCGGGATCGTCGCCAATAGCCCGTTTTGTTGCTTCAGTGCGACTTTAATTACCTACCTACCTCGCAGTAACAATATCTTGTTGATGAGATATCTCTTCATTAGCAAAATTGGTCAGATCTGAATGGACGAGGTACCTCATCGCAACCACCTGGAGGGCTAAAATTCAAATGAATTTTATTCTATTTCTAACTTTGGATCTTTCCCTTCGGATTTGATCCCGGACCATATCCAATAGCCCGTTGTGTTGCTCTAGTGCGCCGTTAAGTAAATACCTACCTATTTCTAACTATTAACTTCAAACCAGTATTTGGAAGCTACCATTACATAATACACATACCATGATATAAACCGCACGTAACCCAACAAAGAGAATGATCCATTTCCAATAATTCAGATAATATATAGAGTATGTACACAAGTACCATAAACAAGAGACCCGGTGGCTTGTTTTTCCTGAGTTAAAATAATGATTAGATTTTCATTTTCTGGATAAGGGAAAGAATACTTTTCCTGGAAATGGGAATGGGGAAATAAGAAATGCTTTACTCCGTTGTAGAAAAACACTGGTTTAAGACAATTCCTTAGAAATGTTTAGATAGAGGCCAATTCTCCGGGGAATAAAAAATCCCGTACTTTATTGAATTAAATTATGTCAGTAACAGCTAAGGATTATGTTTCTTACGTCGATTGAACTCCGCGAAATCCACTTTGATTGGTTGGTAGAAGAAAATGCACTTATTAAATTTTAAAACTATTCGTCGAAAATTGCCTTCCCCTCCTAATACGGGAATGATATTTTCTTCGTAACGACTACTGTAGGGAGTTATATTGTGGGGAAAAAATAACCAATGTTATATCATTAAAAAAAATATAATGCAAAAAAATATAGTTTGTTGATATGTTTTTGAGAAGATATTTGGGGGAGGAAGGTAAGCTAGAGTTTTTTAGCTGGGTTCGTAAAAAATTAGATTAAAGGAACATTGAAGTGGTGCTGTCATGGAATGGAACTCCGAAGAAATGGAATTTATTAACAAAAAAGAAAATATTCACTTTAAGGCGCACCATAAATATTTTTGACAACGGTGGATGAAATAAATGTATATATGACACATACTAGGGGATGTATTAATCATGGAAATCATCACAGAAAAATAATTGGTATTTTTGTCTAGGACAGACCCTAATTTTGACGTGAATACTCGGACCTGATGTAGGATTTTGGAATGAATGTTGCAGACATGGAAGTTTGAACGATTATTTATTGTGAAATTTCAACAATTAATTTACAGTTTGAACGATTAAAGTGCAATTTCATTTTAATTGTAGATAGATTGTTTGTAGAGCAGTTCGGTTAGCTTTCAAATGACCACTTGAGCAGTCCGCACTCTACACAATCCAAATTTAAAATGGGCCAAAGCTCGTTCAGCTCAGTAGAATTTTGACATTACGAAACCTGCCCACGCTCAGTGCACCTACATACTAGGTCCGAAGGTCATATCGAGACCGGACATCCATGGTCTACACGACGCTATATTAATCTTCTGATGTTTCCTCTAGTTCCGAAATCATAAGACAAAACAATTATAACGCTTTTTCGTAATGCTCGATTTTTCATGCATGGCATAGTACTGTTCCGATTTTAAAGACGTATTCACGTCAAAAAATGTCAGCGAACGTAAAAACAGTACTAATGTCAAAAAAATGCTGAATAGCCTTTAGGGATGCAATTGAAACGAACTTTAGGAAGTTAATTGTGATAACAGCTAAGATGTGCACTTTTTGCCACTGTCATTAGAAATATGAAAACACCGGTAAAGAGCCCTAAATATTGCTCTACATTGTTGATTAATTTTATTTCATTTGGAGGTTCGTACGCCCTCAGTGGGAATATCTCCTTTAGGTGTGTACGAGCTTCACTGACACGAGTGAATCTAGTGATCTTTTCTTTTCCCATGGGGTGTACTGTCTTTAAAAAACACGGGGGTAGCGCTCCCGGGATACCAAGCGATCTTTTTCTGATTTCATACTATTCTATTATCAATTCCTTTTTTACCCTTTCAAGACTTTTAATTGATGTTGTCTTGTATTTGGCGCAGTTTGCCAAAATATGGCCGTTGCGCCATTAAAGACCCATCCAATCAATTTTACGTTTGTGTAGATAGAATTTTCCTGGCTTACACCACTCCGTCTACATTGGTTACTAGAGGACGTGATTCGAATACGCGCCCTTAATATTTTAAGATGGATAAATGATGAATATCAAGTGAATAAAATCTCTCTTGAATAATTTAATTAATTTGAATATTTAAAACGTGCAATGTTAGATACGTAACTTCTAGATAGACTACCTAGTACGCGCTTCAAATACTTATAGCGTCGTATGGAAATGTACAATGTACTTTATTTTCGGTTTTTCACGGGATGTTCATTCTCCTCAATGATCAGAATCATTAATGTTAATCCATTTATGTTTAAATATCAGCATCGAATTTTGAATTCAAAATTGGGTATTAACTTGGAGTTCGAAGGGATCGGAATTTCAATAACGTATTGGCAATCCTCCCACATCCTGACCTATTTTAACTTGATTCAATTATTTATAAAGAGAATGCTGAATGTGATGATAAGTATGAGAAAATGTAGCATAATTAAGATTGATTCAATTTTTACTAAAAGGTGAGATAAAAGCCCTGACGCGAAACATTAATTACATATAAGTAATTTCCCAAGCGATATTTTTCTATTTCCATCCCATTATTATGTTCCCCAATTCCTCTTTTTGTCCTCTTTTACGATATTTTTACTTGACGTTGTCTTAGCGTAGATTGACCAAATATGGCCATTGCGCCATAAAACCCCAAAACAACCAACCAAATACACCATTACCTAGCACTTAATAACTAAACAAAATTATTTTGTCGGTTGTTTGGTTCGACTTGTATGGCGAAATTTGGATAGGAAATAGGGTAATGTTCGTCTGGAGAAGCTCTGGTGGTAGAGTATTATTCTATATCCCCAAATCTCTTTTTTCACTTTCGCCTCAGCCTTTCCTCAGGGGTATCTTTATGTGTGTACGGGCATCACAACTCCGAGGTACCCTAGTGTTCTGCCCTCCCTTTCGTTTTTACCCTCGTCTACCTTTCTGATTTTTGCTTTTTCTTCCATCCTCATTGTGTTGGTCTTGCGTTTAGAGCAGCTTGGCCAAATACAGGCCTTGCGCCATAACACCCCCTCCCCAAGAACCAAACGTACCGTTTGGAAGTACGTAATTCTCATATCGTTGCCTATATTCATTGTGAGGATATGCAAACGGCTGATGATCGACTTAACCACACGTGCAGATGTCCGCTGAAATCCGGTGACTGGTAGAAACTATTTTCCTGACTCAGCGAGAGTGAGTTAGAATTGAACTACTAACTGAAGGCTTCCACGCGCAGGTGGAGCGAGCGCAGTTTTTTTACAGAATTAATGCAAGTGGCAGCGTGTAGGCTGTTCCATGAATTTGAGATAACGGTTGCTGTACATAGTTTTTAGGGAGAGAAATAAATTGTGTTAGTCCTAATCTCCGTATCACTTCGTAACACCCTAGCGATCGGTCCAAAGTGTAAGTTCAGGCGATCAGCTCGGATCTCCACACTACCTATCCCGACATAAGATGGTGGCAGCGGTAAAAATGATGTACCCGGAGCAGTAAAGATTGGCCAGAGACGAGAAATTCCGAGGAACCCTGTTGAAGCAGACGAACCGGGAACAGTAAAGATTGGACCAGAGACGAGAAATCCTGAGGAAACGGACGGCGAGGCTACTCGAAATCCTGGTGAAGCAGACGAACCGGGTGAGTGTTGTTTACCCTTTCTTTTAAGAGAAATAATCAGGGATCCATTGCTAAATAAATGTTAGGTGAAGCATATTTGTTTGTTAAATGATGAGGTGTAGTTGAAGCACGGCAGTGCGGGAAATACATCCGTATTTCAAATTTTAGAATTGCGCGACAGCGCAGGTGACACGTCAGTGTTCTTAGCCAAAAGTGCTGATTATAGTTTCTCTTGAAGAATTGTGATACACCAGGAGTGGCAGAAGGTATTTTTAAAGCACGACAGTGCTGGAATTTCAGTTACGAATTGAGCGTTAACTAATGTGACACATCAGTGTTATTGTTCACATGTCATCGTTATCAGTTTAGGGTGAACCATTATTTTTCTCTTTAAACAATTGTGATATATGCTAGGGGTAGTCAATCAGTAGCTGAAAAGGGTTTTTATTTTAATGGTCTTTTAGTTAATACCAGTTAGAAAGGAAAATATATTGGTGAATATGGCTTTTTTGGGAAAATATGCGATCTATTTACTTTAGCATTGGAGTTAGGGGAAACTCCTGATCCAAATATTAAAGTTATAGGACTGAAAGATCTCATAACAGGAAGTAAGTCATACGAAGTCGAATTCGTGATGGAGATGTTTGAAACGATAGTGAGTTCACGAAAGGAGATGGAAGAGAAGAAGGAAAGGGAAGAGAAGAAGGAGAGAGAAGAGAAGGAGAGAGAAGAGAAGAAGGAGAGAGAAGAGAAGGAGAGAGAAGAGAAGAAGGAGAGAGAAGAGAAGAAGGAGAGAGAAGAGAAGGAGAGAGAAGAGGAAAAGGAGAGAAAGAAACAACAAAGAGAATTTGAGCTAGAAAAGTTAAGGATAGAAGCAGGAATAAGGATAAGCAATGATTCCATAGAAGGAAGAAGTAGTCCTACCGATATACATGTCGACATGACGAAATACATGCCCAAATTCCAAATGAAAGAGGGTGATATCCTTTTATACCTCTCCCTGTTCGAAAGTCAAGCTAGGCGGAGGAAAATTGATGAAAGAAATTGGGTATCATGTCTTTTGACCCTAATGCCTTTGGAGATAATAGAATTGATTGCGAGGGTTTCGGAAGAGGGATTAGAAGATTATGAACACATTAAAGACCTCTTGTTAAAGAAGTTTAAGATGAATCCAGAGGGATTTCGCCAGAAGTTCATTCAACATCAAAAAAGTCCTGATAAAACTTGGCAAGATTTTACTCATGAAGTAACCAATTATTTTCAAGGATGGATCGAAGGACTTGGTATCTCCGATTTTGAGAGTCTGAAGGAATTGATGATAACCGATCAAGTCAAGAAAAGAGTGCCACAGGAAGCCAGGGACCATTTTATCGATGAATGGGGGAAAATATCAAAACCTTCATTGCTGGCTGAAAAGATAGACGAATACGAATGTGTTCGTAGAACATACAAGAGACAGCCAAGTACCACCATGAAGACAAATTCGGGATACAAGACCCAGTATGATGCAAGAGGTTACGGTGGATACCACATATCTCAGCAGGACACCAAACGAACCTATCACAGAACTCAACCAGAACCGGCGAAACATAATTCCAGGCTTGTTTGTTTCTCATGCGGAATGGAGGGACACATGAAGAGGTTCTGTCCAAAGTCGGATAAAGGAAGATCAGATCACGATAATAGAAGGAAAGCGAACGTGAATAGGATCATAACTGAAGAAAGCGGTGTGGGGGATGAGAAAAGGACACTGAATACTGGCGGAACGGCGGTGGTAGCTAAAGTTGTATCCTTTAAGGAAAGATCCTGGCGAGACAATCTTTGCCCCTTGGAAAGAATCTTAATTAGTGTTGACGGGAGGGAGGCAAAAGCCCTAATTGATTCTGGGACTGAAATTACCGTCATACGGAAAGATATTGTACAAAATCTGTCGCTGGAAGAGAAATCGTCCATCTTTATTAAAGGAATCTTCGGTCCAGCGGAGAAATGCCCGTTAATGAACGTTCCCATAGGACTGATCATAGGAGGTAGGGGTGATGTGCTTCACCAAGAAGTCCTCTGCGCAGTTGCTCCCTCATTGGTGGAAGATGTGCTGTTGCCACCAGATATCCGAGACATGCTTAGAGGAAAGCAGGAATTAATTTCCACCGATATTGGTAGTGGAAACACCTTGGAACCACCTACAAAAGAGGGGAACACAGAAGGGAATTCCGTTGAAGTGAATAAGGACACAAGTGTTAGTGGTAGAAAGCACCGACGGAGACCAGGAAGAAGGGATATCGAAGACGGAAAGCTTCCGTAAAGAGCAAGAGGAGTGTAGAGAGCTGGAAGAGACCAGAAAACAGGCTAAGCAAGGTAGTGGAGGATTTTTCTTTAACGATGGTTTGGTCTTTCATAAAGACAAGATTCTTGGAGAGAATGTATGTCAATTGGTTCTTCCTAAACGTAGAAGAAAAGAGGTTCTTAGATTAGCCCACTGCTTAGTGTTTGGGGGACACATGGGAGCGAGGAAGACAATAGGAAGAATTAGATATTCGTTCTATTGGAACGGGCTATCAAGAGACGTGAGACAGTTTTGTTTAGCATGTGAAGGTTGTCAGTTGACGAGAAGGGTCAAACACAAAGATAGGGCCCCAATAACTCGCGTTGCGCGGCCAGAATTGCCCTTCCAAGTGGTCAATGTGGACATCATAGGACCGATAGATCCTCCAAGTTCTAAAGGACACAAATTTATCTTGTGTATGGTAGACCAACATACAAGGTGGGCTGAGGTGATCCCTTTGACGAGTCTTACAGCCAAAGCAACGTGTGAAGCTTTATTATCTATTTTTATGAGGACTGGAGTGCCAAACGTAATTGCCTCGGACAATGGTACAAATTTCAACGCTGAATTGACTCAGGAATTTGAAAAAAGAATGGGTTCAACTCCACGGTTCTCCACACCATTATATCCACAATCAAACGGGTTAGTGGAAAGATTTAACCAAACTTTAAAGAGTATGTTACATCACACCATTAAGGAAGAACCACGGACCTGGCACACCAAAATACCGTTCATTTTATGGGCATACAGAGAGGTCCCGAACAGTACAACGGGTGTAGCACCTTTTCAATTGCTCTTTGGTCGGAAGCCAGAAGGTCCTTTGTCGATTCTAAAGAATACCTGGACGGGAAGACACGAGGGTTTGCAGCTGGGTACAACCCCAATACATGTCTATCTGGAGAAGTTGAAAACCCGACTGGAGGAGGCCGCAGAGAAAGCCAAGATAACATCTACTATACAACAAGAGAAAATGGCCCATTATTATAATTTAAGGTCTACAAGAAAGACTTTCAAGCCGGGAGATAAAGTCATCGTGCTCTTGCCAGATTCTACAAACAAATTATTGGCCAGATGGCAAGGTCCCGGAATCATTGAAGAGAAAAAGAATGAACATTCTTTCATTATAAAGATGCCAGACAATAGGATGAGGCACGTTCACCAGAACAAGATAAGGGAATTTGTGGTCGGTTCCAACGCGGTAAATGTCATTTTTGAAGGTGAGGAAGAATTTGGTAACATAGAAAACGCTCCAATTGTCGAAGCAAGAGACGAGTTCACCCAAGAAGTGAAAATGATCACGACACCGCACTTAAATCCTAAACAGGAGGAAGAATTGAAAAGACTCTTGTGTAAGTTCGAAACACTTTTTTGCCGACCAATACGACCCGTGGGAGTAAGTCAGCACAAGATTGAATTGCTGCCTGACTCCATCCGGAGAAAACCACATAGTTATTGCATACCAATAGCATACCGTTCAGAAGTGGATAGGCAAGTCCAAGAACTTTTAGAATTGGGTCTTTTGGAGCCGTCCAATGCAGACATTACGTACCCCATTGTATGTGTCGCGAAGAAGGATGCCTCGATTAGAATGTGCATTGACTATAGGGCGCTTAATCTGATAACAAAAGTGCCCAGTTATCCTATGAAGGACATGCAGGAGTTGATCTTCACTGCGGGGATGGCCGAATGGTTAACTTGCTTGGATTTGGAAAGGGGATATTATCAAATAAAAATGGAGGACGAGAGCAAAGTTTTGACAGCATTTTCCACCCACAACGGGGTGTATCAATGGAAAGTGATGCCATTTGGATTGTCAGGAGCTTCGGGAACTTTCCAACGCATTATGAATCAAGTGTTGCACAAACATTCCGCTTATGCGCAAGCTTATATAGACGACATTGTTATATTCTCTAAAACGTGGGAAGAACATTTAGAAGACTTGAAAAAAATCTTATCTGATCTGGAATATCTCGGATTTTCGGTGAAATTTAAGAAATGCATATTTGCATCCAAAGAGATAAAATACTTAGGACATAAGATAGGAGGGGGAAAGCACTCTCCTGACAATGACAAAATATTAGCCATCAAACAGTTGAGAAGACCCGTATCAAAAAAGGAAGCCAGATCCATTCTAGGACTGATGGGATTTTATAGGACTTACATTCCTGGTTATGCAGAGATAGCATCCCCTTTAACGGAGTTGACAAAAGGGAAAAAATCGGGAAAGGTATTTTGGGGGAAACGCGAGGAAGAATCATTCCTCCGGTTGAAAAATGCGTTATGTGAGGTCACTGCGTTAAGCACCCCCAATGCCGTCGAACCCTTCCAGGTCCACACAGACGCGTCCCACTACGCTATTGGATGTTGTTTGACCCAGAAGGACGAGCATAGAAACTATAGGCCAATTGCTTTTGTTAGTCAAAAATTGAATAACACCCAAAAGAATTGGTCTACCATTGAGAAAGAGGCCTATGCCGTGTTATTTGGACTGAAAAAATTTGATAAGTGGTTGCAGGGTAACACTGTGGAGATCATAACTGATCACAATCCGCTAAAATATCTGGTCGAGACAACTCCTAAGAGCCCCAAGTTAACTAGATGGGCACTTGCCCTTCAAAGGTGGAATTACAAGTTGACCCATCGCCCTGGGATTTATCATCAGGGAGCTGATGCTCTCTCCCGCTTGGAAAGAGAGGTCGATCAATAAAGGCTTGGTAGCATATTTGGATGAGATTGTTATTTTTTTATAACTAAATATGGAGAGTTAAGATGTATATTAAATATAGTGTAAATAATGGTTAATTTTATATGTATGGTGTTAGTCGAATGTTATTTTTGCAATACTTTAGGTTAGGTTTTGTAGATTGGATCAATTTAGAATGAAAAGGTATTGGAGTTCGGGAGTATCAATATTTGATTGTTTGTGGTGTAAATAGATATAGCATTTGGATGTTAAGATCTAATATTAGCTTGAAAAGTGGTTGCAAAGTATAAATGTTCTTATGCATAATTTTTTTTGGATCCCTCGATTTCTCTTGGGTTGAGAGGGTAACCACTCCTGATCTGACCGGTTGCCACAAATGTTCGGACTATATTATTAGTAAAACAGATTTTTTTGGAAAAAAAAATCTGTTTTCCTCTTGGCGGCGGCGTGTGAGGATGTGCAAACGGCTGATGATCGACTTAACCACACGTGCAGATGTCCGCTGAAATCCGGTGACTGGTAGAAACTATTTTCCTGACTCGGCGAGAGTGAGTTAGAATTGAACTACTAACTGAAGGCTTCCACGCGCAGGTGGAGCGAGCGCAGTTTTGAACTAGTATGTTGGGTTTTATCAATTGTTGGGTTTTATCGATTGAAGACAGAGTTTTATACATTAAAAATAAATTTTATTACGTAGCCAAGTCTTATGGTTTAAAAACATACTTTTAGAAGACAACAAGAAGTCTGATCAGCTCATGATCCCCAATACACTTCACATTATCTCCTCTCTTTTATACATTCAATTTACACAATTTTCCATATTGATGTGCCCCACACGGCACTATAATTGGAGGTTTGAGACCGATTCCAACATGCGGCCCCATCGGTTGTAAAACCTCAGCAGATGTATTACAATTCAATATATATATATATAAATCTAACAAAATATTTTTCTAATAATATTTTTAAATTTATTTAACAATAAAGGCTTTGTTAAAAAGTCAGCCAAATTATTTTCCGATGAAATATAATTTACGTTAAATAGTTCATCTTTTATTAATTTACGAATAAATTTGTACTTGATATCAATATGTTTAGTTTTCTGATTTTCCTGACTATTTTTTGAAAAATAGATAGCAGATTGATTATCACAATATACTTGGGGTCTTATGTAATCACACAAACTTAATTCATTTATAATTCTACTAAACCAAATAACTTCTTTAGTGCAATAAATTCAGATTCCATTGAGCTAAGAGCTATGCACTTTTGTTTAGAAGATTTCCATGATATTGGGATGTTACCAAAATAAATTAAATAGCCACTGCTTGAATGTCTGTTTGTGAGACCACATCCCCAATTTGCATCAGAAAAAGCAATCAAATTTGAACTTTTTACATTGGAAAGCTTAATTTTAAAATCCTTTGTAAGAAAAACATAGTTCATAATATCAACAACGTAAGACCAGTGTTTGTAAGTATAACCATTACAAAACTGAGACATTATATTAACGGCAAATGCAATATCTGGTCTGGATCTATCTGACAAAAACGATAAACATCCTATTAAGGAACGATAGGGAAATTTCCTCATTAAATCATTTTCAATTATTTCTTCCTCTTTAACCTTATCAGGTAAGTTACAACCAATTTTAAAAGGCAAATTCACAAAACTTTTAGGAAGATCTTTTAATTTTGACATTAATTTTTCAATGTAGGTAATTTGATGTAAATAAATCGAATTTTCAATCTCTTGAAAGTTTACGCCTAACAAATATTTAGTTTTACCTAGGACTGTAAGATCCAATTTTTTGTCCAATAATTCGATTACTTCATTTATCAAATGTTCTCTTTTTGAAAACAAAACCATATCATCTACATAAACAATTAAAATTACATCTTTAAATTTGTAGACACAATTACACCAATTTAACTGAGAAAATCCTAATTTAGTTAAAATACCGTCTAATTCCAAATTCCATTCTCTGCCACTTTGATGCAGACCATATATAGCCTTTTCCAATAGACATACTTTGTTTTCGGATCCTTTCAGCACAAATCCTTTTGGCTGTTTCATGTATATAGTATCCTTAAGGTGTCCATATAAATATGCACTTTTCACGTCAACTTGACAGTGATACCAACCCAACATAGAAATCAATAGTACAAACAATAATTTAACAATAGAAAAATTCACAACTGGTGAAAAAATATCTTTAAAATCAATGCCGGGTTTTTGCTTAAAACCTTGAGCAACAAGACGAGCTTTATACCTTTTAGGTATATTGTTTTCGTCCATTTTTATGCTGTACACCCACTTACTTCCAATTATGGTTGTATTTGGGGGTGTGTCCACTAATTTCCATACTTGCCTATCCTTCATTATCTGAATTTCTTCATTCATGGCAGTATTCCATTTAATTTTATCCTTACTTGATTGCGTTTCTCCATAACTTTTGGGGATTTCGACATTGTAACACTGATCATACATGTCGTACATCTGTTGGTCTAAAAAATTAGATTCATCACTAGAAGTAGATGGCACATTAGAAATATCCACATTAGGATGTTCAGTTTCTGGCTTAAAATTGAAATTTACAGGATCAAACCTAATCTTATTTTTAGTACAGTACTTTTTAATATCATTTAAAGATCTCATTCTCAAATTTTCAGGAGAATAATAGTATACATCTATCCTATTGCTTTTATTTCTAGGTTTTTCGATTCTTCGCCAATTTGAAATGTTAAGACTTTTTAAGTCCTCAGTTTTAACTAAATCCTTAGAATCTAAAACTTGAGTTTCACTTTCCGATTTTACTTTTATATTTTCATTTGATTGATAAATAGGAATATTAGAATTAAGATCGAAAGAAACGTACTCAAAGTTTTTACCAAATAGTACATCAACAGCTTTCTTACTTTCGTCGATATGAACATGGACTGTTTCAACTATTCTCTTCTCGTTTGGTACATATATTCTGTAACCTTTAGTTTTCAAACCATATCCTGTCAAAATACCAAGTTTAGCTCTGGGTTGTAATTTATTTCTCTGTATTTTAGGAATATGAACATATGCCAAAGAGCCAAAAATTCTAAAATGTTTTACTGATGGTTTGAAACCAGTCCATATTTCGTTAGGAGATATACCCTCAGTTAATTTGTGTTCACATCTATTTTTAGTATGAATAAATGCTAAAAGTGCTTCTGACCAAAATTGTGGTTGTAAACCACTGTCTTGAAGCATAGCTCTGACACAATCCATGGCTGTTCTATTGAACCTTTCTGCAATGCCATTTTGTTCAGGGGTATAAGTTGAAGTTCTTTCGATTTTTATTCCTAGATCATTTAAAAACTTTTTAAATTCTTTGTGACAAAATTCTAAACCATTGTCAGTTCGGACACATTTTAACTTAACATTTAGCTGTCTTTCATCTTTAACCAAGTATTTTTTAAAGTAATCAAAAACTTCATTCTTATTTTGAATAATATAAACAGTTACTTTACGTGAAAAATCATCAATAATAGATAAAAAGTATTTGTTTCCACCTAGAGAGTTAACTGGAGCAGGACCCCACAAATCCATATGGATCCTTTCCAAAACATTTTTAGTTTTCCTTTCGTACATATAGTTTCTTGTTAAGGATATTCTAGTGGATTTAGCAATAGCACAAATCTTACAATTTTTATCTATATTTTTACAATTAAGTTTTTCAATTCCTTTTACACAATTAATTTTACTCATATTTTCAATTAAGGGCATGTTAACATGACAAAACCTACGGTGGGCTTTTTCTAGATCTAAACCAGTTACATATACATAATTTTTAATCTTGGGATAACCTTTCAAGATATACAATTTTCCAATTCTGGGAACAGTAAATAAATATTTATTATAACTATTATAAATAATCATTTTGTTATTTCCCCATTTAATTTGGTTTCCCACAAGGTCAATACGAGCACCACTAATTAAATTTTTTCTCATATTAGGCGAGTATAACACATCTTTTAAAGTTATATCATAATTTCTGTTTCTATCTAAAACTGTAAATTGAATATCACCCATACCTAATACTTCCGAGGTGCTGTCCTTGTCTCCGACTAGGATCTTCTGTGGTGGTAGTTTTCTGAATGTCGTAAACATATCGCGTTCTTTACAGAAGTGGGCAGTTGCAGCAGAATCAATAAGAAATTCCCTCGGTCTTTCATTTGGAAAATTTGAAACTGCATAGGCACGTTGAAGATCAGTTTTTGGATTGTCCTCCATATAAAATAATTCACCACCAGGTTTCTGCCGATTGCATTTCTTGAAGCACTTCGATTCGTAATGTCCCGACTTTTTGCAGTAGTTGCAGAATGGTCGCGGCCCCATACGACAAATTGTCGACTTTCTTGGGCTTGAAGGAATTAATTCAGGGTCCAGTACGCATCTGCTGTGATCAGGAGTAGACGCCCGTGTCTCCTTGTATCTAGATGACTTGTTTCTTGTAGCATAAGCATCGGCCACGATACTTAATTTTGTGCCTTCGTCTTTCCGCTTCAGCTCGATTCGGCTGGATTCTGTTATTAAATGTTTAGACAAATTGTCTAGCTTGAACTCGTTGTCATCCATCCTGTATAGCAATTGTACCAGATTATCGTATTCGTGAGGCAAATGTCTTATTAGTTGAAAGCAAACTAAGAGGTCTGGGATTTCGAATCCACCTTCTTTTATCTGTAACAGCTTCTCATGCACTCGTTTGCAGAAGAGTCCAATGGATTCGTCCTCCGGCTGGTAGCGGATTGAAAAGAACTCGTCCACAAGGCCTGCCAATCGTGCTCTAGATGCTGGTTCAAAGTTGGTCTTTAATATATCCCAGGCTTCCTTACCATCCTCAGTAGATGAAATTAAGACTTGATATTTTCTGTCTATGCCCTGGTAGATAGTTGTGTATGTCCTCTGTTTCCTATAACGATAGTCTCTTTTTTCTTGTTCTGGAGCATCTTCCAATAATAGAGGTTCCGTTTTAGTGATAAATTCCCAGCAGTTCCGGTCGATTAACAATACCTTCATGTCCGTCTTCCACGTGGCATAGTTGAAATCCGATAACTTCGGGAAGGAAAACATGGACATTTCTTGAATACCCATCATACTGGATACCTGTAGTGGCAGAATTCAGGTTTAGCTTAAGGTCTGAGGCCCATAACCAATTGTTGGGTTTTATCGATTGAAGACAGAGTTTTATACATTAAAAATAAATTTTATTACGTAGCCAAGTCTTATGGTTTAAAAACATACTTTTAGAAGACAACAAGAAGTCTGATCAGCTCATGATCCCCAATACACTTCACATTATCTCCTCTCTTTTATACATTCAATTTACACAATTTTCCAGGGCCGCGGTGGCCCGGTTGGAAGAGTAACGAACTAGCAACCGAAGGGTTGCGAGTTCGAATCCAGCCAAACACCGTCGTGTACAAAGGGGGCTGGTGCACGTTAAATCTGTCGTGGCCTCAAATGTCCTCACGTTGGCGTGGTGTGGAAGTTTGGAGAGTGGGGTGCCAGCTCAGGTGTTGCCTCGTCATCTGACCGTGGTTCAAAATTACGTGGTGTTGTCCTCGGATCTTTCCCTTTGGGATTGATCCCGGACCGTCACCAATAGCCCATTGTGTTGCTCCAGTGTGACGTTAATTGAAATAATAAATAAATAAATAAATACACAATTTTCCATATTGATGTGCCCCACACGGCACTATAATTGGAGGTTTGAGACCGATTCCAACATAGTAACTGAAGGCTTCCACGCGCAGGTGGAGCGAGCGCAGTTTTTTTACAGAATTAATGCAAGTGGCAGCGTGTAGGCTGTTCCATGAATTTGAGATAACGGTTGCTGTACATAGTTTTTAGGGAGAGAAATAAATTGTGTTAGTCCTAATCTCCGTATCACTTCGTAACACCCTAGCGATCGGTCCAAGGTGTAAGTTCAGGCGATCAGCTCGGATCTCCACACTACCTATCCCGACATTCATTATAAAAGGATGTAATTAAGATATCAGATTGGTTTATCATTGCGCCATTTAATGAACAAACAATCTGGAAACTTCAGCGCAGATATTATGCGCGGGTTTCCTAGTAATAAATATTTGTTACATTTTCAATTCTATTACAAACCAGACACAGAATAAGTTTCTTAACACGAAATTGTGTGTGAAAAGAATATTTACCAAAGAAAATTCCCCACACTTCAAAAATCTTACTTTTATGGTAGTGTGCTTGAATAATTTTACATTCATTAGTCGAAATTCTAGGGAACATTTCGATGGAAATGTGCATAAAAATAACAAGCAAGACGATGAATCTATGTATCTCATGTAACCGGATACCTTCCTTTTTTATTGTTTACTTCTACAGTTTAATATTCGCAACGCGATGAGAAGAGCTTAGAATTTGTTGTTTTGCGAATACATTGACACGTTTGCTATGCAATTTACTCTCAGCGTCTTTTGCTTTAGACACTCCTTTTACCATATTTCAGAACGTTACCCTTCTTACAAGTTGGCTGAAAGACACGTACTAAATAATATGGATGTAATATTGGAAATGCAATTTTTCTAGATTAATACACGAGACGAAATCTATCTAAACACCCTATTTATGTTCGCTGTAGCGTGTCGTTTTGGGCAAATGTCTACAGGTGACATTCGATCAACCTGTCTGCAGGTGACATTCGAGCAACCTGTCTGCAGGTGACATTCGACGAGATTTCTCGTCCATCAAGATCTCGCCATCTCTCTTCATTGGCAGAAAAGTAACCTGATCCTGATCTTGTCATAAAAAAATCGGCAATGTCTTAATGACGAGATATCTCGCCAATAGCAAAAATACTCAGATCTTGATGGACGAGATACCTCGTCTTAACCACTTGGTGGGGTAAACAAGAGTCGATTTAATAAAACTTTTTATTTCTATTCACGACATACACATAACGTCAAGGACATCTCACATTAGAAGTTTGCTGTTATAGCAACTGCTAACTTGCGTATCATGTCGGCACCGTCACATCGCTATTCATTTCTCTACTTCCCAGACTACCAACTCATAACATTCATTTTTTTGGTCAGGAGCCTCTGACCAAACCCCTAAATTTGATGGTTATACCCTTTTCCTGCGTACCTTTCCCGTTCTTCTGAATTGAACCTCCATGCAGTTCGGACTTCTCACTTCTAGGTAGATATTCGTAATTCATGTTCCCAATGTCGTTATATTATGTCTTAATAAATAAACTTTTTAAAGCCTGAACCCTCCAAGTGGTTTTGACGAGATATCTCGTCATTTAGATATTGCCGATTTTTGATGATGACGATATCAAGATCTGGTCAATTTTCTTCTAATGATCGTGTTTTCTTGTTATGACGAGGTATCTCGTTCAAAAAAGATCTGGCCAGATATCTTATCGAGATAAACTTTAGGAGGTTTAACCACAAGGTCCATGATTGTTTTGCTTTTATATGTATACACACATTTCCAAAAATCAATTACTATGCAATCAGGAAATTTTGTAGCAAGTACTTGCACCCAAGCATCTCAAATGGCAAATGAATATTCCACAAACTATGTGGAGTAAGATAGAAGCAATCATATGTAGTGCTTACAGGGAACTAAAAATATGAAAATAAGATGCTACGATCAACACATTGTATGTTTTATTTATTGCGAATAAAACCTCAATGTGTTAGCAAAACAAAAGGTTTTATTGCGAATAAAACCTTTTGTTCTGCTAAAAGAGACCTAAGACAAGTCTCACATTCGCCCTGCGCACTAAATTGGTGGAAATACGCATGGGCAAAAAAATATTTTCTGTACAGAAATAGAGTGCGAGTGGGCATATGTTTGGTCGCATGCTTTTGTAGTGTGTGGCCAGGCTAACAGGGAACATGTTGGATTCTGACCCTAATGCATACATGCTTTCCTCAAAGCTGTCTAAGAGTTCCTGTGACGAGGAGTCCCATTCACGCACTAGAGTACGCCTTTGCCTTTCTGAGTTCTTGGAGGTTATTATGTAGGCTGTAATATCCGAGAGCATCCCAAACATGCTCTATTGGATTGAGATCTGGTGACCTTGCTTGATACAAATTATTCAGAATTACCTTTAATTTGTGGACAGGTGTATGCATACTAGGATTGTATTCATTCCATGCTTTTAAATTTAATTGCAATAGAAAATAATGATGAGTTAGAAATTTGAATAAAAGCAGGTACTTCTGTTTTTATAAAAAACCTTTAGCAAGCTGTGTTCTTCGACCCGGTTCCTTTCCTATTAAAAACAGTGGTTCCTCATAAAAAAATGTATATTCCCTAAAGGAAAAGTCATTCATGTTCTATATATGCATACTGTATATAACTATACATGCAGCTTCATATGCAACAAATACTTAAATCACACTAAAATAACGAGTCGACAAATTAAGATAAAAATGCCAAAATTAAGGAATTTTGTCGATGAATAAAACAGCATTATGGTGTTTCTAGGACTAAATATTAACATACAATCAGTTTTTAATATACATTTACGTATTGTAGCTTTTTAGTGTATACGTAGTAGTTTTTGATATATACGAGGGGAGTCAGATATTAAAGATACAGGTGGCTGTTATACAAACTGCGCATGCGCAATATTGGCGCCATATGCATGACTAGACACGTTCATGTGTGTAGTAGTAGAGTCTGGAGCGTTGTTTTGTTCAAGTCTCAATTTAGCTTCCAGGAAGCAAACAAACATGGCTTGTGTAATCGCAGAGTTCGAAGTGTGAGGTACGTGGAGTTATCAGATTTTTGCAAGCCGAAGGAGTTAATCAGAGCGAAATTCATCGCAGATCACAGGGCGTTTATGGACCGAACATTTTAAACCGAAAAGAAGTCAGCGCTTGGTGCCAAAAATTTAAAAATGGACGAACAGAGCTGAATGATGATCCGGAGAAGAAAAGAGGCAGACCAAGGAACTCACACACGGATGACAACTGCACAATTGTCGAACGTTTGATTAGGAAAGATCGTCGCATTAAAATTCGTGAAATTGCTGAAATGACTGGTATTCCTAAGAGTTGTATTCATAAAATCATATGCGACCTAAAGTTCCGCAAAGTTTCGGCTCGCTGGGTGCCGAAAATGCTCTCCGATGAACAAAAAAACCAATCGAATGTGTGCTTCACTTCACACATTCGCGGAATTGGGAGGTCCTGCAACATCCTCCGTATAGTCCAGATTTAGCCCCCTCGGATTTTCATTTATTCGGACCTTTAAAGAAATTTTTGGCGGGGAAACGCTTTGCGGATCAGGAGGAATTGCAAGACACCGTTGTAGACTACTTCAAGCAACTTGACAAGCAGCAGTATCATGAAGGGATGTTCAAACTAGTGTCACGCTGGGATAAATGTCTCAACGTTTATGGAGATTATGTCTAGAAATAAACAAAAGTACGTAGTTTTTTGTGGAATATATCAAATAATTTCTTTAATTATAAATGCTAGTGTAATTTTGGCTTGTACCTTTAATATCGGACTCCTCTCGTATTTACGTATTGTAGCTTTTTAGTGTATATGCATACGTAATAATTTTTAATATACATACGTATATTGTACTCTACAAAATAAAATTATGCCTACTGGGGTTGTAGAATATATGACCGACATGTTCAAAAGCGTTACCACACCAGAAGTGAATTATAATCGATAATGACGACCATCTAAATGCAAAAATCCTGCTCTTTAAATAAATATGTGAGTGTTTTTCGGATTTATAATGTTATAAATTCATACAAATAGATTAACCGAAGGGACATTTTCTATAGAAAAACAAATTTTTTCATAGCTATGTAATTTTTATTTTAAAGTATTTAAATTCAATCCATTTTATATCTTCCACTCATAAAGTTACCTAATATTGGCTATATATATATATATGAACTCATATAGAACATTTCTTTTTCAAAAGGTGAATATTCTCAATCTTACATTCATTTAATGTCAGAACGTTTTCTTACTTATTTATTCAAAATCTTTTAAAAATTAATGTCATTTTGCTCGACGTACTTTCCTTTGCAACGCTCTTTTCCGTAAATCAATCTACTGAACGTAGAAAAAGCAGTGTAATATAAGGCTGTGTTGAAAGCTGCATTCCATCTTTGAATTAATTTTAATGAAATTCTTCAAAATTTAAAATGTCTGACGTTTTCCGAGAATTTAGTCGTGTAAGGGAGCGCATTTAGATCTCTTTAGAGAATTTATTTATTCTGATGCAAACAAAAAGAAAGTCAATATGTGATAAAAAGAAAAACTTCTTTCAGAAACAGGGAAACAAAGTAATTGTGTTTATTTTGTGATGAATTTTAATCTATGTATTAAGGAGAGGGAAAAGTATGTTTTCCCATTGGAAGTTATATCTGCTTAAATGAACACAAGGAATGTTTTTTGAACAGATGCATTCTAGTGTATATTTTCTTAAGCTAGAATGGTAATTTTTATCAGAATGAGAAATTTCAACACTGCTTGCACTACAATTCTTAGACAATTAAAGAGACGTGAAATTTGGAATCAAGTTGAATTATCGTTAAAGCTTCAAAATAAAAGATTTTACACAAAAGAGAGAATTGATTTTTACAAAATTTTTCTCATATTCAAAAATTTGAATACAATACGAGACAGATTTTACTAAAATTAAGCGAAATATGAATAGATTATCTCATTTTTGTGTTACTTGAGTTATATTTTTGTTTTAATTTAAAATGTAAGTAGTTACTCATTTCAGTCATTATTTTGATAGAAAATGTATGAGTTGACTCAAAAAGTTGCGCGCAAGTTGTCTTTGGAAACATTCGTCTTGTAGACTGAGTTTATGTGTAAATTCGAATAACGTATGTAAATTTTAAGATATAACCTCATTGTGTTCTGTATTGTGTAATATAGAGTGTATGTGAACACTTTAAAGTTTCATTGTGATGCACAGCAAACTTTAGGAAAGAGTTTATTGAAATTAGACTTTTCCTCCTGATTTGAATACTTAAAGATATTGTGCCCATTAAATTGTTTGATACATTGAATGAAAATATTTAATACAATCTTTTCAAAAGAAATTTAAGGATGTTCATTATTGCTTATGTAATTAAGTCTTAGTATGCTTGTTATGTGAAGGATATGGGATTTCTCAATTCACCTGTATTAATTTAAATTTGATTTTGAAATGAAATAAGTGGTAGAATCTGTACAAACCTTACAGATACTTGTCATTTCAACATAAAGTAAACACGAAAATGTTAAATTTAAAAATTGAAACGTATTTATCCTATATACAGGAAATCTGAAGCAGCAAAAACTCTCGAACCCTGAGCCCAGGCGTCATGAAATTTGCACAGATTATTCTGTCTGGAATTTCTAGGTTTACGCAACTAATTTCATCTAGCTACGTCGTTCCCTTAGAATCATATTAGTAAAATTTAATATAGAGCATTACCAAGAGAGACAAATCGATACATAACGTTAATAGCTTCACGAGCCGAACAATCGGAAGAGGAAGGAACTCATGAGCGTAAAGCGGACAAAGTTGAAAAAGCTGTTCGATGAAGCAACAAAACTTTTGAGGAAACCGTCACGACTTGATTTGTCTGAAACAAAAACGTCTTTTAATAACGATTAGCTTTAATTGGGGTAGTAAATCTAGTTATTAATAAAATATTTAATTTTAGATGAATATTTTATTCTATAAATTTGCTTACGACTCAGCCTCATCCAGTGCAAAAATGTTAAAATTTTAACTCACCCACCCCAAATGTACTTGTGTATTTATATCAAACAAATTAAACTATTTCTGCAATAGAAATAATTTACAAAATAAAAATTTATAAATATTGTCTGCTATACACTAGCTACCAATAAGTATTTGGACACCCATGCAAATGACGGTATCTGCGGTCCTGATATACGTCACGCCCTCCGCCGTTAAATATCGTGTAGGAAAGAACATTGGCATTAGTCGCATGCAAGATGCCACGAAGTGCAGAGTTATCTGATTTCGAGAAAGGTGTAATCGTCGGGTATCACAGAAATGGCCGATCCTTAAGGGACATATCTAGCGAGCTGAATTACCCAAAATCGACAGTGGCCTATGTGATTCAGAAGTGGAAGGTGAGCGGTGTTTGTCGGAATGTACCCCGAGTCGGCACACCCACGAAACTGGGAGATAGAGACTGATGCTCTCCAGAGAAATTCGGAAGAACTGCACACAACCGATGGCCCACATACTCCAGGAATTTCAACAGGCATCCGGGAGTGTTGTTTCGATGAATACCATCCGTAAGGAAGTACATCTGCTTGGTTTTCATGGTCGTGCTGCCGCCCATAAGCCTTTGATCACAAAGTCCAACCGTAGATCAGTGGAAACGGGTTCTCTGGAGCGACGAATCAAGGTTCACCCTCTACCGTTCGGATGGCAGGGTGTGGGTCTGGCGTCTGCCTGGAGAACGCCTCCTGCCAGAATGCATTGTGCCCACAGTAAAGTTCGGCGGTGGTGGAATTATGGTCTGGGGTGTTTCTCCTGGTATGGACTGGGACCCTTGGTCCCAATTCATTGCAAGCTCAACGCCGACGCCTACTGCACTATTTTGGATGACAGTGTGCTTCCTACGTTGTGGCAGTTTTACGGGTTGGATCCATGCTACTTCCAGGACTACAACGCCAGCTGTCATGTTGGAAGGTCCACCATGGATTGGTATGGTGACAATGGGGTTAACCAAATGGACTGGCCTGCCCAGAGCCCAGACTTGAATCCTATCGAGAACCTCTGGGACGAGTTGGATCGCCAAATTAAGGGGTGCAACAACCGTCCAAAATCGGTGAAGGAATTTACGTGTCTTCTCCAAGCCGAGTGGAAGAAAATACCACTAGCCGTCATACAAGGACTTGTGAAAAGCATGCCCCGGGAGGGTTGAGGCTGTAATTGCCTCTCGTGGAGGCTCTGCCAACTATTGAATATGAATAAATTTTGTTTTTCTTTTCTATCACAGGTGTCCAAATACTTATTGGTAGATAGTGTATAAGATGTTCTTTTCGGGGACACATTTTTATTCATGCTTTTTAGAAACACTAATTTAATTAATTTTTTATCTGAATACGTCCTTGATAATTTCATGTGACATAATTGGCGTATGCCTTTTTTAATGATGTCTGCCGATTGAGGATGGCGGTGCAGGAACCAGACAACTTTATTTTTGTACCAAATTAAGTTATTTATTTAACTACCCTGATTAATTTTTTCAGCTGGGGTAAAGACATAAAATATTCAATGTACTATAAGGGAAATATTAAAGGCAAAGATAATCATGGCCCCGGGGAAAATAACACACGAGACAGCTTCACTTTTTGCTGTTTCGGAAAGATTATAAAACTGGAATTATCTGGTTCTTGTACCGATATATTCTCAATTAATTTGATAGTCAGATGTCATTTCCAACATCCAACAACAATATGAGCAGCGGGTAAAAATCAACTTCATTCAAAATCTGAATGGTGCAGAAATCACAAATGTGATTTCTTAACTCTCCGATGGTTTCAACAAGATATCTCGTCCATCAAGATCTGACCAATTTTGATAATGGCGATATATCTTGTCATAAAGATATGTTGCCGATATTTTTATGACTACTAGATCAAGATCTGGTCAGTTTTCTTCTAATGACGAGATATTTCATCCATTAGATCTGGTCAGTTTTTCTAAAGACGAGACAACCATCAGGATGGTTAAGCCTACGGTGATCGGGTAGGTAGGTAGTTAATGTTACGCTGGAGTAACACAATAGGCTATTGCCCACGGTTCGAGATCTATCCTGTTTTAAAAGATCTGAGGGCAAAACAGTAATTTTGAACCACGGTCAGATGACGAAGTCAACACTTGAGCTGGCACCACTTTCCAAATCTCCACATCACGCCAACGTGAGGACATTTGAGGCCACGACAGATTTAACGTGTACCAGCCCCAATGTACCCGTCGTTATTTGGTTGGACAGTGTTTCGAACTCGCAACCCTCCAGTTGCTAATCCGTTACTCTTTCAACTGGGCTACTGTGTCCCCAACGGTGATAGGGAATTGGATCAATTAAAGATTTGAAAGGAAGACTAAGACTGGAAGAAAAGAGATAAATTTCCGGAAAAGTTGGCGTCCAGAAATAGCGTGAATCCAGCCAAGTATTGCACGAAATCTTGAAAGAAAGGATCATTATCTATCGATCAGATTCCAAAAAAACTTCAAATTTCTCATAGAATCTGTCCAACACAAGAACCTCCAAGACTAGAACATACTTCGAGTTATCCAATACTTTGTTCTTTGAGTACTTTAAAATTGTCTGCGAAGCTCTTTGAAGTTTGGGAAGTTGAGAAGACATAGCTGTTACGAACTAAAACTCGATTTTTCTATTAAGGAGATAAAACGTGGTGTTCCTCTATGATCTTCAACTAAAGTTTAGAACTTTATGTGAGGTCTGCTTCACTGTCTCTAGGATCTTCTCTATCTCTAGGATCTCTTCTCTATCTCTATGATCTCTTCTCTATCTCTATGATCTCTTCTCCATCTCTCTATGATCTCTTCTCTATATCTTATCTTTAACTAAAGTTTTTAGAAACTTTATGTGAGAGTCTGCTTCACTATTTCTACGATCTTATCTATCTCTATGACCTCTTCTCTCTCTATGGTTCCTCCTCTATCTCTGTCTTTACGATCTACCTCTACGATTTTCAGCTCAAGTTTAGAAACTTTATGCTTCTACGAGAGTAACTATGATCTCTTATCTCTATGAACTCTTCATCTCTATATCTATTTTCTACCTCTACGATCTTCAACTAATCTTAGAAGCTTTATGTGAGAGTATGCTTCATCGCTGCAGGTGTTTATCAAGATTAGTGATCACGGTTTTGAATGTGTGCTAAAGATACACTTGTACAAATGTCATTTGTACTAAAGACTATGGAATCCGTGTTTTCAATACACGGTATTTATGTGTTTTATTATCCGTATGCAGGTTTTACTTCACAATTGTTAACATGGGACATTAAACTTTTAACATATTCACACACTCTCAGTGGATTTACTTTCTTCTAGTACATCACGACCCCGAAGTACCCTAGTGATCTGTCCTCCCTATAGTTTTACCCTTGCTTATCATATACTTTCGTTTACTTGTTCTTCTACCCTGGATACATTTCTATCTTCTGTGTCAGTAAAACTTTCCTTTGAGTGTGTATGTCTCTTACTTGATATTGTATGTATTGTGTTTGACTCAGCATGGCCAAATATGACCCTTGCGCCATTAAACCCAACCAATCCTCTTTTCCTTCCTTTTTATCTTATACAGTTTTTATTGCTTTATTTGGTCTTGAGTTCGAAGCAACTTGTCCTGGTTTGGACTTAACACCATAAAACTAAAAAAAGTCAACCAACCATTTTCACACATTTTGCAACTTTCTAACGTTTCAAACAGATGAATAGTCTTGCTGTCGCTTTTAGTGATGGAGGTGAGTAATTGTTTGTATAGGAAGTAGATGGAAAATATCTTAAACATTTTTTTTCTTTACATTTTGAAGAGCATATAAATGGCTACTGCTGTTCACAGAATTAAACTCGATCGTCTTAGTTCGTATTGTAAATATCAGTGGGCCCGTGCTTTGAATACACGTATATCCTTGTAGTTGAATACACGTATATTCTTGTTGAATACACGTTTAGTACGGATCTGTAAATTGTACTACACGTGTACTAAAGAATAGTAAAAGATAGTAGAAGAAAGATGCAAGCATACTAAAGAATAGTAGAAGGTAACTCTTGTCCAAAAGTTAAGCATAATTCGTAAATTGCGAAAAAATCGGAGTAAATATGGATACAATGCTTCAAAATCACTTGTGGAGAATCGTGGGACGAAGGTAAAATATTGTGCATATGCAAAACAGTTCAGTCGACATGCACAAAGCACCGGCGCAAGTAGGAACGAGTATAAAACGGCCTCGGGCGGCATGGCCAGTTTAGACAGAAATTTCACAATTGCTGTGGTAAGGAGCGTTGTTAACAATTAATAAGGACAAAAGATGTCACAAAGATGCCAACTGGGCATGTTTGTGAAGGGATGAATTGTTGGAATGCTGGAATCCGGTCGATCCCAAACCGAAGCGTCTCGAATTCGGAATGTGCCTCAGTGTGTGATCTCCAAACTGTGGCAGAGGTTTCAAACCACTGGAGATGTTACCCGACGACCAGTACCAGGTCGGTCAAGGGTAACAACCGCTTATCAAGACCAATGTTTGGAGGTAACTGGGCGACGTCAGAGGAGCCGTTCTACCAGACATCTGGGTTCAGTCCTGACAGCCGCCACAGGAATCATAGATTCTAGACGAACGGTTTATAGGAAACTCATACACGTTGGTCTCTATGCCAGACGACCAGCAGTTTGCATCCCTCTGACGTCTGCACAGAAACGCGCGCGTTTACATTGGAGTTTGGAACATCGGCAGTGGAGTCGACAAAAGTGGGGCAATGTCATGCTCAGTGACGAGTCCAGATTCAGTCTGCAAAAAGCTTTTCGTAGTACCACGATCTGGAGAACGTGGAACATGTTTTCACCCGGGGAACATCGCGGAAATACATTGTTTTCCATCAGGGTGAGTCATGGTCTGGGCAGGCATCATGGCCGAACAGACCTCCACATCTTTGACACGGGGTCTGTTACCGGTCAAAGATACAGAGACGAAGTCCTTGAGCCTACGGTTCGCCTGTTTCGAGGCGCTGTCGGTCCTGGTTTCATATTTATGGATGATAACGCGTCTCCTCACCGAGCAGCCCTGGCCGATGCCTTCCTTCAAAGTGAAGATATCCACCGCATGCAGTTGCCTGCCAACTCTCCTGATCTGAATCCTATAGAACAAGTGTGGGATATGCTCGGGAGACATATTGCAGCTCTCCACCTACCAAGCTCCGTTCCGGAATTGAAAACTGCTCTCCGTGAGGCTTGGAACTCTTTGAGCACACAACTCCTCCATACCCTCATCGAAAGGATGGGAAATAATTGTGCAGCATGCGTGGTTACCAGAGATTCCCACACACAGAAGTAAACTTCAGCATCACATTGTTTTAATCATTCTGTTTCACTAAAGTTGACACTCATATTGTGAACCTTTTTCTTTCAACCCTTTTCTTTGGATAACAAAAGTCTTTATTATCCTTGTTTTGCATTATTTTCTATAATCCTCTTACACCCGCATACCACGTTTCCTTCCATTTCGATATAGATTTTCTGAAACATTCACATAAACAGCAATTATGCTTAACTTTTGAATATGAGTGTATACAGATTCTAAAGAACAATAGAATATAGTAGAAGAAAAGTACACGGATACTAAAGATTAATAGAAGATAGACGAAAAGTTTACAGATATTTAAAGAAAACATGGATTAAGATACGGATCCTAAATACACGTATACCCGTGTCAATTAAGTACACGTGAAATCAATAGTCAAGAAAAGATGATAAAAAATGATGCTGGAAGATTTTTTGATCACCAGGTTATCATGTATATTACCAGGTTATCATGTAATTCATAGCGGATGACTCCGTGGTTGACAAGGAACGTTATGTCGAAATGTTCCATCAACACGAAGCAATTAATCAAAACCTTTCGGATCATAGAGAGATTATGGACTTTGTTGCTTCAGGACAACGCTCTGACAGATCATCTGATTCTCGTTCAGAATTTAGGTCAGAACCGTAAATATGGTGTTGCCCCACCCAGAATAGTTTCTCAATCTTACGCCTTTGTGGCTTTTACCTTTAGCAAAAACATAGTGAAATTAAGAGACAAAAGTTTAAGAAGAGGTGGTTTCGATTACGATAAAGGTTCTCCCCAGTCTGTCCAAAAATAATCGGGTAGGCTGCGGTAGGTAGCGTCGGTGAGCAACACAACGGGCTATTGACGAAGGTCCGGGATCATCGCCCGAAAGGAAAGGTCCGAGGACAACACGTAATTTTGAACCAAGGTCAGATCACGAGGTAACACCTGAGCTGGCATTCCACTCTTCCAACTTCCACACTATGCCAACGTGAGGACATTTGAGGCTCCGACAAATTTAGCGTGCACCAGCCCCCTTTATACACGACTGTCTTTGTTGGAATTCGCGGTTGCTAGTCCGTTACTCTTCCAAACGGGCTACCGCGGCCAAGGGTAGGCTGCGGATTACGGCCGCAAAATTTTACGTGAATAACTACTCGTTAGCGCATAGTAATTATTTGGGCGTAGTAAACGAATGAAAGACAAATTCAGTAGTCAAATGAGTGATTATCGAAAGCTGACGAGTGCTCTTCCGCGTAAACTACATTCGATGCATTTCTGCTTAGCCTTTTAATGAGTACATGTCAACATTATGAAAGTTTTAAGCATTTTCAACTACGAATCAGTTTCACAAACACTATTCGATTTCACTTCTAATGTCTTAAATCGACAGATCTCGACGTTAGCTTTCGTTTGAGACTCATTCCGACGCCGTATCTCTGTAGTCCCGAGTTATACAGATTTGAGGTTTGTTCGGCATGGCGAAGAGTCCCCCAAACGCACCCCATCCCCTCCCTCCTACCCCGCTTATCGCGGCGTTCGAACTCAAGGGCATGACACTAGGTTTGATTGGCGTTCATTGTATGGAAATTATTAGACCATACTCAATGTCTATTTTTTCGTAACGCTCAACTTTCAATAGTTGCAACATGGTACTGGTCTAATTTTAACGAAGTATTCATGCCAATAATCGATAATCTCTGTGCAAGTAACAAATGGAAAACTCGCATCCCTGCTGCAATACCACCATAATTCAAAAAAGGAATTTCTAATTTTATTAGTAGCAAGACTAAACACGCTTTTGCATGCTGTAAATTTGCCACAATCGTCGATTCCAGTAGAGGGCAGTTGAGGCTCCAGTAGAGGAAATTTGTGACAGTTTTCCGTCGTGCAGAAGCACGTATTTAGTCTTTCTATTGAAAACTAGAAATTCGGTTTCGAATTATGTTGATATTGCAAGGGTGTAAGATATGCATTTATAGGGGAATTTGTATGTCAACTTAAAAATAAGTGTTTCTATCTTTAAGTGTTTAGTAGTTCAGTTTAACTCTCTTAAGGGTTCACTCATACATCCATTTTGATATTTAGTCTTTCCTGCATAACTGCTAACTAGTGTTGGCGTTCTTAACCAATAGATCCTTAACATTTTTCAGTCAATAAATGTGATTATTTAGACATTATCTGTTGTTGAGCAAAAGAAGCATTAACCTTTTCGGATTAACTAACCTGCTATTGCTTAACTTTTACGAAGCAAAAGCGTAAGAATACATAAAACTGAAAGTTTTCGTGATAACATTAAATGTAACCGAATTGAATTTAAGTCTTCAGAATTTTACGAGACAATTTTCGTACTGCTTTAGTAAAGAGAAGTGTTTATTCTATTGTTTATTGTATAATTTTTACTTAAACTAAAAAAGGTTTGAATTTGAAGACTGGATATGTTTGGCTATATCTGAAAGGATCATATTTATAGAACGCGTGATAAAAGGTTTTTCGCATGCCAGTATGCTCAATATATATAAAGGTGATCCATCAAATTCATCGTCCATATTTTATTTTTAACCACTGAATGGACAAATTTGATTTTAAATTGACTTTTGCACGTGAACTGGATACTCGCTGAACTGAAATTGCACTCATTTTACATCTAATGCATTTGATTATAAAAGGAGTTCCATTTAGAAAATTCAAATTAAACTGAACGGAAAATCTTTCAAAGGCAATTCAGATGATTGTTTCATAACGTAATACAAGCATCATATCGGATACACCTGTCTCAAATGCAAACGTAATACATGGGTTGAGGTCTCTAGGAATGGGACGGAGGAGGAATTTAGTGCTTCTCTGAGTTTATGTATTCATAAAAAAACCTTTCAAATGTATGGGCAACTCGGTGAAAAACCTTATCGAATCAGTAAAGAGAAAAGTTCAAGCTTTCCCGTTTGAAGATTTATTTCTTCCTAAGTATAATCAGATGTTGGATAGATAGAACTGCACGGATTCATCGGATGGAAATCTATTCTGTCGTTCGGAGAAACCGTTCCCCCAAAACTGGGAAACACAAAGCCCAGAGGGAATAAAAATTTTCAGTAAAGATAGTCTAGTTTTACATTGAAAATTTGTGGAAATTGAAATACACTTCACTATCGTCGAAGCTGTATATGAATACTTGAGGATATTTACTAAAACTCATTTAACTGTAAATGAGAACGTAAGATTTTTCTAAAAGTTGTTTAGGTATTGTATCGTACATGTAAGAAAAGTACACATTGCTGAGATTCACATATTGTAAGATAATTCCATCACATGCACTGTATTTATATCTCTTTATACTGATACATACTGCATCAGTACCCGTCTCCATATCTATATGGGCCGTATTGGCCACTGGGTATGTTCGCTGCGCTATCAACCTGCGAGTTGTAGACGGCGCAGGTTCGTTTCCTCCTTGTGTATATTTATCTCTTCTGGGTAGTAAAGCTTTCCTTGTGTGTGTTTGTATGTCCATTACATAATATTATGTCTTGTGTCTGGCACAGTATGGCCAAATATGAACCTTGCGTAATAAAAACCCAACCATATCTATACAGAGCCCGGTTGGAACAATACCGAAATATCAATCGGAGGGTTGCAAGTTCGAAACTCAATCCAACCAAAGACCGTCGTGTACGTGGGGGCTGGTGTACATTAAATCTGTCGTAGCCCCAAATGTCCTCACGTTGGCTTGATGTGGAAGTTCGGAAAGTGGGGTGCCAGTTCAGGCTTTGACCTCGTCATCTGACCGTGGTTCAAAATGATAAGGTGATGTCCTCGGATCTTTCAGGATCGATCCCGAACCGTTTCCAATAGACCGTTGTGTTGACGTTAATTCAACTACAAAACCACATCTATATTACATGTGTGCTTTTGAGAAGAAAAGAGGTTCTTTTAAAGTAAAAAAACACTATCCGGAGAAATAAAATATTTCTGAGGTTTATTGCACACCAGATGTTATTACTCTTAAATATATAGGTAGATAGGTAGTACATTAACGTCGCACTGGAGCAACACAATTGGCGACCGTATCCATTCCGAAGGAAAATTTCCAAGAACAACGTCTCGTAATTTTGAACCACTAAATACATAGGTATCGTAATTCGTATAATAGTGTTAGAATTTGTCGAATAAACAATCAAACTAAAACCTTACAAAACAGCATATATACTAAGAATCCAACTGAATTTTGCGCTTACCCCTCTGAGGGGGCAGGATCTGTCTCGGCTCAGTGGATATGCCCACTCCGATAGCAACCTACGAGTTGGGAGTAGGTTCGATTCCTTCCTGGGTGTATTTCTCTTCTGTGTTAGTGACATTTTCTTGTGTGTGTTCATTACTGTCCTGTGTTTGGAGCAGAATTGCCGAATATGGTACTTGTGTCATCATAAAAACCCAAGCCAACCAGCCCTAGGAACACGTTCACGTATATCCGTTCAGATATACCAGCAGTATTTTTCGAAGGGGCATAATCCTCTGATCATCATTTCGAGTAGTGTAGTATTGCTATCCCCCACAACACCTTTAATGACTAAATAACTGCATTTATTGGTTGAAAGAATCCGAGGAAAGATTATATTGGGCAAGGAGGTAAAACTGATTAGAAATCAAATAGGGAAGTCTGCTAGTTGTTGAACGGATATATGCAGAGGGTTAAAGCATGGTAGGCTTAACGTTTGATTGGAAACGGCCCTTATGCAGCATAATTGTATGTAACAAAAGCATTTATAATTTTATCTGATAATTGTACATAAAATGTACAAAATGGCGTATAATATAGCGATGTCGCGTTATTGAATCTATAATTAAAATTGAATTTTTTCATAGATATTCTCTCTAGCGTATCATTGCATTAATCCTCCTGGTGATTTTCTCGGCGAGATATCTCGTCATTAGAAAAACTGACCAGATCTTGATCTTATAAAAAATTGGCAATATCTTGATGACGAGATATCTCGTCAATAGCAAAATTGGTCAGATCGTGATGGACGAGATGTCTCGTTGAAACCACTTGGAGGGTTAAGCCATGTTTGCAATTACTCCATGGTTCGGGTAATGCCACGTAAAGGGATGTTTTGATATTTTGTAGATGCAAAGCCCCGTGTTCAACATTTATTATTTTTTATATTTTAGGCGGATTATATATTTTTGAGATCAATTGAAGATTTTTGTTATCTGAGTTGTTGTTTTTAAAAAATATTTCTTTTAGTGTGCATGCGATTCTCACACTCTCCCCTACTAGTGATCAAAGCCCTCTTATTTTCCAAGAAAGTAACAGAAATAACGTTGAAAATGCACTATAGGAGATGGAAAAGTAAGGAGAATTAGATTTCTTTAGTATGTTAAGCATACATACAGATATCTGAATTTTAATCCGGAAGACGAAACATTTTGTTCTATCTTGAAGTCAACGTTGTTTTTCTTTAATTGAAATGTTGACTACTTTGGTGCATCAGAATATCATTAGTCAACATGTGTATTCTAGTTCATAAGCTCCAATATCAGTAAGTAAGAATGCAAATTGATAGTCTTTCTCTTACATTGTGCAAAGGTTAGTGTTGGGAATACTTCTGTTTACATACTCTTCCTGCTGTGTTGATTTAAAAATTATAGATTGTATATGATCTAGGCTTTATTTCAAACACCCTATTTTGATATTTCGCGTTTAAGACTGACTTATACTTTTGAAAATAAAACACATTAAATAGCATATATCTTAAATTTTATTATATTAAGTGCAGAAACATTTTGGCTCTATATTCATGCTCTGAAAGGGATGTACAGTGTAAACAGGCAAAGCAGCTGGACTGCATAGATTTTATTTTCACTATCCAGAGGTACCCACGTAATCTTTCCTCCCTTTCATTTTTAATCTCGCTTGCCCTTCTGAGGACCGCGGTTGCCCAGTCGGAAGAACAACGGATAAGCAACCGGAGGGTTGCGAATTCGAAACTAGGTCCATCCAAAGACCGTCGTGCACACGAGGCTGGTGCACTTTAAATCTGTCGTGACCTCAAATGTCATTGGCGTTCTCGTTGGCGAGGTGTGGAAGTTTGGAGAGTGGGTTGCCAGCTCAGGTGTACTCGTCATCTGACCGTAATTCAAAATTACGTGGTGTTGATCCTTGGATCTTTCTCTTCGGGATTGTTCTCGGACCGTCGCCATTAGCCAGTTGCGTTGCTCTAGTGTGACGGATTAAGTACCTACTCCTTGCCTTTCTGCTTTTTTCTTTTCTTCCTTCCTCATTGTGTTGTCTGTGTTGTGTTTGGCGCAGCTTGGCCAAATACAGACATAAAACCCGAAAACAATCGACCAAGCAAATGCTTTCGCTGGATGCATATCGGGTTACCCTAAATTGTTTAACAATCTAAATTGTTTAACAAGCTTGGCCAAATACAGACATAAAACCCGAAAACAATCGACCAAACAAATGCTTTCGCTGGATGCATATCGGGTTACCCTAAATTGTTTAACAATCTAAATTGTTTAACAAGCTTGGCCAAATACAGACATAAAACCCGAAAACAATCGACCAAGCAAATGCTTTCGCTGGATGCATATCGGGTTACCCTAAATTGTTTAACAATCTAAATTGTTTAACAAGCTTGGACAAATACAGACATAAGACCCGAAAACAATCGACCAAACAAATGCTTTCGCTGGATGCATATCGGGTTACCCTAAATTGTTTAACAATCTAAATTGTTTAACAAGCTTGGCCAAATACAGACATAAAACCCGAAAACAATCGACCAAGCAAATGCTTTCGCTGGATGCATATCGGGTTACCCTAAATTGTTTAACGCCGGCGCGATTGGCTTTGACCAATCAGCTGTCACATATTAATTCGGTAGGTAGGTAGGTATTTTAATTAACGTCACGCTGGAGCAACACAACTGGCTATTGGTGACGGTCTGGGATCAAACGCACTATATCAATTCGGAATTTATTCCTTAGAATTTTTATTGGTGAGGGGTGCTGGAACCGTATTTAGAAAACAAACTAAATGACCTCACTCGGGGAATCCATACAGGAAACATGTTCACACACAAACACACGTTCACAACGAAACGCTACACAAACACTACCGCCACCTACATTTAACTTGACAGAAAATGCTTCTCATACTAATTAAAATGACTGATTAACCCTCCAGGTAGTTTTCTCGATGAGATATCTCGGTATTGAAAAAAACTGACCAGATCTTGATCTCTTCCGTCATCAAAAAAAAAACCGAGAGACGAGACTGATGGATGAGATATCACGTCATCAACATATCCAAACCAATTGCATGTACAGTCGTAAAAAGAACGAACCACCCATCTTCATTTGAACAATTTTAACAGTAGAGAAAATTCAAAGATGGTGTTTGAGAGAAACTAACGTCTTCTATAAATTCAAATGCATAAAATTTGCATAAGAGGCCATCTTCATATTAAATTGAGCACTAACTTCATAATTTCCAATGAAAACCCCCTAATTCGACATACAATTTTGAATCTATATAAAATTAAACTTCAGATACCCTATCTCATGTCATTAGATCTTACCGTTTCGAAGTTGAGTACAGAAAGATTGGAGATACTAATGTTAAATCAGTTTCTCAGATATTTATGGATATCTTGTACCATGTACCTGATATATCATGTATCTGATATTTTGTACCATGTTACTGTTAAGCAACTCAAACAAAATCCTAATATTTTATTTTAAAAATAGTTTTTAATGTGCAAAAATAATTATTAAATTAATGTTTGAAAAAATTATGAATTGGAACCTTACTATATTTTGATAGGAATCTATTCAGAAGGACTTCGAATATGTGACCATGAAAAATTTCAGCTCATTCTAATGGATAGTTTTTTGGATGATATTAAATTTTCCTCATTATGGCGATTTTAGGGGCAACGAAAAGTTTAAAAAGCGTCTGACAAACCTGAGGAATGCTTAAATTCTTGATAAAATGGTTGGAAATTTTATTTATGTTAATCTAAAATACATTGCCTTTTACCAGTTATGTGTTGTATAGATGAACTCTACTAATCTATGACCAATTGAGTGACTCACTCAATTCACTTTTTGGATGATCGGAAAATCAGTTCGATTGTATTAAATAATTGTTGGTAGACTTTTTGGTTGCATACATGAAGACGAACTCTAATTAAAAAAATTAACATTTATTAAAAACTCTAAAGACGATACAAAGTTATACAGAACATCGATCAATACTTTCTCCACTTCGAATTCTTGTCAGTTCCCAAAATCCCTCTTTTATCACATTTTAATCATGAAAATAATTCACAATATTATCGTTTGAGCTCGTATAATAAATATAATAATTCTCGGATGGTTTTCACGCGCTGATTAATACGTTTGAAATAGTGTCCAAATTTGAGAAATTCAGGTAGCTATAATTACAGTTAATCTCGATCTACGATTTTCTATGTGTAGATGATCCCCGAAATTGACAGCAACTTTTACATTGAATATCTCCGGGTATAAAGATAGTAAAGTCATGAAATTTCATATTTAGTCTAATTTAACGAAGCGGAATCTGATTAAGGTATCAAAGCAGGGTGTTTCTATTGCAAATTTTGTTGTTTGTGCAAAATTTATATGAAGACGGCCCCTTATGCAATTTTTTGCATTTGAATTTGTAGAGTTATTCCCTATTGAATGATATCTTTGAATTTGCTTTTCTATGAATAGTGCTCGAAATAAATGGGGTGGTTCGGTTTTTTTTCCACGACTGTACTTATAGTTTACATATGTTGACTATACGCATGCAAACAATATATTTAACTGCATAGTTTGTATGCAGACTATATAATTAAGCACATGCAAACTGTAATATTAGTACATGTATTTTTAATTACGCACGTGCAAACTAACTATGGAATGTGATGAAAAAATTAATTTGGAATTTAGAATTGGATACTGGGTGAAAAAGTGTTGATCTGTGTTCATCAAAGCTATGTATCGTCCTTAATTTTAAAAAATATATATATATAAATTTTTCTAACAGGAGTATGTCTCAATGTATGCAATCAAAAAGTTATCTGCAGCTGTTTAATGCAATCTTACTGATATCCCGAACATCCCAAAAGTGAATAGTCTTCATCTCCAAGTGAATTGGGAACCAACTTCGACACCTCGCTATCACCCGACAGTTAAATGGTAACGGCGGTGGGATTCCAATATTCCGACATTAAATGGTGGAAGCAGTGTGATCGTTAAATTTACCCAACGCAATCGCTAGACATAATTTGTTATTGCTAATCTCCCCGTTTAGCTCCAGCTAGACCAAATCCACAAGTCCATTCACCCGCATAAAGTCATGCACCTAAAGAGGTTCAGAAAACAGGTCGCGCCTCGGGACAACTCCAGGCATTCGAGAATGTGTGTTGGGGAGGCCTGGTCAGACTGGCATTGAAGGCAAACAGGATGAATCTTACGACCACAGCAAAATGTGAGACACCTCAGATGGCCATTGAAAAAGCGGGAGAGCGCTGTCTGAATATGTCTGTCGCAATTGAGAGCAAGAGATCTTCCGGGACGATCACCACGATTCCAAGAGTGTACCGGGGAGCGATCAATATTACCTTATCAATATTTTTCTAATAGAGTAAGGTTCAAGAAACGTCAATGAGTGGGTATCGGACAATGGTTCATCGACACTCTCCTTCGTCAAACCATCCGCTACTTCGTTTCCCCTGAGGTCCACGTGTCAAGGGATCCACTGTAGGTGCACCTCACAGAAGAATGAGGCATGTTTGAGTTTGTTAAGCTTTTCTTTTTCTTCAAGTAAAATAACGTTATTTCATTCTTAACATGGCTGTTATTTTCTTTAAAAATATCTGACATTAACTAAAATTCTCTTTAAATATCTGACAAAATCTTTATTACGCTAGTAAAATTATTATGAATATTTTTTCTGCTTTGATTACCTCTTCTCATATCTTCCTACTCCAAACAGTGGTTGCAAAAATAAAAAGTAAATTTCCAGGAACAAGATTTGATTATTTAATGTAATTTATTTTGTAAATATTTACGGAACCATTCTTGTACTTAGATCAACCGAGATGTGTCACTTTTTATGATAAATTTAGAGAAATAATTGTGATGTTTCAGATCCTGGTATCAAAAGAAACAAAATATATTTTTACATTTATACAAACTTTTTTAAAAGTGTCTTTAAAGAGTTTTGTATAAAAAGTTTCATTCTTATCTTCAGGGCTCCCTCCAAAATAAAATTCTGGCTACGTTCCCTGTTAAAAGTGATTATTGACGATTTCCTCAAAATATGGCGAAAAATCAAATCTTTCCTATTCGAAAACTAAAATTTAAAAATCATGATTTGTAAAATCAAGATAAAAAATACTTGACACATATTTATAATTGCAGAAAATATGTGTGACCAGAAAATTCAGCAATTTGTACATGGGATTAATTTTTTGATCTTCAAAATACAATTTGTCTAGTTCAAATACACTCATGTCCAAATTTATCTTTACATATCCAAAAATACTGATATTCCATGAAATATCCAATCGATGTAATCCATTTTTGCAGGGAATGTGAAACACAAGCCTAATTAGCATTATCCAATCAAGAGATCAAACAGTTTCTGATATGAAAATCAAGGCGTTACGTCATCCGACGGTGAATCAAGCGCTTTGCACAAAGTGAATATCTGAATGAATTTCTACAATACAGCGTTTCATTTCGGTGAGTAAGGACTCAAAACGGTTTGTTGTCGCTCCAAAGTATCATTTGGAAGAATCTGTGAAGTAGCGAATTATCGGCCGTTTAGAAGAAGGGCAGACAATCATGGAAGCAGCGAGATGTGTGAATATTTCAAGACAGACAGTCTCTACGCTTATGGAAACAATTTCAGAACTCTGGAACTGTTGTAAGGAGGCCTGGACAAGGTCGTAAACGAATAACAACTGCTTCTCAAGATCGATATCTGGAAATAACTGCCCGTCGTAACAGGAAGTCTACTGCTCGGCAGTTAAGTTCAGAGGTTGCAACCGCCACTGGAACTGTTGTATCACTGCAAACTGTATGCAGAAGGCTTAATGAAAAAGGACTTTATGCCAGAAAGCCAAGGGTATGTGTTTCACTGTCTTCACAACAAAAGAGGGATCGCTTTAATTGGTGCAAAGAACACCATAAATAAGTACTATGCATCGTAGTTCTCTAATTCATGCTATCGATTAATCGTTTTTGTATATGTATTCGAATACTTATTCGATGCTTAAAAGTACTCGAATACCAAGTATTCGATTCTCAAAAATACTCGATTCTGCCCATCACTACTAATAACCTAAAGGTCAGCTTGAGAGGTGACTCCTGTAGATATACTCTGACGTCATCTGCACAGCCAGACCGGGAGAGAGCGCCTCCTAGCAAGAACTCCGTATTCAGTATGACGGGACGTTACAAAATATTTCAAGAGTTCTGAATCCTCAGAATTGTACAGAATTGTTTTCTTGGCGGAAGTTTACACGTCACAAAATCTAAAACAGTGCCAGGTTAGGATTAATTCAAGTATACATTTCATCACGATTTTACGAGCAATAAATCTTACAAAGAGAATAGCCCGTTAGGTTCTTCCAGTGCGACGTTAATTAAAATACCTACCAACCTCATAAAAGAGATGTGAATTCTCCATATGAGGCATTTTCTGTCAACTAAATGTAGGTTATTCAAATGCGATTTCAGCACTCTTCGCCGATAAAAATTGCAAAGGTAGTTTATTAACGTCACACTAGAGCAAGACAGTGGGCTATTAAAATTCCAAAGAAGGAATTCCGAATTCGTATCGTCGACTTAGAGCAGAAACTCATTAATTGACAAAAATTAGTTTTTAGGTCAAAAGTAAAAATTCGAAGCATTTTGGTAGTTGTTGAGAAGCCTTTTATATGAAGTGAAGCGAACTACGCAGTTTCAGTTCGCCCCTGGTTTTAGTTCTCATTTCTTGTTTACTGCCCCTTTTGCTGGTTTCAGTTCGCACTTTCGCGAGTGCGAGTGTTGCCTTCTTCCTGTCTGTTACTATGTATCTTCTGTTTCTGTCCTGATGTTATATATGTGCTATGTTGAATAAAATACTTGGTGTGGTATGGTATTTTAATTAACGTCGCATTGGAACAACACAACAGGATATTATAAAATACTTGGAAAGCTGAAATTAATTAATCCGCTGTAAGTAACTAATAAACGTCGCATTGGAGCAACACAACGGGCTATTGGCGACGGTCCGGGATCGAAGGGAAAGATCCGAGGACAATATCCCGTAACTTTGAACCTCGGTTAGATCACGAGGTCACACCTGATCTGGCACCACTCTCCAAACTGTTTTGCTGTGAATTGAAGGTAGAAATCTTACATAAACGGTTGATATCGGGTATATATTCTAAAGAACCTAGAAAGTGAAACCAAGATTAAATTTATAACCAGACATTTCAGTAATATACTTTTGTTCAAACGGAATGCAATGTGGCAATGTTCTCATCTTCATAAAAACTAGCATTTAGTGACAGAAAACGCATTTTCGAAAAATTACAGTTAATGAGTTTCTGCTCTAAGCCGACGATGTATGATAGTTGACTAGTTAGCACCAATTAGATTAAATGTATCCAAAGCGGTGATGAGCTACAAGTTTAGGTAACACCGATGTATATCACGATTGACCTTTTGGGTAGAGAAAGTAAAAGCTTCATTTCCGTCTGGCTTGTTTTTGCACTAAAAATCCCTCTCATAACAACTTTCCAATTATGTTTATTAAACAAAGCTCATAATATTCCACTAGACCTAAAAAAATAATGAATTCTGGTAAAGAATCAGACAATCCAAATACCACAATTCGAGATCAAATTTGATTAAATATCCACATAGCGAAAGTTCAGAACTCTTCATTTGATCATTTTTAAAGATTCAGAAAGCACTTTAAAAGTTACGGAATAATGAGATCCTCTCTTATGTCAGTGGCGGATCCCAAAAAAATTCTGAATCAGGGGTAGAAGTTGAAAATAGAAAAAACGGGTACATAAAAAGAAATCGGGAAAAATGGAAAAGACCATGTTAGCCTCTTTTCTTTCCGAAGAAAGAAAAAGCCAAACATGAGGTCCAATTTCAGATAAATACTTTCAAAATGGAGGAGAGGATAATGTCCCCGTCGCCCAATTTCTGGAAAACGGTTGAAACGCCTTATGGGCGATCCTGGAAGAAAAACCGGGAAAAGTCTACGATTACACCGGAAAGAGAATCTGGTGTCTACCATCAAGGAGGATTTTTACTTATTTTCATCACGCGAATTTTAAAAATGACAACAGAAATATCAAATGTCCCTAGCACAATTTATCTTGCTATTTTTTATTACTTAAATTCGAACATTTACAGAGGCTGTCGTGGCTCAGTGGCTATGCCCACTGCGCTAGTGACCTGCGCGTTGTAGGCGGAGCAGGTACGATTCCTGTCATGTGCGATTCCTCCTTGGGTGTATTTCTCTCTTCTGTCAGAAGTTTCATTGTATCTGTATGTCTATTGATATTGTATGTCTATTGATATTGTATGTCTTGTGTCTCGCGCAGAATGGCCAAATATGGCCCTTGCACCGAAAACATCCTACAAACTATCAAACCTTTATATGCGTTGTGATCTATCAAATATTTCACTAATTTTTATCATTTGCAAATCAGGAGCATGTTTTTACAAGACAGAAAAAGAGGTAGGTATTTTATTAACATCATACTGGAGCAACACAACGGGTTATTGGTGACGGTCTGGGTAGCTAGGGAGGTACTTAATTCACGTCGCACTGGAGCAACACAACGGGCTGTTGGCGAAGATCCGAGATAAATCCGAAGATCCGAGAAGAGCTGAACGGAAAGAACCGAGTACAACGCATCGTAATTTTGAATCACGGTCAGATGACGATTTCAAGCCTCAGTTTGCACCCCACTCTCCAAACTTAAACACCACGCCAAAGTGAAGACATAGGCCACGATAGATTTAAAGTGATCCAGTTACCACGTACACGATTGGTCTTTGGTTCGACCTAGTTGACAGAAAAAAGAGTTATGACATGAAAAACTCCACGTAACTCGGCGGGGGCTGTGGTAGCCTGGTTGGTAGGTAGGTAATTAACGTCGCAGTAGAGCAGCACAACGTGCTGTTGGCGACGATCAATCTTGAAGGGAAAGATCCAAGGACATCACCTCGTAATTTTGAATCACGGTCAGATGATGAGGTCAACACACCTGAGCTGGCACTCCACTCTCCAAACGGTAGCCCCACTGGAAGAGTAGTGGATTAGCAACCAGAGGTTTACGAGTTCGATACTCGGTCCAACCAAAGACCGTCGTGTACGTGGGGAGGGTACACGTTAAATCTGTAGTGACCTCAAATGTTCTCACGTGGCGTCGAAGTTGGAGAGTGGGGTGCCAGCTCAGGTGTTGATCACGTCATCTGACCGTGGTTCAAATTATAAGCTGTTTTCCTCGGATCTTTGCCCTGGGACTTGATCCCGGACCGTCACCAATCCAGTTGTGTTGCTCCAGTCAGACATAAATCCAACTATCTACTAACCTTTATCAATTGATACAAATCATTGTAGGAAAGATTTAAAATTAGGTACGGCCGGTTTTGTGGAGAAATAGCCATATTTGGAGAAGCTACGCCTAACACAATGCAGACAACGTTATATAAATGGGCAAGCACACACAAGGAAAGTTTTGCTGACACAAAAGAGAAAAATACTCTCAAGCAGGTTATTAGGTAGTCTTGTTATCAAGCTACCACCTACAACTCTCGGTTTTCTAGAGCAGTGTGAAGACCGATTGAGTCACGGCGATACCAAAAGCATTTAAGGAAATACGAATCAACAATTCGACTCAGTGAAAAGGAAACAAAATTATATTTCTGCTATCTATTCTATTTCCCCAGTAATTAAGTAATGATGCATTAAAGTGCATTTCAGGGGCTGATGAAAGTTTTAAAAAATAAACGTATTGAAAGATAGAAGGAAGTAATTAACGATAAATAATGTTTAATACTTAATTAAATACTTTTAATCCTAATTAAATACTGCTCGTAAAATTGTAATCTATTCATTTTAAAGAATTTAACAAATGTTTTTAATGGTTCTTGACTCACGATTTTAATTTTGCTCTGAATCATGAGTGGGGGTAGTTGAATTAACGTCGCACTGGGGCACACGCACAACGGGCTATTTGGCGATTATATTTTTTTAACCACGGTCAGATGACTAGGTCACACCTGAGCTGGCACCCTACTCTCCAAAGTTCCACGCCACGCCAACGTGAGGACATTTGTGGCCACGACAGATTTAACATGCACCAGCCCCTTTTGTACCCGACTGTATTTGCTTGGATTCGAACTTACAACCCTTCGGTGGCTAATCCGTTACTCTTCCAGCCGGGCTACCGCGGCCCACAAAAGTAAGCAGAGGCGAATGAAGATGTTTCTCAAGAATAAATGAGGGGGGTTAAAGTCAGAGTGGTGTAAGTCACATTTTCAACAATCCTGACTTAAGTCCAGAAATACAATCTAGAAGTGCTAAACTGTTGAAAGAAAACGTGAACTAAGTCACAGCTTCAATAGTTCGCCATTAGATTGCAGCATAATACGGACATGTAAGTAAAACAAGTGAAATCCATACACCCTGTATTATAAACTAACACTTCAGAAACAATTTCCGTGTTCATCCCTGAATTTCAAACCTTCTAAAATAGGAAGATCACTTTCTCTTGGACATGTGTCTCAAGAAAACCTCTACCAGCAACCACGACCTGTTAAAAAAAAACATGCTTGATCTCCCTCCTTACATCCCACCGATTCACCATGCATTTTTTCAAAACTTGAAAACAAGTCATCGAAGAGATTGAAGATACCGGACCTTTAGAATTCATTGAAGAAAATCCATGAAAAAAATTGTTTCTGTGAATGTTCAATATTAAATTGTATTTTCATATCATTGTGTTCAAAATAAATTAAGTACATGCTTTTATTGGCAGTTTTTCACTTTTTTATCAACCTCAAAAATTATAATTATTGACTTGCACTGTGGTGTAAGTCATTTTCAGTTGAAAATTAAAGCCCAAACGTAGAACTATTTTTTCACAATTACTTTTAATCAAACCCCATATTAATATTCAATTGGTCACCGCACAAATTTGTCACTTGGAAATTTATTACAATTCTAGTAAAACCTTTTGTTTCTCAAGATGAGGATTAATCAACTTACACCACTCTGACTTTAACCCCCTTAAATGTAATCTTCATGTAAAAAATTAACTTAGTGGACATCACCAGTCTAACGTCGCCGCATTCTGGTCAAGAAAATCTAAGAAACTCATGAAACTTTTGACTAGTGGTAGGTAGTTAATTAACGTCGCACTGGAGCAACGCAGCGAGCCATTAACGACGGTCCTGGATCAACCCTGAAGAGAAAAATCCGAGGATAACACCTCGTCATTTTGAAACACGATCAGTTGACAAGGTTAGCACCTGAGCTGGCACACCATTCTCCAAACTTCCACACCACTCCAACGTTTGGACACTTAGGTATTTGGTATTTCAATTAACGTCACACTGGAGCAACACAATGGGCTATTGGTGACGGTCCGGGATCAATCCCAAAGGGAAAGATCCGAGGACAACACCACGTAATTTTGAACCACGGTCAGATGACGAGGCAACACCTGAGCTGGCACCCCACTCTCCAAACTTCCACACCACGCCAACGTGAGGACATTTGAGGCCACGACAGATTTAACGTGCACCAGCCCCCTTTGTACACGACGGTGTTTGGCTGGATTCGAACTCGCAACCCTTCGGTTGCTAGTTCGTTACTCTTCCAACCGGGCCACCGCGGCCCTTGGACACTTAGAACCATGACAGATTTAACATGAACCAGCCCCCATGTACACGATGGCTGGATCGAGTTCCAAACTCGCTACCCTCCGGTTGCTAATCAGCTGCTCTTCCAACCCGGTACCGCGGCCCCAAAATTGAGGAATTTTCGTTTTATAAAAAACAAATGTTACAGAAATACCTATCAGTATGAAGAATTTCATATTTTGATTATCAACATTAACCAACAGTAAGCAGAGGTCGAATGAAGAGTTAAACAAATATCTTTTTGCCATAAGATGGTCAGGTGAATTTTTCTTTCAGAAAAGAGTTTGCAACTATCGGGCGTATAAAGAATGACATGAAGTAAAAACTGTACATCTTGGATCTTTTTTTTTCTGTTTACCCACGTAATTCTTCTGGGGTTGTTTTTCGAGAGTTTGGGGCTGAACATTCTGAATAACCACTCAATTTATAATCTGAGAATTGATTTCATTCTCTCATGATCCTGACTCCATCATAAATCTGTTTCACCATTGTTTGAGATCCTTACTTGTTTCTTTCCATGTGTGTATATGTCCATTCCTCGATATTGTCTTTTTTGGCACAACGTGGCCAAATATGGCCCTTGTACCATAAAACCAAAAACAAACCAATCAACCTTATTGTTTTTTCTAGTTTTTTTCAGTCTTGATAGTTGTAGTTAACCCTCCAAGTGGTTTCGACGAGATATGTCTTCCATTAAGATCTGATCAATTTTGATAATGGCGAGATATCTCGTCATCAAGATATTGCCGATTTTTCGATGATGACGAGATCAAGATCTGGTGCCATTTCTTTTGACGACTAGATATCTCGTCCATCAAGACCTGATCTGATTTGTCAGTTTGACGAGATACCTTGTCGAAACAACCCCCGGAGGGTCTACGCTCTGAGGAGTAAGCACGCATTTATTCGTTTTGCAACCTGCAGTCTTCCCTGCATGATTAAACAACTAAATCAAACTAAACAGCAAAACTAAACTCGTGCGTTTTGTGAAAAATTATGGATCACTCGAGGTTTTATTCAAAACTTGACCCAAATCCCAGAAAATGCAGTACAAATATTTCTGCTTTTGATTGAAACTTTTATTTTATCGATGCTTCTAATTGGTGGATTTCACAAGTTCGAAGATTGTTAGTTCTGCGATCAAATGGCCAAATGGGATGTTCATATTTTTAATCCTCTGAGAGGTTCACACCACATATATCCCTTCTACAACCTGTCATCTGACCGTGGTTCAAAATTACGTGGTCTTTGGATCTTTCCCTTCTGGTTTGATCTCGGACTGTCGCCAATATTCCGTTGTGTTGCTCCAGTGCGACGTTAATTTACTACCTACCGTTCTACAACCAGCAGACTTCTAATCAATTTTGATCCCTCTTGACCAATAGAATCTTTCCTAGGATTCTTTCAACCAATAGATGCGGTTATTTAGTTATGGGAGTTGTAGGGGGTAAAGGTAATACACACACTACAAGGAAATTTTGTGACGCTCAGAGTTAAAGGCATTTTATAAAAGGTTAAAATTGTTATTTTCGTGATATGCAGTAGATGATTGTTTTGGGGGTTTTATGGCGGAAGAGCCATATTTGGCCATGCTGCGCCAGACACAAGACATACAACATCAAGATACGCAGTAGAAAATATGATATACAGCATGCATTTTCTAGATGGATTAAATACATACTCTTAAATATAAAATGTTTCATAAACGTATTCAAAATATTTTGAATTAAATGCAAACTGCAGCATTGTACCAAGTCTTAAACTCGTATAGTGTACGAAATTATGAGCTAAAAGTACGCTAAAACTGAAAACATTGTTTTAAACCTACATGCAAATTGCATAAAAATCTCCCAAATATATTGCATCAATATATTACAATCTTATATTGTATGATACAATGTAAGTTTTATTCAGCTGGGTTTTATCGTTTATTGTTATCACCTTCCATCTACGATTGATTTCTGTTTTATAATAGTACAATATAATCGCAAAGTTAAGGAAATTCAAATACGCAGAAACAGAAATATGAAAAAAATTTATTGTTAGTAAGACACTAACATACCGTCGTTTTACTAACAAACCTCGTATAAATCTTGACATAAAAATTTTCAGGAACGATGAGAAACCAGATACCAAATTGTAAACCAGTTGTGATACACAATTCAAAAATACGCATATAGAGGGTCTTATAACTGGTGTGAGCTTATGAGCTTTTGAAATTATTTTATTAGCATATCTGTAACCAAATAATGTTAAAATCTGATAAACCCAAAAACTGGACTCACGAGGTTTGATAGTAAAACGACGATACGTTGTTATATTTTTCGAGTTCTTTTTATTTAGTTTCAGTTGTAAGTTTTTCATCGATTTTTTTTTTTCATATTTTATATCTCGCACGCTGAAAAGCGAAATGAAATAAAAAAAATACATGAGCGCAAAGAAAATATAATTCACTTCAGTATTCACGTTTAAAAAGGTTTTTAACCAAGCAAATTAAAAGTATTCAAATCAGAAAATATGCATCTCCAGTAAAAAAAAGACACAAAAATTGCAGAACTTGCTACCCAGAATCTTATTTAAAAAATGAATAAAAAGTTACAATAGGGAATAACGCAAATATTGTATCTGAATTGAAAATTTTCTGTTTCCGAATCAATTAGGGGGGAAAGGGGGGAGAACACAAACTCGATGAACGCAAAGCGTAACGACTTCCTTATTTACTTCCCATCAATTGGATGTGGACAATTAATTTCTAAATCATTCGCAAGATCTAGTTTTGATTTAAAGAGTCCACAATGTAAGCAAGCTATTTCAGACTTTGTCAGAATGAATGGTGATCCTCAAATATCTCCACATCAAATGTCGGGCCCAGCCGAAATTGTTTCGGTTCATCAAATCAGGCACTGATTAATTCAACCACTGAAATTTAATCGTATCCCTTCGAGTAATTAATCTGGTAGCTCATCTGTGTACTCGTGGCGAATATGTGAATTTTCAAGTGTGATTTTAAAATAATAGAAATCTTAATTTTCCGATTGATATTTTCACTATCTAAAAGGTTGGCGGGAAGATGTAGCCAGTTGGAAGGGCAACTGATTAGCAACCGGAGGGTTGCGAGTTCGAAACTCGGTCCAACCAAATACCGTCGGATAGACGGGGGGCTAGTGCACGTTAAATCTGTAATAACCTCAAATGTTCTCACGTTGGCGTGGTGCGGAAGTTTAAGATTGGGGTGGCACCTCAAGACATATGTAGGACTTTTATTTTTAAGGGAATAATGTTGATACCCTACTTGCACTTCCATGTTAATTAATTGAACATGAGACTTGAATTTTAAGATAGTTCAGAAATTCAACTATTCTTCAAGCTCGTAGGTATTCAATTCAACTTCATGTGTATATATATATATATACACACACATGAATATATAATATATATATATATATATATATTATATATATATATATATATATATATATATATATATATTATAATATAATATATACAAAGAATCACATACAAAGATGAAGTCATATAGAAGTCATTAACAAAATGATGTTTAATCCAAAGCAAACAAAACAGACATTAATAGGGTATGTGACCACCCCTCATCCTCATACAAAGTTTACAGCGTGTGACCATGCTTTCCATGAGGTGATCAACCACCCCAGAGTCAAGTAATCGCCATTCCTCCTGTAGAGCAGTTTGCAGCATTGTGAGAGTGACTGAGGGTGGGAAACGTGCAGACACAGCACGGCTGACGGCATCCCAAACATTTTCAATGGCATTAAGGTCGGGTGAGTACGCCGGCCAATCCATACGCGCAATCCCCTCACTCTCCAGGTAGTCGTCGATGCTGGCTCGATGGGGACGCGCATTATCATCCATTAAAACGAAAGCAGGACCAACTGCTGCAGCGTACAATTTCACAGTGGGTTCTAGGACTTGATACCGGACAGCCGTCACAGAAATCCGTCTATTGATATGCAGGTCGGTGCGATATCCAAACGAAATCCCTGCCCTCACCATGATGCTTCCACCTCGGAATGCGTGATGCTCGAAGATGTTCTGGGGCCGATTGCGTGTACCTTGTTCTTTACAGACACTTACACGCTTGTCATCTGGCTCCAGGGCAAATTTGGACTTATCCGTGAACATAACGCAGCTGTTTGGCGTGTTTGGAAATGTTTCCATAATCGTGAAATGACGGAATGATGAACGCTGAAGAAAAGAGCAACATCTGTGATTGATTGTCCTGCTTCAAGGCGTCCCACAGAACGCTAGCGCTCACTATCTGCCATTCGTTTTCTAGAAGCCATAGAAACACGTCTGTCTTGAAAACTAATCGTACGAAAGTTCTAAACATCTTTTATCAGCACTTACATGAAACTCCTCTAACTCTTCACAATGCTGGCTTCTTATACGACTGCCTCTCGACAGGAAACCGTGATTGGCTGTTACAGAACATATTTGCATACTTCCATCTACCTCTCCAGCGAAATGCAGCCTCTCAAATTCAGATTGGCTTCCGGAAATTAACATATTCCTCTCCGGGCTTAACTTTTGGCAGTGAGTGTATAATAAACAATCAACTTACAAAATATTAAAAATCAAACATACAAAACGTTAAAACGTAAAGTAACAGAAATGCAGACCAGCAAAACGCAAAAGGTCAAAAATGCAGAAAAGCAAAAAGCCAAAATACTGGGGTGCAAAAATAGTCAAACAGAAGCCAGAAAGCAGAACTGTCCATGTATGAGCGCTGAAGTTGCAGACATAGCATGGATAGCAATATAATTCAATATTACAAAACAAAGAGAAATTTAGGAATTTAAACTTAAGGATACCAAGAAAATTTCGAAAAAATGAAGTGTTGGTTGATGAGGGCGTCATCAGGGAGGAGCCTCACCCAGTCAACACAATATGGTGTTTTCTGCGTGTGGGCGGCAGTTCACCAAAAGTAGCCCACACACCCCTCCAAACACCATAAGCAGAAAGGCAAAATTAGAAAATCAAAACCTGGGACATCCAAGGACATATATATATATATATATATATATATATATATATATATATATATATATATATATATATATATATATATATATATATATATAATATCGCAACGGGCTGTTGGCGATATATATCGCCAACAGCCCGTTGCGTTGCTCCAGTGTGAAGTTAATTAACTACCATTGACATACACAATCTAACATATATCATATGGGAACATTTGGACAACAGAATTAAAATTCTCATAGATCGTCTGGGTGCTTGTTTACACTGAAAATCCCTCTCACACATACTCTCAACGTCCCGTCTCATGGCTTGTTTTTCAAATACGATTTCAGCACGTCGCAAATAAAAATTCCAAAAACTCAATTCCGAATTGTTATATGATAGTTGATTAATCAATGCCCATTAAATTAACTTAAAAAGTTTCCAAACGGCGATAAACTAATTTTCATATAACCCTGATATGTGAGCACTATGCGTAATTGAAGAAAAAACTTTGCTTTCCGTCTGGTTTTTGTTCACACTGAAAATTCCTCTCGTTCCATTTGGGTGACCGGAAGTAAAGCCCTCGTCTTCCTATGAATTTTTTTGTTTGTTTCACTGAAAATCTCATTATATATAGTTGAGTATATATAACGTACCTTGTTTATTATATTATATCTTGATACATGAGTCCGGCGTGTTAACACCGATTTCACGATGACCTCTATAAACTAGTGACGCAGTATACATTAAATGGACACTAGAAAGAACAGTAAGAATAGAAGAGGAATCACAAATTTCCTCTAAGAGAATTCTAAAAATGTTCTCTCCAGTGCAATCGAACAAGATATGGTCAAAAGTCTCATCAAGACAAATAAGGCACTGGTTGGAGTCAGCCAGATGAAAACGATTCAAGTAGGCCTAAGTTACAATGTGACCTATTCTGGCTTAAGCATAAGTGGCGACTGCTCTAGGGATTTTTTGAATGGAAATGATCATTATGCTCACTCTCTGGAATTGAAAAAGATGGCGATTCATTCCAGTGTTCCTACATAAAGTACACCAAAGTGATGGAGCCACTCTCCTGACTCTACCCAGACACCTAAAGAGAGTAGTTTCTGACAAAGGAACTGAGCCCTATCGTGGTTGAAAATTTAGCTCACTTAGTCATTTTATTGCCATTTACTTCGTAATGCGCAGGAACCCACTGAAAACTGATGTCTGTCTTTTAATTTAACAAGAAAAGATGAAATTGATCCAGAAAATATTAATTTTATCAGTAACTGTTTTAACCTATTTTAAGTAATAATAATAATATTGATTAATTAATTAAGTCTAAAACCGAGAAAACGTGAATAACAATTAAAAATTAAGTTTATTAAAAAGGAGAAAAAGCTAGACAGTCTTCTGAGTAAAAGCTTCTATAAATATCTACCGATATCTTGTAACTGATAACAATGAGAATATAATCTAATGTTATAAATTAAAAAGAATTGTCATTCAAATATATTTGTAATTGAAACGTTTTAAAAGCAATGTATCAAGTTATAAGTTTCGTTTCATTTCAACTCTACACTGAATTATCTCAATACTTTTGTTGAACTGAAATGTTCCATTTCTCTATTATTCAATAGCTAACTTATCACTAAGACTTAGTAACTAACTTAACTAAGACTTCTAATATAAGCAAATCAAGGAGTTCTGAGAGTAATTAAAAACCATTAAGAAAGTGAGTTGAGCTTGAAATGCAAAATTATTACAAAAATTTAAATAAACCCTCCTTTAGTCATTATGAAACTTCAATGTTCCATCATTTTGTTTGAAATTTCTGTTGATATATCTCTGTTTAGTTGCGTGAGGATCAAGTACAATAAATGCAAATACACTGCCTCATGATTTTGTTAAAGTTCCTTTTTCCACCGATAGATAGCAGCACGATTCAATTTAAATTAACATTCTCATCTTGTAACTGATAACAATGTTACAGATGAGCTTTCAGATTAAATTAAAAAACGGTTGTGCTGTCGTTTCAGAAAAACTTTTTTAACAATGTTGCTCAAGTTGTTATTGTCGTTCCTTTCATCCAGTTGCAGTTCTTAACGTTCCAAAAGATTTAAACGTGTTAAAAGGAAAGTTACTGAATGTACATTTTATTGCAAAAATGCAATGATTTAGTAAACTTTTATTGCTAAGTTCTTAAGAAATGGGAAAAAATGTTTTGATGTGAGAGTGAGCTAATAAAACATTATGGTTGACACTACATTTCAATTGACAAAAGATGATGCTAATTCGCTATGCACGATGCATGGTATGGTCCTCAGGAAGAGTTGGTTTTTATAGCACAAAGGGTCATATTTGGGAAAGCAGCTCAAAATATAAGACAAAGTCAAGTAATGCATATTCATAACACAGCTAAAGTTTTAACTGTCACAGTAGACATACCCAGGGAAGAATCGAACCTGTACCGCTTACAACTCGTAGGTTGCTAGCGCAGTGAGTTTACTCACTGGGCCACGATGGTACTCAGGATATGTAGGACATGTGAAGATTTGAATTGTCCTTTTACAGTAATTTTCTGCGAAACAACATGTAATTAGACCTGGACCACAATAGAGTACGTAGGATGTGGGAAATTTGAGTTTTTGATAGTCACTCTTGAATCAACACTGATGAGGCACTATTGGATACGTTGTGAGATGTAAACATCCGCCAAGACAATGGAGTGTATGCCAAATATTGATATTTATTTTTACTTTTGATGTAGGTAGGTAGTTGAATTAACGTCTCACCGGAGCAACACAAATGGCTATTGGCGACGGTCCAGGATCAACTCAGAAGAGAAAGATCCGCGGATAACACCACGTCATTTTGAATCATGGTCAGTTGACGAGGTCAACACCTGAGATGACATTTCTCTAAATTTCCACACCACGTCAAAGTAAGGACACTTGAGGCCACTACAAATTTAACGTGTACCATACCCCACGTACACGAAAGTTTTTGGTCAAGTATCGAACTCGCAACCCTCCGGCAGCTAATCCGCTAATCTTCCAACAGCGGCCCCAGTATCAAAATGAATAACATTCAACTGAAATGTTTTCAGACAATCATTTTCGTTTCTATTTTAATTTGTAATTGATACTTGATATAGTACATCTCTGCTTGAACTTTGAAACGAGAGCTTTGAATAAACTATACATTTGTTTGTTCTAAACTATATATTCAGAAATCTTAGTGGTGCAGAGACTTTCATCGGAATTTTCAGCACATCAACCAAGAAACCATTTACAGAATATATTTCATGAGTTCGCGTTTACTATTGCAAAACTAAAAAGTTTCTGAAGATATTCAAACTACTTCTGTCAATATGGTCACGTGTTGGAATTATTTTCTGATTGGATGGTAGAGTTAACAATAGACTTAATAGTTTTTACATTCCCTGTGAGGCGTGTCTCAGGTTTTTGTAGTACAAATGTCAGTTCAACTTTATGAACCTTTGGATTCAATTTTCTCTGTTTAACTGTTTGGTACAAACTTTCTCAATATTTCGAAATTGTATCAAGGTACTAACTGTCTTTAGTTCTTCAAATATGGCGCAAGGGATTGGACAAGGATTTGGACAAGCTGAGCCACAGGACCGTCAAATAAGAAATGCGAAAAGGCAAAAACAGGATTGAGGAATAGAGTAGTTGAATGAAAGCAGAAAAAATCGCTTGGAGGGGGACCAGGGAGCGAGACCTCGTGTTTACTCAAGACAGAAAACCCCATGAGAAAAGAAAAGATCACTAGAATTCCTCAGGTCCGTGAAGCCCATATAAACCTAAAGGAGCCTCAGAGGGCATCAAAGTACTCGATTTCCATACACCAAATGAACAAAAAGGAATTTGATGGTTGTTTTGGAGTTTTATAGCGCGAGGGTTATATTTAGCCATGCTGCACCAGACACAAGATATACAATATCAAGTAATAGACATACACATACAATGAAAGTTTTACAAACACAGGAGAGAAATACACCCAGGTAGGATGCACCTGAAAGGAACCGAACCTTAAAAGAATTTGAATTTTTTTATTGGTAAAATTTTAGGTTCTAAAATCTTTTCAACCATAAATTTTGATATCATTCCACTTCTGTCTGTCTAAAATACTATGTAATTTGCGTGCCTTTATCGTTGCTAACGTGAGTAACTTCTTTCTAAGCAATTACCAGTATTAAGGACTCTATAAAATGTTTTTTGTTATAATTTATTTTTAAATTGGAAACAGCTAGGAAGTAAACTATAAAAATAGTCTTCAACTTGAAGTTCCATCTTCAATCATTTTACCTTTTCGTATTGCTTTTGTAGATAAAATGACTAAAAGAGAAAATTATTGAAATTACAGGAAAAAATTCAAAGTGCATTTGTCAAGATTGAAATTGTGATTACCAAAACCTTAAAAAATGTTCCAAGTGGTCAAATTAAAATCGTACCTCGCAACAAAATCACTTCATTTAACTCACCAAGTGGTTTCGAAGAGATATCTCGTCCATCAAGAGCTGACCAATTTTGCTAATTACGAGATATTCAAATCATCATTCATCAAGACTCTTCATCAAGGTATTGCAGATATTTTTATGATGACGAGATCAATTTCTGATCAGTTTCTTCTAATGACGAGATATCTCGTCCATCGAGATCTGACCAATTTGTGATGACGAGGTATTCAAATCATATATTCAACAAGACTCTTTAAGATGTGTCCGACTTTTTTAAGGATGACGAAATCAAGATCTGGCCAGTTTTCTTCTAATGACGTGTTATCTCGTCCATCAGATCTGGTCAGTTTTGCTAGTGACGAGTTACCTCGTCGAGACAACAAGAGGGGAAAATTTAAAAATCGCTCTATATCTAATCATGAAAGGTGTCACTTCTATTCAAAAAAATACACATTCTGAAGTTATTGGCGTACCTAAATGCCGACTAAATAAAGTTCTATAGTGTTTTTACTTCCCAAATTCAAAAATTATACTCATCTCAATCAAAGCCGTTCCTGAGACATTAGCTACCCACATGAAAGCCCCAATAAGCTGCCCCTTCACTGAAAAACCTTTACTTTCTGTACATCAATCATTTGAATATTTTGATGCCCCCATTTTTCGAACAATACAAATGCACGCCCAATCAGGAACGGCCCTAGTATCAATCCACTAATATATTAACAAACATGTATTCAGGATAATATACAATATTTCCCATATTATTACCATATGATTAAATATGACTCGCATCGTATGCTTTCCGAATGAATGTCAGGATGAGCTATTTATGTTATTTATGATTTATTACCCCTCGGATATTACATTCTCCGGCTACATAGCAGAATATGTTCTCCTTCATTTGTCACCCAATGCAACATTACATAAACCCCTCTTTATATGCAGGGTACGAACAGTACTCGTCTTATAAAGCTATGTATTAATATCCCATACTAAAGATTTCTCATATGAGCGAATATTTCTGCTTAGTTATATATATTGTGAGAATATTCTTCACCTTTTTTAGAAACCTTTTTTTGATACCGACCAACCCCTTGGAAGCCTCTTTCTTTAAATTGTATTACAATATTAATAAAATAACTGCGATTGATTAATTTGCTGTTATTTAGTTTATACTTGTAGATTAGAATCAGGAATGTGTGTGCGCGCATAAAGAAATCATAAATTGCAATGAACGTTAACGTATTTTATTTATTAGCTCTTAAGTGGTTTCGACGAGATATCTCGTTCATCAAGATCTGATGAAATTTGCTAATGACGAGATATCTCGTCCTTAGTATAATTATTGCCGATTTTTTTATGATGACGAGTACAAGATCTGTTCAGTTTTCTTCTAATGAGGAGATATCTCGTCCACAATGATCTGGTCACTTTTGCTAATGACACGATACCTCGTCAAAACAACCACCAGGAGGGTTAATAATAACTTATTTTTACTTGTTGAAATCCATTCCCATGCAGTATCCAAAAGCTAATACTATCCTTGAGCCAAAAGTTCAATACTATTCCTTTCAGGAAAATGGCTTTTTAGTTATTGAAGTGATTTGGTGTTTATTAAAATAACGATGGACTTACATTCAGGGTTCTGAGAAGGAGGGGACAGCAGGGCCCTTTGTCCCGGATCTCACAAGACAATGTCAGATACTAATCCCTTCCCCAATGTCAAGCTTTCAAGTAACATCAGTAAGCAAAATACGTTTTAAATTAAGTCAAGGAAAATACAATACAACTTCATTGCGTGAAAAGTCCGGATCAATTAGCTCCGATTTCACGGTGTCTTCTATACAATCTAAAGGCAATGGTCATCAAATAAAACTAGAAAAAAGCAATAACAATCGACTGGGAAGTACACAAGCTTGTCAAAATTTCACTGAAACATTTCTCCGCTACAGGAAAAAGAGTTGTATTCCAATGCCTTCTCTCCGGACAAACACCTTCAAGGCAACTCTCCAGCAAACTCAAGGGCACCTTCTAGCCCACAAGATGAAACGTGTACAAACACTCTTGAGTAACAATCTGATCCTGGTTGAAAAGTGGGAACTGGTCAAAGGACCCTCTTAAATTCCTTAGGTTCGCTCTTAGAGAGACCCTCTTAGGTTCCTTTTAAATTACTCTCCTGATGGGTTTTTTTGACGAGGTATCTCGTCATTAACAAGTGAACAGATCTTTATAGACGAAATATCTCGTCAATGGACGAAAACTGATCAGATTTGATCTCGTCATCATTAAAAAATCTGCAATATATATGTATATATTGACTAGCTGAGTTACCTGGCGTTGCTCGGGTTGAATTGTTTGTAATTCATAGTAATATTACTCATTGTTATTCCTATGGGGATTTCAAATTGATTTTTGTCCCCTCTACAGAACCAGGAAAATTAGAACGGGTGTAATATCTAGATTATGTTTCACGCAGGATTCTAATGAATGAATGCAACAAATTCGGTGTTAATTGGTAAGATAGTGATCGCAAAAATGTTCAATGTTATTCCTATGGGGATTGCAAATTGTTTTTCGCCCCCTCTGCAGACCCAGAACAAATCCAATTGGGGTTAATATATAGCCTATGTGTCTCGCAGAATTCTAAAGAATTAATGTACCAAATGTAGTGTGAATTGATCTGACATCGATCGTTTAAATACTCAATGTTGTTCCTAAGGGGTTTCGAATTGTTTTTAGCCCCCTCTGCAGATCCAGAACCAATCCGATTTGGGTTAATTTATAGCCTGTTTCTCGCAGGATTCTCAAGAATGAATATACCAAATTTGGTGTGAATTGGTCTGACAGTGATCATAAAAATACTCAATGTTAGTCTTATGGGGATTTCAGATTGTTTTAGTCCCCTCTGGAGACCCAGGACAAAACCAAAGGGTTTAATTTATAGCCTATGTTCCTCGCAGGATTGTAAAGAATGAATGTTTCAAATTTGGTGTGAATTGGTCTAATAGTGATCGTAAAAATACTCAATGTTAGTCCTATTTTTATTTTGAATTTCTTTATCCCCCTGCTGACCCAGGACAATCGAACGGGGTTAATATATGTGGGGGCCTATGTGCCCCGCATAATTCTAAAGAATGAATGAACCAAATTTAGTATGAATTGGTCCAACATTAATCGCATAAATACTCAATATTATTCCTAAGGGATTTCGAATTGTTTTTAGCCCCTTCTTCAAACCCAGGACAAATTGAATGGGGTTGATATGTACCCTATGTTTCCCGCAGGATTCTGAAGAACGAATACACCAAATTTGGTGTAAATTGGTCTGATAGGGATCATAAAAATACTCAATATTGGTCCTGTGGTTATTTCGAATTGTTTTAGCCCCTCTGTTGATCCAGGACAATTCGAACGGGGTTAATATAAAGCCTATGTGTCCCGCAAAATTCTAAAGAATGAATGCACCAAATATAGTGTGAATTGGTCTGACATTGATCGTATAAATACGCAATGTTATTCCTATGGGGGTTTCGAATAGCGTTTTAAGCCCCCTCTGCACATCCAAGATAAATAGTACGGGGGTTAATATGTAGCCTACGTTACCCGCAGGGTTCCAAAGAATAAGTGTACCAAATTGGGTGTAGATTGGTCATACGGTGTATGCTTGTATAGAGAACAGACAGACGCCAACTCTGCTTTATATGTATAGATGACAAGGTATCTCGTCATAATCAAAATTGATCAGATCTTGATGGAAAAGATATCTCGTCGAAACCACTGGAAGGATTGTGACGACCTGAACCCATGTTACTCCAGAAATCGCACGACTTCCATCTGATTTCATTAAGTAAAGTAAAGAAGCACAATAAAAGTTTACGCAAGAAAATAGCACTCATTTAAACTCTTATGTCAGAAAACGGGGATTTGTAGTATTTTAAATATACGGGTGATAAAGTAGGAATAGAAGATAAGACACACGATAGAAAGAACATGGACATATGTGCACTATTCATTTCAATCTAGGATAACATCAGAATGTAAGTAGATAAAACGCTTGGATAAGTCAGTAGAGCAAAAGAAATGACTAAGCAAAGGAGAGTTGATAACGATATTTCTCTTTCTTCGGAAGACTACTTGATAAATTTGAACTATTGTTCCAATTAAGTTTGGTACATGTGTTTATCTCCATGAATACTAGTGTTTCGTTGGGTTGCACGATATATCACATAATCAAATAAAAATCAACATAAGATAAATTTTAATTGACTAAATTCAAAAAAGCAACTTGAAATTCCATACATTACAATTGGTTCAATATTTGATTTTTGAATTTAAAAACCGCTAATAAGCTTGAATTCAAATTATATACCGAGTATAAGGGGTAAATTCATTCTTTATACATCTTTGTTTTCATTCTTTATACATCTTTGCTTTCAGAAAGGTAAAGGTATTTGTGAATAACAATGGAGTTTATCGATATACACATATCAATTAAAAATATGTTATTGGGAGTCAGACACAAATATTGACCATTCATTTAAACTCGCACTTTGCCTTTTAATTATATAAATATAAACAAGTAACTATTTTAAATTTAGCAGCATCCAGCTGGTCATACCATCTTTCAAATTTCTATATTTAGAAACCAATTGTTAAAGAAATAATAACGTTTTGTGTGGCACCACAGGAACTATAATAGCTCATTATATGATTTTTTCATTTTACAGGACCCGGTTGGAAGAGCACCGGATTAGCAACCAGAGGATTGCGAGTTCGAAATTCAGTCCAGTCAAAGACCGTTGTATAAGTGGGGGATGTTGCACGCTAAATCTGTCGTGGCCTCTTATGTCCTCACGTTGGCGTGGTGTGGAAGTTTGGAGAGTGGGGCGCCAGCTCAGGTGTTGACCTCTTTGTCTGACCGTAGTTCAAAATTACGAGGCGTTGTCCTTGCATCTTTCCCTTCGAGATTGATCCCGGACTGCCGCCAATAGCCCGTTGTGTTGCTCCAGTGCGACGTGAATTAACTACTTACCTTCTCGTATAATGTTCATTAAATTTCCCATGTCCTAAGAGAGCTTATGTAGCGAGCTGAAAACAGTTGTGTTGACTCCGGAATTCCAGATAGAATGCGTTCATTTCATTCATTTCCAGAGCTCAGCGTTCGCTAGTTTTGTTGTTTCAGACAAAGATTTCTACTTTATATAGAGATAGTTTTATTGAAATAGTACAGCTTCCTCCAAATGGCGGTTGTCTTGAGCATTTGCAAATATTAGAACTATTATGACTGGTGTTCAAATGTTCACTGTCGCACGAACCTAAAGTACATATGCGCCAATTTTCAACCAATATCAAGATAATTGTCATTTTATCCCTTCTGGTCGTTTATTGTATCCTCGAAAACTGCCCTGTGGTGTCCAACCTCTGGTGTAAAAACCTGTTCCAAAATGTCAGTAGTTCTGGGCAAGGGACAATTTGTTTTTCCAACTGGGATCTTCATTCCCCTTGGAGTAATAGGGCAATTTTGTCTCGACGAGATATCTCGTCCTTAACAAAATTGGCCAGATCTTGGGCGAGATACCTCGTCGAAACGCTTGGAGGGTTAAAGAAGTTGACTGTTTCTGGAACATTTATATCTGTTTCTTCGTGAATTAAAAAAATTCCATTATTTACCAAATCAGTGTTGAAAACACAAGAGGCTGCGTTTTCAATTTTCTAATTGACTGCAAAATTCAAGAGAACGGCCGTTTTGACCTCACCCAAGTTGTGATTTCATCGATCAGGCTCTTTTGGAACCCGTTAACTTTCGTGTTTCTCTTTCACACCCGCCGGAAACCATGGTATTTTTAGTGTAGAAAAAGTTTTATTTTTCAGTCTATACATTAGCTCTCTCGTCGCGTTTACAAATTGCTGCAGCAACACCGAGATGATTGATTTCGCTGTTACAAAAATTGCTCAGCGGAGTTTTTATCGAGGTCATTTCCGGCATTCATCTCGCTGAACTAATTCGAACAAACTTTTTCTATAAATACACGTCCCGACATTCTCTCCACACCATTCCAAAATCCCGTTCGAAACATTAAGTAACAGTAAATTGTTTGAGCTGGAATTAATTTCTCGTGGAAAATTCGAATCTGGAAATTACAGCAAAATTCTAAATCCGAAAGCAACGGAAATGAAGTAGGACCTTGATTATCCAACCCTCTCATCCGGAACTCAGTAAGACGAGGTCCGTTTTCGCCGAGATTATTCTTTTTAGAGGCGATTCAATTTTCATAGTTTCGAATGTTCTTCAAAGGGTTTGAGAGGACTGGAATAAGAATGTATGCTTGCCCTTTCCAGTCTTGTGAACGGGCACATCAGATACCTATTTCAGGGCCAAAAGGTTTCACCGTCTTGCCTGAAATATAACACTGAATAGACCTCACCAAGTCATCTTCTAGACAGCGTTGGTCTGGAAATAGAGGATCTCTGTGGAAGTCCTGGTCTTGTGTTGGACTTTTAAAGCGTGTTCGTACTCATGGACTTGTTCCACCTGTTTTACTCATAGAGGAAATATGAAAGTAGAGTGAGAAACGGTAACGTTTTATTTGCCCAGGATCATGTGACCAAAACTAGTACTAACGTGACCTTAGATTACTTTCGTCTGTTGGGTGGAACCTAAGCTTCGTCATTTGATTCCTCCAAGGAAAGGGAGGGGGAGCAGTAGGCCAGTTGGAAGAGTAGCGGAATAGCAACCGGAGGGTTACAAGTTCAAAACTCGGTCCAACCGAAGATCGTAGCGTCTACGGCGGCTGGTGCACGTTAGCCTCAAATGCTCTCACGTTGGCGTGGTGTGGAAGTTTGGAGAATGGGGAGCTCAGATGTTGTCCTCGTCATCTAACCGTGATTCAATAAACGTGGTGTTGTCCTCTGATCTTTCCCTTGAGGATTGATCCCGGACCGTCGCCAATAGCCCGTTGTGTTGCTCTAGTGGACGTTAATTAACAATCCTTATCATGGAACGGAAGAAGATGTCTATCCATTGATTGATGCCTGATTGGCCCATTGATTGAACATCTGATAGTAGTAGATTTTGGCAATTTCCCCACTTTTGTAGCCAATCTATAGAAATGCGCATTCACACACCTTCTTGGTCATAAGATGGTATATCGCCAAACAAGATAATAAGATACCAAATCGACCAACCAAGTCCATTTTTCACAGAGTAGTTACATGATTAGTAGTCGACATGTTGGTCACACTTTTTGAAGCTCCTCTCTCAATAGCAATGCTCAGTATACTAGCATTTCTCGTCTGTGGTTTGACTAGACCTTAAGGAATAAGTAACAAGCAAAAAGTTATGTCTTGGCATAATCAATGCTGTTGAAAAAGACTCGTGACAGAACTACTAAACAAAGACAATGCAAGAAGTGTCAAACAAAATTTTATTCTGAAATCTTTGCGTGCTGTTTAAACAATTTCCAGATTTAACCAGCCCCACGTACACGACGGCCTTTGGTTAGGTCGAGTTTCGAACTAGCAACCCTCCGGCTGATAATGTACGACTGTACCTACTGGGAAACCCCGGGACCCCTCCTCAAAATAAACGAGTCATTCTTATGCAGACCATCACAATGCAGACTTGGTGTTAGGAAACAGTTCTCGTAGTAGACAAGCATTCACCAGTCATGTGGTAGTATGCTCAGTCATAGTTGTTTCTATTGTTATTATGTAAGATACTCGTCATTCGAAGTCTGGAAAAAACGTGATTAAATTTAAGAATATTGTAGGTCAAATAATCAAAGAAACAAATCATTCGGAATTGGTGAATAAAACTATTCTAATGTTTTCTGCACGTACACCACAAGATTTAGAATACTCCTGTTTGTATGTCGTGCATGTCAACAATTTTAAAACATTTCTAACCTGAGCTAGTATGAATATTCGTTCTTTTTTGTCTTCAGAAGCAAATAGGTAGGTAGGCAGTTAATTAACGTCCCACTAGAGCAACACAGCGGGCTATTGGTGACAGTCCGGGATCAAAAATCCAAGGACAACACCTCGTATGTAGGTCAGATAACGAGGTCAACTCCTGAACTGGAACTCCACTCTCCAAACTTCCACACCACGCCAACGTGAGGACATTTGAGGCCACGGAAGATTTAAAGTGCCTCGGCCCCCGCGTACACAATGGTGTTGGGTTGGACCTAGTTTCCAACCAGCAAATCTCCGGTTGCTAATCAGTTACCCTTCCAACTGGTCTACCGCGATCCTCAGAAGTAAATAGAATCGTTTATAGACAGACGTGGAAGTTTGTTCCATCATCGAACTTCCCATCGATTTTTAGTTACAAAAGTAGAAGTAGTGACGACACAGCACGCAGAAAAAGGAACCCTTACAAGTTATGGAATGAAATCTAAAAAGTGCATCCACAACACAATGCAGCGCCAGCGTTCCGAACCAACAACAAACAAAATTGTTTCCTCACCTACTACCTGCCAATCCGAACTGAATACATCTTGAAATGCCCCACAGGGGCAAGTAAATAAACGCAAAATGGGTAAATAGCTTTTGCTATTACTGGAGACAATTGTAAATTTTTTCTATACTAAAATATTTATGGAAAACGTGAAATTCAATTCACCGTTCCTTTTTTCCCTTGGCAGAAGAATTTCGATGTAAACGTAAAGTTTATGGTAATTGTTAAAATCGCGGAAAAAGCACTTGGGGATTCGGGAGAGAATAGCGACAGAAAAAAATCACGACTTTTATATAAACTGGGCTATCAAAATTCAATGCGATGTAAAGAAGGAAAAAAGGTGATAACATCTCTCTTTTCTGTTTGAATAAATGCATTTTGGAGAGCATGTTAGTCTGCATTGTTTTTGTACGTTGTAAAGAAATATTGGCAATAGGATAGTAGGGTGGTGGGTTTGAAACTAATTTTAAAATGAGGAAATCAAGCAACAAATATTCGTCTGGGGAAATGAATGCAGTTTCGAAACCAAATTATACGTGGTGTAAGTCAATGCATATAATCATGTTATCAGTACAACTATCTAAATAAAATAAAATGTGAACTCTTATTTTCTGCATGTGTAAGAGACGCATTTAAATCTAACTTCAAGCAAAGTAGTAGTACGGAATACTTGGACACTAGTTTTATCTTTTGTTACTATTTCAGTGAAAAGCAGATGGCCCTGGAATTTCTTCACCTTATCACTTGTGTTCGAAACCGATCAAAGACCGTCGTGTACATGGGGTCGGTGCACGTTAAATCTGTCGTGGCTTCAAATGTCCTCACCTAGGCGTGGTGTGGAAGTTTGGAGAGTGGGGTGCCAGCTCAGGTGTTGATCTCGTCATCCGACCGTGGTTCAGAATTACAAAGTGCTGTCATCGGATCTTTCCTTTCTGAATTGATCCCGAACCGTCGCCAATAGCCCGTTGTGTTGCTCCAGTGCGATGTTAATTCAACTACCTACCTATCTAACTTACCACTAATTCAGTGGTGAACTACAGAAATTAAGTTGCAATACAATCTCTACTATTATAAAAGGAAGCGCGCGCTCGTATGTGTGTGTGCGTGTGTGCGTGCGTGCTGTGTCCAGACGAATCAATAGCACTTACAGCCATGAAATTTGGCACACAGGCAGTCCTAAAGGTGACTGAATGGCCCTCGAAGCCCGAATTTTAAAATTTAATCTAGAAAATTTTTTAATTAATATTTTGTGCTGCGAGCGTAGCCCCTCCACTATGACGTAATCTGAGCAGACCGATCTGACTAAGATACTTATCGCGCATGCTAACTTTCTATTAATGTTTTGAAACTGTGGACCATCCAACGTATTCAAAGAGCTCTTGATTAAAACCCAGAAAATCACGCAAAAAGTGATCGGACTCTCACCAAATTTGGACCTCCAATACAAAACAACAAAAAGAACATCCACAAAAAATTTCAAGACCCGGAGCCCATCAAGGGGTCGGATAAGATACATCAAAAGAAACGCCAAAAGCCAGAAAATCTGGCCAGATGATAAAATCTTTGAAAAGAGGTGGACGATCATCAAGCGTGTGTTCAAATTATTAAACATAATGTTCTTAAAGAGAAAAAATTTTACTTCATAACAATAGTGGTTTTATAGAATTATGATAAATATCTTTGAAGAAATTAGCATTTATATACTTAATTAAATCTTTCAAAGTCAATTAAAAATTATAACAATAGACTAACAGAGGTTTGGTACTCCAAATTTAAAGCTTTTATCATTAAGTGGACCAACTGTCCTGAAGAAAAAGAATAATTGAAGTTAATTTAAAATTCCCAAGTGGACCAACTTTCTCAGAAAGTCAAAATTAAAAGTCTAATGTTTGTATTAATAAATTACATGAAATGAAGTAACAGTGTTTAATTTGGTTTGGATTTCGCTGACATTGTGATTCATTTAGGTTGTCGGAATCAGTGGTGACATAACAAGACTTTTAGACTAAAAGTATAGCGTTATATTTAAAGATTCAATCACATTTTTATTTCAGTAGTGGTTTTTTCATAATTTACTTTTGAATTTGTATAATTTCTGCAATTTTAATCTCATTTTTATTTCAGGCAAATAACTCATTATTTTGGTTTAGCTAATAAGCAACTTTTACAAGAATTGCCCGGTAGTGTTCAAATTTACAAATTTATCGACACTACATGTGACACAAATCTGGCTGTAAACTACACAACAGATTTTTTGAACACATTGGAGCCATCTGGAGTACCCTCGCACATATTAGAGCTGAAGATTGGGGCATTGATTATGCTTCTAAGAAATCTGCATCCACCTTCACTCTGCAATGGAACAAGACTATCAAGAAACTGATGCCGAATTTTATTGAAGCCACCATCATGACTGGACATGCCGCAGGCGAAGACATATTCATTCCTAGGATCCGAATCATCCCTTTGGATCTCCCATTCCAATTTAAACGACTTTAGTTCTCTGTTCGTTTAAGTTTCGCCATGAGCATCAACAAGGCACAAGGACAATCTCTGAAAGTTGTAGGACTCGATTTCATTAAACCGTGTTTCTCCCATGGTGAACTGTATGTGGGTTGTTCAAGAGTTGGAAAAGCCGATAATCTTTACATTCTAGCTCCAAATGGAAGAACATTGAACATAGTGTATCATGAAGCTCTCTTAGCAAGGATCAGTGAGGTGGAAAAAATGAGGCGACATGACCGTGTCATGTCGGGTGGTGGTCGGACTCATTCTTAAAATTATTATTTTTCTTTTTAATTTTTTCAGTATCAGTGAGTACATAACAATGATGTCACGGGCAACGCCGTGCGGGTACTGCTAGTAGTATATATAGCAGTGTAACCGAGCTCTATCGTGAAGTACACTCTGGTTGATAGAGTTTCACTGTCTTTCACGCGTCTTGTTAAATTGGTGACGGGTAAACATGATGTGAACACAAGTAGTTTCAGAAACACAAACCAGATGGCGCTTCTAACAAATTATAAATGGCGCTCGCCTTAATTAGTGCACGCTTCAATGTATGGCCCATGATGAACAGTTGAATTGCTATGGATGCCAACAACTGCTTGAAGCTCTGATAACAGACACAACTATTCCTATCACAGCTTCGCTATTTGTTGCCGCTCAGCCTCATTTTATAATACCTAGTTTGTACTCATACTCGGCTGATAATAACACGACAGTCAAACGGTTGCAATAATCTATTGTATGACCACGCATACGGGTCATAAACGCTGAGGTGCCAAATACGAAACTCTAATATATTTGGAACCCTGTGTCGTGGCGTAGATGTCAAACAATTTAATGAATGAGGTTGAGTCACCTTGTATACATAGTTACTCATGATATCTGTAACATTTATCTCATATTTGAAGGACCGGTTTCAACCTTAAAAATATTAAGGCTCCTAGGACTTGAAGCCTCTGGGATGTTTTGTTGAAAAAACTTAATTTGATTATTCATAAAGTATTATTTTAATAATACTTTCCACTTCTTTTTGATGAAATTAAAGTATTTCCTACGCCATAAAATTATTGAGAGAGCAAGTGTTTGGGCCCCTAGGACTTTGAACTGAAATGGGTGCTTTGTTGGAAAAACTTATCTGATTATTCATGAGTAATATTTCAATACTTTCCCCTTCCAGTTTGGAGAATGGAAAATTTCCCCTCTATACAATTATTGAAGTGGCAAAGCGTTCGGGCCCTTAGGAATTGGTGCCAGTGTTAAATGCTACCATATTCCCTAAGATTAGTAATCTATGTAGAAGTACTTGTAAGAAAATAGAAGAAAAAAGATTACCTTCTGTTCTTTCAGTTTTTATCTCTTTTGCAATAATTATCGAATCTGAAGATCGTATCTCATGGCTGCTGATTAGTAGACACGAATGCCCTTAAGCGCTTTTATCTTGAACAGAAAGTTGAGCAAAATATCGCTGAGGCAACTGTTCTCGTTTGACGCAAATCACCGCTCCAAGAGCTTTCTATCTCGAAAATAAGATAACAGAACAATTCTTTGAGGTGCACAAATTTTTCCGCGGCTTTGCGATTCACCGTTTGTAAATTTCTTTCAAGTCGTCGTAATTACGTGTTAAATAACCTAGAAAATCTCCCTTCCTCTCCAATCTCAAGCTACATTTGAGCTCTAACACAGAAATAGCCCAACTCATCGATGAACTTGTGTTGTAAGATTGTCTAATTATCTTTTAAGTGATAAATCTACATTTCTGAGGTTTTCGTTTTAGCTTTCCATGACGTTGAAATCCCAAATACATCCAACTCAATTTTGCCCGCAACTTTGAAGATTGTGAAGGAAGTCTTTGGGTTTCAAACAAACGTAATTCTTCATGGGAAATCGATGTATAAAAGTCGTCATAAAAATGTAAAATTTTCTAATATTAAAATATCATTCATCAGAAAATTACATTGATAATAAAACATTCGATAAGTGGAACGCAATGAATAAGAAAATACGGTCTACAACTCGGCAACCAACTATGCAACAAACGACAATAAACTAAGCATTGATCTTAAAGTCGTGGTCGAATGGAAAGCGCAAGCCACAAAGCAACACGCGTAGACCAATCAGAGGTGCCGCCGTGAGCGGTGATAATGCTCTGATTGGTTTGCGCGTGCACTTGGTCGCAAGTCGCTTTGCGTCTTCCTTTTTGCGTCTACGTCTTGAGTTCCAATCGTAGCTAATAGAAGACAGTTCGCTGCCTTGAAGCTTGATTGAGGTGACAAGGAATCCGCAGAGTTGTCGCATATTAGCGAATCAACTATTAAAGGACCAACTGGTCATATATAGTCAATGAAAGAGAGGGTTAAGAGTTTGGGGTTGTTAGAGTTACATACTGGACGCATGACAAACATCCCTATCCAATCAGATACAGCAATCTCCGAACGCCAAGGCGATCGAGTATCAGCGTAGTTAGGTGCTAAGGAGACCGTATCGAGTCGTGACGAGGATAGTGCAAATTTGAAATCCAAACTGGTGCATGCTAAGAATTGCCTCAAAAATAAACCTTGTTTTTAACGTCTTGTTTTCTTGATTCAGTTGATAACTAACATTTTTTTTCAACAAGGGATACCTTGCTTCAATGGATGCTTTATCACTACTTTACTTACTTGCCGACTTTATAGCGGAAAAATCCATGCAGTCGATATACGCACATGCGTGATAACCGAACTCAACCAAGTACATTTCTGTAGTTGAGCCTCTGATGAGAAGGCAGATCACCTTGGGTGTATCCACTTTCGGACAGGTACTGACAGGTGCTAAGCTCGCAGGAAAAAGGACTGCCATATTAGAAAAAAGGGGGCGATACTTTTTTCGGCAACTTGTAATCCCTGCATGCTTCCGGCATTACCCTGCACCAAACTTTTAACTTGGGGTTTGGATATGCGCTATAGCCAGATATTCTAGGTAGTTAATTGAGGCTATCAGAGCAAGAGTGGCCTAACCCACAAAGCCCCGAAAATAACAAAATAATTGTTTTGGGCACATATAGTGCTCCTCTTGGCATTTAATGCGTTTGCAATATAGATTTTAAACCTCGTCAAATCATATTGTCGATAAATAAAAATCTATAAAAAATGGTGCCAAGAAAAGCGTATTATCTCCATCGGGTATGTTAGTGGGTTAGGCCAATCTTGCTGTGATAGCCTCAATTAACGTCGCAAAGATCAATACAATGAGCTATTGGCAGCGATCCGGGATTCATCCCGATGGGAAATATCTGAGCAAAACAGCGTAATTTTTAACCATGGTCAGATGACGTGGCCAATGCCTGTGCAGGCACCCACTCTTCAAACTTCCACACCACGCCAACGTGAGGATATTTGAGGCCACGACAAATTTAACGTGCCCTAGCCCCTGTGTACACGACGGTCTTAGGTTGGACAGAATTTCCAACTCACCACCGTCCGGTTGCAAATCCGTTACTCTTCCAACTGTGTTACGAAGGCCAAATATTTGTTTGAAAGAATTCAAAGGTTCATTCTAGTGTTGATTGGTTCAATCAGCGGCTCCAAGGATATGCTACTTGGGGAAATACGTTGAGTTTAAACCCGTCACTTATCTATATATTAATACTTGAAGAAAAAACTTTGTACCCCTTTTTAAGCACATTGCGCGCACGGAGGAGTATGAGATTTGGCATAATTAAAGTTCATATGGAGAAGGAGTGCAGAAAGATTAAATTAATGTATAATATGCGTTACAAATATATTAAATTAAACAAAATAAAACATTCATTGTTTACGTTCATATACTGTAATCTATATATTAATACGTGAAGAAAAAACTTTGTACCCCTTTTTAAGCACATTGCGCGCACGGAGGAGTATGAGATTTGGCATAATTTGCCACCACATAAGTTAGTATTGAAAGTCAATTGCATCGTTTTGCTGATCAGAAACTTAAATACAAAGGAAGCATTAGTCAATGGAACAAGAATGCGCATCAAATTTATGCATCGTAATACTATTGATTGCGAAGTTTTAACTGGAACCGCACGCAATAAGAGAATTTTGATTCCACGTATAAATTTAACATATTCCGGAACTATTTTACCATTTAACTTTCAAAGAACTCAATTTCTAATTATACCTGCATTTGCGATGACAATAAATAAGTCTCAAGGACAAACATTCGAAAAAATTGGAATTTTATTGAGGCAGTCAGTTTTTACACATGGTCAATTGTACGTCGCAGCAAGTAGAGTTCGATCATTCGATGGTTTGAGATTTTATATTTCCGAATATAACGGTCAAGGGCATTTAGCAAACGATGAAAGAGTTTATACAAAAAACATCGTCTACACAGAAGTTTTGAATCATTAAATTCATTATCGAACTATTTCAAGTTCAATGGACAACATTTATTTTTTTAACCACCCGTTTTTTTTGTTTCAATAAAAAATATATTTAAAAAAATACGAAGCACGTACTCCTTATTACATTTTTTGGATTTATTTTTTATTTAAATTTTATATAATTTGAAAAAGATAGGCAAATTAACTGTGTAGCCTTGGCGAAAACTGTGGCCAGTATAGCAATAAAAAAAACCCAAGAAAATGTGAAACAACGCGTTACTGTTTTTTAGATATGGCTTAACCAAGCTATACCGCATTTTTCCTATGACGTATTTGTACATGCTCGCAGCTTACGTAATAGAACAAAATTCAAAAATATTATATGCAATGAATATAGAGGTATACTCTTTGACAAAAGAACCTTATTAACGTTCAAATTTAAAAATTAAATGAATTATGGTCGAATTTCGACCACTGGGCGACCACTAGCTTTAATAAATAGACTTGTTCAAAACCACGTGGCTCACATGCCAACTTTCTAGAGCTGATCTATACCGTTCATCAAATAGAGCATTCGCAGGTGACGTCACGATCAGTTATTTTTCTTAACTGTTAACTGCTGTAGGACAAACAAATTGTTATGCATTGGGAAGTTTTATGTAGTGGGAAGTTTTGAAAACAAAATAATGTCCAATACACCATAAATTGATCTTTGGAAAATCTTCAGGATTCGAAGAGGCGTTTGGATTGTCCAAATCATACGGATCCATTCCGTTAATGATAGATATTTTTTGATCGTAGCGATTTCGCACTGAAACATCCATGCTTACTAATGGAACAGAAGCCATTGCTTGTCCTACAGCAACGGTTGCTAGGGACGTCATTCCGGCGTTGCTATGGTCAGACCACGTGGTTGCGAGTGCTCTATGGATGCTCAAACAACTTGGTCCCCATTGTCGTGGTCAAAACATAGTTAAAAAACCTGGTTCATTAAAGTTGAACTGAACATTATAACTGAAGAAAACTTTTAAGTGACTGTATGTTTAAAACTTGCATTTTACGATTCATCGCTGAAAGCAATCATGTGCTTAATTTATAGGACAATTTGAATGAGAGTATTCTAGCTCTTACTGTTTGCTCTATGAAACTTCGCCTGTCTTTATTTGCAAATCGAAAATGCTGAATAAATAGAATGATAAACGAACATCTGGCAATAGTTTAAGCATGATTTGCAAACTAGCAGTCTATTTTAAGTCTACTACCTGGATTGAGTTTTGTAAGAAATGCGAACCTTAAATTAAATTTACAGAGGCTGTTCAAACATTTTGTGAACGATTTTATTGGACTGAAGCTCAATTTTTTACATGAAATTTTTGTGTTTTAAATGTTCCATTTGATAGCCCTTATTGTTAACTATCTTTCTACACCTTAATTTCCATGATAATAATGACTTTTGTAGTATCGACAGTGGTATTTTGTCCCATTCTTGTTCCACAGTTTTCTAGTCATTGAATGGTTTTCGGTCGACGTTTCGATAATGCCCTTTTTAAAAGTCCAAAAGCACAAAAGTCCATGGGTGAAACATCTGGAGATTTAGCAGGAATATCAGTAAAGGGTATTGACTTGATACCAGTTTCTTGTTCCATTTTTTCCAAGAATTTAATAGTCGATTTAGATGTGTGGCTGCTTGCTTTACCCTGATGTATTTCTACTGATTGTTGGCACTGTGGGTAAAGATATGATATTTCTTTTTTTAATATTGGGATAAAATATGGTCTTGATAATATGTGGGATTGATTTTTACCTTTTTTCCCCTCTTTTTACTTTTAATTTTCCATTATATGCAAAACCGGCAACAATCATAAATCTCTTAGAGAAAGTTCTCACGTTCACTTTGCTATAGTCCTTTGACTTGGCGGATTCTCTATTAAAATTAAAGATCTTACCTTACAAATATTCTCAGAAATTTTTTCTTTTTTGGAAGTATTTTTCCACTTTTACGTTTTTTCCTTTCTCATTAGTAATATTATTTATAGTACCTTTAGATATCGAAAAACCATGACTTTTACAACGTTTTTGAATAATTGAATAAGCATAATTCTCTTCGGAAAGAGAAGAAACATAGCCTTCCATCCATTGCTTATTTAAAAGCGCCATTTTGAAAGTAAACAAAACTCTGAGTTAACAGACGATAAGTTATACTTTAACTATTTAACTGCTGTGAAAATAAAATTCTTTCGTAGCATACAATTTTTTTACAGCTCATCAAAATCGTTCAAAAAATGTCCGAACAGCCTCTGTAAACATGTGAAGTAAAAATAAGCTCAGTTTCGATTCCTAAATTGCCTTGTATTTTAGACTTTACGTTAGGTTAGTAATATATATTTATCAAATTCTTTCTATTCTTTCTAATTTATAAAATATTTTTTAGAAATAGAAAGCTCTCCTTTCTCTCTAACTCTCTTTCCAAACTGGGTCTCTCTTTCCTCTGATCCCTCTCTACTCTCACTCTTCTAACTTGGTATCTCCCTAACTCTCTCTCTCTCATAACTCGATCTCTCTCATAAATCGGTCTCTCTCATTCATAACTCGGTCTCTCACTCATATCTCAATCTCTTTCTCATAACTCGCTCTCTCTCTCTCATAACTTGGTCTTTCTCTCTCATAACTCAGTCTCTCTCATATCTCGGTCTCTAATTCTCTCTCTCTCTCTTGGTTCAACATTATCAACTACTGTTCCAACGCTGCGTTTTTATTGCAACGCTAGAATAATGATTGATTTTCAACTTTGAAAACAATGAATGTACTGCGCTAAAATTTATTTGAACATTTTGTTTAAAATTAATTAAATTCATCGAAAACAAGTGTTCTTTGTTGACTTGCTTAAATGCATCATAAATAAAATTAACTTTTCAATTTTCCTTTTTAACCCTCCTGGTGATTGTCTCGACGGGGTATCTCGTCATTAGCTAAACTGACCAGATCTTGGTGGACGAGATACCTCGTCATTAGAAGAAGACTGACCAGATCTTGATCTCGTCATCATAAAAATGGCTATATCTTGATGACGAGATATCTTATCAAGTATTAACAAACCATCCTAACTGTTAAACTACAAATCTGTCAACTGAAATACTGTGAATTGCATAGGACATAGTCAATTGAACCCCTATCGATACTATTAGAACGTTTAAAGTAAATAAATGCTATAAAAGGTTGAATTAAATTAAAAGAATTCATAATTATCCGTTTCTCTTTGTATTCCATCAATATTTTAACCTTTAGGATTACAATTATTCTTCGTTAACCCACCTGGTAGTTGTCTCGATGAGGTATCTGGTCATTAGAAGAAATCTGGCCAGATCTTGATGGACGAAATATCTCATCAATCGGAGAAAACTTATATCGTGATCTCGCCATCATAAAAAAATTGCCAATATCTGGATGACGAAGTCTCTAGCGAAATTGATCAGATCTAAATGGACGAGATATCTCGTCGAAACCACTTGGAGGGTTAGCCAACAATGAATTATTTAGTTTTCGGCACTTGATTATATTCTTATTAGGATTGTTTTTCTTAGGATATTTATGCATCATTTACAATCTTCGGCTCTTTAGTTGTAAGAAACATAACTTCCAGAAAATCTTTGAAGGTCTGTAGTCAAGATAAAAGTACACTGATAATATCCTCAAGCCTCACCGACATTTGTTATCGAATGAAGAGATAACATAACACTAATTCACTCTTGTTCCTCTAGATAAGTGAATGTCTGTTGAGTTTTCAGAAAACAAGAGTACTTTAAGATACAATTTTTGACATATCCTTAAACTGTTATGAGGGGTTGAAAATAGACCTAAAAATGTATTTTTAAGAGCACAAAAACAGTAGATTTTGATGTGAATACGTCTTTAAAATCGGAACAGTACTGAGGGTTATGCATGAAAAAGTGAGCTTTGCAACTGTTTTGTCTTGTGATTTCAGAACTAGAAGAAACACAGAAGATAAATACAGCGTCCTATAGACAAAGGATGTCCGTACCATACTTGAACTTCGGAACGAGTGCGCAAGCACACTTAGCGCAGGGAGGGGTCCGCAATGAAATTCTACGGTGCTGGACGAGCTTAAGGCCAGTGTAACTTTGGATTGAGTTGGAATGAAGACTGCGTAAAATTGGTGCCATTCAAAAGCTAACAAAATACGCTACAAGTAATATTGGACAAAAATAGTTAATATCAAACTGCACTTTAATAGTTCAAATTGTAAATTAATTGTTGAATATTCACAATAAATAATCATTCAAACTTCCTATGTCTGCTTCATTCATTTCACAACCCAACATCAGACCCGAGTATTCAAGTCAAAACTACCGTTTGTTTTCCTCGACGTAACCTTTTTTTTGATAATGTTCCTTTTTAAATGTTGTACATGTTAAATTTCTAGTGAATCCTGATCTTGATATTCTTTTGAGAACTCAATACAAAAATATTGTAAATCTAAGTATAAAGCTACATTCCTTTAGAATGAATTTTAATAAAAAAATAATGCGTCTCAACGTTATCTTTACATAAGACTTTCTCTTTTGTATCTAATAAATTCAATTTGTTTATCTTTTATTTGTATTTTATTAAATGTAAAATATGAATTCTTATTTCAATGTCCGTTTGAGTACTTGAAGTCATTTGGAAAATAGCACTTCCTAAAAAATTACTCACTAATTTTCGTACCAAAAGATGGTTATCAGCTTTCATATAGAAAAAAGTAATCAGAAAGCAACCAAAAAAGTTTGTCTATCTTATATAGAAAAGACTAATTGTGTGCCTTGGCAGAAAAAGCATTACCAGCAGGAGGGTTGCTTGTTCGAAACTCGATCCAAACCCAAGATCGTCGGGTATGTGGGGGCTAGTTAAATCTGTCGTGACCTCAAATGTCCTCACGTTGTCCTTCGGGATTGATCCCAAACCGTTACTAATAGTTTGTTGCGTTTTTCCTCAGTGCGACAAAAATTCAACTACCTACCCACCTTCCACCTTAAACATACAATAGCCTCTTGTGTTGCTCCAGTGTGACGTTAATAAAATACCAAGTCCAATCCACCTTAAACATGATCTGACAAAATGCCCTGATGTTTGAGATTTCTATATTCGCTAATGAACGAAGTTCTGTTTGAAGGAAACGTTTTATTAAGAACAAAAGAAAATGCAATAGAAAACATAAAATTCTTGAAAACGGATCCTCTCAGTTGGATCTCGGGTTATTTTTTTTTCAATTCTATCAACAAGCATTTGCTTCTATGCAATTTGTACAAACTACCAGACAATGGGAGGACTTTCGACACCTATAGCCCTTGATTATGCCACTGGTGCCAAGGTAAAGCACAAAAAGCAATCAAGAATACTGTTTTGTTTACCACAGATGATAATTAAATTAAATTAACTTTAAATGAAACCTTACTTAGATGCTTTTGGCAACGTTTCTTACGTCCGTAATCAATGCACGATGCAAGTGGTTTTCGGCTTTCGTTATTATCTCGTATCGTGATTGGTTACGATGGTAGCTAACGCGAATTTTGTTATCTGTATAAGGTGGCCGATAACGCATGTGACATAAAACGCGTTCAGATCTCAAGAACACTCACACTTTTCTCTCGAGAGCTGTCTGCTAATTACCTAGAACAAATTTAGCTGCAAAATGTCTGGTGAATCCATGTCTGACGGCTTGACCGCCGAACAGCTATTCAGCGTTGGCGATGGGTTGACATACAAGTAATATATTTTGTATTTTAAAACAATTTTAAATAAAAATCACGTGCATCGAGCACATGTGTTTGTGCTCTTCCAACGAATGACTTGTTCAACTAAATGAAATTGGCCGCCCCTTGTTCAATCAATTATTAATATAACTGCATTTGCATGTTAATCCAGTACAGTGATTGATATTGCACTGATTTAATTAAATTTCCAAATGAGGCTTTGAACCCTCAGGGGCATATCTTTTGGTGTGTACTTCACGGACCCAAGGTACTCTAATGATCTTTTCATTTCCCACGGGTTTACTGTCTTTAATAAATACGGGAATCGCGCTCCCTATATATACCCCAAACGATCTATTCCTGCTTCCATCCCCTGTTCCCGAATCCCTCTTTTTGTTTCCCTTTCACAACATCTTTTGCTTGTCTTTATTTTGCGTTTGACCCAGCTTGGCCAAATGTGGCCCTTGTACCACAAAACAACCAACCGTATGATGCTTTGAAATAATGAACCTAAACTTTTACATCTTCAGTGAAATACACTATGATTAAAAGTTTACATTGCAAGTCGTGTGAATGCATAAGGTTTACAATTCATGCCGAGGAAATAAAAATAATGAAAAATCTTGTTCAAAACTGATCAAAGGATTCTAAAATTGGATATGAAAAGTTTTAGAAAATATAGGTTGAGCCCCTTTATGTCTTTTAAATACGAAAATGTAGCTTTTTAATGTGACTTTCTGATTAACAATATTGTGTAATGAAGCATTTTATTTCTTTATATTTTGTCTCACCTTTTCTCTTTTGCAGTGATTTTCTTATTTTACCGGGTTATATTGACTTTTCCGGAGATGAAGTTGTAAGTAATCATTAATTTATTCTCTTTATAAGTTTTTTATTCAACAGAAACAATATCTTTCTGTTGATTGTATCCATGAGTTGGTTCAAGCTGTTAAATGCAATATTTTAATGTATGCTTATTTTTTTGCTCACAAAAGCTTGCATGTATCATTGTGTTTTATCTGTTGACTATTCTGAATCTTTTTGTTAAAATACCATTATACTTATAAAGGTTTTTATTTGTGTGGCCTGTAGGTCTGGAATTTATCAGCCCTGATCATAAAAATAAATATTTCTGAAGAATGCAAGGTCGTCTCATGTGGGAAAAGCCTCTTTTTTGCCTTTAAGTACTTATTTTGAGCTTCTTATTTATAGGAGCTGACATCACCTTTAACGAAAAAAATATCTTTAGCTGCTCCCTTGGTTTCTTCCCCTATGGATACAGTGACAGAATCTGAAATGGCTATTGCAATGGCAGTAAGTATATATCCAGCTTTATTAAAATCTATATCATTTATTTGCTATAAACTCGTACTATAATTTAATGCATATGGTGTTTAAAAACCTTGGACTGCAGTAGCATAGTTGGAAGAGTAACAGATTAGCAACCGGAGGGTTGCGAGTTCAAATCCAACCAAAGATTGTTGTGTACAAAGGGAGCTGGTGCATTTTAAATTTGTCGTGGTCTTGAATGTCCTCATGTTGGCATGGTGTGAAAGCTTGGAGATTGAGGTGACCTCGTCATCTGACCGCAGTTTGAAATGACAAGGTGTCCTCGGTTCTTTACCTTTGAGTTTGATCTTGGACCAATACCCCGTTGTGTTGCTCCAGAGTGACGTTAATTAAAATACTTACCTTTTATAGTTTAATGAACCAGAAAAGCAATATTTTGTATTATAGAAAAACTCTCACTTAAAACAAAGAAATTTTTTTAACTAAATTGATTTGTATTTGACTAGTTACCATTTCCTCAAATATTGTTTTTTAATTTTTATGGTTCATCACACAAATGATAGCTACATGTGTATGAAGACGGTTAAATTTTTGTTTAAGGTCACTTGGATTTCAAATAGCATGCCAACCACTGAACTTAGTGGAGCTTCCTGGTCGCGTATGGTTAGCAGGCGTGGTTCTTCAAAAAAGTTATTGTAAAAAATTTTTGGGAGTATCAAAATGAGATAATAAATAGAAGTACAAACTTCGGAATTTGATTGCATAGTTTTATCAAAAAATCCTAAAATACAGCAATTTTCGGGGATCCTCTTGTTTCACTAACTTGTCCTTTTAAAATTTCTGATAAAATTCCTTCGTAAGGATTTTATTCCCATGTGAATTCCTGCTTTAATTCCTTGTGTTTGGTACAATTATGGCCTTTTGTTGTAAAACCCAATCAAACCAGCCTGTTTTACTTTTTTAAGTATTACTTGAGTACATTTCACATGCATTACTGTCGCACAAAAATTTATTTCCAATGGTAGACAAGTCCAAACTAACAAGATTGTGTTCCTCATTCTTTTTTTTTTTAAATAAAATCAAACTCGGAATAGTGTTATGAAATTAAGTTTTAAGGCTGAAACATACTGAAAGTATGATAGTATTAAAACAATAATCCTCATGATTTCCAGCTTCCATGAAGTTCTGTATACAGGTAACCCCGTATAACACGGGAGTTACGTTCCAAAAAATTGCCGTGTTATGCGAAACAAAGAACTAGTACGAAAAGGGAGTTAGCATGTTTTTTAATTTTTGGAAGCTATTATATTTTCATAATTAAGATAAATATCTTTATTAAAATTTTCTTAAGAAGTAATACATATTAATATGAATTAAACAATGTTTTCTTCGTCATCACTAAGAACTCTTAACCGAGGGTGTTTTTTTTTGGCAAGATATCCTCATCCTCTGAGTGACAGCCATGAGATCAGTGATGCCATTTATTTTTTAAGTCCTTTATTTCTCAATTCCGTTTGCTCCCTCGCTCCAGTGACGCTCATTAACTATGCTAAGAATCTTCCAGAAAGTTACGTCATGCCATGTCATGTGTGTCCGTCAAACAAATTTGAGATGAGCTAGTTTAAAAACAGCGAATCAGGAAGTCCAGTTCCCTTGATTGACAAGACCATCATCTCCCCTGATTTGCGACCCCCTGAAAAACTGGTAAAAAGCGTTGAGAGGAAAAATACGCTCTTTTTTTTGCCTCAGTCCAACGACCTTGCAGTTTTGCGAGAAAGAAACGCGTTAAGCGTTCTTGCCATTTTTTCTTTTTGATGACGAGCGGGGATCCCCGAAAGACGTCATGTCTCTTCTAAGCTAAGTTACTTTTTATTTAATTTATCTCGAGATAATATCAGCACCTGTAGTTCTTAGGATATTCCCATGCTACACCGTTTAAATTAAACTTTCATAATGCCGTCCTTTTCGCATCATTGTTCCAATCATTCCATAAAAGCACCGTGTTATACGGGGATGTTCCCAATTCTCGAACCGTGTTAGAGTGAATCCGTGCTATAGAAGTGCCTTGTTATACGGGGTTACCTATATTTAACTGGATTTTAATGCTTTACTATTTAGTTTTATTGTTATGGCATGTAGTATTTTAATTGGAATAAAGTTAATGTGTTTTGGGAATTTATCTTTTCAAAGAATGAATAACAACTCTTTCAGCTTCAAGGAGGAATAGGAATTATTCATCATAACTGTACACCTGAATTTCAAGCCAGTGAAGTTATGAAAGTCAAGGTAAAAATTTTTTTAACAATTGTAAAGAGTTTATTACCACTCCATTCTGAATTACATTTTGCACTCTTGAACTTTATAAAGTGCACCGTTTTTCTTTAATTGCTATATTAGTCTCGGAACTGGTCGCTGATTAAAGTTAATCCAAATAGTGTGCCTAAGGATTGATAGTGATGCTCATACCATATTTACCTTCACATCTTTAGATGTGCAAGGGCTTCATGAACCTGAGGTACCCTAGTAATCTATTTCCCCATGGGTTTACTGCCTCTCTTAAACATTGAGGTCTCATCCACCCAAGCTATGTTTTTGTACTTTTTCCTTTTCACAATTACTTGACATTGATGGTCTTGTGTTTGCAGCTTGGCCAAATACAGCCCTTGTGCCATAAAACCCAAAACCAACCATACCATATTTATGTCTAAGCAAAGCTATTTTTGCTGGGAATGTTTATAGATATGATCAGAATGTTCTGTTCAAATCAATCAATGCATTTAAAGAAAAGCAAATTTTCTATTTGAAAATTTCAGCAAGCATTTCTCAAAATATAAAATTTTAATTATAAAGATTCATATGCTCAAAGGAAACCTTGGCGGAAGTAATTGCAGAAACCCTTTTGTCATGAGTATCTTTCACTGAACAAACTAAATCATTTCACAAAGTGTCATGTCTACTAAGAGTGATTACTGATATTTATTGCACAAATTGACAATATTCCTCAGTATTTGATTTGAATTATATATTATAAATAGATTATGTATAATATTTATGATATAAACTGATTGTCTTTTTAGAAATACAAGCATGGCTTCATTCGCGATCCAGTTGTCTTGAGCCCAAATCACAAGCTTCGAGATGTCATTGAAGTTAAGAAGACAAAGGGTTTTGCTGGTGTACCTATTACTGAAAATGGTGAAATTGGTGGTATTTTAGTTGGAATTGTTACCTCTAGAGACATTGACTTCATGGGAGAAGACATGTTTGACATGCCACTTTCAGAGGTAAATAGTTGAGTTTTAACGTTTCATTAATGGGTACTTATGTATTATCCATGCTAGGGAGATGAACTGCTAGTAATAGTACCAGCGATAATGTGATAATGCAACTCCTTTTTCTATGGGAAAACTGTAATAACCGCGTAGTTAGCCATGTCTCGTGAACACGTATGGTACGTTAGAATTTTTTTCTTTCTACATCTGTTAGCATCTTCAGTTCTCAGCAAATCTATTATTTCCAAGAATGATATTTTGCCTAAAATGTGTGTGTTCCACATCTATATCTAAAACAATTATTTTGATGCCATATTGAAGGCAATTTCCTAGCAGTTCCCTCTGGAAATCAAAACATTGTCGTAAATATTTTTGTCACCAAAAAACGCCAACCTGGCACGTATAATACGTAAGTACCCATTAATGTTCTAAAGTAATGGATCTCATTTAATTGACTTGAAATATTTATGACAAATGAAACAAGGAGCTTCCACTTTATTGTCATTGTAACATGTTATGAGAAAAATATCCAATATGAATTTAAATAAGAATTTTCTAAATTAGTGTTACGTTACCTTATACAAACAGAATGTCCTTACAAGAGGTTTTTCTTCTAGGTTATGACAAAGAAGGAAGACTTAGTGTGTGCTAAATCCTCAGTTACATTAAAAGAAGCTAACACAATACTACAAAGAAGCAAAAAAGGTATATTTTATCACAAGTATAATCTATGTAGTCTAGCTCCCACAAGAAAATTGTCTATCATCGTGTCATATAGTTAGGGACGAATCTTTAAATAAGTGATGGGGTTGGAACATAAAAAGTACTTCAACAACTGGCATCTTTAGCATGGATTCTGGTTCCAAGTTTATCGTTCGATGCAATAAAAAATAACAGTGATAATGAGTTGGCAGGGAGGAAACCACCCATGGGCATTGCCATTCATGCTTTTGCATGTGGTAACACTCCTAATGATCTTTCATCCCTATTCAAAAATTGACTGCCTTCTCGTCAGTGCTGCACTATAATTCTCCGAAGTGACCAATAACAATATTTTTATCCAATTTAATATTTCATCTATTACATTGTACCTTTCAGTATTATATTGTATTATCTATGTTTTAGAGGAAAATATATATATTTTAGATGTCTGAATATTTTCCAAGTTTTATATTGTTGCAAGGTGTGTAAAAGTTAAATATTGTATTTATAAAGTAAGAATTGTATAAAATTTGAAGGAATATATGAACCCAAAATACACTTCCCTTAATTCAAGAAGTACAAAATTGCAACCAAACATTTGCATAAAAAGATTCTTAATAAATCTAAATATTTGAAAAAGAAAATACGTTATTGAAGCTTCTCTGACAAGTCTTAGCCTGAATTCTGTAATTCTGATTTGTTAAATTTCATTGCTATTTTTCTGTTTTAGGCAAACTACCCATCGTGAATGAGAAAGGAGAATTGATTTCCCTTATAGCCAGAACAGATTTGAAGAAGAGTAGAAATTTTCCTCATGCTTCCAAAGACGAAAATAAACAACTCTTAGTTGGGGCAGCCGTTGGTACGCGGGAGCATGATAAAGAAAGACTAAGACTCCTGGTCGTAGCTGGTGTAGATGTCATTGTCTTAGTATGTATTTGCTTTCTTTTTTCTACCAGAGGTTCTTATAGCCACGTTGCATAACCATAAACTCGCCTTTGTTTCTTATTTACCTAATGCATGCATTCTTTTCATTCGCTAACTTTACATTTCCAACATGTGCCCTTAATTCCACACAAGTCAAAAGGGACGTTTGTATTTATAAACTTCAGGAATTCAATGTTGGATTCTGGGTAAAACTTGCCACCTGTTAGCTTAGTAATGATTTCAATCATAGCATAGTGCCAAAGAACTAACAATACAGCTAGACAAGTAACAATTTATTACAGCTGTAGAGTTGAGATTTCTCAATGCTAAAAAATTTTAATCTTTGGCAAATATGCTGTGTAATACTGTCTTCGAAACTTCTTTTACTAAATTCTGTCTTCTTTATTCCAGAACATTTCACTCATGCCCCAAATGCCCAACGATTGATATTTCGCCCTCTACCTGCTACGTCTTTTCAACTACAGTATTTTATCGTATAAAGGTAGCATTTGATTTGTCAAATACATTCCTGCTTGAATAGGAATGTCAGTGATTAAGTTGACTGTACTGATCAAACATGCATGCAAATAGGTCAATTAATAGAAAGTGAATAACATGCTTTTCTTGAAGTGTGTTGTTCTTGTGTGCTTGTTTTTTCCCGCACAGCTACTGAAGTATGTTTCCTAGTTTTTGCTGGGGAACGTTTATTTTAAGATTCCCTTCCTTGGGCTAAGCTACTGCTTAGGATGTTTACAACATTGCAAAGGAAACATGAATATTTTAAGAGCTTTGTTAAGTGTAATTTGGAAGCAGTTAGAAAAATGATGAAGCCAAGTTATCCATAAAGTGTCAATTGTAATCGAGCATATTTTTAGTAGGTTTTGTTTTCTACAGTTGGCATGTGTTATTGTCTAAAATTTAGGTTCCCAGATTCAGCTGATTAAAAATCAATTTTCTAAATACGATAAAAGTTGAATCAGTTGTATAAAATATATTTTACACAAAATATGCATATTCATACTTAATATTTACACAAAATATAAATACAATAGGCGCTCTTTAATCCGGCTCGTTTGGGACCACTGCTGTGCCGGATTATCGAATGTCAATATAGTTTGAACGGGAATACCAAAGAAAAATTAATACTACAATGATAATTAAAACAAGTTGTAATAAGCTGTTCTATGGCAAGAAAAAATACACATGAGCGTTAGTGTTTGAAAAAATATCTGATGTCACGTTGCATCCGTGATTTGGATATCTTCAAAAAATTATTACGAATTATACACAAATTTGAGTTCTGCAGAGTTATAGCTTTTGTTGGATTCGGCAAATTTTATAAATGTATTTAATGCATCACAGAAGCCTGTTTCCACACGAGACTTTATCTTCATCTGCCATGGCTCCTTCATCCAATTCCACCTTCTTAACCTGGGCTTGTGGGTTCACAACATTTTGTATAATCTGTTCGTCACTCAGTTCTTCGATCACTGGCACACTTTTGTCGATTTCAATCCAGTCTATAACTTCCTCACGGGGTACATCTGTGAAAGGGTTGTTTGGTACAGCTTCTACCAAATCTAGTACCATATTTTGACCATTACTGGTAATGTTTGTGTTTAGGCCAAAGTTTGCGCCAGCACTGCTGTAGAGTCGCTTCTTTCACCTGATTCCACGCTAAGGCGATTGTGAAAATCGCATCTTTGACATTAAACTGTGTTTGGAAGCCTTGTATATCAGTCAGAGTCCAAAAGATCTTCTATAAAAACACTTAAAATTTTGAATCACACCTTGATCCATCGGCTGAATCAAGGGAGTGACATTTGGTGGTAGGTAATCTGCAAAATTATTGCCGGAAACCAAATCAGAAGCAGGAGGATGAGCAGTACAGTTGTCTAACAAAAGCGCTCTGTTATCTTCTGACATTCCACTTTTCTTAAAGTTTTCCTTTACTTGTGGTACAAAATGATGGGAAAACCAGTCCTTAAACAAATCTGCTGTCATCCATGCATTGCTCTGTGCATCATAATGCACAGGCAAGTTTAAGACTCCTTTTAAAGGTCTAGGTTTTTATATTTACCAATCACAACAGATGTCAGCTGATGGTCGCTAGAAGCATTTACACACAACAAAACAGTCAATCTGTCTTTAATTTTCTTGAATCCCTTAGCCCATTTTTCATCCTCACCTGCCAGAGTAGACGTTGGCAAACAACACCATAACAGGCCAGTTTCATCGTTATTGTAAACTTGACAACGGGTTAATTCCCACCGTACAACAAGGCTGCTAAAAATGTTATTCTTCAGTGGCGTTTTCATCGGCTGATCTGCTCTCTCCAGCCACATCCAGCCTCCGGATTCTGTATTGAATTTTAAATTTCTGAAGCCAACCATCGGAAAACACAAGCACTTTCTAAATTCAGATCACGATGAAACTGTTTTGCTTTTTCGATGATCATAGGACCAGTTACAGGTTTTCCCCCTGATCTTTTTGCACTAAACCAAACCAAGTGTATCATCAAGAATTTCAAGTTTAGGTTTCTTAAATGTGTCTCGATTCTGTATGTTTTGCTGTTACACCTTGAGCAGCAAACTTCGTAAGTTCTTGTTTTTTTTTATATCAAATTGTCGAAGAACCAATATTGAAATCTCGCATTATGATTCTGTTTTCGCCTTTTTCAAGATGATTAAGAATCTCTAGTTTTTGCTGCATTGTGAGAGTTGCATGCTTATGCTTATTAATTTTATTAGCACTTGAAGAACTCGTGCTGGGCTTCAAGAACATTTTTCAGTACAGTACACTGGATGTACATAGTTGTAATATTGTATAAACGTGATATGTAACCCGCTAGAAATAAAAACTGACAGACAATAAACACTGAGCGAACTAAAAATGCAGGAAACACGACCAAGAATGCCGGATTAAAGAGCTCTGACTGTATTTTGCAAATTTGCATATTTAGTATTAATATATTTACACAAAATATACATATTAATATACATAATATTTTTTAATAGTTATGTAGACTACTTAAATGCTGTTGACTAGTTATGACAGATTGAATATATTAAATAGTATCTCTCAATTTGAAACTTACAATTTTTAACTAAAAATTTTCTTGTGTTAAGTTATGGATTTATCTAAGAGTATCATTATCATCACAAAAATATGTCATGTATTGATTTGATCCAACAGATTAATTTATTTTCTTTTAGCTTTTTATTCTGACATTTGAATTTTCTTACTCAACCTTTCAGCAAAGAATCATATGTACACATCATTCCTGAACATAATTTTTTTGTTTTATGATTGTAATAATGTCATGCATGTCCTCAATAAATGTCATGCATGCTTTATAAGTTCATTAAAAAACCTTACTAACTGGTCATATTCCCCAATATGTATATAAATTCATAAATTCTCCATTTTTTTGCGATACATTTACATGGTATAACTCAAAGTTTAAAAAAAGTTTTGCCAGTGATTATTGACTTAGATCACTTCTATTTCCCCTAAGTGTGTTTTTAAAAGAAATCTAAAACTCTCTTCTGCATTCATTTATTGGACAATATCTTTTGAATTCTGAAATCAAAGGTTTAAGGTATAATTTTATTAGGGTCAACGGTTCATAAGTTAGAGTTCATGTGTATTAAAATAACTTTAATTATAGGCCTTTTTTTTAAAAAAAACAAAGCATTCTATGGAATACATTGAAGCTTGATAATGGACAAATTGTTTCATTATCACTGTTCTATTGCTAACAGAAACCTAGCTATGTTAATGAAGATATCATTTTTATCCTCAAATTCATAATGCCATGTGAACTTACATAAATTACTTTTCTCTTAGGATTCATCTCAAGGCAACTCAATATACCAAATAAACCTTGTCAAATTTATTAAAAAGACTTATCCACGTGTTCAATTAATTGGTGGTAATGGTAAGTAATTGCATATTATGTCTCTTTTATATGTGAGCTAATGTTTCGGAAATCCTAAATGTCAGTTGCCCTACGTTACTTCTGTAAACTGGTGTAATAAATATTTCGGGGCAGATGTATTTAGACGATAAATTTGTACCCAATTTTCCAAAATCCAACATGTCCTTGTACAGGGACCCAAGGCACACTAGTGATCATTTCTTTTCCCTTACTGTCTTTAGTAAACATAGGTGTTGCACTCCTGGGATACCCAAACAATCTTTCTGTTTTTATCCTACCACTATTCCCCAAGCCCTCTTTCATGACATTTTTACTTGACTTGTGTTTGGTACAGCTTGGCCAAATTTGGCCCTACTGCCATAAAATGCCAAAATCCAATGGTTGTGTAGTGATTAGAAATGCCATTTATGACTGCTACATTGGACTGAGCATTTCGGTGCTTCTAAAATTAATTATGTTAAAAAAGGTTTTCTTGCTATGCAAACTTTTTAGGTTTTTCACAAGGTAGTGAAAGGAAATATTGCATGAATAGAAAATACCTTCATTAAAACATGTGTCCATGTACATGAGTACTTAGTGCAGGTGCCACCCTGGCTCAGTGGGTTTGTTCACTACACTAGCAACCTGCAAGTTGTAGGCACCATAGGTTCGATTTCTGTCAGGTTCGTTTCCTCCCTGGGTATTTCTCTTCTGTGTCAGTGAAACTTTGTGTGTTTGTCCATTAATGGATGTTGTCTGTCTTGTGTTTAGTGCAGCTTAGACAAATATGGCCCTTGTGCCATATATAGAATTCAATGCAGCCAAGCTTTAGAGCACGTCCTATCCTATGATCTCCATATCCTACATCTTGTCACCTGTGGGGAAATTGTAAGTCACAGTAATCTGTTGTGATATTTACTCTATTTTCTGTACTTGGGCTTCATACTTAGTTTTGACATTATTTTTTTGCTGGGATCTATTGTTAAGAAAACTTTAAATCTTTGTTAACTTTTCTGATTCATTAGATTGTTTTTACACTGCAGCTTACAATTTTGTCTAACCAGTTTTGACCTTTCCAACCAACCAAATGGGGCTGCGGTGGCCCGGTTGGAAGAGTAACGAACTCGCAACCGAAAGGTTGCGAGTTCGAATCCAGCCAAACACCGTCGTGTACAAAGGGGGCTGGTGCACGTTAAATCTGTCGTGGCCTCAAATGTCCTCACGTTGGCGTGGTGTGGAAGTTTGGAGAGTGGGGTGCCAGCTCAGGTGTTGCCTCGTCATCTGACCGTGGTTCAAAATTACGTGGTGTTGTCCTCGGATCTTTCCCTTTGGGATTGATCCCGGACCGTCACCAATAGCCCATTGTGTTGCTCCAGTGTGACGTTAATTGAAATACCCCCCACCCCACCCCAACCAACCAAATGGATATTAATTCTTTTGGTCTATGAGATTGAACATTTTATGATTGAAAATGAATGTAAAAGAGCAATACTGGGAAAACTTATGCTTGAAAGGTTAAAATCAATTGTCCGTATTTATCAATTTCAAAGTAGAATTTGCCATCCTTTTGCTAAGTTTGGTAACAAATTTTGTTGCTTCAATTTTCTGTATATTCATGCTTGGTTTGGATGTTTAACCCAATAATACCATTTAAATGCCCTCGAGCTGACTGAAGAATCATTTATATAACCTCCCAGGGTAGTTGGAAGCCTAATAATATATTTAAAAATCATAAATCAACCTATAAAGATTTTTTCACTTGTCAGTTTCACTAGAACTTCCTTCAGAGAAATCACTTTCTGTAAGCTTTCTCATTCCATCCTTATTAGCACCAGGGCCGCGGTGGCCCGGTTGGAAGAGTAACGGACTAGCAACCGAAGGGTTGCGAGTTCGAATCCAGCCAAACACCGTCGTGTACAAAGGGGGCTGGTGCACGTTAAATCTGTCGTGGCCTCAAATGTCCTCACGTTGGCGTGGTGTGGAAGTTTGGAGAGTGGGGTGCCAGCTCAGGTGTTGCCTCGTCATCTGACCGTGGTTCAAAATTACGTGGTGTTGTCCTCGGATCTTTCCCTTTGGGATTGATTCCGGACCGTCACCAATAGCCCGTTGTGTTGCTCCAGTGTGACGTTAATTGAAATACCCCCCCCCCCTTATTAGCACCATTATATCTTTTCAAACCGCGATGGCTTCTGAGGACAGTGAAATACGATGAAGAAATAAATTATATTTCCTCTATCAAGAAGTAGGCTACACTGGGGATTACCAATGTCTACATTTAATTTCTGAATGCATATATCTGGTTGCTAGGCATTGAACTATATGCATTTATATCGAGCAATGCATCCTTTCAAGCTGAGCTAATTGTATGATGCAATATGTGTTAAGACCAATTAAAAATTATATTAAGATGTATTTCTTAACAAATACTGTATCAAATTAAACAGTTTATAATTAGCTCTTTAGCTAATTTTTTTAATATTTGAAATTCCTTTCAGTTGTAACCACTGCCCAAGCCAAGAACCTAATAGATGCAGGAGTAGATGGATTAAGAGTAGGAATGGGAAGTGGGTCTATTTGTATCACTCAGGAAGGTAACTATCATGCTTTATTGTTTACAAGGTCTGTACATAACGTATCCAGCTAGTGCTAATACACTGCTGGCCACCGTAAATGCAACACCCTGAAGGAAGCATGCAAATAATATGATATTTACAACATGCATTAGCGGAGGTGAGATATGCAAATGATTAGAATTTCAGCGCAGATGCACATCACGCGCGCCTGTGGCGCCACTTCAAAGCGCTATTTAAGGCTTGGAGATTTCGACGATTTCAAGTACGGCAATTGTGTTTTTCTTGTGGTTTTTTCAAAAAAACGATCAATTATGCCTCGTAGAAAACAGCGATCATCTATTGATCAAGTATCCGAGTTCGACAGAGGAAGGATAGTGGCCTACCGAGATTGTGGATTATCTTTCAGGGAAATCGGTAGTCGTGTTGGACGAAACCAAACAACTGTAATGCGGATATGTGATCGTTGGATGCAGGAGGGTACGACGGACCGACGTGTTCGATCGCATCAATCTCAGTGCACCACTTCACGTGATGACAGGCATATTGTGCGTATGGCAGTGACGGATCGCTCAGCCACATCACGAACCATAGCACAGCACATTCAGTCTGTACCGCATCACCCAGTGTCTGCGCGTACCATTCGACGCCGTTTACAGCAGAGTGGTCTGTCCGCAAGACGTCCATTGCTTCGTCTACCCTTGACGCAGAACCACAGACGTTTCCGCTGCCAATGGTGCGAAGAAAGAAGGATGTGGACGGCAGAATGGAATGAAATTGTCTTTACTGACGAGTCACGCTTCTATCTGCAACACCACGATGGTCGGATTCGAGTGTTCCTCGAATGTTCAGCATCCTCTCTCCACGAGTCTGGAGAGAGGATGCTGAACAGCTGCGTTATGCACCGCCACACTGGTCCTGCACCGGGTATTATGGTATGGGGCGGTATTGGATATCACTCTCGCACTCCTCTAGTACGCATTGCCGGTACTTTAAACAGCCAGCGCTACATCTCCGAGGCGTTGGAGCCAGTTGTCCTTCCTTACCTTCAGGGCTTGCCCACAGCCATATTTCAACAGGATAATGCGCGACCACACGTGGCACGGATTGTCCAAGGGTTCTTCGTCAATCGCCAGATTGAATTGCTTCCCTGGCCAGCTCGCTCTCCGGATCTTTTGCCGATAGAAAACATGTGGTCCATGGTTGCTCAACGATTGACCCAGAATACATCCCCAGCTGCCACGCCAGATCAACTTTGGCAACGTGTGGAAGCTGCTTGGTCTGCTGTACCCCAAAAACACATCCAAAGTCTCTTTGAATCAATGCCGAGGCATGTGGCAGCGGTGATCTCCAACAATGGCGGCTACTCTGGCTACTGATTTTGGCAGGAACCACACTTCACAGAAGTCTATAAATTTAATCATTTGATACTTGGTCAACATGTTATCTACAAAATAAATTTTGTTGTGATATCTCTTGTCTTTCTTGGTGTTGCAATTTGGGTGGCCAGCAGTGTATAATGAGAATGTTTAGGTGGCATTGATGTAACATGGCAGCCAAGGAAAGGGGACATTGATGTACATGTGTGAAAAGGCATGAACCCATTTCACATCCCTTGTTCATAGACAGCCTTGAGTGAGCATGTTCTGTGATGAAGTCGCATTAGCAGTGACAGTGAGTGGAGCTGCAAATTTGTATCAAATTTTGTGTAAAACTTGAAAGTTTGTCCACGGAATCTATTCAGATGATTAGGATTAAGAAGTCTTCTCGATAGATGACACCTAGGTCATACCGCCTGAAGAGGGGCATCAAAGCCACAACAACATTAAGACCGTGTTGACTGTTTTCTGATTGTGAAGGTGGTATCCATTATTAGTGTTACTCTGTTCAAAGCAATTTTAATAAGGAGTACTACTTTGATTTTCTTCTCCAACTGGAGAAAGCAGTACAAAGAAAACTGCCATAGCTGTGGGCAATTGGTGAGAAGCAGATTCATCATGACAATGTACCTGCCTATTCATCACATTTGGCCAGGTTTTTTTGCCAAAATATCAAATCACCCAGGTGGCTCACCTAGGACACCAAATGTGGGCTCCCACAGTCTAGATTTGGTTCCCTGTGACTCCTAACTATTTCCAAAGCTAAAATCACTTCTGAAAGGGGAGATTTCAGGCAGTAGATGGCGGTTCAAGAGAACATAATAAGGCAGCTGGTGGGGATTCCAACGATGAACTTGACTGAGTGTTTTGAAAAGTGGCTTATAGACACTGGGAGAAGTGTATGTGGTGCACTAAGATGCCTACTTTGAAGAAGACTAGGTGCAAAAAAGTCCTAGGTACAATCTATCTTGTTTTAATTATTATGTGGCTGGATATGATCTGATAAGTCTCAGACAGACCACATGTATGTGATACCCCGTGACTCATCCTACTTCTGACTCATCAACGGCGACTTCGGATAGGAGTTGCAAGAATATTCCAGAAGCAGAACACGAGCGACTTCCAGATAAAGGGTTGCAGAAACATTCTAAGAGATCGATTTTGGATAACGAAGGAATAAGACGTGAATGGCAGATGGGCATCTTTTTTGTTTTAAATGTTTGTAACTGTCCTTAATTACTATTTTTTAATTAAATGTTTTACCTTTTAAAGAATTTCTCAGTGTTCTTTAAAGCCTTGTTACACTACCACTGAACTTCACATGTATGATGTAAGCTTTGGTCTCTTGAACATATTGTTGTATAAACGATTAAATATTGATGGGTTTTTTCAGTCATGGCATGTGGAAGACCTCAAGCTACTGCTGTGTTCAAAGTTTCTCAGTATGCCAAGCAGTTTGGTGTTCCTATTACCGCAGATGGTGGAATAAAATCCATTGGTCATATTATTAAGGCCCTTTGCTTGGGTGCATCAACAGGTATCGACTTTTCAATAACATGCAATTTATTCAGAATTTTGAAAGTTAAAAATGAAATTTGAACAAGGTATATCGCTGGAATGTTATAGATTGTAAATTACATACTGTGTAATTTATTTAGACTTTTACAAAAAAATATAAAATATTATTTAAAAAGTAAGTAAAAAAAATCTAAGCAAGGTGCCACTCAAATATGATAGATTGTAAATTAAATACTGTACAATTTATTTAAACGTTTGTTAGTTATCAAAGGAAATTTAAGCAAGATATCACTTAAATACAGGTTGAAATAGTAAGTTTTTTGCTGATTGACCTTGTTTAAAGCATCTTATTTGTTTGAATTAAGTTTGAAAGTTATATTAAGAACTCTACATTTATGCTCCTTAAATTTTCTGGCATAAGCTATTCACCGGAGCTTAATTGATAAGCTTAAGTAAGTTTATTTGAAAATATTTAATATTTGTGTTTAAATCGTCTTGATTTCCGTGTTTCCTGCTTTTTAAATATTTAAATGAGTTTAATCTAGTGTGTCTTCAATTTTTTTTTCTTTTCAATTGCCACCTTTAATGTATGAAATAAATACAAATTAGAAGAAATTAAAAAATATCAGCACTTACTAATTCAAAATTTATAAATCAATAAAATTTATGGAATGGTTATCGGAAAGAAAAATGTTTAGTCTGGATGCTCATCTCTTTAATACAGGTTCCCTGGATATTGAGGAATAAATAACTTTACATAATTTGGAGTCCACTCCTTTTATATAATGTGCCTTTTTGATTCAAAACCACAATGTACTCAGTACAAAAGGTGTGGGTGTTATCCTTGTTAATTGAATGCCTTGTTGTAAACTTAATTTGGAATTAATTTTAAATTATAGACTAACCATAGCCTGTAAATTTTCTTTTATCTCAATTTTAATTTTATCATTTGACCGACATTCCTGCATTATGAAGTATTACAACTTTCAACCTAAGTTTAGAATATCAGAAAAACACCCGAAATGAATTTGAACTTATATTTAACCCTTTCGAGCAAAGTGGTTTCATCGCAAAACCACGCTGTAAAAATTCCTGTGCGAATCAGTGGGTTTTTTGGGGGGTAACCATGAGACAGGTGCTCTATAGTACTGCTATCTGTTGATCAATAGCATAAATTTGTTCAAATACATTCAAATGCTAATCAAATGGGAATTTTAGCTGTTACTTCACCAAGTTGATTGAATAGAAGTGTGCTTGGAAGGGTTAAATTGAAAGTAGGACGTAAAATATGAAGATGCTTAAGGTGCAGGCACTTAGTTAAGATATCATTAATTGCTTTTTCTTAATAGAACTTGTAGCCAGATGCATCAACTATTTCCAAGGGTGGTCATAGTGCTTGTGTGCCATCCAGTAGGCCCTGGGTTTGAATCCCGGTCTGTAAGTGCATTGATGTTGGTGATTGTCCATGTTGGGAGTTACCCATTGAGTGCTCTTTCACAAATAGCTGTCAGCAATGTTCTGCCCTTGTGCTGAAGGCTGAAGAGATCAATGGTCAGGCATTAGAAATATGTTTTAAAAAATTAATGTCAGGGATTTTGTTTAAAAAATTGATTTTCAATAACTAGATGTATAACTGAATGATTTAACAAGAATAAATTTTAAACTATCCCAAGTTGAGAGTAAGACCAAAATCCATGTATTATCTCTATTGGTCATGACTGCATCAAAAATGGTAGTATCTTGCCCTTCAATCTTTTGTGCTTCGCATGAGTAATCTGAAAACACTATCAAATGGTGTTGTCGACCCACTTGTTTCGCTATATTGTAAAAGTTGAGGTTTCTTGAAAGTATAACTGATTTTTAAAAGTCAAAATTGAAAGATATGAACTATTAATTTCAGTCATGATGGGTTCTCTGGTTGCTGGCACTACTGAATCTCCTGGAGACTACTTTTACTCTGATGGTGTTCGTCTGAAGAAATTCCGAGGCATGGGATCTTTGGATGCAATGGATTCCAAGCAAGGCCAGGGCAGCCGAGACAGATATTTTGCAGGGTATGAATGAATATCATAAAGTTTTTAATTTATCTGCTCTTGAAATTAGTCTGCTATGTATTTGGCATTTTGATTAATGTAATGGTAGTGTTATAGCAATACTCAAGTTTATTACACTCACTGCTAAAGTTGAGCACGGAGAGGAAAATGTTAATTTCTGGAAGCCAATCTGAATTTGAGAAGCTGCAGAGGTAGATGGAAGTATGCAAATATGTTCTGTAACAGCCAATCATGGTTTCGTGTCGGGAAATATGCAAAAAAAGGCAGTCGTATAAGAAGCCAGCATTGTGAAGGGTTAGGAGTTTCATGTAAGGTGCTGATAAAAAAATGTTTAGAACTTTCGTACAATTAGTTTTCAAGACAGACGTGTTTTTATGGCTTCCAGAAGATGAATGGCAGATAGTGAGCGCTGGCGTTCTGTGGGACGTCTTGAAGCAGGACAATCAATCACAGATTTTGCTCTTTTCTTCTGCGTTCGTCATTTCACAATTATGGAAACAATTCCAAACAAGCCAAACAGTTGTCCAAAGACCTGTGGCCAGTCGCTTAAGGGTTACGATCACGGCGGAAGATTGATATATTGCTGTTTTAGCCAAGCGGAATCGAAGAGCGACCTCCACATGCGTGACATCTATGGTTGCAGCATCCATTGGTAAGACGATATCTGCCACTACTGTTCGCCGAAGTCTACACATTAATGGACTGTACGCCCGGGTACCAAGAGTTTATGTTACTCTATCTGTCCAATTCAGAGGGGCACGATTAAAGTGGTGTCGGCACCATGTGAATTGGACTGTCTGATTGGGCCAACGTTATGTTCACGGATGAGTCGAGATTTGCCCTGGAGCCATATGACAAGCGTGTAAGGGTCTGGAGTGAACAAGGCACACAATCGGCCCCAGAACATCATCGAGCATCACGCATTCTGAGGTGGAAGCATCATGGTGTGGGCAGGGATTTTGTTGGGATATCGCACCGACCTGCACATCTATAGATGGGGTTCTGTAATTGCTGTCCGGTATCGGGATGAAGTCCTAGAACCCACTGTGAGATTGTACGCTGCAGCAGTTGGTCCTGCTTTCGTTTTAATGGATGATAATGCGCGTCCTCATCGAGCCAACATCGTCGACGACTACCTGGAGAGTGAGGGGATTGCATGTATGGATTGGCCGGTGTACTCGCCCGACCTTAATCCCATTGAAAATCTTTGGGATGACCTTGGCCGTGCCTGCATGTTTCCCGCTCTCAGTCACTCTCACAGAGGAATGGCTCTACAGGAGGAATGGCGATAACTTGAATCTGGGGTGGTTGATCACCTCATGGAAAGCATGGTCACACGATGAAAACTTGGTATGAGGATGAGGGGTGGTCACATATCCTTTAATGTCAGTTTTGTTTGTTTTGGATTTAAACATCATTTTATTAACGACTCCAATGTGACTTCTTATAATTTATGAAAATTCAATATTGTTTTAATCTTTGTAGGTAATTCTTTGTTTTGTTTCATGCATAAACATATTTGCTACTTTCCTGCCGCATTTCGTGTCGATCAAAGCTGTACTTGTCGATTTTTTCGCATTTTTACCGCTTCGTGCTTAACTTTTGGCAGTGAATGTACATTACCTTCATGGGCTGTAGTGTAAAGGTTCTCTTGTGTACTCTTGGAAGTGATTAATCTTAAAACATAGATTTTATTTGCAGTTGCTGGAACATTTATCCGTGCGTAATTTATTTCTTCCTCAGGATATTGAGGATTCAATTATACATGACTTGTTTTAAGATGCTCACCAATACTATTTCTGTGCAGTTGAATTGAACTATTTTTTTTCTACAAGTTCTGATATAAAATTGAGATTGTTTTCTTTTTACTCATCTAGAAAGTTGAAATCGCATTTAAATTGTAATTGATGACTTTTATTTACACTACTAAATTAAAGCTAATGGGGATAATGCTTGATGAGACGAATGTGATCCTTATGCAGCCTCAAGGCAATTCCAAGTCTCGAGGCGTCACCGTAACTCAGTGGGTTTGTCCACTGAGCTAGCAATCTGCGAATTATAAGCAGCTCATGTTTGATTCCTCCCTGAGTGTACTTCTCTTCTGTGTCAGTAAAACTGTCCTTGTTTGTGTCCAATACTTCACGTTGGGGCAGCTTGGCCAAATGACCCTTGCACCATAAAAACAAACCATCAATGTTTCTACAATTATACTTCTTAAAGTAATTTAAAAGTTTATATTGAGTTTTTATTATCCTTTCCATTACATTTGTTAGTTCTGCTCTTGTGATTACCAATGTAATATTTAAACCTTATTGTTTTGATTTTGCCCAAGAGCCTTTAAACAATCATTTAAGATTTTGAATTGCATTATGCTTTATCGATTCCCATTTTTTTTATTTCAGTGATTCAGACAAAGTTCGTGTAGCCCAAGGTGTATCTGGTACCATTCCAGACAAAGGGTCTATTCATCGTTTTGTGCCATATCTCATAACTGGAATAAAGTATGGCTGTCAAGATATTGGAGCAAAGAGTATATGTCTATTACGGTATGAAATACTTCTACACTTAACCAGTTACTGGCATTGATGTTAAATTAATTTTTTGTTCTCGGCTATATCAAATAAATTTCTGAATATTTATTAAAAGATGTTAATGTAGTAGCACCTCAATTTGTTGCATGTTTGAATATATCACGATACCATTTACTTATCCACGAAGCATTTTCGATTTGCAAACTAGAAAATTTTTTACCTGTCATTCAAATTGGGAGTCCAAAGCTCACTTGTTTCAAGTAGTTATCCTGAACTGAATTGATAAGAATAGATTGAGTTTCTTGAAAGTTTGGATGGGAAGGGAATTTATTTCAAAAATATTTTTGGTTTCCGAACAGTAGAAACATTTTAATCCAAAGGTTCAAAGCTCGCTTGTTTCAAGCAGTAACCCTGAACTTAAAAGAGAGATTTGAGTGTTGCAGAGAAGTATGAATGAGAAGGAATTTATTTTGAAAGTATTCTTCCATATTTCCAATTTTAAAAGGTTCCACCATCAAAATGAACTTTAACACAATTTTAAAACAGAAATGTATTTGTTATTAGTCCTGTTGATCAAGGTATAACGTAGACCAAGTCCAAGAGACCAAACTAGTTGTCATCTGAAAAAAATTGCAGCTTCTTTTTAGTGAGGTACCATAATGGCTGAAGTCCAACATAATCTCAGGAGTTGCCTGTCAGTATTCAGCTGGGAATATTGACTGACCATCACACCAACTACTAGGAAAAAACTCCCAATGTACTTCACCCAGTGACACTCCCTTACCACGAATAGACAGCAAACATGACTTGAAGGAGGAAATAAGTATTAATGGATTTGTGCTTTTTCGTATCACGAGCTCAGCCTTTGCTGTATCACTCCCCTCATCAATTTTTCAGTCTTGTCCCCAAGAAGCAGGGCCATTATAGCCCAGTTGGTAGAGTAGCAAATTAGCTGTCAGGAGTTCGAGACACGATCCAACCACAGACCATCGTGTATGTGGGGCTGGTGCATGTTAAATCTCTCATGGCCTCAAATATCCTCACATTGGAATGGTGTGGAAGCTTGGAGAGTGGGGTGCCAGCTCAGGTGTTGACCTCATTGTCTGGTCATGGTTCAAAATTACTCATTATCTAATTCAAATACCATCCCACAAAAAGCATGATATATTAAGGGGATGCTGCACCAAAACAATATATTTAGCTTTATGTATTACTGAGCAACATAGAGCTAAATATATTGTTTTACATCTAGGGTCAAAGATGTAAATTGTTATGTAGTGTTACAGAATTTTGTTTGTCCCTTAATAGGGGAAAATCTGAATTAAATAATAAAGTATACTATAAGTAGAAATATAACACTTTTTCTCTGGTATTGTGATAAAATGTTAATCATCTATTTTAGGGAGATGATGTATGCAGGAACATTGAAGTTTGAAAAGAGAACTATATCTGCCCAAAATGAAGGGGGAGTGCATGGACTTCATTCGTAAGTTTTCAACTTTAAATTCACTTTAACTTATGTGATCTTTAATCAATTAATTTTTTTATTTTTATTGAAGTAATTACAATTGACCTCCAAGTGATTTTGACGGGATATTTCATCAAGATCTGACCAATTTTGCTAATGACGAGATATTTCATCAAGATACTGTCTATTTTTTTATGGGTTCTGGTCAGTTTCCTTCTAATAGCCGTGCTCATGTTTTCTTCTAATGACAATATTTCCAACAAGATGTGGTCAGTTTAACTAATGACGAGATACCTCATTGAGACAACCACCAGGAGGGTTAAAACAACATTGGTGTAAATAACACTTTTTTTGTGAACTTCTAAATTGAATTTGATATCTGTTTACTTCTGTAAATTTGATTTCGCATTCTACATGCTTAAACATAAATAAATCTTCATTTTAGCTTAGCTGATCGTCCTTATTGATTTATTCCTACTTGCATCTTACTGAACCCACTGGAATAATTATTCTATAACTTTTTAACCAATCCTGGGATCTTTTTATTTTGGGATTGTGGTTACTGTTAATGTTCCATTGACTGAAAAAATCTAAAGCTGTCTCATGTCAAGAGATTATTGTTAAATGTCTTCAATTCAATTACAGTTCTTTGTTTTTCTAGGTATGAAAAGAAGCTATTTTAAGTTGTGCTACTTGAAAATGGACGAAAGATGTAAAAGTATTGGAATCATCTGTTTTGTGCTATTACATATCATTACATGGTTGTGTGTTGGTATTGTTTCCATCATGTGTATGTGGGGCATTCTGGTTTATTTTTTATCTTGAAATTTATGATTATTATTTTTTAATCGTATTGGATACATTAGTTGTTTTATATACTCTTAATCATTTGTGATATGAAATCATAAACAATTAAATGTTATTATTTGTTGACTCTTATGAAGATTTGTAAATTCCGTTTTTATATTAGCTCCAAGACAAATATTTATTTTTAAACGAGACTTAATATATAAACTAATGAAACTGTACTATGACTTAAAACGTGTGTCAAAGATTCATGAATGAAATTTATTGTCATTATATCAGACTTTGGAATTTAAAAAATAGGTATATTCTCCAAGAATGCACTATTGCATTTGATGAGCTTATTTTGTGATATTTATTCTTCAGGGTAGACTTTTCAAACTAAAACTTTACAAAATAGTTCGATGTCATTTTAATTTTAAGTCGTTTTGTACATTTTTCTCTGTCAATGTTAAAAGCAGGAAGCATTTTATGAATTCAATGTAAATGTATTTGTGAACTTTAATTTCCATTTTGATAATAAACACCCATTGCCAAATGCAGTATTTTGTTTTCTTTAATGATTTTGAAGTGTTGACATTTGCAGGAGATCCTGAGCAGCAGCTATCTATTTCCGGTGAGCTTTGGTACTCATTTAAATGAATTTTAGCTACAGTCTTATGTGTAGTTGAACAAGACATGAAAGCAGGGACCAATCAGCATTTGTGGCTTTATGGAACCATGGTAATCCAGTTGAAAGGGTAACGAATTTGCAACCGAAGGTTTCCGAGTTCGAAACTCAGTCCAGCCAAAGACCATCATGTATACTGAGGCTGATGCACATTAAATCTGTCGTGACCTTACATTGGCATGGTGTAGAAGTTTGGAGAGTAGGATTCCAACTCGGGTGTTCTCGTCTCTGATTGTGATTCAAGATTACAAGGCATTGTCCTTGGATCTTTCCCTTAGGGATTGATCCCGGACCATCGCCAATACCTCGTGTTGTTCCACACATACCCGAATGTATGACGTGAACGATTCTTTGTCACGTCATACATTCGGTTATGTGTGCGTAACTCTAGTCCCAATGAATTTTGGGAAGCTGAGGGATTCTCGGATTGTAGTCTGAAATATTTTTACTGTTTCTTATTCTTTACCTTGCATAAAATCTAATTTTGGTTTGTTGCTCCATGGTCCTTTTTTTCTACGCATGGGCTAATTAGACCTGGATCTATGGCTTAAAGTGGATTCTAAACCACCACCCATGCCTAAACCAGGATTTGAACTCGGAGCCATTTGAATTTTGAGTAACTTCATAATAAGCTCTTAATAAAGTATAACATTTTTGCATCAAATGGTTGTTTTGAGGTTTTATGGCATAAGGGCTATATCTGGCCAAACTGTCAGGCATAAGACAACGTCTAGTTAAAAATGTGAAGGGTTGGATGGTAGTTAATTAACATCCCACTGGAGCAACATAATGGCAATTGGCAACCGTCCTGGATCAATCCCGAAGGAAAAGATCAGAGGACAGCACCACACAATTTTTCAACCACAGTCATGACGAGGTCAACACCTGAGTTGGCCCCCACTCTCCAAACTTCCACACCATGTCAATGTGAGGACATTTGAGGCCACGAAGGATTTAACGTGCACTAGCCCTGTGTACACGACGGTCTTTGACTGGACAGAGTTTCGAACTCGCAACCCTCCGGTAGCTAATGTGTCACTCTTCCAATTGGACTACCTCGGTCCCTGTCGTAAAATGAAAAAAAAGGGATTGGGAACAAGAGTGGGATAAAAGCAGACAAAGTTCGCTTGGGTATCCTAGGAGCACGACTCCCGTGTTTACTAAAGACAGCAAACCCCATGGGAAAAGACAAGAGTACCTCGGGTCCGCATCGAAATGATAGAGCAATTAGTTCTACAAATAGATTATCAAAAGGGCAATCTTGTTTGAAACAAACAATTGTGAAAAAAATTCGATTTCATCCAATGAAATTAAGGGGTGTTTTATTTGTTAATACTTTGTTAAATATTGATTAAAATCTTTAAGCTACTTGAAACCAAATTTTATTTAGCAGCTTAATAATTAGTTATTCCTGGGGACAATGCATGAATTTCAATGACAATCAAAATTGTGAAATTAGAATGAAGCAGAATGATGTTTATGTGAGCACTTGCACCAAAACCAAAATTATATGTACACCAAATGTTTTCTACAGATCGATTTTCATCCACAATGATTAGTCTAGATGTTAAAGTTTGTGTCCTCAAGGTGTAAATGTGGAGTACATGTACTCTAATCATATGGGGCCGCGGTTATCCAGTTGGAAGGGCAACGGATTAGCAACCGGAGGGTTGCGAGTTCGAAACTAGGTCCAGCCAAAGACCGTCGTGTACACGGGGGCTGGTGGACGTTAAATCTGTCGTGGCCTCTAATGTCCTCGCGTTGGCGTGGTGTGGAAGTTTAGAGAATCGGGTGCCAGCTCAGGTGTGTTGACCTCGCCATCTGACCGTGGATCAATATTACGAGGCGTTTTCCTTTGATCTTTCCCTTCGGAATTGATCCCGGACCGTCGAATAGCCCGTTGTGTTGCTCCAATGCGACTTTAATTTACTACCTACCTAATCATATGTGATCAAAAAGTGAAAGGTCGTTATGAGAAGGGTTTACATACCAAAAGCTTTGGCGATAGCCGTGGGTGGTTATCACTGCTATCGCTTTCGGCAACTACAAACTTAGAATCAGAATCCGCGCTAAATATGCCAATTGCGGAAGCGCTTTGTTTACGTTCCAACCTATCACCTTATTTAAAGAGTAGACTAGTCCAAACTCACGTGTTGACGCGATAGCCCAGTTGGAAGAGCAGCGGATTAGCAAACGGAGGGTTGTAAGTTCGAAAGTAGGTCTAGCCAAAGACCGTCGGGTATACGGGAGCTGGTGCACGTTAAATCCATCGTGGTCTCAAATATCTCCACGTTGGTAGAAGTTTGGAGAGTGGGGTGCCAGCTCAGTCATCTGACTAGTTCAAAATTACGAGGTGTTGTCCTCGGATCTTTCCCTTCGGGATTGATCCAGCAGTACCAACGCATGTCAATCATTTTAAAAAGTATTCATTAAAACGTCCGTAAATCGAATTCCCTCCAAACCAGAAATACTTTTCTTCTATAGGTCTGCTTAGGTTTCACTGTAAAACCCTCTTTAAAAGAACCATCGTCGTCTAATCTAATACATTTTCTGATTGTAACGAGTTTCATCTTCTCTTCAAATGTGATTTTATGATGTACGGCATTTTCTTTATTGAGAACTTGTTTTTATATTTCATTGTTGTGCTGTAAGAGTTTCCGTAACACTAAAACAATGCGAGAAACAGTACCCGCTTTCGTATAATTTGCACAATGGAAGTATAAACAACTATTCATTGTTTCAGTTGATTAATTTTTTTTATCCTACCCTCTTCTCAGCCCTATCGGCCATCAATCAACGAGCAGCCCAATAAAGTTCTGAAATGGAAAAAATATGGCTTAATCAGCAGTCTATCAACAGTATTTGCAATTCTATTGTCAGGAATTTTAAGACAGTTCTTGAGGTGGTCACTAATCATTTCGTCCAGTTTGCTAAGTGGATAAATAGCTGATCTCGCTACTCCAATAAGGTGTCTTCGTAGACTGATTGTGCGAGGGATTTTCAGATTAAACAAACCAGACGGTCTGCGAAGATTTTATTTCTGCTGTCCAAATGCTCTTATCGGGGTTACCTTAAAATGTAGTTTCATGCCATTTTGATAATGTTCGACATTTAATCTAATTGGCCATTGAATACTCAAAATAAGAAATTCAGAACTTTTGTTAAAGAAGTGCTGAAATCGTATTCGAAAACAATCCAAGTGTCGTGACGCACAGGAAATGCGTATCGCAGCAGAAACACTACTGCCAGCTACATTTAGCTTGACAGAAAATGCCTCTCATAAGATCTCGTTCGTAAAATTTTAAAGAAATGCTTTTGATTGGTGAGAATTTTTCCTAGCGAACGAAAAAGTTTCGCTTAAAAACTGATTATGAAGAGGGGGTCAATGCCCTCGTTGACGGTGTCAAACAAGTTGCACCTCGGAAAATATTTAGGAAATTCGACATTCAGTTACTGAGAAACGCGATTTACCCTCCAACTCGCGACAACTGAGAAAAGTATAATCCTCTGAGTTTATAAATAGCATAAGAACATTTTGAGTAGGGATATGTTTTCGTTTAAAAAAAAAATTCACTTTTAAATCTCTTTTTAAAAGTGACGGTGCTTCACAACTCTTAAGACACCCCACAAAGAAGATAAAATATCTAGTCATAGAAACTTTTGGCAAGCGAGATGTTTTTAAATATAACTTTAAAAAAATTAGCACAAGAAAGCCGTGCTGTACCGTTTGATACCAGTAAAAATGGGTTCAGAAATTTACGATTTCCTCCTATGAATATCAATTTTTTTTCAAGTGTAATAGCAGACGTCGTTTAATAAAACAGTGAAGGAAGACTTCCAGGTGTATTCACGACAAAAATTGACTTTTACTACATTAATAGCATTAAAACAATGTACCAAAAAGAAATTAAAATTTGAAAGAAAAAAATTAATTCCGGCTTTCCCGGTTTAAATTATCAAAATCAAAAATAGAAAAGTACAGCCGCGGAAAAAAAAACGAACCACCCATCTTCATTCTAGCAATTTTTACAGTAGAGAAAATTCAAAGAATGGCCTTCGACAGCAACGTCTTCTATAAATTCAAATTCATAAAATTTGCATAAGGGGCCATCTTCATATTAAATTGAGCACCAACTTCATAATTTCCAATAGAAACCCCTTATTTTGACACACAATTTTTAATCTATATCAAAATTTAACTTCAGATACCAATTTTCATGTCATTAGGTCTAAACTAATATTTGAAAAAATTATGAATTGGAACCTTACTATATTTTGATGGGAAACGATTCAGGACTTCTAATATGATCAGGCAAAGTTTCAGCTCATTCCAATCGTTAGTTTTTCAGTCATTAAATTTTTCTCATTGTTGCCATTTTAGGAGGCAACCAAAAGTTTTAAAAACGTCTGACAAACCTCGGATAATAATTCTCGAATCGTTTTCACTAGCGTAATAAATATAACTAGTCGCCCAGTGGTCGAAATTCGACCATAATTCATTTAATTTTTAAGTTTGAACGTTAATAAGGTTCTTTTGTCAAAGAGTATACCTCTATATTAATTGCATATAATTTTTTTTAAATTTTGTTCTATTACGTAAGCTGCGAGCATGTGCAAATACGTCATAGGAAAAATGCGGTATAGCTTGGTTAAGCCATATCTAAAAAACAATAACGTGTTGTTTGACATTTTCTTGGGGTTTTTTTATTGCTATACTGGCCACAGGTTTCGCCAAGGCTACACAGTTAATTTGCCTATCTTTTTCAAATTATATAAAACTTAAATAAAAAATAAATCCAAAAAATGAAATAAGGAATACGTGCTTCGTATTTTTTTATATATTTTTTATTGAAACAAAAAAACCGGGTGGTTAAAAAAATAAATGTTGTCCATTGAACTTGAAATAGTTCGACAATGAATTTAATGATTCAAAACTTCTGTGTAGACGATGTTTTTTGTAAAAACTCTTTCATCGATTGCTAAATGACCTTGACCGTTATATTCTGAAATATAAAATCTCAAACCATCAAATGATCGAACTCTACTTGCTGCGACGTATAATTGACCATGTGTAAAATCCGGCTGCCTCAATAAAATTCCAATTTTTTCGAATGTTTGTCCTTGAGACTTATTTATTGTCATCGCAAATGCAGGTATAATTAGAAATTGAGTTCTTTGAAAGTTAAATGGTAAAATAGTTCCGGAATATGTTAAATTTATACGTGGAATCAAAATTGTCTTATTGCGTGCGGTTCCAGTTAAAACTTCGCAATCAATAGTATTACGATGCATAAATTTGATGCGCATTCTTGTTCCATTGACTCATGCTTCCTTTGTATTTAAGTTTCTGATCAGCAAAACGATGCAATTAACTTTCAATACTAACTTATGTGGTGGCAAATTATGCCAAATCTCATACTCCTCCGTGCGCGCAATGTGCTTAAAAAGGGGTACAAAGTTTTTTCTTCACGTATTAATATATAGATAATTCTCGGATCGTTTGCACGCGCTGACAAATACATTTGAAATAGTGTTCAAATTTGAAATTCCGATAACTATAACTACAATTAATCTTGAGCTACGAATAGAGATTTTCAATGTGGACATGATCCCTGAAACTGACAGCAACTTTAACATTTAATATCTCCGGATATAAAGATAGTAGTTATGAAATTTTATGTTTAGACTAATTTAACGATACCGAATCTGATTAAGGCATCATAACATGGCGTTTCCATTGGAAATTTTGTTGTTTTTGCAGAATTTGATATGAAGTTTGAAGGTAGCCCATAATGCAATTTTTTTTGTATTTGAATTTGTAGAGGACGTATTCTTTATTGAATGATATCTTTCAATTTCTCTACTATGAATATTGTTCGAAATAAAGGAGTGTTTCTTTTATTTACGCGACTACATGTCTGCATTACACAGCAAAATAAAATATTCGAGAGATTGGAGCGGTTGTTTTTCCTTTTAATAAAAGAACAGAAACTCTCATGAGACTCCAACGAAACCTATGAAGTATCAACTAATAATAAAAGTGAATGTGTTTAGAAATCAACAGAATCTATAGAAAAGGACTTAAGTAGTGAAAAATATCGGAATACTTGGAAGGGATGATGCTGACCTAAATTTTAAAAGCTCACGAAATTTTGTCGAACTTCTCGTGAACACAACATATTTTGAAATATTCTCTGGTTCCTTTTCAAAAATTTATTTCAAACGAGGCACCGAGAAAACTTTAGTGCAATCGTCATGAGAAACATTTAAACGTGATACCAATAATTAAAAAAAGGAAGTTATCATAGCAGCATTTTTCTAAGAATATTTTATTTAAAAACAGTGAAAATTCAAGATGATGCAGCTCAAGAAGATAGGACTGGTAGATAGGTAGGTATTTTAATTAACATCGCACTGGAGCAACACAACGGGCTATTGGTGACGGTCCGGGATCAAATCCGATGGGAAAGATCCGAGGACTATACCACGTAATTTTGAACCATGGTCAGATGACAAGATCACACCTGAGCTGGCACCCCACTCTCCAAGCTTCCACACCACGCCAAAAGATAGGACTGGAAAACGAAAGTTCTCGAAAATATTTGAAGTTTTCAAAAGAAATCTTACAAATCACGAAGATTTATTTACTCACTGCTTCTTTATAGTTACAAATCTCTCGAAATAAAAAAATACTTCTGTACACAGGGTTTATTAATTATTTCTCTTTTTAATATTTTATGGGTCCCCAAGCCGATTTTCCCAAATGGGATCCCCCACACACCAAGGATCCCTGTCATTAAAGGGATTGTGGAAAGGTGCATTTATCAATAAATTCTAAACGATTATTTTACTTTAAAAACTTTATCTATTGTCAACTACTCAATTCACTTCATTTCATATAGCGCCATATTAATTTAATTTATTTTCTTCTTGATATTTTGTGGGGCAACTCAGAGATGGATCGAACTGAGCCCCTCACTTCGTAAGGCCGACCCTACCTAGTAACGCGCAGTTTATTAAGAAAGAATTTGCTGATATTGTGCAATCATTTTAATTATCAATAACAGCTTCAGGTTTAAACACTCGATATCCTTTGTAAAAATCTTGCATGCAAGTTAGTAACTAGAGGACAAGAAATTTTATAGTTCAAACTAACGTTTACTTTTTTTATTTACGATAGTAGTGGAAAACATTTTGCATCAGCTTTTTAAATGTGTCGAAATTTTCAAATATTTGAGAACCATTGCATCAGAACCGCAAAATATTCTTTTAAATATACTGTGTCATACACTCTTTATGGTTAGCAGATGAACAGCATGATTGGTGACGAAAATTGAAAGTCAGATGTTGCTTTTGTCGATCTGTGCGTGCTTGGGCGATTTGACTAGAAAACTGGAAATAATGACGGATGAAGATTGCGCTGTTTGATTTGTCGCTCTACGACCATTTTTTCCTCAAGGAACGATATTCCACTCTCAAGAAACTTTACAATATCATGACAATCGCAGAAACCGAAAGGTAGGTAGTTGAATTAACGTTGCACTGGACCAACACAACGGGCTATTGGCGAATGTCCGGAGTCAATCCCGAAGGGAATGATTCGAGGTGAAGCTTCGTAATTTTGAGCGAAGGGAACGCTTCATAATTTTGAACCACGGTCAGATGACGGGGTCAATACCCGAGTTGGCACCCCACACTCCTAACTTCCACACCATGCCAACGTGAGGACATTTGAGGCCACGACAGATTTAACATGTACCAGATCCTACATACAGGACGGTTTTTGGTTGGATCGAGTTTCGAACTCGCAACCCTCCGATTGCTTATCCTCTACTCTTCCAACCGGGCTACCGAGGCCCTGAAATGGAAAGGAAATGTCAGAACTGTATGAATGAAAAGCATGGTCAGAGAATAATACTGTAATTTGAATCATTTTCGTACAGATTTTCTCTTTTAAAATAACGGTTGTCGCATCTATGGACCTGAAACTGGCTTGGGAAACGATTTGAATGACAAATAACAAGATTTCACCGTTCGGTATCTACTTGTTTGGGTTGGTCTGCACGCTGCTTTGCGAAACAGCTCTAGTTGAAGAAGTCGGATCAAATCAAGTGGACCAAAGAACGAATAAATAACCATAGACAACTAAAAAAGATGGAATTTTCAATTACACCAAAATTTAATCGCTCCAACTCCGATTGATGTGGGGATCGGTAGCCAGGTGGTAGAGTCGTGGATTAGCAACCAGTGGATTAAGAGTTCGAAACTCGAACCAACCAGAGAGCGTCGTATACACGGGGGCTGGTGCACGCTAAATCTGTTGTGGCCTCTGTCCTCTCGTTGACCTGATTTGGAAGTTTGGAGAGTGGAAGTGACAGCTCGGGTGTTGACTTCGTCATCTGACTGTGGTTAAAAATGAAAGGCTGTTGTGTGTGTGTATGTGTGTGCGTGCGTGTGTGTGTGTGTCCTCGATTCTTTTCCCTCGGGATTGACCTGTAACCATCGCCAATAGCCAATCTCTGTTGTCGAATTTTTGAAAAATACAATTTGTATTACATTAGGGTAACGGTAAAGCTTCCATCCAGCCAAATGGTTTTGAGATACATTTTTCATTGATGTGTCGGTGGACTACCTTACTAATAGTATATATTGGATGCTAAAAAATACATTAAGATCATTGGTTGCCCTCTGAAGCGTTCTATCGTAGACACGTTTGAGGAAGCCTGTTGTAACATTTTCAACATGATGTGTGAATGACCTTATCTTCCTGTCAAAATAACAAGTATTTGAACACGTATCCTTCCAACATTCCTATAATTGCAAAGCTATAGTTTATTCAGAACTTCGCTTCATTTTTACATTCTATGTTCACAAATATCTCCGAGAGAGTAATATAACTGAATTTTCCTGTAATGAGAATAGGCCCAACCTTAAATTAAAAATTCGTAAGTTTACAAGAATCTGCATCCTTAAATTTCAAGGTAGCTAGTTGCGAAATTACGCTACCCTTTGCTTTGTTACTTTTAAATATTATTTTTTATGAATCAGTATCCCCCTCTTAAAGCATCTGATATCAATGGAGTATGGGGGTCAGATAACCTATTCAAAGGGCCGTATCTGGTCTGCAGGCTGGGTAAACCTATTTGGAAGGCCGTATCTGGACTGCTGGGCGGATAAACTTATGCGGAAGGCCATATCTTATCTGCGGGCCGGGTAAACCTATTCAGAGGGCCGTATCTGGCTTGCAGGCCGGGTAAACCTATCCAGAAGACCGTATTTGGTATGCGAACGTGATAAACCTATCCGCTATAACTCCTTTATCTTAATCGTACATATTTTTGTGGACGCCACTTAACCCAACCAGGAAAACAGCTATTTCACGAATGACTAAAATTTTGAAATTGCTGGTTAGAACCAGAGAGAAAAATTTCTAGTAGGAAGGGTCTTAAGGCCTAAAGACTGTTACAAGAGTAATTAATCATTTTTGTAGTATCATCTGAATGAAACATGCAATCCGAATTTGACTAAGCCAATGTCGTACAGATGTACTATAGCAGATCGTCAAAGTTAAGACTACCAGCCTTTTTTATCTGCTTCTTAATACTTGGAATTTGTTTCCTACTTTTTGGAGAGAGTAAAGTACAGCTAATTATATCAAAAATAAATAGTAGAAAATTACATAGGGCTCCCGACATGTCAAACGAAAAAGCATAGATAGTCCTCAAAAGTTTTTAATGTTCTACACTTGAATCGATCACACGAGCGACTGCTTTCGCCTCCCGAAGAATGTATATACATCTCGAAGCGCAACAGATTTGTGCGCCTCGCCGGCGCCGAATAATATAAACACAGTCCACTGGCAACGGTGTAGGATCAACACCGGAAGGCTTCTCAGCAAAAAGTCTGGTCAGGTTTGGACATGTACAGCTGTTATAAAAAAATAAGGGAAGTTTTCAATACAACACAAGACATGTCTCTTTATGATTAAAGAATCATCTATTTACCCCATTTGAATCACCAACTTTTCAAATTTTTACATGTCATTCACATAACTGTACTCGCAAATAGTGTGTTTGTAGGAATATGAAATAATGAAAAAACATTTTTTGCACAGTAAAGCATTTCAATTTGCTAAGTGTAGTAAAAATTGATAATTTTTTCTATGTAACGCTTTAGGCTGCTTTGGCCAATTCATTCAAAATCAAATTATTCCAATCAATGCGAAGTATATTGCAACTGTGATACAAGAGGAATAGTAAATTGAAAATGCGGAATTATTAAATTTTGTAATTAATTTAACTTTATGAAAGTATTAATTGTTGAAATTCCTTATAGATTGAGGTATACATTTTGTGCGCAATATCTCGATGCACTTTGAGAAAGTACTGAAGTAGTGACATTTATTAAAGAATTCCATTCAGGATAAGCGCCATTTTTTAATCTAATCCGTTATGAGGAGTATATTAAACCTTTTGCGATAATGCGAAATTAGTGGCCACGCTAAAATCAGAATGCTACATGATATTTGTTCTTCATTCAACCATCGTGTAGTTCTTAAAAGGCCTTATAAGAAGAAAAACTGAGTGGATTTTGATAGTTTTAATTCGTATTTAATTTCTTCGTGCTTCTTAAGAAACAAAAAGAGCAACGAGAGCAACAATAATGCGAGAACCGAAAAAACACTAGTTAGGTATGAAAAAGCACAGACACAAAAATTATGTTTGGTTAACGTGCTTTTATTAAAATTGTGTAAATGCACGATAGTAAGAAAATAGAATGATAAAAAATTTAAAATAATACTGAATAGGAAAATTTTGTTAATTCCTTCTCTTCGTTAACTTTCGAGACAAATCTTTTATTCTAATTCGGTATAGAATAGCTGCTTGAAACAAGGACATTGAGCTCCTAATTTTAAAGAAATTGAGATTTTTCTGTTCGCAAACCGAAATTTTATAGCGGACGAGTAAAAAAGAGCAATATGAGATTTTCATTGTAAACAAACCAAACTGCCTGTGAAGGTTTTACTTCTGCTATCCAAATGTTCTCGCATATGTATCGAGGTTATCTTAAAATGTAGGTTATCACCATTTTGACAACGTTTGGTGTTTGATCTAAGTGGCGTTGACCAATCAACTATCATATATCGATTCTTTGTTCTATGTCGATTTTGCGGGAATCTAAGGTACTGTTTGGGATTGATTAAAATTCAAGAATTTCCAGAATCTAAAATAAATATTTTTTATTACTAAAAGAACGAAACTCCAACGATTTTTAGAAATGGTTTCTGTGGTGACATCATTTGTGCTACTGAAGCGCCTCCTATAAAACTCTTCACGTTGCGATTTTTCTTTTTGCTCGAGTGGCATCAGCTAATAAAGTGGAGAAAAAATAACTATGAAATTATTCGTCCAACGTTTCGTTATCGGTTGTTCTGATTATGTTCTAATTATGTAGTGAATAAAATAATTTGAAGAAGTTTGTGCTATATGGTGAATTAACAATACATTTATCATTATTCAACGAACTTCATTGGTGACCCGGAACGTGATCGATTGCGATAAAATGTCTACAAACGAGAACGCCGAAACAGCATCGGAGCAACCAACGATTGCCAGGGTAAGTCTGAAAATTCCTCCTGTTTGGAAACCCAACCCCAAAATATGGTTTCTGCAGATCGAAGCCCAATTCCGCAACGCTGGAATAACAGTTGATCAAACAAAATACGATTATGTAGTCAGTTCAATCGAAACAGGGACATTGTCACAAGTTGCAGATATCCTTGTCAAACCACCAGACGACGGGAAATATCTGGCCATTAAAAAGAGGCTTATTGAAATTTTTGCCGATTCTGAAACGCAGAAAACTCAGAAACTTCTGACCGAATTGGAATTGGGTGATAAGAAACCATCCCAACTCCTCTGTGAAATGCGCAATTTGGCGACTGAGCAGGTGCCAGATGAATTTTTGAAAACATTATGGATGCAACGACTACCGCTTAATATGCGGAGCATTTTGTCAGTTAGCAGCGATGATTTGTCCAAACTATCGACAATGGCTGACAAAATATGGGAATTAAATCCCAATTCACTTCAGTTCGCTCGCATTGTTTCTCCATCAACTGATAATACCACCCATGATCTTCAGAAACAGATATCAGACTTGACACTGCAGATAGCGGAGATGAATAGACGTAGAGATTACAGTCCACAAAGACGAAGATACAGATCGAATTCAAGAAACCGTTCCAAAAATAACAATGACCCAAATAACTGTTATTTTCACCAACGCTTTGGCGAGAGAGCTTACAAGTGCACACCGCCATGCAAATATCAGGTTTCGAAACAGGAAAACTAAACCCCCGGCTTTTAATGACGACAGTAGGTCAAGGGGTTGAGATGAGTCGTCTATTTATTCGTGACACCTCATCAGCAACACATTTTTTAATTGATACTGGAGCAGAAATATCGGTTATTCCACCATCACTATCGGAAAAAAGAACTGTGTCTAAGCTTGAGCTGCTCGCAGCTAACGGCACAAAAATCAAAACGTACGGTCAAAAATTGTTGGAACTGGATTTGGGGCTACGAAGATCTTTCACCTGGCCTTTTATAATTGCAGATGTCAACAAACCTATTGTTGGAATATACTTTCTTTCACATTTTAACTTATTAGTCGATAGTAAAAATAGAAAATTAATTGATGGTACCACCTCATTGACGACTAAAGGTATTTTGTGTAACGTTAGCGTCACTCCTAAATTCATCGCTAACACTTTTCAAAACCAATATGGATCCATTTTAAATCAATTTCCTAACTTACTTAAACCCAACATAAAAAATGATAAAATTAAAGAACATAATGTGCAACATCACATCGAAACTAAAGGAAACCCCATATTCTCTAAAGCCAGAAGACTTTCTCAAGAAAAGTTGATTGCTGCTAGAAAGGAATTCGATTATATGCTGCAAGAAGGTCTCTGCAGACCATCCAAAAGCAACTGGTCAAGTCCATTACATCTCACTTTTAAAAAATCCGGTGACTGGAGGCCATGCGGTGATTACCGTGGGCTTAATGCAAACACCATACCAGACCGTTACCCACTGCCATTTCTAACGGACTGTACAAATATTCTGCATGGAAAAACGATATTTTCAACTATAGATTTGATAAGAGCCTACCAACAGATTCCTGTTCACGAAGCTGATATTCCGAAGACCGCCATCATAACACCTTTCGGACTTTTTGAATTTCCTTATATGACATTCGGTCTACGCAACGCAGCACAAACCTTCCAAAGGTTTATGAACACCGTGCTGAGCGGCCTAGATTTTGTGTTCTGCTATCTCGATGACATTATCATTGCTTCCCCAGACACAGAAACGCACAAAAACCATCTTGAATTAGTATTTCGAAGACTCGATAACTACGGACTGTGCATAAACATTGCAAAATGTAAATTTGGTCTGAGCAAACTCGAATTTTTAGGTTATGAGATATCAACGGAAGGAATTAAACCTCTTTCATCGAAAGTTGATACAATTAAACAATATCCTAAACCAGAATCCTTCACAAGCTTGCGCAGATTTTTGGGAATGGTGAACTTCTATCATCGCTTTATACCAAACTGCGCCAAAGTGCAACAACCGTTGACAATCTTGCTTAAAGACGTAAAGAAAAACAGCAAAAAAACTTTAATTTGGACCGAAGATGCGCAGCATGCTTTTACTGATATCAAAAACGCATTGTGCGCCTCAGCAATGTTAGAAGAAGTTTGTGCTATATGGTGAATTAACAATACATTTATCATTATTCAACGAACCTCAGTTTCTTTATTATTTAAAACAAAATGAGGAATTCCAAAACTTAAAATAAAAATTATTTTATTTCAAAGAAAGGTCGAAACTTAAATAATTTTGAGAAAAAACACCCACGATCATTTCCGTATATAAAAGAGAAAAAAAGATTCCAGAATCTAAAATATTGGGGTTTTTTTTCAAAAAGGACGAAACTTGAACGATTTTGCGAAATTGCTTCTTTATTATTTAAAACGAAACAAGGAATCCCGAAACCTTAAATATAAATTATTTTATTTAAAGAAATGTCAAATGATTTTGAGAAAAGATGCCCATGATCATTTCCATATTTAAAACAAAAAGAAATTGCCAGAATCTTAAATAAACATGGTTTTATTTCAAAAAGGACGAAACCATACTATTTGAGAAACTGTTTCTTATTTAAAACAAAACAAGGAATTCTAAAACCTAAAATAAAAGTTATTCTATTATTTTTATTTTAAAAAATAGGTCGAAACTCAAATTATATTGAAAAAAGACGCCCATGTGATCATTTCCATATTGAAGAAAAGTATTTCCAGAATCTAAAATTAACATTTTTTTATTTCGAGAAGGACGAAACTCAAACGATTTTGAGAAATTTTTTCTTTAGTATTTAAAACAAAACAAAGAATTCTAAAACCTTTCATAAAAATTACTTCATTTCAAGAAAAGGTCGAAACTCAAACGATCTTAAGAAAAGGTGTCCATGATCATTTGCATATTTAAAACAAAAACAATTCTAGAGCAGAAAGAGACAACTGTTTAAATGTTTTCGATTCTATAAATAGAAATTTTCCTCTGTTCGTAGGATTTCGGGATTCCGGATTCCTCCTACGCTTCGAATGCGACCGTCCTGCGCTGTCCCCCATGCGCATGGACCAAGATGCTGTCCGGCGATTTATGTTCGACATCGTCGCTGGTGCATTATCCGGAAATCGTTCTTCTCCCCTATCCAGAGAATCCATTGCCATTGATCCTTTGATGCCAGCCCTCGTTTCATCAGCCTTCGGCTTTTAGGGGGACGCAAACGATCCTATTGAACGCACAATTCTACTTGGATGGTGAATTCGCCTGCCTATCGGAATGCCTGACGAGATTTTTTTTTAACGCAGTCGATTCCATGATTTGAAGTGAGCCGAGCCCAGATTTTGAAAAAGGTACGTGTCTTGGTAGGTATTCTCGGAAATCAACGTCGTTTGACAATTTGTAAATATTGCATTGTAATCAATTTTTTCCGACGGTTCTTTCTCTTACATTTTGTGTTGGTTTTAGAACTTTCGTTGACTGATACATTTGTATTTATTGTTCTTCGATTTGTTCCTACTTTTTTGTTTTATTCTATGAAGCTTTCAAACTATTCTTCCAATATTGTTCTTTTGCAAACAGCGTTGAAGGTGTGAGTTTAACGAATTTTAGTTAATAGAATAATTTAAAATTATAATACCTTTTAACTTATGGAACGGATAGTTAGAATTATTTTACTAAAGACGATTTTGACGAAAGGACCGTTAATGAGGAAATCATGCACTCTTAAAATTAATGCTTTAGAATTCTGTCGTAGTGATTTTTTTTGTTCAAATATCTCCATTTCTAAAGGTGCCATTTGGTGTTTGCTAAATTTTAAAAACCTTTCGAAACAATTAATTATGATACTCGTTTGTAAAAAATTAGTTGATTAAATGTATATAGTGGATTACAAAACCATTCGTCAACCTCAAATTTCTAACTATTTTCCTATATTTTATAAAGATGTACCTAAATAGTTATTTTGAATTTAGCCATATAATAACCTCCGTCTCTATTCATCTAGTATCAAAACAATGGAACATTTAAGAAAAGTTTTATTAAAATATTTAAAATATTACATAACTTTGGAATTCAAGCACACACGTTTTTTCGGCCACCGTCCAATACACAAAACTATAAACTTAATAATCATGCGGTATAACTTCGCAAAACCAAGTCACAATATACCAATGAAAACAAAAGTATTTCTGTGGTAACAATTAAATTTAACACATTTAAGTACAGCGTGATACAAGAGAACAAATAGTGTGATCGAATTGTTGTGCGACCCATTGTATTTTATAATTTAGATACGTCTCCCAAATCTTTTGAAAAAATTCACCTACCTTTTACTTTTCATAAAGAGATGAAAATTATGTAGTTAGTTGAATTAACGTCACACTGGAGCAACACAATTGGCTATTGGCGACGTTCCGGGATGCATCCGGAAGGGAAAGATAGAAGGACAACACTTCATCATTTGAGCCACGGTGACGAGGTCAATGCCTGAGCTGGCATCCCACTCCAAACTTCCACACCACGCCAATGTGAGGTCATTTGAGGCTACGACAGATTTAACTAGCACCAGTCCCCACTTACATGACGGTCTTTGGTTGATCGAGTTTCGAACTCGCAACCCTCGGATAAAATTATGTAACACAAAGAATGAGAGTGATTCTCTTGTTTCTCACAAAACTCTAACATCATAAAGATTGAGTGGAGTTTGTCTATCATTTATATGACCGCGGTTCAAAATTGCGAGGCGTTGTCTTTGATCTTTCCCTTCGAGATTGATCCCGGACCGTCGCCAATAGCCCGTTGTGTTGCTCTAGGGTTACGTTAATTAACTACCTACCTATCATTTATATTGTGAGAACAATGAGCACATGTACACATGAAAAATTTAAGTTAACACAATCAATGAAAATAATTCTATAAATAAGTTTTAAATTCATCTGATGATAAAAAAAGGATCCGGTCTTAAAGGATTATACAAGTTTTCTTTTTTTAAATTTCTGAAACATTGAAATGGCCATTTACATTAATTCATCATCACGATAAAATTGATACTGCTAATTCAGTAATATACTAAATTTCGTAATTAAAATGTGATGAAAATATTTATTTTTCGAAGTCTTTTTCTAAATTTCTATCAGTGTTCTTAAAAAGCAATTGTTCTTTTTATTGTTATCATCAAAAGAAGCTTTTGAAAATGCAATAAGATCCCTAATAAATATTTATCTTCTGCAAAAAGAATACTGAAAAATTTCAGAATAATTTTTGTTCGCTTTATGGGAATAAATAAATCATTATTTTCCACCATTAGTTGAATTCCTTTTCTTTGACTTTGTGATATTTAATCATCACAATAACATTAAAATCTGATATTATATACAATATTTAAAATTTTCAATGGCTTTTCTAACAATCTCTAGTATGAAAATGATTTTCACACCCTCTATATTTAATGACGAAAAATATCTACTTAACCCTCCTGATGGTTGTTTCGACGAGGTTTCTCGTTGTAGGCAAAACTGACCTGATCCGTATGGACGACATATCTCGTCCTTACTGACGGAAAAAGTGATCAGTTCTTGATCTCATCGTCATCAAAATATCGGCAACATCCTGATGACGAAGCATCTCGTCATTAGCAAAATTGGTCAGATATTTATTGCCGAGATATCTCGTCAAAACCACTTTGAGGGTTAAAGAATGTTTAAATACAATTGAAACATATTTTACTACTTCTAATGGTTTTACGATTTTGATAAAAGTAATAAAAAGTATGATTTGCAATGATTAACTTGTTCTTACCTTTGGCCCATACTTTTAAGTCTTCCAGTATTTCCAGTGATATCTGGAAACAGAGTGATATATATATACAAACAAACATAAACAATTTAATTTGCAATAGATGCTATGCTCCTCAAATAGTGTTGTAACAAATTAAACTTAACTTTCAAAAAACTACTTGAAAGTGTATTTGAAAGTTATAAAACGTGTTTTTTACTTTTAAAATATTATACGTATATTTTATATTTCAATACCTATTCTTCCAATGTTTTACGATTTCAGTGAAAATATAAAAAATCAGATGTTGCAAGGAATAATTTTATTTCAGAAGGTTACGTATTCATGTCACGTCTGGGTCACCACGTTTAGCAAACCACACCTAGAGGCTGATAATCCGAGTATCTTCACTAATTATCAGATGGCAAGATAATATTTGAAAAAAAGTTTAATTTTGTAACATTTAAACTATTTAAAATACAAAACTTGAGAGGCATAGTTCCCTAAAACTAGCCAAAACTATAGATTTTTATTGTCTTATATTGATTGTACAACTTTAAAAATATGTACGAAATTTGATAGCTGTAGCAAGGTTATTTAGCGAGTTATTAAAGAATTTTTATCGAATGTCAGAATTAAAAACGACTAAATTTAAACTATAAAATTCTTTTTCTCAGCTTTCTGTTTTTCATGACTAATGTATTTAAACTGGACATTTTTATGATGTACTTAATAATTTGGTGCATGAAATAAGGATTTATAGAAGAGTAGTTAATTTTAAAAAAATTGATTAAATCAATTATGACTGGGTTTTTTACTGTTTTTAAGTGTCTGTTGTAAAATATTTGTAAAAAATAAATCACACAGTTGTACATGCATGAAATTGTGGGATATACTTAAAGAAAAGCACAGGGAAAAATATTTGGAAAAAATTTCAGTTCCTTTAAAATATTGAAATATTTTAAATTGAATTTTTATTATTGTAATGTATATTTCATGTGCATTGAAAGAGGTACACTGAAATATTTTGTTGTAAATATAAAACAAGAAATAATTTATCAGATATTGCTGCGTCCCCTTAGCCCTCCAAGTGGTTTGGACAAGATAGTTGTATTTCGTCCATCAATATTTGACCAATTTTTCTAATGACGAGATATTTCGTCTTCAAGATAATGCCGATTTTTTATGACTACGAGATCAAGATATGGTCAGTTTTCATCTAATGACGAGATATCTCGTCCATCAAGATCTGGTCAGTTTTCATCTAATGACGAGATATTTCGTCCGTCATTATCTGGTCAGTTTTGCTAGTTACGAGATACCTTGTCGAGACAACTACCAGGAAAGTTCATATTAGCATCAAATACTCTAACAACTTGACCGTTCCAAAACGAAAGCTAAAAGAGAATAAATCTTCTGTGATAAGAGTTTATAAACTCTCAATTGGAGGTATGAGAAATAGGCTCGAATCTCGCCAAAAATTCTACTTTGGGCCCATACAAGGTGTATCGATATTACCAGCCTAGTTGGTATGAGGGTCATAGATATAGAGGAAATAGAAAAGTAGAGTGAGTAATTGTAACCTTTTTATACGACCAGGATCATGTGAACAAAACTTATAGAATTAGTAGCAATATAAACTACTTTCGTCTATTTAAAGGAAACGGACATTCGTCATCTGACTGGTCCACGGACGGAAGTCCATCCATTGATTCATCATCAGATTGGTTCGCAAACTTTAGTGATTTCGATGTTTTTCTCGCCACTGCATAGAAATGCGCATTCACCCACACTTCCCTATCATAAGATGTTATATCGCCAAATAAGACGATGAAATGCCAAATCACCCAACCAAATCAATTTTTCACTTAGCAGTCACGTGACTACTAATGACATGTTCACATTTTTGAAGCCCCTCACAATAGCAATGCCCAGTCTACTTATATTTCAAGTTTATGGCCATAGCGCTTGTCTGCCTTCCAGGACGTCGCGGGTTCGAATCCCGGTTTGCAAGCGCATGGATGTTGGTGATTAGGAATAGCGGCGGCTCACCCGTCGGGGGTGCTCCTTCACAAGTAGACTCCATTTAACCCCTGTAGTGTCAAAGGCCTAGTGGTCAGTGGTCGGGCTTAGAAAAATAAATATTTCCAGAACTGTCTGGTAGGTAGGTGAATTAACGTCGCACTGGAACGACACAACGGGGTATTGGCAAAGGTCCGGAATCAATCCTGAAAAGAAATATCTGAAGACAATACCTCGTCATTTTGAACCACGCGCAGATGACGAGGTCAATATCTGAGATGGCATTCTCCTCTCCAAACTTCCACACCACGACAGATTTCACGTGTACGATTTCATGTACACGACGGTCTTTGGTTGGTCCGAGTTTCGAACTCGCAACCCTCCGGTTAATAATCCGTTGCTTTCCCAACTGGGCTACCACGGCTCCATGGATGTTAGTGATTGTCCTTGTTAGGAGTAATGGCGACTCATCCATTTGGTGCTCCTTCACAAGAAGCCATCATTTTGCTCCTTATAGTGCCGAAGGCGGAGTGTCAGTGCTCGGGCTTGGAAACATTTTTCTAGATCTGTCTGGAGACAATATAATATATCTCTTTTTCAAAACCAAACCGAAAACCATTCAATATGCAATACCCCTCAAGGTTCCAAATACGCACTTCCACTATAAAAGCAAACTAACGAAACAAATTTCTATCCTACTTAGAAGACTCATATCTGAGCAAAAATTTCTACATACTTAACTTAGTGACAATATCTTTACTCACTTTTCATACCTTATTTCAATCCGTTTTTAATCAATATAAGCACTGATATGCACTTTCATACCTCCAAATGAAATAAAATTAGTCAACGAATTCCAAACATCATTTCATATATTACTGAGATTCATTCTTATTTCCAGAACAGTGCGTGGCAAAAAAGCCCATACCTCAGTCATGTTATCAGAACTAGCTTCTGGAAGGTCATTTCAATTGCACCACATTTACATGAAAGGCGATTCGGTATATTTTAAGATAGCTGATTTCCCATTCGCTCACATTTTATTTTCTGTGCTGATTTCTTACCTTCTGAATTCCTCATGGCCTGTCATCAGACCGCTGAAGAATTTTATTAAACCGGCGAGCTCTTTCGAGTGTTTTTAACAACATTTAAAGCTTCATAGCTCAAATCAAGCACATTTAAAAAAATCGGCAAAATTAGAAACCGCTGATTTTATGCGGTTTATATCCATTTGTTGCTATTCGCCGATATACAAATAATGTCGATTTCTGTGTAACGTATGTTAGTGAACCACTACTAGCAGACCCACGCATAGCATCTGCGCTGAAGTTTCTTTATTCCTTACATCTTTTGATGGTAAAATGTCGTTACTCATATTTCATATCTTATTCGATCCTTTTATAATGAATATAGCATCCATATTCAATAAATGGGTTCCATACTTCTAGGTAAAATCAAATTAACCAAAAATACATCACAGCATTTCGTTTACTTTTACTGGTGTTAATTCTTATTTCCAATAGAATGCATGGGGTGAGAGAGAAAAGCATACCTCAGGCATGTTATCAAATTCTGAACGTCTATACAATTTCATCCTATTCATTCCCTTGTTCATAAGATTTTTTGACGCTAAACATTTTTCTTTTCTACGCTGATTTCTATCTCCCAGATTTTTTTATCCGACTGCTGAAGAATTTCATTAGAGTGGTGAGTTTTAGCCATATTATGCGACTCAGTAGCTCAAATAAAACACATTTAAACTAAGCGACAAAATTGACTTATGAATCCCGTAACGGTCGATTTTATATTGTTTATATCCGTTGTTGCCATTGGGCAATAAGCAAGTGTGTGTGTTATTGTTACGTTTCTGTTTGTTTGCTTATTATGTTAGTGTTTTGTGTTGTTTTCCATTCTCGCTGTTTTCCGATAATTTTTATTTTGAGTTTTCAGTCTCAAAGAGGGAGAAACTTGTGTTTATTTCATAGGCAAGCCTCACACAAATACAGAAAAACTCAAAGTGGCTTCCTTTTTAAAGTGAATCCCTCTCCTTACTCCCCTTGAAAAAGAAAATGGGCACACTTCATTCACTATATATTTTTGTTTCTTCTAAAATATTTCTGGTAGTAAATTTTCTATATATGTATGAAGCGATACCTAAACCTAACCCTAAGTACACTTCTCACTACAGATAAATCCCTTAACGTTCCCCTTTTCTCCCTGTCCAAGTGGTCAATATATCTTACCACCCCCTTTCCCCTTTGAACTCAAGCCATCTCCTTAACTTTGACCTCCCACGGACTCTCCTGCTTTCAAATCGCCTATGTAAGATCAAATTACTCCTTCGTTAAACCACTGACTTCTACCAATGAGCTTTCTTCATAGATCTCCTGGTCCAATAATCTTTCTCTTAATCCTCATCCCTCTAGCGAGTTCATTGCAAACTATTCATTCTTTCACGATCTCCATGGGCTAAGGAGCTCTCAGAGCCGTCCAAAACACCCTACCCTCAACACCTCTACGCATTATGTTGTTAATACTTGTCTATTGAAGTAAAAGAATTATTGTTATGGAACTTTCTGCTTCTCCATTTGTGGAACCATCATTACACTCAGTACCAATGGATTATTCTCTACGGTTGCCTTATACCCCACTCTCGTCACGACTACAGGCTTATAATTTCTGTTATTATGATATGTATATATATGAGAGAGAACTAATTGCTATCGTCATTCTTTATGTTTCATTTTAGGAAAAATGCATTTGTTTATCTGCTTAACGTCACTCTTGCTGACGGTTCATCTCTCGACCTTAAGAGCCAGCAACTCCTCCGAGACGTTGCAATCAACAGAGACAGATGAGCTCGTCTCTCCAACTGCAACTCCGAGCTTTTCCACGGAAAAGCTGGCGACTCCCACTTCCGAGCCATCGCCGAATACCCCCACGACACCGGAGAACAACAACACGCCACGGACGTCCAACTCCGTCAACTTCGCACCGAGCGAACTGTTCGCCACCTCCTCCACCGCTTCTTTCGTTTCGGACTCTGTCACCCAAGTCCAGAACGAAGTGCCGACCGAAAGACCTTCAACTCCGTACCACTCTTCAATGAACTCTGATGCATCGGTTTCCACATCAGAAACTCTGCAAGAGATGACGGAGAGCACGGCAGCGATCAAGGACCAAGTCACCACGCCGAGCAATTCATCTTTGGCCACGGAAAACGTTCTGAAGATGATGCTCCCGACGTCACACCCTTCGATATTCACAGAAAAGGTGACATCTTTCGAGCAGACAGTGGAGCACAACGCCATCTTGACCACGGCTTTTGAAGAAGTCACTGAGAAAGAGGTGAGGATCATTGTCGGGCACAAGTGCACCAGGATCTTCCAAGATGCCATCCTGTGGAACGACACTGACGGCGGCATGTTGGCTTTGAAGTCTTGCCCGACTGGTTATCAAGGGAATATGTACAGACCTTGCTTCAGTAATGGTAAATGGGGTAACGTCGACTACAGTGAATGCCGTTTGGAACATCTTGGACGTATGAGACATATGGTACGTGTGAATAATGTTTATTATTTAAAAAATAACCCCCTTATTCTTTTCAATGGCACTCACAACTGTAATTCATATTCAACTTCTTTGAAATGCTCACTTGGAGGCTTTTTCCGTCAATCTAAATGTAGGTAGTGTTTCTGTTGAGATACATGTTTCCTGTGCGTAACGTCATTTGGCTTGTTTTTCGGATACCATTTCAGCACTTCTCCAATAAAAATTCCGAATTGGTGAAATTGCGATTGATCAATTGATCAAAGCAAACTAGTTTTTTTCCTAACAAGTGCATTCCCTGGAAGGTATGATGGTGCTGTGAAAAGAGAGATTTTCTACCAAGCTAAGTGTAGATGACGGTAGTTTTTCTGCTGTGAAGTGTTTCTTGAACGTATTCCGAACGTGACGTTACTTGGTTTGTTTTTTAATCGGAATTCAGCACGCGCCAATAGAAATTTCAATGAATAAATTCTGAATTCATATGTGATAGATGATTGCACAACCCCAATTAGATTAAATGCCAAAGGTCGCCAAAAAGGCGATAAACTACATTTTAAGGTAACTCTAATATGTATCATGGGTAGCGGAAGTTAAATCTTCGCTTTCCGTCTGGTTTGTTTGTCTACACTGAAAATCCCTCTCATAAACTCATTGATATGTACTTTAGAAACAATACCAAAATGGAAAAACTCCATGATCCACCAGCTTACCACAAATTAATTAGTTTTGAATCTTACAAAACCCACTGAAGTTGTGTAACACATCCATTAGGTTTGAATCTAGAATGCAATCACAGAATCATAAATAGAATCTGGTCTCGTTTGCGTAAATTTTTTCCCTAATCACTTATGAAAATTACCATATTAACATTCTCCAAATCAAAATTTAAAAAAAAAATTCAAACTTTAGAGCATCTTATTTTGGAAGTACTGTGCATGAAAAACAATATGTGCTATTTCAATATGTAAATCGTACTAATGTGTAAAGTGTCATTCCCCTGATAATACCTCAATATTCTTGAGGAGGAGCACAACTATCTCAATGAATATATAAACGGTCACGAAATCAATAGTTTACTTGAAGTCTTATGAACAGGTTCGTGCCTTTCAGACAGTAGTTCTTTACCGACTATTTTAAAAGATAAATCAACCACGCAGCCATTCATGTATGCTTGATGTGAAGCAGAAAGTTTCTTGGCGATAATGATTCAATCATAGAATGAACCTTTTCAGTCCCTCAAATTACGTTTAAATTATTGCATTCTTATCTCAATCGAATTCTTAAATATTAAATTATACGACTAGAAACTGCAAAATACTTAGAATTACAGATCATCACTTCAGATAGGTAGGTGAATGTAAGTCGCATTGGAACAACACAACCGGCTATTGTCGATGGCCCGGGATCAATCCCGAAGGGAAAGATCTACTGCTTCTCTGCAAAGCAGCACTTCCTCTAGGCGAGTATTAAAACACCGTCATAGACGATGTACTGTCTATCACAAGAACGGTTCCCGGTACAATGTTTGGTTAATGGTGGTCACTACAGAAACAGGACTCGTTCATTTTGTTAGACCCACAACATCTCGTAATTTTCAACCACGATCAGATGATGAGGTCAACACCTGAGCTGTGGTACCCCATTCTCCAAACTTCCACACCACACCTCCAACGAAAGGACGTTAGAGACAGATTTAATGTCAATCAGCTTCCACGTACACAATTGTCTTTAGTTAGATCGAGTTTCGAACTCTCAATATCACTTTAAATCAAACTTATTGATTCAAATTTGGTATTTATATTAGATGTATAAAATCTCAGCTTGGGTTTTGCGATCAACTTAGACTGAAACAGTGCTAAAAGGGATGCATTAAATTATTTATTTCATTGGTAAACGATCTTTCGTATAAATGGAATCAAATTTTCCTCTATATATTGCCCTTCATATATATTAACATCTATTTTTTTTATTCACAATTAGCAGAATTACCCAGCGTTGCTCGAGTTGAATAATGTTGATTGAAAATGAAATGTTGATTGAAAAGTGATCAGATTAATCACTTCTCTTTCATAACAAAATGCAAGCATCGTTTAAGTGTACGGAAAATAATTTTTTAACATTGTTTTAATTTTTTCATAGCTTCTACAATTTACTTCGGATGCAAATATGTATATATGATATATCCATCCATATAATTCATTTCATATTCATCGCACTTCTGCTGTAAGACAAATTACAAACGTTTTTACCTAATGTGACTACTACAGAAGTCGATTTTGAGTTTTGGAGTAATTACGAATATTCCCGTACGTATTCGCCATTTTCAGTAAAAATGGCGAATTTTCGGCGCGTAGTTTTCCTATGAATATGTTTTACTTGTGGCATTCTTGCACCGGTATGCGATGTTTTCGAATTTCATAATCAATATGAGTGGATGGTAACTTAAATTGTTACGGGATTCGTGATTAATTTATTTTGAAGCAAACACATTTTTTTCTTGGAAATTTCATTCAGCGGCACTTGGAATAACGGAGCTTGTTTTAAAAATAAATGCCATCAGTGTAGAGAAAGCAAACTCAATCGATTACAGTTTTTCAAAGAACAGACGGTCGATTTTACAGCGTTTTTAAAAAATAAAATCACTGCTTTCAACGAATGTTTCACACGTATCTAAGTTGCGTAAGAACAGCTTCAATTTATAGAATAAGAAACCTCGACCTGTTACTTAAGACAAAAAATTTCAATTTTTCGAAATTCCTAATTGATATTGTTCCAAGATCAGCAGTCTTATTTGAAATTCGCTTTACTCCAACAGACATTCAGTTTTAAATCGAATCCGTATGGTACTTTTTTAAATTCAGAGATTTGGTTGTTAAATAGAAACCACGTACCTGTTTAGAATAATAGCAGTAGATACTTGACTATGGAGTACAGTTTTCAATACTTAAAAATGTTTTGTTTTGCTTATTTTATTTATATTTATAAAACGGCATTCTACAAACCATTACTTATTCAACCGAAGATTTAAAGAAAGTTGGTCGAAATATACATATACCGCCAAGAAATTACCCATGTCTACTGATATTTTGCAAAAAATAAAATTATAATTCATTTTAATTTCACTCATAAATAATATATCTGCAATATGTAAAATACTGGAACACAAATAAAAACAGAAACGAAATTCCGACCATTGAAAAAATGCAGAATTCTGAAAAAAAGAAAGGTGAGCAAACGAATTTCTATTTCCTAAATATATTCTGAAATAGAGCAATTCGGAAAAAGGATTATAAACAATATTGATAAAGACAATAATGACATATTTACAAAAAGAACACATATTTGTAGATTTTGGAAATGCTTAAATATGACTGCAACATTTCACTGTCATCTCAAATACACAGAATTCTAAATCAAATTAAAAAGTAAAACATTAATTCTGGTGTTGTCAGATACCGAGTAGCAAAATTACTCTTTTATGACCAACGAGTTTTTCGTTTGTGTTTTTCGTGTTTCATTACAAAATGTAAGTTATGTAAAATTAAATATTTTAAATTTAACTCTTTTTTCTCAATCCAATATTCATAAATTATTTATGTCATGGGAAGAAATAAAAAGTCAGTTCAAACATAAATATTACAATTTAATTTGTTTTGGAAAAAAATTTTGAGCACTATTGGTAAAACAATTTTATTGAAAATTTTGATTTTCGATCAATACTGGTAAAACAAACTGAGTTCGTACCGCAATTGTTTTATACTCAATGTTATTCCTATAGCAATTTCGAATTGTTTTAAGCCCCTTTTGCACACCTAGGCTAAAGAGAATGGGGTTAATATATAGCGTACGTTACCCGTAGTGTTCTAAAGATTATGTGTACCAAATTTGGAGTGGATTGGTCAAACAGTGTAGATTTGTATACGGAACATACATACACACATCCATTTTTATATAATAAATTGTAACATTCAAAATAGAAATATTTTTATGAATAAACTTTTATGTAATATATTCGTCTTTTGGAAGTTGTAAAACGGTTTTCTCTTCACAGATAGTTCATCAGGTTCAAAAAGGCATGCTGGGAAACATGTACGTGTTAGTTGAAGAGTTTTCAAAATACATTTCTTCGGTAGATATGAAAAGCCCGATGGATAGATTAGAAGCATTTGAAATACTAAATACATTCCTCAAATTAGACATGAATTTGAAGATGGACAAATCCAGGGATACAAAGTACATACAGGTACGTTTTTAATATCATATCAATTTCTACAATTCTAGACTTCTGTATTTCTGATGTGATGAAGCTTACGTCCTACTTATAAAGATTAATTCCTACTTTCTTAAAAAAACATACTCAAGAATAGTACACATATAGATATAATGGTAAAATTAAATTAAATCAGTAGAAGCAAAACCTTATCCATATTATGCTATCCATATTATGCTATCCATATTATCTTATCCATATTATGTTGAAAGTTAGTTGTCTTTGGGCTATTGGTCCGAGATTAAGCTATTGGCGACAGTCCGAGATGAATTCCAAAGATAAAGACCGAGGACAACACCTCGTGGATTCGAACCACGATCAGATGACGAAGGCAACACCTGAGCTGCCTCCCCCTCTGAATGACCGTTGTAAATGTTTGGGGTTTCGTAAAGCAGTGGAAGATATATTTCTTTGGCACGACACATCAAATTTAACACTGATCTCCTTTGTTGATGATTCAGTCTCTCAGCGCGGTTTTCCAAGGCGGAAGTATCATTTTTAGTTATTACTTTCCCACGCAAGAATCATCCTGAGTCATGCAGGAAGGAGAATCCGAACTTCACAACCTATTCTCAAATTACTAGAATTTTCAAAGAATTTAAAGTTAATTTATAAAACGTTTTCTTTTTTTCTTGCACTATAAACATGCTGAAAATGAGTTAAGTACTTCATTATTTAAGAGTTAAGAGTATTGTGTTTTCATTATAATGTGCTCAAAATACTTGTAATATGCTGTAAGTACAAATCTCATTTCCCCACAATTGGTTTCGACGAGATATCTCGTCCTCCAAGATCTGGTCAGTTTTGCTAATGACGAGATACCTTGTCGAGACATCCACCAGAAGGGTTAAAATTTGAATTTTGTTGGAAGACATCGTTGCAAGCCCGAAGTATCAAATACTATCAGCCAATATTCACAAGGCTAATACACTGCTGGCCACCGTAAATGCAACACCCTGAAGGAAGCTTGCAAATAATATGAAATTTGCAACATGCATTAGCGGAGGTGAGATATGCAAATGATTAGAATTTCAGCGCAGACGCACATCACGCGCGCCTGTGGCGCCACTTCAAAGCGCTATTTAAGGCTTGGAGATTTCGACGATTTCAAGTACGGCAATTGTGTTTTTCTTGTGGTTTTTTCAAAAAAACGATCAATTATGCCTCGTAGAAAACAGCGATCATCTTTTGATCAAGTATCCGAGTTCGACAGAGGAAGGATAGAGGCCTACCGAGATTGTGGATTATCTTTCAGGGAAATCGGTAGTCGTGTTGGACGAAACCAAACAACTGTAATGCGGATATGTGATCGTTGGATGCAGGAGGGTACGACGGACCGACGTGTTCGATCGCATCCACCTCAGTGCACCACTTCACGTGATGACAGGCATATTGTGCGTATGGCAGTGACGGATCGCTCAGCCACATCACGAACCATAGCACAGCACATTCAGTCTGCACCGCATCATCCAGTGTCTGCGCGTACCATTCGACGCCGTTTACAGCAGAGTGGTCTGTCCGCAAGACGTCCATTGCTTCGTCTACCCTTGACGCAGAACCACAGACGTTTCCGCCGCCAATGGTGCGATGAAAGAAGGATGTGGACGGCAGAATGGAATGAAATTGTCTTTACTGACGAGTCACGCTTCTGTCTGCAACACCACGATGGTCGGATTCGAGTCTGGAGACACCGTGGAGAGAGGATGCTGAACAGCTGCGTTATGCACCGCCACACTGGTCCTGCACCGGGTATTATGGTATGGGGTGGTATTGGATATCACTCTCGCCATTCCTCTAGTACGCATTGCCGGTACTTTAAACAGCCAGCGCTACATCTCCGAGGTGTTGGAGCCAGTTGTCCTTCCTTACCTTCAGGGCTTGCCCACAGCCATATTTCAACAGGATAATGCGCGACCACACGTGGCACGCATTGTCCAAGGGTTCTTCGTCAATCGCCAGATTGAATTGCTTCCCTGGCCAGCTCGCTCTCCGGATCTTTCGCCGATAGAAAACATGTGGTCCATGGTTGCTCAACGATTGACCCAAAATACATCCCCAGCTGCTACACCAGATCAACTTTGGCAACATGTGGAAGCTGCTTGGTCTGCTGTACCCCAAGAACACATCCAAAGTCTCTTTGAATCAATGCCGAGGCGTGTGGCAGCGGTGATCTCCAACAATGGCGGCTACTCTGGCTACTGATTATGGCAGGAACCACACTTCACAGAAGTCTATAAATTTAATCATTTGATACTTTGTCAACATGTTACCTACAAAATAAATTTTGTTGTGATATCTCTTGTCTTTCTTGGTGTTGCAATTTGGGTGGCCAGCAGTGTAGTTATAGACAAGGCTGTAAGTTTTAAACATACACATTTAAATAAAGGTTCCAATCCTTTTCTATTTACTCCAGAGATTGTGCACACTTCAACAAGTAAAGTGGAAATCGTGACGCTGATCTACTCAAATATTATTCTAGATATAGTGATGCGCAAAATGCAAAAAATGTAACTTTTGAATAATATATAACAATAATAATATAAATACTATCTATTATAAATATAAAAGAATATTGAATCCCTTTTTCTTTCAGACTCTCTTGCATGCATGTAACGAGCTTATTAAAAAGAAAACGGTGCTGTTCTCCCCAGGATCCCAGGAAAATGTATGTATTGCTTATCATTTATGTACACACATGTCCAAAAATTAGGGATAATGCAATCCGAGAAATCCCGTGGCAAGTACCTACACCGAAGTACGTCAAATGACAAATGAATATTCCACAAGCTATGTGGAATAAAAATTAGAACACCCACATGCTTAGATGGACACAATGTAGATTTTAGCTATTTTGAAAAAAATATATTCTGACTTATTAACCTAAACTTCACGAGATTTCCAAAAAGTGTAATATTGCTTTTCCTTACAACACACATAATGACTAAATAACCCCGTCTTTTGATTGAAAGAATGCTAGGAAAGATTATCATGGTTAAAAAGGTTAAGGTAGGTATTTAACCAACGTCACACTGGAGCAACACAACGGGCTATTGGCGACGGTCCGGGATCAACCAGCGAAGGGAAAGATCCGAGGACTACACCACGTAACTTTGAGCCACGGTTAGATGACGAGGTCAAACCTAAGGCTGGCATCCCACTTTCCTAACTTACACACCAAGCTAACGTGAGGACATTTGAGGCCGCGATAGATTTGATGTGCACCAACCTCTTTGTACACGACGGTCTTTGCCTGGATTTGAACTCGCAACCCTCCGGTTGCTAATCCGTTTCTCCAACCGGACTACCACGGCCCTAAAAAGGTTAAGAGTGGTTAGAAATCATGCAAGGAATACTGTAGGTACCCTTATCAAACAACCTAATAGAAAATGCACTGCCCTCTGACCCTAATGCGGAACTCACAGCATGCAGACGTGCTTTCCACAAAGCTGTTCGAATTCCTGTGTCAGCTTTCAATTTGAGCATTAGAACACATCTTTGTTTGTCTCTGGTCATTAGTGGTGTTGTGTTGGCTGCAATGGGGCGTCTGAGATCATCCCAAGCATGCTCTATTGGAGTGAAATAAGATGACATAGCTTGATACGAACTCAAATTTATCCCTAATTTTTGGAAATGTGTTTTATGTACGAATGCTTTCCTTTTTTCATTGCAAATACCGTTTTATTTTCATTAGACTCTTTAATGTATAAAAAACTCATCCCCATTAAGGGATGATCTGATTACGATTACAGGTTTAACTTCTATCGACCCTAAAATTTTAAAATGTGACAATGTTATTTTTGTTTAATAAACAAAATACCTTATTAACATAAGAACCCACACATACATTTGAGGCCTTATTTTTTATATTATAGCTTGAAGTTTACGATCAAATATAAATATTTGTAGATTTACATACATAATTTAGAAATTGAATAATTAGGTTATATATCTGATAATTTTTAACACTTACGGTTTCATTGGCTCAAAATGCATTATTTTTCTTGATACCGACTTGTTACTTTTCGTGTTATAAATTTATTGTTTTATACTTTATAGAGCGTATTCTGTCTTATCTTAAATAAAATTTGAGGTAAACATTGTCCACAACTAACAATAACAATGTTTACTCAAAATAAATTAAAATTTTCTATAAAAACTACCATTGGGCTACCTACGGGCTTTATTGAATGTCATATTTATTGTATACTGAAGTTTGGTCACTTTTTAATATTTCTGCAATAAATTGAATAAACGTATCTAAATATTTTATTTCAGAAACTCATAACAGAGAAGGCAGTGGAGATGGTTTTTGATTTGACTTATTTCGCCGAACGGTCTCTGAGAGGATTATTGAAAACACAAAAGAAACAGATTGCCTTCAGATCTTCTCCAAATGTCGGTGAGTACCGCTGTTGATTGATTATACTTTCCGGAACCTTTTCAGAATCTTACTGTAATAGATTCAGAAAATCACTGTTATTGTTGTTGCTGATCCCCTTGGTCAAGGTATGACTTTTACCAAGCCAAAGTACCATGTTGTATAAGTCGCTCAGCGACCAGCTCCTGATCATCCAGTAGCTGTTCATCAGAGAAACCGATGCATTCTGAAATAAAAAAAGCTGGTAAAAAGTTGCTGGGGTATATATTATAATTATACATGTTTCTATTACAATTTATATGTATTTGTCTTTTATCTTTTAAGCGAATATAATAAACATTTTACCTTTACATACTCAAAGTTAAAGATAACCGAGGTATCGCAAAAATGGAGGAAATGATAATTGCTACAAAACATTCTGTAGAACGAAAGATTATTCATTAATAAATTGATAATAATCCTTTTGACAATTATTTACAATGTTAAAAATTAATATTTAAATCGCTTGAGACGAAAATATTAATTTCTATCATGAACATAAGCCAAAATTTTAAAGGACAAATAAGGGCAGAAATTTTTTCAGAATATCGCCAGCTAGGTAAATCATAAATTTTCCCCTTTTGTTGGTCAGATTTTGTTTTTAATAGCAAATGTGATTTTCCAAACGCACTTTTCTTCTAACCAACAATGCTCATAGTTCGTGGTTTACATTTCCAATATTCTGTCCTAAATGCTTTGCTATTCTGAATATTTGTAAGTCCGAATTTACAAGTATAAGTACTTGGAAACACAAATTTGTCTTTTGGAAACTTTCACCAACTATTATTATGCAACTATTATCATTCCCAATGTGAATTTCACATTGAAGGCATCTTTTCAAAATATCATCTTTAGACAATTTTTGATATTCATCCAGAATGTATGGAAAAATAACCTCATTAATTGATGTTTCACATACTGTGTGAACCTGGACTTTAAAACCTAACCCTAAAGGATTTGGTTAAAAAATTTTGAAATCCCACGACCTTTTAGGGATTAGCGAGCTATAGGAGTCAGCGAGCTATAGGAGTCAGCGAGCTATAGGAGTCAGCGAGCTATAGGAGTCAGCAAGCTTGTTGATTTTAGAGACAGTAAAATTAAAAAATATCTTGTTAAAATTATTGGATGGACAAAAAAGCTTTTCAGAAACTTTCTTCAGTGCATAAAATATAATTTAAGGCAAAAAACCAAATAAACGACATTTTGACCACCTTTTGGGTACCAAGACCCCTTTCAAATTCGTTGATAACAAAGGTTTGCAAACTACTTTCACAGAGAAAGAACATGGTAAAGTTTGCAATTTATAGCCATTATTTGCAACGTATTAACTTATAACTAGTCGCCATACTATACTCTAGTTTTCTCAAAATAATTAACGCCATCAGGGGTACATCTCCCTTAGGTGTGTATGGACTTCACGGACCCAAGGTACCCTAATCTTTTTATTTTCTCATGGGGTTTACTGGCTTTAGTAAGCTCGGGTGCCACGCTCCCGGGAAGTCCAAGCTTTCTTTTTCAATTTTCATCCCTTTATTCTATTCTCCAATCCTTTTCCCCTTTTACGACAGTTTACCTGTAGTTGTCTGTCTTGAGTTTGACGCAGCTTGGCCAAATATGGCTCTTGTGTCATAAAACCTGAAAATAACCAACCAACCAAAATAATTCATCTTATTTTAATGCGTCAGAACAATGTCCTGTAAACATTCTTTTATTTCTCCTGTTCTTTTTATCTCTAATCAAAGTTCATATTGATTCCGGAAATATCGGAACTTTCTATAGGCGAAACTCTTTTATTTAGATGTGATAACATCCTGATTAAATATTTTCAAGGACACGGGTGTTACAAAGGATAAGATTAGGGAAACGAAAGGGCAGGGGTCAGGAATTTTTTCCGAAAGTTTGTATATATGTACTATATTCACACTTTCAACAAGTTATGCTAGATACTATAAAAACAATTTTGCCGCGATGTTCAAATTGATGTAGTGTTTGTTTTACTTGCATATTTGTTTGCTTTTGGAGGCATTTATGTTTCGTTTATAAATTAGTGTCTATTTTAGATTTTTGTAAAATTATCTCAACCCCGGTTAATATTCCTCCTCTAGCCTTTACTACTATAATTAACACTATCAGCCAAGACCTACCAGCTTTTATCGTATGCATATTTCTATCATTGGTAAAATGGGTCATTTTGACCCTTTGGTGTGTGTAGTGATCATTTTGTCATTTGTCAAAATGGGTCATTTTGATCCCTAGTGATAAAAATAACTTAAATTTAATTTTATAACAGAAAGTCGTAATAAATGATAAACAAATGTTTCTTGTATGTTATATGTCTTCAGACAGGTAAGGTTGAATAAATCACTTAGTATCAGCAAAATGAACTCTGGAGTCCGCAGCCTAAATCTTTAGATTCTGTATTGTTTCCAAATGTACCAACATAAAAATTCTTTTAAATAAAATTTAGGCTCAATACTAATGCATCTGGTATATTCTGTACATTTCCTTGGTCTATTTGTTTTTATATTAACCCTCCAAGTGTTTCGGCGAGATATGTCTTCCAAGATCAGGTCAATTTTGCTTCGTACGAAAAATATCTCTAATCCATCTAGATTTGGTTTAGCGAGATACCTCGTCGAGACAAAAACTATCCTATTAATCCAAAGAATTAATATTCAAGTAGGAAAAATAAATTGTCCATTCAAATTCAATTGTCCAATTGAAATTGAACTTGTGAGTTTGGAACAGGTTTTAGCACTACAGGGCAGTTTCAAACGCAAAGATAAACCACCATGAGGGTTAACTTTGCAAAATAATATATTCCCATCCATTTCCGTTCAAAATATCATCTTTTATTGTTTCGGGAAAGCATTTTTAATTTCCACTTCAATGGGTACATGTTGAAAAACTTATTGAACCAGAATACTTAGATTTAATCACTTCATAAACAGCCTTTACTTTCCTTTTTAAACTTTCTCAAGAAGTCATAGGATACTTCCCACTACAGTAACCCTTCTCTATATCGCGCATTCGGCTACATTGCTTTATTTCTTGTTAAATGCTTAATTTCGTAACATAATTTGTTTTTTACTGAACCTTTTCTTTTCCTAGAAATACACAGTTTTTAATAAACTTCATCCCGTTATACAATTTTTTATCTTAACTTCAACATGCTTGCCTGTATAAAAAAGTTTTTAATCCTCTGAGCGTCACGAGATTTCTGAGAAGCGTAATATTGCTTTTTCCTCACAATACTCATGGCAAAGAACTACATCTATCGTTGAAGAAATCCATGGATTCTTTCAACCTTTAGGAAAATTCTTTTCGTCCTTTTCTCGGTATAAAATCCTTTGGAAACATTTTATTGATCCTTTCTTTAGAATAGAATCATTTGAAAAGATTCTGTTGGTTCTTTCCTTAGAACAGAACCCTTTGAAAAGATTATATTGGTACTTTCCTAAGAATAGAATCCTTTGTAAAGATTATATTAGTACTTTGTTTAGAATAGAATCTTTTGAAAAGATTCTACTGATCAATGAAGTCAGAACTTGTAAGAAGTCAAGCAGGGAAGACTGCAGATGTGTGAACCCCTAAGAGAGTTAAAAGTATAAAAATTTATTAATTGCATATAAAGTACTATTGTACACACTCCCCGAACAAATATGATCCACCTCTTTTATCTTGATGAATATGTTACACCTATAAGATCACAAACTCATGTTTCTCTTTGTTCAAACAGTGCTGTACCTTTACCGAGGTAAACTGAGTGGGCAATTTGCTCTAGTGAATTTCACTTCGGAACACGAAAGAGAGGATGAAACTTCTTCCTTATTCAACTTAGGTGAGTCTTCCTTTCTCTTCAAAATTGAGTTTACATACTCTCAAATATTTTAAATTGTTTAATTCTAGGATTACTTAGAATTTCTTTGCTGAACACTGGTTTCCGAATTCGTGTAGCGATGATTGCAGTTGAAAAGCCAAGTGGAGAAAGACGCCTTACGCCACAAAAACGATGTTATCGAGTGACCTACACAGCGCCCTCTACCACCTAAACGCAGCATTTCCGAACACACATTCTTTGACCAAAAAATGTTTTTTGGGCCCTTCTACCACCCGTAACTATTTGGCCAGATATTTTCGAAACACCCTGTACTCGTTATTAAGTTAACAGGTGTGCATGTCTCTACATAATAAGTAAATTATAAATTGATCGCGCATAATTTGAAAAATATGAAAGATCGGTCAACTAAAAAAGACTCAGAATCTCACGCTTCTAATCTCTAAATTATGATATCAATTTTGCATTACATTTTTTAAAATACACAATTAATAGTGCTGAATCTCCAGGAAAACTTCAAATACTATCTGGTATCTTTATACAATTCCCGGAGAAGCTATATTTGCCTGTGGGAAAATTGTCAATCACCCCAAAGCGGTCTTTGGTTGGATCGAGTTTCTAACTCGCAACCCTCCGTTTGCTAATCCATGACTCCACCAACTGGTCTATCGCGGCCCTCCAAGAAAAATTTTTAAATTGATATATGTTAATTGATTGGTCAAAGTCAATTATATTAAACGTCAAGCATCGCAAAAAAGTCGATTAACTACATTTTACGGGCACCCGATTTATAACACGAGAGAATTTGTATAGCGGAAACAAAATCTTCGCTTTCAGTTCTGGTTTGTTCGTTAATACTGAAAATACCCCTCATAAATAAAAAATTTTAAAGACTGTTCATAAATTGATTTACTCTCTATTTACAGAAAAGACCTTAGAGCGTAGTGCTTATGCTCTCATATGGATAAAAGGACTCAGAAGCTTGCTTTCTTCAAACAACCTCATTGTGAACAGTGATGTTGCAGTTGCCACAATATTGTCACCATTAAATTCAATAAACCACATGCCTCACCCACCGACATTTGACATTGGTCTGCGCATGATGAAGGTAACATTAAACGAGGCTTACCTTTGCCCATTTTCTTCAATGCATTACTTTCAAATTCGAGATGCATTTGTAATATATCCATTATATGCAAAAGTAAAATAAATAAAAAGTTTTAAAGTAATTCGGTAAAATTTAATTTTCCATAAAAGTCCAAAAACGCAATTCACATTTTTGTACCTTTTCTAGCCTGTTCTACGCGGTTATACTCTGGAATGTGGTCAGATGTGGAACATGACTCAGTGAGTATATAAAAATCGTATAATCCATAAAAACGTGACTTATAAATTTGTTTAGACTCAAACAAGGTACCATCGCCAATTGGCAATAATTACCATGGCTAAACGGAGATAATTTTCGAAAATGGCGACCCGTCATAGATTTGCTTCCATCAATCTTCTAATGGAATAGACTATATGGGGCGCAGATCATGCTATTCCTTCGGGTCGCTCGGTTTGAAGATCAATCATGTGGTTGGGGGGAAAAGCATGAATCCTTATGTGGGACATATTGAATGGTTAAATTGATAATCCAAAGTATCCACCTGATTAAAAGCACTAATCTGTGCTTCGATAGCCAACAGCCTAAGACGATTCGTAAGCCCATGTGACTTAACCTTGAGATTTATGACAACGACTCGGTCTACATGCTATCTATTTCACTGGAAGGTCGTATGTACGCTTCCACTTGCGCACAAGTGAAAGGCATCCAATATGGTGGCTTATCCCAATAGTCGTTTGGCGGTGAAACGTTCTGTCGCCGATTTAGCGAGGGGCAGATATCTTTGTTTTTTTTAATTTTACCATAAACTTTTTCAATTGCGTGCCCAAAGTCACTGTTTCATTTCATCATTTCCACCAATAATAGAGTATTCGAATTTTCGTAAACGCAAGTAATGAAGTTCAGATTTTTGTAGAAAAACAATACAGTTACATTGAATTCCACGATGCCAAATACAAAAATCAAATACCCAAGCGAAAAATATGTAGTGGATAATCTTAAAACAAATTGTATAAATGTCGCGATCTTAAGTTACGTCATTTCAGGCATATGGAAATATAAAATGGAATACTACATGCACTAATTTCAGCTTTTATAATTACCAATTGAACCAATGAAATTCTTCGTGTTTTCAAATTTAAATTGTGTTCTGATAAAGTCCAAAAATAGTTACTTTTAATTTCTGTAAAAATTTTATTGTGATGTGCGTGATTGAAATATCGATGTATACTTACAAGGCATTTGAAAATAATTCTTGCCAATGACTTTGGTACGTACAATACTTGCTAAATTCAAAAATCATACCAATGAATTTTTGAAATATTATGTTTTAATATCATTTAGTGTTTTGATAAATGTGAATACTTTGAGTGGTCTCAACAAATATCTATCCACCTATATATTTGATAAGTACTTCAACATTTATATTTTGTACTTATTTCGGGTTATCTGCCCCCATTATATGTGTGGTCAGATGGCAAAATGTGATACATCCATTTTAGTCACATTGAGATAATGTTTTCTTTCATATTTTTAGGAATCCTTCTTACGCAGAGCTAAACAAAATTTAAAAGTGCCGTATTGAAAGTAAACATACCACGTCCTGCCATCTAACCACAAATAGAAAGTTTTCAGACTCAATTTCGAATTTTTCTAATCCTCAAATGATGTTTTATACCACATGAAAATGAAAAATCACCTATTTACCAACTGATAACTCTATTATTAATTTTAAATTATATTATAATTAACTGATATAGTCCTATTCCCACATGAGAAGGCAGTTGAGTCGCGTGGTTTCGAACGAGCCCATTTGTTAAATTAGGGGACTGGTGGTAATGTAAACAAATTCCTTCCAAAATGGGCATCTTCAACGTGGATTCTGGTTCCAAATTTATCGTTCGATGCCGAAAGCGAAAGCATTGATAACAAGTTGGCAGGAGGAAAACATCCACCGCGATCGCCATTCATGCTTTTACGTACGGTAGTCTACTACTCCTAAGGAGCTTTCACACCTATTCAAAAATAGACTGACTCAAGGTCGACTGCCTTCCCGTTGGAGACGCACTATTACTCTTTTGTTCTATCCCCTTATTTATAAGCCAATCGTCTTCTCTTTGTAGCTTGTGGAATACCAAAGACTGCACCAAAGCAAGCGTGAAAGGAGATATCGTAACTTGCCGCTGCCATCATCTTGGGAGTATCGCTCTACTTCTGCAAGAAGAATCTCATGTAATGTGTAGATCGATGATCAATATGAGTAGATCAGTCTTAACACGCTTAACCCTCCGAGTGTAGCGATATTTCCGAGTAGTGTAATATTGTTTTTACCTCATAACACACATACTGACATCGATTTTTGCAATCTTTAGATCGATTCTGTTCGTCGTTTCCGTGGAATAGAATCCTTTGAAACGATTCTATTGCTCCTTTCCATGGAAAAGAATCCTTTAGAAAGATTTATATTGCTAATTTCCTTGGTATAGTATCCTTTGGAAATATTTTATTTCTCCTTTCCTTGGAATAGAATCCTTTGGAAAGGTTCTACTCGTAAAAGAAGTCAAAATTGGCTAGAAGTCATGCAGGAAAGACTGCATGTTACAAGTTGAAATTCTTGAGTTACAAGTGTGAACTCCTCAAAGGGTTAAAAAAATCAAATTAAAATCGAGATATCTCGTCCTTCAAAGCCTGTTGGACGAGATATCTCGTCGAAGCCACTTGGAGGGTTAACAAGAAATATAACCAAATAATTTCATTTTGTGTGATCATTTCATCTACAATACATTTATTTGTAATTAATGCGTCATTATCACATTCTTCACGTTAATTGGTCAAAATAATTCATAATAGTTTTCTTGGAATAATCTCACACACAAAATAATCACTTATAAAGTATGTAAATACTTAACTACTATTTATTATATTTATTATTTATTGGATTTTGATATTTTTCCTCGTATTTAGAGTGCCTCCTTAGGCCCAGTGAATCCAATAGGAAAAATGATTTCAGTCAGCTGTGTCATCTCTCTGTCCGCTGCTGTACTAACATTGATCGTAAACTTCCTTCTTCAAAGGTAATTTAGTTCCTATAACTGTAGTATAATTAAACGTCTCTCCTAATGTATACCTCTCCTAACATATACGTACAAAACTATCGATACTTTTCCAATTACATTAATACAAAGATACTTCTTATGAATACTGTAAACGGTATACATAATTGTTTTTTTTCTTTAGATTGTATTTTAAGTTTGTTATTCTGCATCGCAGTAATTTTTTTGTCTGTTGCGGGTGGTAAAAATACTAATTAGAAGATGTGAGGTATTCCGCGAGTTTGGCTAAAAACTTGACGAGACTTAGCAACAGTTTTGGGGGAAAATACAAATTTCTGAAACTAAATCCCGTTAGCTGATGCTTTGATCAGAAACTCATTTTTCAAAATTTCTGGTCTTCCGGTCGGAAACAACATTCACTCTCGCTGCGAAAACCTATGTATAATATGAATATAATGTATAAGGGAGAAGAGATATCTCTATTGTGTAGAGCGAAAGAAATTACAGCAGTGAAGCAGATCAGGCATCGATTACATCTAAGAGGGATTTTCAGAGTAAACAAAAAAGGTTTTACTTCTTGTTATCCAAATACTCTCGCATGATACAGATCGGAGTAACCTTAAAATGTAGTTTATCATCGTTTTGGCGACGTTTGACGTTTAATTTAAGTGGCTTTGTTGACGATTCAACTATCATATATCAATTCGGAATTTATTCTTTGGAATTTGTATTACCGATGCACTGAAATTGTATTCGAAAAACAGGCCATTTGACATCACATTCGGAAAAAATACAAGAAGCCCGTTTCGTTGAAAAAGCACCACCGCCGCCTACATTTTGACAGAAAACGCTTATCATAGTGTAGCAAAATGGATTGCTGTGTCAGTGATTTCATGTAACTATTCCTGTAGGTTAATTATTCCCGTCCAAATTCCTGTTAGTTAATTATTTCTGTTAATCATTCCTGTCCTGTGTAATTATTGCTGTCCAAAAAAGCCCTGTGACGTCACGTCCGAAACACGTACAGGGAAATGCGTTCGAAATATGAAGACGTATATGTTTTCATGCAAAAGTACTACCGCTGCCTACATTTAGCTTGACCGAAAAGGCATCTTATTGTGCAGCAAAAGGGATAGTTGTGTCGGTGATTTCATGTAATTATTCCTGTAAGTTATCACTACATACCATATCATTTCATACGTCTTACATTCATAAGTTTTTCATCCCTTTTATATTATAAATCATGCTGGCCATGTTTTTAAGCATCAATTCACATACGTTCATGTCTCTAACAATTTATACCTCTTTCATGTTGTTGACCAGCATGTTTTTAAATCCTCAACACTTCATATTTATAGTCTATATTTTTATTTGCTTTTATATGTTCAACATATATTTTTGAAATTTCATTTCTGGTTCTTGACTTGTTATCTCTAATTTTTTAAGTGCTTTTGTATCTACATAATTTTATTATTTTATCTTGCGCTTGGCCCAGCTTATCCGTTATTGGACCTCGCGCCATAAAACCCCAGACAACCAATCAACCATTCCTAAGTTTGATGGTAATATTTTTCCTTTTCAGAGGTGAACACAACCTGACAATGTTCATCCTCATAAACTTAATCGTGAGCATGGTGTCGATTCAAGTTCTTTTCCTGTATGGCGTCAACAAGACAGATCGAGCTGTAAGTATAAAAACAAAGTCTTTAATTTACAGTAATCACATTTTTAGTAATCTCATGAATTCAAACTTCCGTCATTCCTTTTCCCAGGACTTGTGCTTGAGCTTCGCCCTGCTTCTTCACTTCTTGTTCGTGGGGCTTTGCTGTTGGGTTGTAGCGTATGGTGTCAACCTGCTCTGGAGACTTAGGAGCAACATGGAATACATTGGGAGACCAAGAGACTTCTGCGCTATATGCTGGATAGTACCTGGAATCGTACTTGCTGTCGCTTTTATACTCAATCCCCAAGGTTATGAAACGGCACAGTAGTGAGTAGCTTTCCTTTTCAATCATTTAACCATCTATCAAATTATGGCTTTGTTCGAATTGATCTACGAACATTTCAACTTGTTTGTTTTATCCCCCAAAGAAACCTTTTATTAACCAGTCAGTTTTCTAATCCGTCTTCTAGTTGCTGGATGAATGTGCAACGAGGAATCTTGTGGTCATTTGTGTTTCCAGTGACTGGATTGATATTGGTAATTATACATATTCCCTTTTTCTTTTGATTGATATTGGTGACAATATTCGTTTTTCTCTTGATTGATAATGTAAATAAGAATTCAAATAATTTTCGATTTCTTTGTATTGATATTGGTAGTAAGAATCAAAATAATATTAACTTTCTTTGTAATAAGAATCGAAATTATATTCGTTTTTCTCTCGACTGGCACGAGTAATAAGAATTCAAACAATATATTTCTTTGTATTGATATTGGTTATGCGAATCATAACAATATTCTTTTTCTCTCGATTGATAATGGTAATACGAATTCAAACAATATTTGATTTCTTTGTTTTGATATTGGTTACAAAAAGAATCAAAGCATATTTGTTTTTATTTCTAGATTTCGTCATCTGACCGTGGTTCAAAATTACGTGGTGTTGTCCTCGGATCTTTCCCTTTGGGATTGATCCCGGACCGTCACCAATAGCCCATTGTGTAGCTCCAGTGTGACGTTAATTGAAATACCCCACCCCCCTTATTTCTAGATTGATAATAATAACTACAATAGTATTTGATTTCTTTGTATTGATATTGGTAATAAGAATTGAAACATCTGTTTTTCTCTCTGTGCAGTGGTATAAGAATTAAGACAATATTCTATTTATTTTGATTGATAATGGTAATAGGAATCGAAATAATATTCGATGTCTGTATTGATATTGGTAATAAAAATTGAAACAATATTCGTTTTTATCTCTCAATTGATAATGGTAAAAAACAATCGAAATAATATTAGTTTTTTCCCAATTGCTAATGGTAATACGAAAATTCAAACGATATTCGATTTCTTTGTATTAATATTAGTAATAAGAATAAACACAACATTCGTTTTCTATCGAGTAATAAGAATCAAAGAACACTCGATTTCTTTATATCAATATTAGTAATAAGAATCAAAACAATCGTTTTTCTCTCGATTGATAATGGAAATAAGGTATATTAAGTAACATCAAACATTTCTCTTTTCTAAAAGTCACTTGTTTCAATTTCAACTGTATTCACTGTATAAACTTTAATTGGAGATGAAGAACACAGTCAAAACTGTATTTACATAGGAATGTATATCTGCAAGAGCCTCCTGGGATTTGCTAGAAGGTTCTTTCGACATCGCCGCAGCTCACCAGATTGAGCAATCCTCATTTTAATGCTAACCGCACGGATAACACTATCATTTCACGAATGCCAAAATGACTAGTAACTTGAATCCAACATTATAAGGCAATTCATGGAAACGGACGAGAATTTATGAGACACTATCGTGAATGATACTTTGACAGATATGGGTCAATTTTCCAAACGTTTGACTAGACTTTCTGTGGAAACGAAACATTCCAAGGTATGCATGTTTATTCTGCAAGTGTCCACAAAAGTTCCGGGATGTTAATAAGAATTAAAACGATATTCGATTTCTTTTTATTGATATTGGTACTAAGAATCAAAGCAATATTTCTCTCCATTTATAATGAAATTTTATGAATGTAAATTAAATTCTAATACTTCTGTCTCAATTCTTGATTTCTCATTTTCAGCCTTTAACATAACTCTCACTATTTGTTGTTTAATTTTATAATCTAATGTCAGCTTGTCCGGTTAATTAAATTAGAACCTTGCGGCATAAAAATAAAAAATCTCCATTGATAATAGCAATAAGAATCACAATTGTATTCGATATCGATAATGGTAATACGAATCAAGACAATATTTTTTTCTCTCGATGGGAAGTGGTACTAAGAATTCAAACAAAATTCGGCTTCTTTGTATTGGTAATAATAATCTAAACAATATTCGTTGAATTGGTACGTTGACATGTCCATACTTCGACGCTGTCAGATGTGCATTGGTTGGTTTTGGGTTTTATGGCGCAAGGCCATATTTGGCTAAGCTGCGCCAAACACAAGACAGACAGTGTCAAATAATTGTAAAAAGAAAAGATGGAGAGGAGAAAGTAGAGAAAGATCACTTGGGTACCCTGTGGCCACAACCTCCATGTTTACCATGGCACAGTAAACCCCATGGGAAAATAAAAGATCAGTAGGGTACATCGGATTCGTCTAGCCCGTACTCAACTAAAGAAGATATCAAATGTATTACTGTTGGTGGTCGAGACTTTGAGAATCTACTGTGAAATCGTGGATGTTCTTCTGTCGTACTATAAAATTAGTATTAATAAAAATGTTCACATACTTGCTGCCTTTCATTTTTCACCGAAATGTAGTTCCTTCTAGCTTATCCAAGTGGCGCTTGCAGACATACATCCCTATGATGATACGGTTTAATTTTATGTTCCATTATTCTCCTTAAAATATGTACAGGAAGTTTTAAAACCGCTGTTTAGTTTAGAGTAATACTTTCGCATGAGACAAGCTATTAACAATGATATTGTAGCTATTCTGTCTGTGTTATGCATTCTTCGTATACCCTGCACTGCAGGTTGAAAATTGTTTATTTGCATACATGTATTTGTACTACTCACATTCATGTACTTCTATACAGGTCAATACCGTAGTAATGCTGCTTGCGTTGAAAACATTTAATGAACAGATGTCAGTCACCCACAGAATAGATATCTGCAGAATCAGGTAAAATCATTATTTCAAACTTTTTATTTCAGGTTAATTCCGAAAGGTAACTTACAATACAGTAGTATATATAATCTTCACCATGAAGTACTTTTGGTGGACAACGTTGCACGGTCTTTCACACGTTTTGCTAAATTGGTGCCCGGGACATGAGTATGAACACGCACACTTCCAAAGACAAGGCAGATGGCGATAGGAAGGCAACAAACGGCATATCTATCGATGGCTGGTTCACTGAGAGCAGTTGAATTGTCAATAAGTAATGCGATGCCAATCACCACTAAACTGTCAAAATCCCTATGATAACAGACACTGATTCTATTGGTGTCACGGCTTCACTCTTCGTTTCTTTAAGCTTTTTCGTCACACGGCACCTCACACTCAATTGCTAAAGGAAACAGAACAGGTTGCAATAATCTATTACATGACCACAAATTTGGAAGTATGTTACGTTAAAAATTATGTTCGGGTCGTATAGTGGATAACAATTTACTTTACAATGAATTGCCTCCATAGGAACAATAAAGTACCTGAACACAGTTCTCTTAAATTTAAATAAGAAAATTTATCAAGTAAAAATTGAAGGATAAATAAAATGCAGATTAACAATTGAAGAAAAAGGGGGTCCCGACCGGACACAAAAAAAAAATCAATTTTTTACAAACAATGTGACACAATACAAAAAGTTCAGAAAAAGGTTCAAGTCAAAAGTTCAGACAAGATGTTCAGGAGGAGGAGACGGGGTCCAATGGCACAACCCGCGGAACAGATGGACTCACCCTCAACAAAGAGATCTTGGAAAAATGGTGCGGGGGTTCGTCACGCCGGGTGTTAGGCATCGGATTTCTGCACCATCTCAAATCTTGCACCAAGCCACACACATGGGAGAGCGTGGTTATTCAGTTGATTCTAATTTACGGGAACCATGAGATCGCCGGGAAACTCCCTAGGTCAATCCGCTCTTCATCGTTTCTTCACCTCCCGATCGCAGAAAAAGTCCGTGATTGTTGGCGTGTACGACTATTTATTCACTTCGACTTCTGACACGCCGCCAAATCAATCAACCCTGATCAAAGGTAAATCCCGTTAAAAGATAAGCCTACCTGCCCAAGAGGTCCACCATCAAAATCCTCCTCTCACCTCACTAGTAGACAATGGTACCGCCAATGGGTCAGACATCAAAGACTTCTTAGTTGGGGGCGCAGCCCCTCCGCTCCTACTTGCCAAGTACGCCAGAACTAATGAGCACTTTACCCTCAACGGGGACTCGCATTCCTTCTATGCATTTCTTCTTATGGCGAATCCGTGAGAAAAACTAGCTAGCGCTCAAAAGTTGTCGCAAAGGCAGTATACAACTCAATATATACAACTCAAAAGAAAATTAACCCAACAATACCCTCCCTGCATTAGTAAAATTTTTGTAAAACATTTTTGGGGATACTTTTAAGTACTTCAAGACAAATCTCAGTAAGTTACCACGCTAGGGCTGCACAAACGTTATGCTTATTATGTGCTTATGCCCATTTCTGTGATACCAGTAATTGGAGAGCAAGAATTACACAAAATAACAAAGCAAATTATAACTTATTCTAAAAGATGTGCACCATTTTAAGTGGCAACTCACAAAAAGTCTCTATATTTGCTGCCTTTAAATTTATTCACAATAGTGGACAAATTGTCCTCCCTAAAGTATAATCATATTCAGTAATCAATAATTTCCGTACTCAAGGTAAAAATAAGGCACAATCATACTATGTACTAGAATCAATCGATAGGAATATGAAACTGAAATTTGGATACATACAGTAAATTATACCGACACATAAAATAAACAATTATTAAAATCAAACCTTACACACTTTCACCATTTTCAACAAATCATAAGATTCATTATTATACCCTTCTGAATCTTGTATAATTTAAATATATCTGCATTTGAACGCATTAAGGCAAAACCACTCTTCCATTTGAGCGCGTAAACATCTTCCTTAAATCATAACCATGGTTATGCACTCTTGGTGCAACCCAATTTCCCCATAAAGCAGGGAAATTTCTGCAGTCTGAACCAGTTTTAAAACGGGACACATGTCTACTACCATTATTTACCTCCCTCTGTTCCTGTGGGATAAGCGTACCCTCCACTGATTTCTGCGATTACTGATTTTCCAAATGGTTTCTCCTCTTTACAGCCATGCTCAAATTCTCTATATGCACAACCCTTTAGTAATTAGATTTTTTGAGATGCTGAATCTCCACTGATACAGGAGAGAAAACCCTAGAAACAGTAAATTTCCCTTCATTGGGTCTTGCAAATTTTCTGGAAAGCCCTGGTTTTACCGCTGGGTTGTACCAGTAAACCAGATCACCCACTTTGAAGATTTTGATATTAGCAATCTTTCCTCGACTGGTTTCCTGCTGTTCAGCTTCCTTAGTTAAATTATTTCTAACTTGCTTAAACGTATCTTTGAAACTTTGTAGAAGTTGGTCAGCATATTCAATATGGTCAGCATAAGAAAAGGTCTGTGCCTGTTTTAAGAATTGGTTAGGTAAATCGAATTCCCTTCCAAACCGTCTACCACCTCATTAATATTCGGGATTGGATAAGAGTCAGGAACTACCTTTTTGTTTAATTCTCTAAAATCAGTGACTAATCTAAATTCGCCTGAGGACTTTTTTACCAATAGAACTGGTGCTGAAAAAGCGCTAACTGAAGGTTCCAAAATTCCGGCCTGTAATAACGTATTTATTTGTTCTGTCATTTCCCCTTTTAGGTTATAAGATACTGTCTTCGTCTGACAGGAATATGGTCCGTTAAATTTATTCTATGTAATGAGGTATCACAGCCAGGAAGATCCTGAACTGAAGTCGCAAATGCCTTTTGATTTTTCGCAATCAATTCCATCAATTTACCCTTCGTCTGCTCATCTAAGTGTTCTAAGTTGAACTTTCCCGTCCATTTTAAATCAGCCTCATTACACTCACCGTAATGTTCGTCTGAGTCAATATGAAATACGTCCTCATTATTTTCAACAACCAAATTTTCACATGAAATCAATTTTTCACGCTTTCTAATCTCTATTATTTCATCTGAAGGGTTTAAAATCAAAATTGGTACATTTTCTATAATTACACTTTTATGCACAGTTCGAGCAACCCAATAATCGTTAGATCCGAATTCTTGGCAAGGTTCTGCTAGGAACAGATCGGATCCCAATCTGCCCTTTAAATTAACCCTGACTAACGTTTGTGAAAAGGGAGGTAAAGTTACAGATTTATTAACGTAGCCAAAACAGTTACCAATTTTGTTGGTTTATTCTTGTTCCACAAACGCCATGCTGTCTCCCTGCGAGAGACGCCAAGGAATGGAATGTTCTCCTAATGCGAAACATTTTTTCTTAAAATCTAAACATTCATGCCCAAAATAATATCAACATTTTTTGAAATAGGTGTCTCAGTGATATAAAACAAAGTACTTATTTTTTGGTCAGCAATTTTAGCATTTAAATCTAGTTGTTGCTTTATATTTGTAGACTTGTTAGCTATGGTAGAAATACATGCACTACACTGTCGAGTTTCCTGATTGCTCTCCAAACACTCCCTAGGCATAAGGTTTATACTCGCTCCCGAATCAATTAAAGCTGTGAAAACTCTTTGTTTCATCTCTACCTCAATGATTGGTAACCTTTTGTGTTCACCACATGAAAATAGAGAAAAATTCTGTTTCTTGGGGCTTTCTGTCATCCGATCAACAGAGTTATCCACGACACCCTTTCTTAGTTTAAATTTCTGAGAGGCTGTCTGGATGAATTATTCAGTCTACCCTGCATTGTAATATTTACTCGGCAATCCCTCCTAAAATGACCGAATTGCCCACACCTAAAACATCGTCTTCTCCGACCGATCCCCGCAGAAAAAGTTCACTATTTATCCATTTCGACTTCTGACGCGCCGCCAAATCAATCAACCCTGATGAAAGGTAAATACCGTAAAAGATAAGCCCACCTGCCAGAGAGGTCCACCATCAAAATCCCCCTCTCACCTCACTAGTGGACAATGGTACCGCCAATGGGTCAGACATCAAAGACTTCTTAGCTGGGGGCGCAGTCCCTCCGCTCCTACCTGCCAAGTACGGCGAACCCGTGAGAAAAACTAGCTTGTGCTCAAAAGTTGTCGCAAAGGCAGTATACAGCACAATATATACAACTCAAAAAACCATTACTTACAACAAACAATTAATATTTAAAAATTAACTCAACAAGTACATCCTTGGTCTTAAGACAGTTCTCTCGCTATTGGCAAATTATCAACCAGTGGTTGCATCTGTTCAAATCAGTCACTGCTAAACTCATGAAGGAGTGTATTGGAGTGAAGTTTTCTTACAATGCAGTAGTATACAGGATGTTTCGAAAACATCTGGTCAAATTGTAAAGGGTGGTAGAGGAACCCAAAATCAGCATTTTTGTCATAGAATGTGTATCCGAAATGCCGCGTTTAGTTGGTGGAGGCCGCTGTTTAGGTCAATTGATAACGTCGTTTCTGTGGCGGAAAGCTTCATTCCCCGCTCGGATTTTCAACATCAAGCTCCGAATTCATGTAGCGATGCATGCGGTATTTCCGGACATACATTATCTGACAAAAATTCTTATTTTTGAACCCTCTACCATCCTTTACAATTTCTCCAGATATTTTCGAAACATCCTGTATAAAGACCAAGGCGTCATTCCACGCTCGGATTTTCAACGGCATGCATCGACACACGTTGAAAATCCGAAAGAGGGATGACGTGTTATGCCTCAGAAACGATGTTATCGACTGTATCCCTCTGCCCCTAAAAGCGGCATTTCTGGACACACATTCGTTGACAGAAGTGTTAATTTTGGACCCCTCTACCACCCTTTACAATTCGGCCAGATTTTTTCAAAACACCCTGTATATAGCGGTGTAATCTACCTCCATCATGAAGTGTATTAGGTATACAAAGTGTCATTGTCTTTCCCACGTTCTGCTAAAATTTCAAGCTTAAGTTTAAAAAGATACCAAAATTCTTTTTGAGTAAATCCTACTTTTTACTAAAATCTAAAATACATTGTCTATTGATATGGTTTAAAGAAATATACTTTTATAATCTTCGTGAAAAGAGTTAGGTTTATTAGTAATGTGTTAACCATGCTTTAATAACTTAAACTGTTTTTCTAGAAACTCATTGAGAGCTGGTATTACTCTATTGCCATTTTTTGCCATCAACTGGTTCTTCGGTATACTTGCAGTTGAAAATTCGAATAACACTGGTCTTCAAGCTATTTTCTCCTTAACCAACGCCATGCAGGTTAGTAACATTTACAAAATTTAAAAAATCAACGTTTTAATTACAATTTAATTTTGAAATCTGAAATTGTCTTGCAGTCTATAAATATATTTTTCCAAGTACGTATCTAGTATTCTATACAACTAAGTTCAAAATTTGTGATTATTTTACTTTGTAGATTATTAAATAAAAATAATAATTTTGTTAGTGTTGATAATTTTTATTGAGGGAACAATTCCGTGCCAACTAAAAGAATCATCACAAACATTTCGCAAAATAATTGTTGATACATTATTACTCTGTCAATTCGAACAAGCTTTTATACACTTTTAAAGAGTTTTGCTAACAGGTATTAGGAGACAAAGTAAAAAATTCTGTTCACTCTAAACCATTTTAACACATACATTTTTATCGCTTTCAAAATTATAAGTATAGTTTTTAGAAAGACATTAAAGTCGTATTTTAAATAATTGAGATTTAGGAAGAATACTAGAAATTTGACTTTCTTTTCACTTCAGTACATAATATCAAAATTTTTAAATGAAAACGTATAGTTCAATTTGAGTTTCTTTACATGCTTTAAGGTGTACGTATGTAAACTAGAAGATTTTTTTAAATTTTGACTTTGAACTTTTAAAATATAGGGGTTTTTTTACAATATGTTATTGGTTTGTGTTTAAAATCATTTCAGTGCGATAAAAATCATTTTAAGCTAAGAATTAATTATCTAATTAGATATAACTAGCAAAATAGCCCGAGCTCACTCGGGTTGAATTGGTTAACTATAGATTGAGAGTGACCAGAAATTAATCACTTTCCTCTTTCGTAGAAAAATGCCAAATCATTGAAGTGTGTTTAAATTAATTTTTTAACACCTTTTCAATATTTTTATAATTTCTACAACCTACTTTGAACACAAATACTATACATGCATATCTATCCATGCAATGCATTTAACATATATCGCACCCCTGTAAAGGTACAAACTGACGAAAGGTGACACACTAAGGTAACTATAACTTTTACAAAAGACGATTTTAAGAGTAGATTAGAATTCCTTTTCTTAATTTTTTTTCATGTAAAATGGCTCAACTCAATTCGTAAAAATGACGAATCTACGACGAATTCTCTAGCACTCATAATTTACCTGTCAATATTCAGTTCATAAAATCTTGTAATTTTAGTTAATTTTTTTCCACTGTTTCTTTGTTTAATCAACTTATTTCTGTAAATCCCGTTTTGTACTTCTGTGGTGCTCGAGAAGTTTGCTTTTATTCAATAAAAATAATAATAAAATATTTTTTTTATTTGTGGCACTCTTTTCGAATTTCGCTATCATTAAGAGAAAGAGGAGAAATTAATTTGATAAGATATTTATCACTAAGTTTGTTTTAAAAGCAAATATATTGTATCTTGAAAATTCCATTTTTTCTCTAAAATTCTGTTTTGTGGTACTTGCAAAAAAAATGGACTTTTAAAATTGAATGTCTTCAGTACAGCAAAGCAAAAGTAATCTATTACAATTCCTTTAAATGGTAAATAGATTTGACAGCGTTTCTTCTAAAGAAAATCAGTGTTTAAAACAAACTTTCCTTATATAAGTTCCTTAAATATAGTTTCAATCCGTAAAATAAACTACCTTGACCTTTTGTCGTTATGACAAAGAATTTATAACATTTCAAAAGTCCTAGTTCGGGTTTTTTAACATTAACGTTCTTTCCATAATGGCAAAATTCCACTTGAAATTTGCTTTATTCTAACTTACATGCTGCTTTACACCAAATACTTTGCGGTGGTGTTGCGTGTAATTAAAAGTAATTACAATTTGTTAAAGTAATAAATATTTGAAACAGAAAACAGCGAAATAAAACAAAAGTTGGCGGAAAAATGTTGTTTTAAAGATATAAAATCGTGATTATTTTTTATCCCTTGACCTCGTACAGTTGCCACAACTTACAACTAAACATTGGACAAAATTTAAGAATACGAAATTAGTTCCAAGCGCAAAAAAAAAAAATATAACTGCACGTGGCAAACGAACACGAGTTTCTATTTCGTTGCAAAATATAGTCTTTCCAAATATTCGGAAATCTATATAAATAAGAATGGAGTGTTTGTTTGTACATTGAACATTTTCGACCCATTTCAAGTTTTCTATCCGTTTTGTGTCCATCTGATGCAAAATCCGTCTCTTGCGCGTTTGGTGTCTGTCCATCGAACCCTCTCCCTATCCGGTCATGGCGGAGTGGTATGCCCTGAGATCTCAGGCCTCATCAGCCGGGGTGAGCGCTGCTGCTTCGGCGGTTACGGCCCTTCAGTGGAGGTGGATAGGCGAAGCGGTGTTCTTGCTGTCCATCGTAGAGTCGGTGATGTGGGGATCGCCAGCTAGGCTCTGAAGGGCTTTCTGAAGGAGCCGAAAAACTATGTTGGGACTTTCGTAGAGTGAAGCTCTTATATGCATCGGAGTTGCCGTCCTCCGAGCGCCAACGGTTGAGTATACGTGGACTGGGCACCCACGTTCTCATGGGAAAATCTTCACATGCATGTGTCCTTTCATGGCAGAGTAGGTTCCGGATGGAAGTGCCGCTGGCGGTCTTCCAAACTGCGTTTGGCGCGTCGGTGTGGGTTCCACCGAGAGCATGTGTCCCTGCTCACCCGACCATGGAAGGTTTGCTGGTTCCCTTCCACGTAATGTGAATGCAGGTCGGGATTAAAAGTCCTTCCAGCAAAGTCAGCGCCCTAGGTGTTGCTGGGAACTTATGTTCAATGTTATTTACGAGTTGATTCATCCAGCAGGACTCAATTCAAAATTGTTTATAGCCAGCTGCATATTTGCAAGTTAGGGCTCACTAAGTTGATAGGCGCATATTTGCGATTGGCCCCCCTGTATGCTCCGGCGTACCAATAGAATAGGGTCGATCCAGGCGTCGCGCAAGGTACCGCAAAAAGCACGGTTTTGAAATGTGGAGTGCTGGGGGAGGGAGCTCACGCCACTCTTTCCTTTTGAATGGACAATGCGTTTGTGTGCTGACCAGTGGTTGGTCAAACTGTTAATGTTAAAGACCTTCGGGCCACCACGACACGGTCTCCGCTCCCGCTCTGAGAGACATACGGGCTTCCAAACCGGGGCCTCCCCCGTTAATCTGCTGTGGCATTTATAGTCGGGTGCGGAGGGGGCTGCGCCCGCAACTAAGTGTAAGTGTAAGGTGTCTGTCCATCTGTCTGTATGTGTGTGCCCGTACTACGTCCAAATGGTTGAATATACGTATTTTCACGAAACTTTGCATATTTTGAGTACTTACATTCATTTAGTGACTGAATTTGATTGAATAAGTCTGTCCATCATACCGTTCTATGTTTGATTTTGTGTCTGTGCAAGTATCACGTATAATTTATTCGACATATTTTAATGCAATTCTCTATATTTGATACACCATATTTTAGTTCAGGGAATACATTATTCAAAATTTCTTTGTCTATATATTTAGGTAAGTTTCACGTCAAAACATCTGAGTAACTATACTTAAATCAAATATCTTAAACAAATATAATATGGTACACCATAATATGGTAGTTTTGGAGTAGATGGAAAATATATTGAGCATGAAATTACTTGTGAATTGTTTGTGTGCTGAAAAATTAATTATTTTTTAAACTATTTTTACGGAATTTAAATTCTAATACTTTATTTATTTGGAGCCTTATTTTTTCTTTACGAAATATAAAAAATTCTGAATATTTGGGTCAGACTTTAAAGAGAATAAAACATTATAAATAAAATATACAGAACAAGACCTTATAAAATAGGACTGGTGGATAATATGGCAACCTTGGTATTTTTTCAATCGATTGCTTTTTTAAATTTGTGTTCTTTATATTGAGAATCTATTTTATCTCTATCTAACCAAGAATCTATTTTGTAGTGAAAAAACAGATACATTTATTACTTTTCGTTCGAAGCTTTTTTACGGTGATTTTTGTTTTAAGATGGATTTCTGGATTTATAATTTGATGTTTTTCGTTCAAAAACTTTAATCAAAGTAGTAAGGTTTAATTAGTTTAAAAACATTTTTTAATTATTGTATAATAATTTTGGGAAAATCTTTTTTAATAATATGCATACTCTGAACTATTCTATGCATTCTGGGTAATATTGACACACTCTAGAGACTTTTCTTTCTAACTAAAAAATTTAATTTTACAAAAATGTAAATTGTTAAATATGACATTTATTTACATTTATGAAATTGTGTATTTAACAATTGTGTACCTTTATTAGCGTGTGGTAGTTGTTACATGGATGAATATAAATTACTATTTATTAACGAAAGCGAAAGTTAGTTAACCAATTCCACCCGAGTAACGCCGAGTTATTCTGCTAGTAGTTTATATTTTGAAAGAAAATAAATAAGACTCGAAATACAAATGGTAATAGAATTTACATTCCGTAAAAATAGTTTTTGGAAAATAATTGATTTTTCAGCAGTACTGGTAAAACAATTCTTGTAACTGAATTGCTCAATAGACAATCCAGTTACTCCAAAACTACCGAATTATAGTTGTTTAAATATAGTTACTCAGATGTTTTAGCATGAAACTTGCTTAAATATGCAAGCAAAGGAATTTCAAATAATGTATTCATTGAACTGACATATGCTGTATCAAATATAAAATATTGCATTAAAATATGTTGACAAATTTTTATCCGATACTTGTATAAACATACAGGCTTAAAATCGGTTATAGAAAGGGAAGACGGCAGATAGACTTAGGCAATCAAGTTCAGTCACTAAATGAATGAAAATACTCACAGTATACAAAGTTTCATGAAAATATATTCAACCGTTTGGACGTAGCACGGGCACACACATACAGACAGATGGACAAACACCAAAGGCGCAAGAAACGGATTTTACGTCAGAACGGCCCAAAACGGATAGAAAACTTGAAATGGGTCGAAAATATTCAATGTTCAAGCAAACACTCCATTCTTATTTATATAGATTAGCTAATTAGCATGTGTTTGATAATGATATCTCAAATTCTAATTGGGTTTAGAAAGACAATTCCTGTTGGAAATTATTCCTAATATTATTCTTCATGTTTTGACTTTCAATCAAGTTGCTAGAGGGAATAGATTTTTAAAATTTTTTCACCGAAGAAATATAAAAAATCACGATTTTTTCAAGAATTTTAACATTTAAAAATCAACTGAAACTTCATTTCTTAACTAATAACTCTAACTGAGGGTTAAACCATCCACTATGTTATATAGATTATAATAATATAAAAATGATTATAATAGATCGATTCATTGTTGAGGTGAACAAAACATCCTATTGCAAAAACACAGTTCTTCAGAAATTGAGTTCTAAATTTTGGAAACATGTTTGTATATGGTGACAGTACCTAACGAAAATCCCTTGTAACTAGAAAAATATTCCGAATTTTTTGAAAGATCTTGGTATCGTTTGAATTAGAAAATATTTTAAATGAATGAAAAAATCAATATTGTGGTCAATTTTCATGATTTTCTGTCTATCTGTACACCTAAATCAAGAAATTAAGTAAACTGTACCCCAACTTTACACAACGAAATATTTCTTTACATAAGTGCAAAAGACGAAGAAAAGAACGGGCATTGGTCCCACACAAGTAGATTTGGAATTTATTAGTAACAATTTCATGGTATTTACAAAGCATTGTTTCTCAAGGGTTGTGTATTCTTTATTCAAAGTATTTGAAGATAGTGTTTCTTTTGAGTTGACAAACGGTTTGAAGACAACGCTTTGTCCTTTCCGGGAAACTTGGAAAGTGAATCATTAACAAGAAATAGAATGTAGCTGTTAAACTAGAAAAATCTGTTGATGTATTTTAATAAATATTCAGGTGGACACAATTGAAACTGGAAAATCATTACACGATAATCTATTCATAATTCTAACGATTTTTGTATTTCCGTAAGAAACATTTGTATTAGTGCAACATTTTGATCAGATGTTTCTAAAATACATTCTAATTAAAAATTATTTTTGCAGGGTATTATGACTTTCATCTTTTTCTGTATCATGGACACAAACGTAAGTTTAAAACGTTTCTTTATTAATTGCCATCATCAAGATCTATTCGTAATTCAACTTTGAATTAAGATGTGTTTGATTTTCTAAGTTAGTTATTTAATTCAAAAATTAGATGTGTGACTAATATATTTTGACGAGTTTCTGTCACTATTATACGAGGTGGTTGCTCCATATTAGCTCGGATAATCAAGGTTCTCTCACTATATTTGATGCTTTAAGTTATTTATTTAATTGCAAAGTAAATGTGTGACCCATATTGGTTCATATCACTTACAATATTTTAAAACTCGTCCTTTCAAGTAATACAGGCTCTTCTCAACGGCTGAGTTCAGTTCAAACATACTGTTCTTTAAGCGTATCGGTCGATAAGCAAGATGCTTCATCGTTTTTGTTTATTCTGAATAAAGAATTAAACTCTAAATTTATAAATTAATTTAATTCTGAATTAGAATTTAATTTATTCTGAATAGATATATTCTAAATTAAACTCTAAATTTATAAATTTGTTTTAATTTATATGTCTAACCATATTAAAAACCACAAAATACATTCCGTAAAAATTATAAAAATGATGTACCAAAGAAAGTAAAGTCCATTCATAAAAAAGACATTCAGATTAATGTTTTCGTTATCGAATCCTTCGAAGTGTGGTCATCATCGGAGTAATCAGCAGGGTTATTAGGAGCTGCTGAGGACCTAGATAAGGGAGATGGCGAACAGAACATGCAACGAGAACATTTCGATATTCGATTTGTCAAGTTTGCCTGTGCCGGCGCAAAAGCAATCAGGATTTTATGTTAAATCTACTAAGATAAGATGGGAAGGGCTCATGGTTGGTGTAGGACTTGATTAATCTTATAGAGGAAATATAAAAGTAGAATGAGTAATGGTAAAATTTTGATGTGCAGAGGATCATTTGACCAAAACTAGTCGTAACGTGACCCATAGACAGCTTTCCTCTAATGGGTGGAGCCTAACATTCATCATCTGATTGGTTCACATGGTAGAAGACACAAATCCATTTATTCATCATTTGATTGGTCCACTGATTTATTATCTGATAGTAGTAAACTTTTGCGATTTCACCACTTTTGGCGCCACTCTATAAAAATGCGGATTCACACACCTATCTTGTCATATGATGTTATATCACTAAACGAGGCAATAAGATACCAAATTGGTCAACCAAATCAATTTTTCACAGATGAGTGACGTGTGAAATAAATCGGAGTTCAAATACATCAGACTGGATCGATCAAATACAATCAACGCAGAGAGAAAACAAATTTTTATTGAATTGGAATAATGCCATCTATTGGCTGACATCACAAAAACAGTACGACGCCATCTATTGGCAGACAGCACAATTACAATACAAGATATTACATTTTACAACATGACTACTAGTCGACATGTTGGCCACACTTTTTGAAGCAACTCGCAATAACAATGCCCAGTTTACTTACATTTCACGTCTATGGTTAATCTAGTATTTTCTACAAGTAAATTTCTTGTTCAATTACCCAACCCTATGTTCCGCAGGTCCAGGTAGCCTTCCGGATGAAGGTGGCCGAAGTGGCCAGAAAACCGAAAGTGTCCGCTATGAAGCTGAAGAAGAGCGGCTCCTTCCCGATCCTGGAGAGGTCCCTGATCACCCTGACCGACGACCGACGGCGACTCGACTGCACCCCGCTCCTGTCCAGCCGCATGGCCTACCATGACACCGCGGAGGACCCCTGCTGCTCCAACATCCGGGTCTGAAGCCGTTCTCAGAACTTCCATGGAGGAAGCTGGCACAAACGCAACTCAGCCACCCCTCAAAATGTATAACAAAACGAAGCGAAATCTCAGTTATCAAATATTTAAATTCTGTTGAGGTTTTTAACGGTCCCATTACAGTGCGGCAGTCGACCTTGGGTCAGTCGATTTTTAAAAGGTGTGAAAGGCTGTAGAGAGAGCTGTGCCATATGCAAAAATATGAATGGTGATTGCAATGGATGGTTCTCCCACACATACACACCTTGCCCCAACTCGCTATCACTGCTATCGTTTTCGGCACCGAACGATAAACTTGGAACCAGAATCTGCGCTAAAGACTCCAACCACGGGAAGCATTATTTACGTTTCAACCTGCCCCAAAATTTTCCGAATAGACTCGTTCAAAACAGCGTGGCTGGACTGCCAACTCACGGGATTGTAATAGATAAAAAGAATATGGAAAGGAAGAAGTCTGAAGTTTTCTTGCCTAGTGAGTTTTTAAATTTATTAAAGTCATACCCTCATCCTACACGCAAAGAAAAGGGTTGTCGGCTCCGGCAAGAAGGCAGATGACCGTGGTTAAGTCCACTTATACAAAGGTGGTTAAGCTCGCAATGAGAAAGGGCTTCCATACGCACAATCATGTATGGCGACTGTCGTAGATGATTATTTTTTTCGCCAACTTATTCACTGCTTCTGGCACCGAACGAGCCAGAAACCAAGCTACTTAAGACGCCAATAGTGGGAACGCATTGTTTACGTTTAACCTGCTTCCTAATCTAACAAGTAAACTCGTTCAAAGTCACGCGACTCAGATGCCAAGTCGCCGGAGCCGGACTATACTATGTTACCGAGATCTGAGGGTAAGAGGGAACCTGTATAATGTGGAAAGTTTCTGTACTGCATTGGTAGATCACTTTCTAAGTTTATTCTCTTCATCCTCTCCGCAAAAAAAAAATTATTATTTTATTGGGGCTATTAAATGAAGAAGGTACTATGAGACTTAGAAATGATAATACATATATATATATATATACATCATTTTATTTTAATCGTTAAAAAACACGTCCCTAAGTACAGTGATTAGGTTCTCTTTCAATATGGGTACGTTAATTCCTGCTGTCTCCGTTCCTTTACATCCCTGTTCTCAGATCTTTCCCTTTGGGATTGATCCCGGACCGTCACCAATAGCCCGTTGTGTTGCTCCAGTGTGACGTTAATTGAAAATACCAATCCTCTACATCCCAATGCTCCGAGTGGTTCAAAATTACGTGGTGTTGTCCTCGGATCTTTCCCTTTGGGATTGATCCCGGACCGTCACCAATAGCCCGTTGTGTTGCTCCAGTGTGACGTTAATTGAAATACCCCCCAATGCTCCGACTCATTTGGGGAAGAAAGGAAAGTTTTATGCATCCGGACAAGTTAAGCATTGAGTGGGGAAGACCGTTGTACTTTTGAACACGTATTTTTCTATTAATTTCAGCCAATTTCTCATTTTCTTCAACTGCAGTGACGCTTACTTCAAATAACTAATTCCTATTTATCTACCCACTACAGACACATTCAAAATGTAATCTTTTCTAAACATAGAAATTTCATTTGCAAAAAATATGAGCACAAAATACATAGCCAAACGAGGCGACAAGATGCCAAATTGGCCAAACAAGTCAACTTTTCACAGAGCAGTCATGTGACTACTGGTCGACTCGTTGGTCACACTTTTTGAAGCTGCTCTCAATAGCAATGCTCAATCTACTTATATTTCACGTCCATGAGTTATGGGTTATGACACCACAGAGCTTCAAGAGCTATAAAACTGAAATGTGTTCAAAATAACATTACGTCAAAGGTGTAATAGTCTCCCCTAAAAGCAATACATACTTATATGTGGAACAATAGTTGTCTGGTTCTAGGTCAAGTATTATGGATCCGTGGGAGGCTAATTAGGTTCCTGAATTGCAGTGTAAGATTCCTACTAGCGTCCATGTTATCCGTTTTATACTAGAATCCTATTTTCGGCCCAATTATTATGCTTACCTCAACTATTTCCTCCAGTAAATTGTTGAAATGAAGAGAAACTTTTTAAAGACCATCTTTTCATCATTATCACTAATAAACCTCTAGTGAAACGTATGAGTTTATTTTTCTAAGGAACTATTTGACTAAATCGTTGTTGAGAATTTATTTATAATTGATTAACTGTTAATAAGTACTTATTTTTCAATGCATCCAGTCAAATTACTAAATTGCGAATAAATCTGTACTTAAAAGGTGAATCCCTTGAATTATATAGCAGCTCCACAGAAGTGAAATATTGGGTTAACTTAAGGAGTATACAAATACAATGAAATCTCGATAAGTCGTCACCTGGATAACTCATCACTCCGGATAAGTTCTCAATTTTCTTGAGTCCCGTCTAGCTCTCAGGCGGCAATGCAATTAAAACCTTCATTTACTTGTCGCAAATTCAAATGATAATTATTGATCATGGAAAGGTTTTAAGACATGAAGGGTTTCAGATGGCAAGCAAAATAAAGTCAAAAATGAGGACTCTGACCCTGATTTTTTATTAAATTTATTTGAAATCGTAAATGAAGTGGATCTAGTACACTGGCGTAAATGACTACACAGATATCTATAACAATGTTGCAGTGTATTCCCAAGCCATCATGGATGATTTAAACCTCCTGGTGGTTACCTCGACGAGGTATCTCGTCATTAGTCAAATTGTCCATATCTGGATGGACGAAATATCTCGTCATTAGAAGAAAACTGAGCAGATCTTGATCTCGTCATCATAAAAAAATCAGCAATATCTTGATGGCGAGGTGTCTCGTCAGTAGCAAAATTGCTTAGATCTTGATCGTCGAAACCACTTGGAAGGGTAAGTCGACGAAAATTCTTGGCACCTTGAGCGACGACTTATCGAGTTTTTACTGTTGTTGAGATAGCCATTGGACTGCGATGCACAATTAATATCAGTGTACCTAAATACCATAACTATGATTGTCGGTTTCTGCCATCCTCCTTACATGGAATATAATATTGCTATTTAATGAACAAAACAGTAGAATAAATGTAAAAGATCGACGATCTAGATGTATCCATTTTCTCCTGTTTATGGATCGATTTCAAATGTTTAAACGTGTTACACGATGTGCCAGAGCATCGTTCAATATTGTTCAATGTCGTTTGTTGTATGTTTATTGGTCATTTTTAAACCGCATGATAAAAATTGAAACCTCATAAAAAGTGTTGTGTGTATTCTTATTAACGATCACCAGATGTTCCGAAACAGTCATTTGTTTTTCATATAGTGCTCCGAGTGTTTTTATATTTTTATTAAATATGAATATTGTGCATACATCATCGGTTTAGAGTAAGCATACTCATTTACTGATAAAAATAATTTAATGGAAGCTATTTAAAGACTTAGTTTTTAGATGAAAAAATTATAATCGTTTTGATAATGTGTTTTGATAATTATTTAAAACGGCATTGTTTTAAACAATGCCGTCAGTATGGCAACGCATTTCTCATCTTCATGTGTTTAGTGTCTCCGAAAATGTCAGTTAATGAGTTTTTGCTCTAAGACAACGATATTTTCCACTTGAGACTTTATTAGCGAAAAATATTAAAAATAAACGATTTTTTTAATTTGTAAAAATTTCAATTAAATTATCTAATAGTAAGAGTAAATGCATTAAAAGAAAATCCTTGTATCCTTTTCCAGTATTTCAGTACATTTGTGTATTTTTTTGAAAGAGCATGCACCGTAACGTTTTAAACACCTAGACGAGATCAACGCTTTGAAGCAATACTCAACTAGCTCATTTCAATTCTCCCATCTGCAAATCGTAGTCGTTTCAAACTAACTGTTCAATCAGAACTGAGCTTATTTGATTTTTTGAGTGAAATTTCATCTTGTAAACAAGAATGTTTAAAATACTACAGCAGTTTTAAAATCAAATCATCAAAATAAATCAGTTCAGTGCATTGAAACAAGTAATAAACTTTTTTTTAATCACTACTTTTTACTTAAATAAACTTTAGTAAAAATGACTAGTTGATTGAGCTTAATGCTTCAGTGTATTTATTCTGAATTGATAGATGACACGAGAAATTAATAGCATACACGTACTTCATTTCAATCTTCTAAAATAACACTTAAAGAACTTGCAAGGATCGGAACAACTCAAAGGAAATGGATATACCTCAATTATAGCACTTGGTAACACTCGATGTCGGGTCTTTTGTAACGCAACACATTTCACTAAAGAAACTACTCTCTCCATATAAATACCCCATTGGTAGAAACTGTCTGTTTATTAGAACTGCTTCAGAACAAAAAGTCTAGCTACTGGCGATCACTATAGAAATAGGTCACATACACTTCGAGTGGAATTGAGTGAGGTGAGGTTTTGCGATGATGGGTGATAACCTATTATCTCACAAACATCTGAAGAGTCAACTGTCGCTAAGTGTGTCAATGTGACAAATCCGATGTTTCAAGAATCCTTTAAAGTGAAAATGGGCTGTCTGGTTTCTGCGGCAACATAGATACTTTCTGTCTGGAACAGTTCTCTTGGTAAACAGACAGTATATAACACAAGTTTTCTCAACAAGTGTGCCATGACGACCAAGAAGTCTCAAAACTTCCCAATGTAAAATTTAAGATCTTGCTCCTAATTAGGATATTAACATACATGAACTTCAGTTTCGAAAATTTTCATTTTGAAGCAACCTCGAGAGTTTAATATCGAGTAAAAAAGGGGCTGATTAGACCTCGGACTAAAAAATATTATCTTAAAGCGACAAACCCAATCAACCCGTCTTGGATATAAAATAAATACATTTGTTGTTCGAGACAGACTAAAATGCTAATAATACACAAATGAAAACAAAATTCAATTCGTATTGCAATATTTGTAACAAAATTCTCATGGTGAACAGTTCACTTTCAAAGATCAATGAGTTTATTTTCTAAGACGATGACATTGTAATGTTTCCGGTCTCTAATTAGGCGTAAGATTGTTTACAGCACAATAAAAATTTATTTAGAAAAGATAAATTTAAAGATTATTTACATATTATACGATTAATTGAAAAGTATGAGGGCACAGCTGTTAAACATCGAATCTGCCAAGGAGCCAGGAAGCTCGCCAAAATCTGAGAGTGAAGGATGCGACTGCTCCTTTCGTGGTTTCAATCTACTCTGTCGTGATCTTTTTGAGGGGGAGTTCGTCTCAATCTTGGAATGTTAATCCCGGTGTTTCCACGCCATCTGCAACGGAAGGTCATGAGAACCTCCACAGCTTCCCGACCCGAGGACAGATGTAATATCTTTCTGGCCCGGGTTTCCACAGAACTGTAAACACGTGTTTTCCTGAGGTTGGCTAGTCTGCACTCCTCTCATAGAGGGCCCAAGATAATTTAGGTGTTGACAACTTGTTTTGCAGTCCAGGGAGATCTGAATTCCAGATGTGGGAATGCCAGACCGACCGTTACAACATACAAGAATCTTTTTTTAGTTAAAATTTCTAAAGTTAATATACCTGTGAAAAAAAATCCAAACATCCCAAAACATTCATTGACAAAGCATGAAATTTGGTGTGCGAAATCATCTGTACCAGACATGTAAAGGGCCGCGGTAGTCCGGTTGAAAGAGTAGCGGGTTAGCAACCAGAGGGTCGCGAGTTCGAAACTCGCCAATCCAATCAAAGACCGTTGTACATGGGGGCTGCTGCATGTTAAATCTGTTGTGGCCACAAATGTCCCCTCATTGACGTGGTGTGGAAGTTTGGAGAGTGGGGTGCCCGTTAAGGTGTTGACATCGTCACCTTACCTTGGTTTAAAATTACGAGGCATTTCCTCGTATCTTTCCGTTCGGTATTGATCCTGGTCCGTCGCCATTAGCCTTTGTGTTGCTCCAATGTGACTTTAATTCAACTACCTACCAGACATATAAACGATAAAATATGAACACAATGAAAGTCAAGGGTGCGCGAAGTACGTAGGGTTACCATAGTTCAATGGGTTTGCCCCCTACGTTAGCAAACTACGAGTTGAAGGTGGTGTAGGTTCGATTCCTCTCTGTGTATTTTTCACTTCTGTGTCAGTGATACTTTCCTTGAGCTTGTATGTCCATTTACTTGACTTTACTTGGTGCAGTTTGGCCCAATGTGGTTCTTGCGCCATCAAACACCAAAACCAATCAATCAACATGAAGGGCGTAACCTGAGTTTTATTGAAAGGATGTCATAGTCTCTCTGTGTATATTCTGGTTTGGTGTTAACCCTCCAAACTGTTCCGACGAAATATCTCGTCCATCAAGATCTGATCAATTTTGCTAATGACGAGATACTATGTCATCAAGATACTGCCAATTTTTTTATGATTACGAGATCAAGATCTAGTTAATTTTCTTCTAATGAAGAGATATCTAGTCGAGACAACCATCAGGAGGGTTAAAGTTGAATTACCTCAGTTGCGATCTAGAACGCCTGGCATGCCGTATACTCAACTCAACAACTTTGAGGTGGGTTGCATTGTGGGGCTGCTGGAAGAAGAAATTGTGTCTGGAATGCACACCGATTTCCGTGACAAGGTGATGGAAGCAGTCGGTCAGTGAAGCGACACATGCACGTTACGAAGACTTTGGTCGGCCCAGGACTAATGCCAGAGAGAATAGGATGACAGTAAGAGAAGCTGAAACTGCACATCCAACAATGCATATCGTCCTCTATGTAGTTTCCTGGAGCATTACGAACTATAATCAGACACGTGGCGGAGGCAGAACTGTAGGCGTGTCGCCCGTTAACTTCTGATGGTTGTCTCAACGAGATATCTCGTCATTAACAAAACTGATCAGATCTTGATGGACAAGATATCTCGTCATTAGAAGAAAACTGACCAGATCTTGATCGGATCTAGAACTCGATTGGTAGTCATCATCGAAAAATCGGCAATATTTTGATGATGAGTTATCTCGTCATTAGCAAAATTGGTCAGATCTTGATGAACGAGATATCTCGACGAAACCACTTGGAGGGTTTAAGATGTCTGCCTTTGACTATTGAGTATCGTTGTTTGCGTTTTGGAGTTCTGCAGTGCCCGAGAGTCGTGGACAAGCATGGAATGGCAGCTTATCATGTTTAATGACGATTCCCGCTTCTGCCTGGAGCAGATGATCACCGCACTCGCGTGTGTTGGAGACCAGCGCTACCATCCTCGGTTAAGGGTGGTTACTCAGGGGTTGTTTTGTGAAACGCGACATAGGACGCGCTTCTCCTTTACGTCGAGATTTAGCTCGTGAAGTCATAAAGCTTCTGTGTTTAAAGAACAATAATAAAAATCTAAATACACCTTCTAACTCTCTCTTTCTCCCTCTCTCTTTCTCCCTCTCTTTCTCTCGCTCTCTCTCTTTCTCTCTCTCTACAGCATCACATTGAAGCTCAGATTCAACCGGTGGATGTACACTCTCCAACCCCACTCAACTCAATGCAACTACAAGTTTCAATTACTGATGTTCCTGTTACTGCCCTATTTGATAATGGCTCTCAAGATACAATGGAAAATGAGACCATTTACAGAAAAATAGGCTCCCCAGCTCTTTTCCCTCTCCAATTTCTTTAACTGGAGGAGCGCGGTGGCCAGGTTGGAAGAGTAACGGATTAGCAACCGGAGGGTTGCGCGTTCGAATCCAACCAAAAGATCGTCGTGTACAAAGGGGCTGGTGCACGTTAAATCTGTCGTGGCCTCAAATCTCCTCACGTTGGCGTGGTGTGAAAGTTTGGAGAGTGGGGTGCCAGCTCAGGTGTTGCCTCGTCATTTGACCGTGGTTCCAAATTACGTGGTGTTGTCCTCGATCTTTCCCTTTGTATTGATCCTGGACCGTCACTAATAGCCCGTTGTGTTGTTTAAGTGTGACGTTAATTACAATACCTACCTACCTTTTACTGGAATTGGCAATTCAAATCGGCGACTGAATGAGAAAGATGGTGCGGCAGACGGTTCTACTAAGATGTACACCAACTTTAATTGTTCGGGCATAGACGGCCCAAAACCCTGTCAACCCACGTAATTCCCATCTCATTTTAGTAAATAGTCTGTATTTAGCTCCTATTAAATTCTTAATTTAATTTAATTTCTATTTACTGAATTATGCTCAAGTATCTTAGTTAAAAATTAATTAATATCAAATTCTGTGTATAGCAACAGAATTTTTCAATTACAATCAGTTTTGACGGAGTTAGGTAGAAAACAACATTAAAAGTATAGTAAGTCTATACTAGAGAGAAACACGTTTTTCTCCGACTGAGAGTTTTTGACGGTTTTCTGATTTCAAAATGTTCCATGCCGCCATCTGGTTTTAACTGATTTACTTGAATTTTATCTTGGATAATATCCTTGAAATCCGTGGTATATAAGTGCAAGTAAGAAAAAATTAGCATGGTTACAAATTTCGAAATTTTTGTTTAAAATATTGCTTAACTAAGCTGTTTTAATAAATGTTAGGTGTATCAGTACGAAATTTTTTTTGCTTTACGATTGAGCGATACACTCACCAAATGGTTGGTTGTCGGGTTTTTATGGTATTAGAACCATATTTGGCTACACTGCGTCAGACATATCAAGTTATAGACATACACACACTATGACAATTGTAAACACAGAAGAGAGAAATGACTCAGGGAGGAATCGAACCTGCTCCACCTATAACTCGCAGGTTCCGAGCACAGTGGGCATACCCACTGAGCCACGACAGCCCCTCTCTCCAAATGGTAGGCACGAAGTTAATTAACGTCGCACTGGAGCAACATAACGGGCAATTGCCGACTGTCAAGGATTAATCCCGTAGGGAAAGCCCCTAGACACAAGACATACAAAATCAATTAATAGACACACACAATGAAAGTTTCTAGACACTGAAAAATACACCCATGGAGGAATGCACCTGCAAGGAATCAAACCCGCGTCGCCTACAGCTTGAATGTTGCTAGCGCAGTGAGCATACCCACTGAGCTACTATGTCCCCAAAGATCCAAGGACAATGCCTCGTAATTATGAACTATTGTCAGGTGACGCCTATTTTTTAAGGATGCAAACTATAACGAATAAAATAATTTAAATTATAGGGTTAACTATTTCTTTTTGTGTATGTGTTCAAAACCTCCAATTTTTAAAAGAATTGCAATTTTGCAAAAATTTTCATACAGTAGGTAGGCAGTTAATTAACGTCGAGCTGGAGCAACACGACGGGCCGGGATCAAACCCGAAGGGGGAAAGATCCGAGGACACCGTCTCGTAATTTTGAACCACGGTCAGATGATGAAAGCAGCAAGTGAGCTGGCACCCCCTCTCCACATCACGCCAACGTGAGGACGTTTGAGGCTACGACAGATTTAACGTGTACACAGCGGTCTTTGGCTGTACCGTTTCATACAGTAATTTTAGTAACCACAATGTAATAAATAAATACATTTGTTTTCAAAGTTTATAGACAACCTACCTGCATACCTAGATGGCTGGAACGCAAATGTGTTTGGACAAACTCAAGAAATATTCATTCTTCTGCACATTCACACATCTACCTATCACAAGATGTTACTTCACCAAACGAGGCGATAAAATGTGAAATCGGCCAACCAAGTCAATTTTTCATAGAGATAATCACATGCCTACTAGTCGACATGTTCGTCACTATTTTTGAAGTTTTTCTAAAGAGCAATCTGAGTAAATTTCACGTCTATGATTGGTTTACACTATTACTTGCTTGCAATTGATCGTATTTTTGATGGTAGGTATTTTAGGTAGGTATTTAATAAACGTCGCACTGGAATTTATTGATGTATTGTTCTAGATTCAGCATAAAGTTTACCTTCATAAATGGCATCATGATTTAAATTTTCATTTTTCATAATTTAATCCAGTGTGTTGCGAATGAAATTCAATGGAAATTGTGGACATTTCTGTTCAACTTTTGTTCTTTTAGGACTAGTATTAAAAAAGGTTAAATTTTTTTAATCATTTATGACCTTGAAATGAGACTTTAGACCTTGGTGACGTAATCATATATTTAATGAAAGATATTTCAAAATGGCGTCGTTGATAGGTAACAAGTGAAGGAAAATTGTTCCATTTCTGAATATTTTCACGATTTTTTCTTTGTGTCTTACTTTGCGAAGAGTTTTGTGCATTTATTATTAAACAAAACTAATAGTGGATTCCTAAATCACTATATTAGCGTTTTCTTTTCATTTAAATTGAATGAAGAGCTGTTTCTTTTATTCCATTACAGTTTAAATTGACAGCAAAACCTAAGAACCTGGCAACAAAACCATATCTGTCTCAAATTCAGTTGTTCAATGGTTTGTTGTGAAAAACAAAATATGTCCGAAAAGATGAGAATTCTGTCTCTAACTATTGTTGAAAACTATTGATAGTGATGATATTATTATACAAGCTCAAGTTATTTTCATCCTGAAATAATCATGTCTGCATCAGACGTGGAATTAGCCAAAATGGTCCGTGGGTTTAGGGTAAGTGATTTACAGTCACTTCTTAGTTACGCTGGTCGTCACAAAGGTGGTAAGAAGTATGACCTGCAGCATCGCGCTTTAGACTTGATTAAACTGGGTTCAGCAGCAATTGATATGAAGATTCGAGAGCTGCATCAAAACAGGTACAATCAGTCCCGTGGCCACACCGAAACCCAGGACATGTACCCATTAGCTGCCATAAACGAACCTATGGGATCTAATTATGGTAGTCGTTCCACTCATCAAGCAGCACTCGTTTCATCTGGGATGTCAGGATATATTCCAAACATTGGTAAACATATGCTGGTACCACCACCTCATTTGGGAACAATATCCCAATATCCTGTGAATCCAGATGTGAGACTCAAAGACTTACCATTCTACGATGTATTGGCTGAGTTGCTCAGACCAACGAGTCTTGTTGTACTACCAAGCGAACGTTTTCAAGAACGAGAATTTGTATTTTATTTCACCCCTCAACAGGTCATGGACTTACAATCGGGGATGCCTGATGTGCAGGTGCAACTGCGAATATGTGTGTTAGATACAAGTTGTGAGCAAGATGATGAAATACCCACAAGTATTTGTCTTAAAATTAATCACAAAGTGTGTAATCTCCCCAACCTCATTCCAACAAACAAGCCTGGACAAGAACCGAAGCGTCCAAAGCGCCCCCTCGACATCACCAGCTACATCAAGAAGACTGCAACAGAAGGCAATGAAGTATTTGTCTCTTGGGCTTCTAGTGCATCGAAGCCCTACATTATGGGAATTTACTTAGTACGGAAACAAAACTCTTCTGTGTTGATCAGAAGACTAAAATCCAATGGAGTAAGAAATCCTGATCACACTACAGCCATGATAAAGGAGAAGCTGAGCCAGGACCGTGACTCTGAAATTGCGACCATGAGTCTAAGGGGGTCCTTAACATGCCCCCTTGGCAAAATTAAAATGAAACTTCCCTGTCGAGCTCTGACATGTACTCACTTGCAATGCTTTGATGCAACACTTTATTTGCAGATGAATGAGAAGAAGCCAAAGTGGATTTGTCCTGTTTGCGATAAATCTGCTTTCTTCAAGAATTTGGCAATCGATGGCTTGTTCTTGGATATTACATCCAAGGCACCAATGGAATGCACCGAAGTTCAGTTCCATGAAGATGGATCTTGGACGCCTGTGATGCCAGTTAAAAAACAGACGGAGGTAAATGATGCATTCGAGTCGGCACCTAAAGCCATCCCTAAAGTGGATGTGGTGAAGCCAAAGAGACCTGTAGAGGTTATAAATTTGGATTCTGACAGTGACACTGAAGAAGAGCCCTGGTCCGTTCAAACTCCTAAGAAGAAAATATACAAACCATCTGTCAGCTTGACTCCTGTGCTTATTGGATCTCCAGAAAATACCCAAGATTCAGAAGATGTAATTAAACCTTTTGATCCTTTTATTCCAGGTTCATCAAAATCAGATGTCCTCTCCCCGAAGCTTTTGCCGAGCATTCCGGAAAAGTCATCTCTAGCTCCTCTACCTACAACGCTGGAGATAGATACTGAAGAGGATTGTGTTCTCGGAACACCGATAACAAATTTTCCTCGGTTTTCTGGTTACAAAGATATAACTTCTGTCTCACCTAAGGGTTTTTATACTCCCTCAGGGAGTACATTCCCAGAAAATTTGGATATTCTGGAGAGCCCAGAAAGTAGACATGATTTCAATTTGTATTCCTTAATCCCTGAGGAAGGAGATGGATCATTTAGTTATCCTCATGCGGTTGATGAAGAGAGATCTCCAGATGTCATAGATATAGACTGATATGCTAAAGCATGTCTTAGTGATTATTCCCACTGACACACATTGACATTTTGGGTTTTTGAATTATGAGTTTTGGGTTTATTTTACTTTTGTCATAATCATTTGATATCTTAGAAGTGTTCAACTGAATTCTGCTTAGTTGGATGCTATTTTGTATGTAAAACTATTGACAGCTGAAATTTTTCTGCTTTGGCACAAAAACAAAAATGATTTTTCATTCACGAAAAATGTTAATATTATCATTCGGAAAAATTGTGATTTTACCATAGATTTAGTGATCGAATTTTTAAAAATGTAATAATCAATTGTTTTCAAGTACAAATTACTTTAACCTAACACATGCTTATCATTAAAGCATAAAGGGCCACCATGGCTAAGTGAGTTTGCCTGCTGCACTAGGAACCTGTGAGTTGTAGGCTGCTCAGGTTTAATTCTTATCTTATCCTGGGTGTATTTTTATCTTTATGTGTTAGTAAAACTTTCCTTGTGTGTGTGTCCATTGCTTGAGCTCTTCTGTCTTGTGTTTGCAGCTTGGACAAATGTAGCTTGTGCACCATAAAGCCCAATCATTAATGTATAAAATTAAATACCATTGTAGTCCTTTTTTCCTCCAAGTCTGATTTTGAAATGTTAAATGCTTTTACATGCAAATTAATCTAAATTTCGAAATTGGGCAATCTGGACAATGAAAAACTAACCTGTTTGGTTTTTTCTCGACCTGTTTTTTTACTGAATTCTCTTCCACCAAATAGATTGCTCATTTTTAAACCATATTATTACCAAGAAGCATTTCGAATATTTGACTCCAATTTCAAACAAGGTCTTATTTGTTCTTGTACAACAGTTATTACCTACAGAGCAACAGTCCAAACTAATATTTTAAAAATTCCACAAGACTAAATAAAATGAGTCTCTTGACACATTCAGTTTCAATTCATTTCTTATCTGGGGAAAAAACTCAAAATATTTTATTTCAATTTTTTTTATTCCTAGTTGAGGTCCAATTTTTGTGGAATTTATTACTTATGTCTAGCATTGTCTCATTAATTTCCATTGTTTTCAAGTAGAAAATCTGAATAATTTGGGATTTTCATCTGTTGCTATGAACCGAGCTGTTGCTATGAACGTTACATGTCAAACACAAGACAGACGACGTCAAGTAATTGACCTTGTGTTGATTCTTCGTTTCTCAAATTTTAAGAAAAAGTGGGCAGAGGTTGCAATCAATTCAAATATATGGGAGCACACTTTTTCATTTAATTTATTAGAATATATTTTCATTTGATCTGATATCTGAGTTTTATATGAGCCAAGTATGCACATAGAATTCTAAATGTTTAGTATAAGCATAGTATTATTTCTCCCTTGATGCTCTTGTTTTGCTTTTGATATTTATATTTTTAGCCACTGATCTTTCTCGTGAGTGGAAATATTTTCTTTGTTCTTGATTTTGCAGAAAATGTAAATCAAAATGTCAATGTGTGTTTTGGGAAATTTACTTAACAAAAATGAGTTCTTGAAGGAAACAAGAAAAGCATTGCAAAAAACTGTAATGTTTTTATATGCGCATAGATGCATTTGGTAATAGTGTTTCGGTGATGAGCTGTGGTCACTTCGGTTTTACAGGCCTGTTTGTTCAAGTAGTGAGGTTACTTCTCTATTCAAGTCCTTTCTGTAGTGAAGGAAATGTACAGATCTTTCTAATTGTGGTTGCTCCAATTTTTTGACTTTTCCCATTCTATATTGATATTAAACTATAACAGCAATTATAAACAAGCTGTTTCAATTGTGATGAATGGAATCGCAAGATTCAGTATTCAACCTAAAGTAAGTAGAAATAAGGAAGGTATATAGTCTGGCTCCTGTGAGTTGGTATTTGTGTCATGTGCTTTTGAATAAATCTTCGTTAAATTAAAGGTAGGCTGTCGGTATTGCCTTGAGACAAAGACGGAACTGGGGTTATGTAATATTTATTCTGTATTCATGAAAGTAAAACGATAAAACATTTTCCAGTGATCTCATCCTTAAAGTTGCAGTTTCGTCTCTGACATTGCAAGGATAGATTAAAAGCTATATTTACAAAATAAGATTTAAAATTAAAAATGTGAAATTTAAGCTGCTGGCTTTGAATAGCAAAGTCACCGATTAACATACAGGCAAAATAGATTACTGGTGTCAATGATGTATGATTATAGATTATTTATGGTACAGCTTTGATTTAGACATTATCATTGCAATACTTTTGGTGTGCACACCAGAAGTATTGCCACAAAAGAGTCGATCAAAACTGTACCATAGTTTTATTTAAAAGGGGATAAAATTGACATTTTTATTAAAATGACGGGATGACCAGGATATATAAAAATAAAATGCGATCAGCCTAATTTGGATACATGATTGTTGTCTTTGAGTTTATCAGTCGGTGAGCAGCGATTGCAGGGGTACCAAATTTGAAACAATAATCGCTTTACGTGTTTTTGCGTGTGGCTGCCTTTGTTGAAGTGAACTTTTCAAATGTCATCTGCCTTCTCACTGGAGCCCCACTATATTAATGTATTGTTTTTAATGCTGTCTTGAATGAAGTTTCCTTTAGACTACTCCGTTAACTCTTAAAACTGGGCAATATTCACTTTGCACAAGCATTAGCCCATTGTTCTCGACTCTGCATTAGTGATAGTTTGCAGAGACAATCATACCACGAGTCATTCCTCTTGATTTATTCTGTATCTAGTTTAAGAGTTAATTCAGCTGGCTAAAGGAAATTTTATTCTGTCTGTTACTAGAGATATCGGTGTTTTGTAAATAATTATGTTTTGTTTACTTTTTGTTTAGATGCAATGAAACTTGTGTAACAATCACCTGCAGGATTCTGAAAGACTTGTACCTTGTCAACTCTTAAACCTGTATTGGTTTAAGAGTTGACAAGTTACAAAATAAAGCCATGCCTGAATTTTAAGTAAACGCTAATACTCACTCCAGGTATTGGAGACTAAGGTAGGTTCTTGATTGGAATTTAGTTTGCTCATTTTATTCAGCTTATTACGATGCCTTTCTTTTGGTGCAAGTTTTTATCTTCAAGTAGCTACTTCTATAGATCTGAGTATAGCCATTTTATTCACTGGTGAGAAAAGACTGCATCTAACCTTGAGTAAATCAACTGTTTATTTTTTCTTTGTAGCATTTATCCAAAACAATAGGGGATCTATGTGTATGAAAGTCAAGCAACAAATGCCTTACTTTTAGGCACATTAAATCTTTGCAACAGAATTAAATAGGAGATTTAAAGTAGATAAAAGGTATGGACAGTGACTCAATAAAATTTTAGCAAAAACAAGTGAAAAGGGTTGCGCTGTTGCTGTTATTCAATTGGTAAAAAGCGAAATATACTGTTTTCAGAAAAGAGGTTTTCTACAAAATAGAATTTTTTGTATGAATTTTGATGCATCTGCTTAAAACAAGATTGGGTATTATAGTTTTGTAGTCTTTATATATGTCTGTTTTCTCATGTTCTTGAATGTAGGTTTTGTATAGGAGAAATGGAGTTGTCTTATTCACTAATCCTATGGGCTTCACCTGTGCCTAAAAATGGCAAACGACAGATGGCCATAAAAGCAAGCTTCATTGTATTTGTAATATTTCTTTCTGTTCTACTTACTTTATGGTTTGAATACAATAATTTGTATGAAAAATTGTAGGTTATATCATGTGCTTATCTAGAGTAAGTGCAGTATGATTTGATCTAATTTTATTTTTTATAAGAGGAAATTTTCGTGGTGTGATGAAAAATGCAAATAGCAGTGCAGCAGAGTTGTTTTGACAGTGGGCTACTCCTTGTGCAAAGAGAATATTGTCTATCCATGTATCATTCATTAATTTCATGTTTATTCAATTCATTTTTAATTTACGTTTTCAAGTTAAATGAATATCTAAATTTGTTTTTGAATTGTGAATGTCGTCATCAGGGTCCGGATTTAGAAGACCTAGATATAATTGCTATGCTTTCAATTCTCTAAATACTTTTTATGCATACATAATGTGTTTAAAGCATGTCTATAACTTGACAACAGAATCAAACATTTGAGAGCCACAAAGTTCATTTCAAAGTAGTGTTTCAAAAAAGTTCAAATCGAGACCATCGGAACAGGTAAATCCTCTATGGGATAAATATATGGTGAATTCCAAGTGCAATTGTCTGCAATCTATCTTGGTAACTCTTGCCCGTGACATGTTCATACATTCTAATATATTTGAGATCAGTATTTTCTTCTAAGAACTGTTATCATCATGTGGACCACAGTTTGGAGAATGCTTTCTTTCAATTAACAATTCAAAGATCCAAAAGTGAGATGGGATCTTTCATTTTCATCAGTCAAGACCAAAAAAAGCCATTCAACCAACTCTTTCTGATGTCTGATGTGTGTCTGGTACAGCATGGCCCTTGTGGCATCAAAGCAACCAGCCAATCTGGTGTCTGATTCACTCATCAATAGAAATCATATATCATTTGTAATGTTTTGTAATAAAAATGAAACCACAAAGGAGATTGACTCATAAATTTTATTAAAACCTTGACAAAACGAAAACATGCTAAAAGCTTAAAAAGATAGCTTAAGATCAATGCCAGAAAATGACCTAAGAAAACTACATATCTAGAACATTGAGATTGCAAACAGAATTTCTATCTACATGTTAACAAAATGTTGTGCTGACAAAATCCGGACTCTGATCATCCTACTATGTACAATTGATATGTTTTTGCTTCAAAGAAACAAGTAAGGTATTGATACAGTAAAATGTGCTTTAATATATATATACATCATTAGAAAATCGCTTAGGTCCTGTTCTGTGTCTTTGCAATGCACGACACAGTCATGAATCATACAAGTACACATTTTTCCACGTGCTTTCATTATACATTGTGTCTGTTCATTTTTTCTTTATGTATAATTAGGCTTCTAGTTGTGTGTTATGTATCCTTCAGGACATGCTTGTGCGTTCTTTCTTTCCTTATTCATACTCCAAAGTATTTAAAACAAAGCACATACACATATTTTAACAGATTTTGTTACCACAACTTCATATATATTGCATATTCGCATATTTCTTTTGTTCCAGTATAGACCACAATTCTTGTTTATTTTGTCCATGAGAATTATGTGTGACACAATTGATTGTCAGGATTTAAAGAATATTTATAGGAAACTGTCCAAAAATATTTAAAGTTCATGTTTTCATAAGATTTCATTCCCCTGACATGACTGGGATGTGTTTTTGTCAGAAAATATTTATAAAATGGACTAATAAATTGTGTACTCAACACTCTTTTTGATTATAAGATTTAAATAACTTGTGTGTTTTCAGAATTTTTATTTCTTTGTCGGCACAAAATTTATTTTCATATCTAAATCATAAACCTCATAATCCAAAGATTTAAAAGGATAATGAAATTTCTGTAAAATGTGAATTTTGTCTTGGAAATTCATTCCTGAGTTTGAAGAATATATATTTTTTACATTGACCATATTCTGTAACAAATTTCTTTTTGTCATGTCATAATTTAATAAATTGTTCTATGTAGATTGTTGAGTCATTTATATAAACTATTTGATTTGCTTAGTGAAGTTTCCACATTGATGTAGACGTTTTCTAGAAAATGTGAGCTGTGATGAAATATATGTAGAATTGTTACTGGAAAGCTTAAATATACTTACAATTTCAACAATTATTCTAATGTTTTAACTTTCCATTCTGATTATTCATAATGTAAAATACATTTCTGAAAATTCTGCATTGATTTTAAAACTTATTTGGAAACAACTAAGGAAATGTAAAAAAATGCTTAGTAGACAAAAAATTGGAAAAAGGTCTGAACAGTTATACGAGTGATTTCATTACTATTTAGAGTACAGCCAAATATACTGTTATCAATTACTATAATGGGGGCTTGAAATTAGGGACCCTCAAGCGAATTTAGCACCTTTGAATTTTTTTGACAACCAGTTTTTAGACTGTTGCCATTTCTAATCTCTTAAGTTTTCTGAATATTTTTGATTGTAAAACCAATTCTGGTCAATTTATTCTTCCTTTTGACAATCTTTTCTGCAATATTACTATCTAAATACAACTCTACTGTGCAAATGTAGAGATTAAAATGCAAATGGTCATCAAATGCAGCCCCTACTCATTAATTAAGCTGTCTTTATATACGTCTACGTAAACAAATTATTCTTTGAAATTACACCTGTACTTTGAGTACTGCTCCAAGTGTGACTCATAAATGGCATCTTTTTATTTTGTTTGCGCATGTTGGCAGCAGAAAGCGGTAGTTAACTAGTATACCTGAAGGGCTAGAAAAATTGGTACACCTGTCTTATACAAGGTAGGCCTCCCATGGCAGCATAAAACTGCAGAAATATCACGGCATGGACTCCAGAGCTTGCGGAAGTATTCTGTAGAGCAGTCCACAATTCTGTTGCATTCCGAGATGCAGGATTTCTGTGTTCCAGATATTTTCAAATAGCCCCTTGCGTTGCTCCAGTGCGACGTTAATTTAAAAATACATACTTACCCAGATGTTTTCGATAACATTGAGATCTGGTGGTGATGGCACGGTCCCAAACTCTGATGAGTGTTTCCCAACCGATGTGCCGCGAAAAATTTAACCGCAAAGTCCTGAATATGGGGTGACTACCGAAGGGCCATTGGCGGAAAAGCTATAAACATTCTTTTACCATTTGCTACATATGAGTCATTCCATGCGAAATGATCAAAATTACGTGGTGTTGTCCTCGGATCTTTCCCTTTGGGATTGATCCCGGACCGTCACCAATAGCCCGTTGTGTTGCTCCAGTGTGACGTTAATTGAAATACCCCCCATGCGAAATGAGCAAAAATCGGAAAAACCTGTGGCAGTAGGGTGACTGATTTTCATGAAATTTGCTACAATGGTTAAGTTTATGCATAAATAACGATATTCAAAATAAAATATTTTGCAAGTTTCACAGTCATTTTAAGGTCTTGCATCTTTGAAGAGCAGTTGTGAAATCGCTTGATGTTGCATGTTTGAAAATCTTAAAAACTACTTAACATAGACAACAATATTTAATATTCTTGTAATCGATGAAGAATTTTCTTTTGATCTATTTTGAAACAAAGTTTTAAACATTTAAGCTAAAAATTAGTAATGGAAAATAGTCGATTTTGATAGAATTAAGGTTTCTATGAGCTAAAGGAATTTAAATGCATAGTTGAAATTCATGCCAGATACAGTGCTAGGTATGATAAAACTACTGCAGAAGTTAGGAAGTCGGGTTTTATTTCTTTCCTCTTCCAGATAGCAAAGAAAAATTATAAAATGACGGTTTCTACTTAAAATATTCACAAAATCAAATGAAGGAAAGCTCTGACGAAAACTATATTTTGAAGGAATATACAGAGGGTGGACAAAATAATATGAGCACCTGTGAAATGAGACAAAATCTTAATTAATAGGCTGTTGGCCCTCCTTTTTTGCATCAATTACAGCTTGTATCCGTCATGGAATGGACAAATACAAGTTATGCACAACAGTTACAACACTCCTGCAAAAAGGTCACTAATTCATAAAGTGTCGTTGGAGGTGGAAACCTACTGCGCAGTTGCTCTCCAAAATACCCCACATAGGTTCAATTATATTAAGATGAGGGGGCTACACGAGGTGTTGCAGTTCATCAAGCCAGTCTCCGACAATTCCAGCAGTGTGAATGGGTGCATTATCATGGAACACAGGTCGAGAATCAGGGAACAAAGTTTGCACCATTGGATGAAGATGGTCGGCCAGAATACTGACATAAACCGGTGCTCTAACCCGCCCTTGCAGGACAACAAGTGAGTCGAGACCACGGTGAGACATCGCGCCCCACAGCCTCACTGATCCCCTCCATGCTTAACAGTAGGTAGGAGACAGTCAACATCAAAGACTTGTGCTGGCGTTCTCCAAACGTAAACACGTCCGTTAGTCTGGAATAATGTGAACGACGATTCGTCTGACCAGATGACATTCTCCCATTGTTGTGTCCAATTCTTATGGTAGTGACACCATTTTCGTCGTTTTAAGGCATTGCATGGTGTCACCAATGGTTTTGGAATAGACGCTCTACCGTGTATGTTTGCTGCATGCAGTTCACGGCGGATAATTTTTGTCGATACACCTTCCTCTGTACATGTGTGTTCATCTCAGATGATATCTGGGATGCTGTTGTCTTGTGCTTTCTGGCCACAATCCACTTCAAAACCCTTCTGTCTCTATCATTCAGCTTCGATTTTCGTCCACTGTTATGCTTGACAGATGATGTCTTTCCCTGTTTGATGAAGGCTGTCATTACCGTCGACACGGTACTTCTCCCGACACCAACAAGGGTATCCGGTTTCGTTACTGAGACTCCAGCAAGACGGACTCCAACAATCATGCCTCTTTCGAAATCTGTGAGGTCAGCCATTACGAAGTTTTAACGCCCCACTATATTTCGCACCCGAACGCTATCACTGCTACTAATAGACTGACGTGAGTAGATAGAAAATGCGGGTTCTAAATCAGTGGTGGAGAAACCGAGTGGAGTTGAGTTGTACCGGAAGTGACGTCACGACCGGAAGTGACGTCATAACCGGAAGTGGAGTTGAGTTGTACCGGAAGTGACGTCATAACCGGAAGTGGAGTTGAGTTGTACCGGAAGTGCCGTCATACCTAGTGGAGTTGAGTTGTTAGTTGCGTTTTCAATGTTGAGTTGAGTTTAGTTGTTTTCTTCCTGCTTCGAGTGGAGTTGAGTTGTTAGTTTCGGTTTCTCGGATTTCGTCGAATAACACGTGTTTACATTTTGGACTTGCGAATTTCAGAGGGATTGGATTTAAGGCGAATTTCAGAGCGGTAGGATTTAAGAGCTGATTTTTCTGTAACTCGTAGCGCCATCTATTAGTACTTTTTGAGTAAAAAAATAATAAAATCTTTAAAACATATTTTTAAAACTAAAAGATGTGATATTTTTTGCTGGGATCGAACTGACTACCAAAAAGTACTCGTAGTCGAGGGTTAGTTGGATGAGAATATAACCATTCGGCCACGAATACCTGGTTACTTACCGAAATATAATCAATTTAAATCTGAATACATTAAGTGCGTAATTGGCTGTTAAAATAGTATAGATTGCTCCACCACATCCATAAGTTCGATCAGTTTTTATCTGCGTTTCTGACATAGAAAGGTGAATGTGGTGGAGAATGACGTCAATCTAACGTGTTCAAACGTGGAATCAAACATGTGGTGGAGAATGTGGTGGAGAATGACGTCATTCCAACGTGTTCAAACGTGGAATCAAACACGTGGTGGAGAATGTGGTGGAGAATGACGTCAATCTAACGTGTTCAAACGTGGAATCAAACATGTGGTGGAGAATGACGTCAATCTAACGTGTTCAAACGTGGAATCAAACATGTGGTGGAGAATGTGGTGGAGAATGACGTCAATCTAACGTGTTCAAACGTGAAATCAAACACATGTGGTAGGCAATGAAGTCACTCGAGAGTAGAGTAGAGTTGAGTAGTAAGTTTACCTCCGCGTTTCTGACATGAAAACGTGAATGTGGAGAAGAAAAGTTTTAGTACCGAATCTGGCAATGGTATGTAATAAGGTTATTTGTGGACTCGCAGAATGGCAACACCTGGACCCATTCTAACAGGTCTGACCAGTAAGATTCTTTTGACTGCAAAATATCCCAGAGGAGGACGTGTCGCTGCCCTGAAATCTTGGAAGTGATATCACTTGTATCTTCAAACGTGTTCATTCCTGTTCCTTAGTGCTTTTAGTGGAAAAACATGAAGCGATCATTTCCTTTTGGATATACTTTACCCTTTACAGATCAAAAAGTGAATATGCATTCTGGGGCCGATGTACTTTCATCTCAAGTATCTGATTCATCAATGAATGAACTAGGTCCAAATAGCTTCCATTTGGGTGATACCAAATTTGCTGTTGTCTCTTGCTTCAAGGGAATTATCCGCGTGCATATTCGTCATTATTACAGAGATCAGCAGGGAGTGCTGCAGCCTTCCAGAGAGGGAGTTTCTTTGCTTCCTAAAGTCTGGAAAGCCTTCTACGAAGCAATTCCTAGCTTTCGCTCAAAGAACGCTAGCGATGTTATTATCGTTTCAAGAAGCCTTTTACTCTCCAAAGAAATTCGGGGAAACGAGAAATGTGTGAGTTTTCAAAATATGTTTCAAAAGAAAGACTGTGCTTTTCAACTAACTGCAACGCGCATTCTTCTCTCTGTGAAACAATTGGATCGACTGGAAGCTGTATCGGAGGAAATTACTGAAGCCATTAATGAAGGATTTGTTAATGAATCCCTCGATTATTTTGTGAAAGAAGAATTCGTGAAACGTGGAGCAGGAACCGATGAGAAATATTACGGCGATCCTGATAGATCTGAGAAAGTGAGCGAACTTACCGACAGAGTGGCTAAACATCTAAAAGTACTCATTTCGGAAAAAATAAAGAAAATGATGAATTGTTTTGGATGTGAAAACAACTTTGAAAATCAACTTGGGCATGAATGTATGACTATGAGTTTAAGTGAACGTTACGATCGGTATTTCCTAAACGCTTTATATGAAATCGACTGGAATAGATTCGGAGAAACTTTAACTTCGGAGAATATGTCCTTGAGGTATTTATTCTTTGATTTTGACGTTCTACGTTTTGTAAATACAACAACTCTGTACGAAACAGTACGGAGGCTTTATGTTAATGATAAATCTGATAGTTTTACATGTTAAAGAATATAAATATGTTTTGTATATATATATATGTATAATCAATAAATTCTTTGTTTATCTTTTTCAAATGTGTCTCTCTTTATTTTAAAATGTATAAGTACTTATTTTATTACTTTTCTTTTTTTTTTGTATTTGTATACATACTTTTACTTACTGCAGTGTCATTTGACACATTTAGAATTGTATATTATACAGTCTGTTATTAGAACTAAAAAAATGACAAACAAGTAACATATTTCTGTAAAAGACAAGTTTATTCAAACACAGACATGTACACAAAATAAACATTCCCTTACAAGCTTCCGTGTATTTAACATTTAATAGATTGCAAGTTCACAAATTGAATAGATTTGTAACATTGACATTTTTTTCTCTTTCAAAGATTTTCTGAAAAACTTTCTAGAGATCTTTGACGCGGCTGTTTCTGTTTTGGAGAATGAATTGTAATTTTTCTTTCTCCAGGTAGATGTAATTCCATTGTATCATTACACATATTTAAAGAGTAATCATCTATGATTCCATCACTATCACAAATTGTTACATAACCTTTATCGAGTATCATTGTAAGGCCAAATATGAATGCTGAGATTCCCATGAAAATAAGAACAGAAAATGCTCTTCTCTGGATGAGTTCCATTGCTTGAAATGAGACATAGACCTTGATTATAATCAATATATACTGCTTGAAACTTGAAAGCCTCATGGATTTTTTATAGCGGGGAAATAACTGATGATTTACAGAGGAAGCCAATTACAGACTCGTTTTGGGGTTGGGGTAGGCATCACTTCTTTCATTACCCTCACTGCCTTACCGAGTTGTTGAGGTATAGCAAATTTATTTTTTACAAAGGAACTGGGGAAGTTAATTTCCTTAAGTGCATCTTTAAACTGTTCTTGTCCATTCACGTACTTATCCATCTTTCTTTTTCGCACTAAACGGTCTATCAGGTCAACAATATTAGAACTTTTCACTATATATATATATATATTTTACCTTTATACACAAATTCTCCATTAGGCATCCAAGAAACAACCTCTTTATTGCGTTTTAAATAAAGAATAATATTTGTAGTTAATCCAATTAAGTTTTTGGGAACGGTCTTGAGCACCATCTCCTCCACATTTAACGTTCTTTCTTTCTCATTCGCAATATCTGTTTCCTTCTCTGGATTATCTGACAGTTCTGAATTAATTGATACAGATGGTGGATTCAATACATTCACGTTAATCCTCCTCTGCAATACTTGATTGTATAACTTAATTTTTTCATCATCATCCATTTTATTAACTAAAATACTTTTCATCTCACAATCTAATTCACTCAGCTGTTCGTCTGAAGGTATATGTCTTGATAATCTCTCCTCTGGAACTAAAATCATTTTCCTTGCATATTGCATGTTTTTACTTGTTAAGTAGAGTAGTCAAGACAGTGAGTGCTGCGGGTATTAAGATATTTAAAAACCCTCCTTTTTGAATAATAATTTTTCGCTTTTTAGTGAGGGTTACTTTTTTATCTGCTAGGTCTCTAAGCGTATGCTTATGACGAGAAAGTTTTTTCTTCTGTTCATCTGTTAAAGGAACATTCCCTTTTAAAGTGTTCAAACAACATTCAGCTATGCAATGGATGCTAGATTTCGGAAGATTTTTTAAAAAGGCTTTCCGACATTTTGTGGGGCATACAGTTAAAAGTCTCATCCGTTGCACGTCTCCTTCTGTTAAAGGCATGATGAACAATGAATTATTTGCAAGTTGGGAGTTTATTTATTTTAACTGATAAACACAAGTTTCTTCTCCTGGAAGGATTTTTGTACGCAGTCGCATACTCTCTTCTGTTTCAGATTTCAAATCTACAAGTAAATAGCTGAAAGGCTTTTTCGTGGCGTCCTCAAACACTTCAAGAAAAAAATGTAAATTTCGAGGGTAGAGTTGTCGACCGAGGTGTATAATTTGACTTACATCACGTCGCGATTTAAATAAAAACATGTAATGACAGTTTAATGAAATTTCTCTGAATTCTTTTCCTTTATGAAACAAATTTTGCGTTACAGTCATCACAGATAAATTCATATGATGAGATCCTTTTGTATACAAGTTTGTTATTCTTTTATCACTGCCACATTCAGAAATTAAATCGTCATATATAAAAAGTGTATTATATCCTAAATATTGCTTAAAGTTTTCGGGTATTCCTTCTACAAAGATGATATTCGGCATCTCATCGTATAACTTTTGATAGATTCCATAAAACCACACTATTTTATCAAGGGTAGGATGAATTATATCTGTGTGGCTGTTTATCAATTTTTTCAAAAAATGCGACTTGCCTGATGATGTAGGTCCACAGACAAGAGCAGTGAAAGGATGCTTTAAAGCGAATGAATTCATGGTTACAAATGACAGAAGTAAAGACTAGGGCGATTACTTATACTTTTTTTATTGAAATAAAGGTACATGTATATTCGAAATTTTTTTCACAAAGTTATACACACGTATATCATTATTTGTAGACTGTCTATCAAATAATTTAACAGTAAATTCCATAGATCTACTTCTAGATCTTTGATACAAAAAGTATACACAATATTGTCCACAAACAGCAGTTTTAACACTTTGAAGAGGTATGTCGTTGTAGACCACATGCGGAACTTTTTTGAAGTAGTCATGTATGTAGCCCAAAAAATACGAAGGTGGTTGACCGAACGAATCGAAAAACTCTACACTTGTTGGTGATTTCATATAAACAGCTAACCAATGAGTCCCTGGTTTGTGATGAGGATCGGTGTTTAAAATAAATGCAGCCGGAAAACTCTTAAAATTCTTGGGAATTCGATCACTTGGGAAAACTCCAACAAAATATAAACGTGTGTATGCATCACTTCGTAAAATGTTATTCAATTGTACCACATTCATATCGAAAAATCACACAAAATATTTCTAGACTTCGTAATTTCGATCACGTTTTGAAATTCTGCATATACCAGCACTGAAACAGTTTTCGGTAAAGCGTTTGCAAACTTTATTTCAATGCGAAGATTTCCTTGATGAATTAAATTTAAATGGTTGCCATCACCCAAGTCTGGTGTTAAGTCAAAGGCATAAAGAGTGTACCCTTCGGAAAACTCATCTCTGTTAATATAGATACCTTTATTGGATGAGAGTTTTTCACTTCCTAGGAGCAAACTATTGTAAGCACGAATAAATTGACCGTCGGCATAATTAGGATCCAAGGGTTTGTAGCTGATAGGATTTCCATCTACGTAAACGCCTATGAAATTTACATGGTTATGCTTGAGGTAAAATGGGTTTGTTGGGTAAGTGCCACTAAATGAATCATGATCGACACATGTTACAACTATCCGTTTCGGGAGTTGCCCAGAAAATATGTTATCCTGTGAAAATGAGAAAGCACCTTTCGATACTGAATATAGCTTACACAAAACTCGATCCATTGGATATTTTGCAGATGATTTTTCTAAGGCTTTGGCATGTCCAATTAAAACACCTGGACTGACTTTCACTTTCCGGATGAAAAGGGATGCATGTTCAATAACAACGTCATAATTTGCTTTTTGAGGAGCAATGAGACAAAACTCCGGTTTGCTGCGTATTAACTTTAACTTTAAGTCTACCAAGTTGAGTAATAGACGATCTTGATAAAACAAGTCGCAGTGTAAATTTCCAATCATATCTAAAACTTTACTCTTTTCAATCATAGAAGCCCGTTTCTTCAACCCTGCATTTTCACTTGAAGGATCGGTTTCATCAAAGTGTCCTGCTGTATCTTTGTAGAAGCATTCTGAAGTTAGGAAGCTTTTCTTATAATCAGAGCCGTAATTGAGCAAAGTCTCAATGTAAGCTCGGTAAGGGTAAGTGTTACTGGATGATGAAATTAGACGCTCATTCAAACTCACATCGACTTGGGAAAATAACGAGTGAAGAAATAAGTTACATGGAGCAACTTTTTCATTTTCTGGTAAAACTGCATTGTCCTTTACAACTTTAACTTTTACAAAGAGTTGGGTTGCTGATAAATCGATGTATTCCTCACCACTACCAGATATGTTGAATTCGATAGGTCCACCATCACGAATATTAGCTATGGGATAAAATTCAGACCACTGCCCTTTTTCAATAGCTGTTTGAGTCGGTGGCATAAGAAATAAGTCCAGTTCAAATTTCACAGAGGGTAGGGAATCATTTCGTATTAAGGCCATGCTAAAGATTATGAGAATATGTCAGGTGCACACAGCTTGCGATACTTCTTTCGAATGATGCGTTTCTTATTTGTGCGTTTCCTTTTATTTCCTCCAACCATTGATTTCACTCGAGTGGATACTTTATCGGTTAAAGTTTTCGTTGCTTCTTTAGCTCGGTCTTTGATAGCTGACTTTACATCTTTACCTTGCAAGTAATCATTTGCAATATCCACCCCAGATCGAAGTGCTTGCTTTCCCAATGCTTTCGCACCTGATTTAAATAAAGGAAAAACCATCCTAAACATGCTTCGAAAAATTCCACCCAAGCCACTTCCTTTCTGCAGAGAGATGCCTTTGTAATATGACAAGCCATTACCTGCTTGCTGAGTATAATAGTCTTCAAATGTTTTGGTGCAACAACGATAAGGTTGATACATTTTGTTCTAGAGATTACAAATGTCTCAAGCGAAAATGTAGTTTCACTATCAACTTCCCGCGTTCAAATGAGACGTAACGACCAGTGTGTGTCCTTATAACGATTTCAATCGAGTCAAAATTTTTTCTGGAAACTGATAAATAATGAGGTCTCTCAAATTGTTCTTGAATCATGTCACCATCTCTTCCCTTCACTGTCAGAGTTCGTAAAAGAGGAGCTAAGACCCCACCAACAAATTCAGGCTGAATGATATCGGTGTAAACGTACAGCAAATGTAAATCAACATTAGGATCCGCAACAAAAGGTACTTTTTTGGAACTTTCCCTTTCATTGCTTGATACAAGGCATTTATTCCACCAAAGCTCCCTGGTAAGCTAGGGTCTTCATAATACTGAGCTAACTCGTCTTTACCCATTCAGTCCAGTTACAGAGATGCAACTTCTGTTACTTTACTGATATTTCTACTAGAAATAGTAAAAAAACTCAAACTATACTTCCTTAATTTCATCTACTTTCTATCAAAAAATATATATAAATCTTGTCCAATGGTAGATTATATATATATACATGCTTTCAAAATAGTGGTAGAGAAATCAGTTTTCTAATGCAATAACTTTTTCATAACAAATTGCAGATTGTAACCATAACATGAGAAAAATACTTGTTTGTAAGTTTAAATAAAGAGAGAAACATTTTTTTAAAGAAAAAAATCGTTTATTAAATAATCATAATCAGAGCATGTATGTAAACAATAATGTACCCCTCAATACTAAACTGACCCATATGGCCAAGTCATTAATACTTCTTTTTTCTTTTTTTTATAAGCATAATTCCATGTTCCTTGACAAAAACACAATGAATTTCTGGGGTAAAGTTAGGGAAAATATTTTTAACATCTAGTATAGTAACACATAGAATTTATATATATATATATATATATAATACATCTCATATTAATTTTTTTAAATCAAATACAAAAGCAATCAGTACAGCAAAATACGAAAGCATTCAGTACAGCAAAATACGAAAGCGTTCAGTATAGCACAATACGAAAGAATTTAGAGCAAATATACATATATACATTACATCAGACAAGCGAGTAATGCCCCCAAGGTAGCGTATGAATACCATCATCGAGAACGTATCGTTTGGAATCAGTGGAGGAGAGGGCAAGTTTATTTTGGGTTATTGAATACAAAGTATGATGCTTGGATTTGATTAGATTCATCTTTGCATGCTTATTTCGTTTATGTAATAGGCATTTTAGATAGTCATCAAAGTTAATGCTTTGTTTAATTGACTGTTTTTTGATGCCTTTCAGTTTCTTAACTACCTTCCTACCTTCGACTTTGTACGAGTACATTTTTGACCTTAACCCTACGAATTCGGTCATAATACTACCACTATTCTCGTCCTTCATTTTACCTACTATTTTCTTATTTAATTTGGGAATATCATATTTATTGTTTTCTGGGAAATCTGAAGTGTCATAAAGGTCCAAATTTTTTTTAATATCTTCGAAAAAATCATTTGTGCGAATATGATAAATAAAAGAGTCCGTATCAGTATATAATAGTTTTGCTTTTACGTCATATTCATTTTTTATCACATTATAGTGAAAATCAGTCATTAAAGTTTTGGATATATCCAGTATTGACATACCAATACAGATGGGTTTGTTAAAAATTAGTTTAGTTTTTTGCATATGAATGGCTACTAAATTTTCTGAAAAAATTGTCCTGCGATTAAAATTAGGTTTAGCTATCAATTTTGAAGCGGACTTTTCGTTTGAGCATAACCGAATGTCAACTCTTCGTCGAATATTTTCGATGGTTTTTCCAAATATAGAGTTGTTCATGAGTTTAAAAAAATCTTTTTCAAAAGAGTTTTTAGCTATTGCTCTCATATTTGTATTCAGTTCTATATAAGTTTTTAACCAATCTGTTTCTATAAATTTTATAGCTCTGTTAATTTTTTTTAATTTTAGACCTAAATCCAAATAATGCAAAAGAGATTTATGATGAATAACATACCTCTCCTTGTGAGTGAGCGTTAGTAGTAAGCGATTTTCCTTATACCCAGGAGGAACGGCATTTAGGGCAGCTAATGGATAATCACTATGTAGATCATGGAGTTCCTGTGGATACTCCAAGTCCACATCTAAAATGTAACCATTTTGGTCATCATTACGCAGTGTATCTATATCAATAATGTTGCACCACTCAAATCCTTTGATAGGTAGTTTCTGGGACATCGCCCAACCATACAAATTATTGGCGTCTAGGTAGAGAAGGTAGCTGGAGGGCTGAGAATCATCATAATTAGACATATATTTATTATTTGCTTTAGCATGTCGATGAGAACATTGAGAAACTCCTCCCCTGATTCCTTGTTCGACAAACATAAGCATGTCATAATCTGTTAAAAGTTCTATTTTCACTCCGGTACTCTTCAACATGGCATCCCAAGATAGTCCTGGAGCGGTATAATACCATGCAGGATCTAGCTTGTAGGATGCCATGCATAGTTTTCGAAAATTTTCGAAAACGTCGCAACTCAACTCCACTTCCGGTTATGACGTCACTTCCGGTCATGACGTCACTTCCGGTCTGATCCTCAGATCTCTGTCATCTGTTCATCTGTTCTCTGTCATCTGTTCATCTGTCAGATTGGCTTCTGACAGATGAAGCACACATTTGATTCATGGAGTTTTTTCTGCGACTCATTCAATTCCTTCATCGGCACAAAGTTTGTGTACTTTGACTCGATGATCTGCGCCTCCATCTGAAGGCATTCTATGAATTTCCGCGAAGCATCTTCTCCTCTATAAACTACCGGAGGTTTGGTTTCTCCTCGACCGACTACGTAATAGCAGAAGCTTACAGGCTTGTGCTTTTCGTACACGTTAGTGTATGAGCAATCATCATCAAAAGGAGCACAGGTAGATACTTTTTCAGTCAATGTTTCAAAATCAACATAAATAACGTAAGGCACGTATTGAGAATGCTTGAAATTATTAAAAAAAACCCACTTCTTCTCTTCAGAAGGCATCTCTATTTTGCAAGGAACATTCATTTTGCAAAGCTCAGAGTGTAAAGTTAAACTATCGTTTGAACTAAAAAAGCTTAAACATCGTCTACAAATGAAATGTCTTCGCTTTCCTTTGGTTAATTGACTTGAAACAAGACGTGAAAGACTAGTAATTGTACAATAATGAGATTTTTCTTTCTCTTTAATAAATAAAAGATCAACGTGTTTATTTTTAATTTTGGGTGTGACTACTAATGGAAAAATCATCATATCTTTACAAAAAGAGTAAACGTTAATAGAAATATCATTATTGTTTTTTTCAAATATTTTTATTTCTTCTGGTTTTGTAGGGAAACTTATCCCAGAAAAGTTAAAAGCATCCTTAAAGTTGACATAGTTTGAAACTCTGGATGTATTTTGATCTGCTGGAAATAATGCAGCTAAAATGGCCCAACGAAAACATTCATTGTCTGAATTTCTAACATTTACAACCGCACGTTTTAATTTTATTTCATTTGGTAACTCTATAAAACTAGTTCCTCGTAAAGGTAAATATTTATTACATCGTATTTCCAATTTAACAATAGATTTAAGGGCCCAACCTGAATCCTTCATTTCAAATTCTTCGCTTTCTTTTAAAATTTTTTCTGAAGCAATACTGAAAGCGTAGTCAATTTCATTTATAGATAATAATGCAACATTTTTAGTTTTAAAAGAACACTCTTTGAAAAGTGAGCCTTCCGAGAAACGTTCATAGATACATATAAGTAGAAAATTTACCTTTACTGCATTCTGCTGATGAACAATTTCTGTAATTAGTTCCACAGCTGCGCTCCTCTTTGCCTCCATAAACTCGGAGACATCTAGTATGCCTTGCGGGTTCGAAAGAGTCCAAGTAGAGAGACGATTTCCAAACGCACTCTCTTTCCGTCGCACAGTTCGAGAAGAAGCTCCACTCGTTGATGTCGATGCTTCAGGATTCACTCCACCCGCTGATGTTGATGGTCCAGGATTCACTCCACCCGTTGATGGTCCAGGATTCACATTATTACCCCCTTGAAAGTTTTCACTGCGTCTGGGCCGCTTGCTTTTCTCAGGGTTAGCCTCGCCGGGTTTTTTTCTTTTTGGAGGTTGTTGATGGAGGCTTTTTTTATGTCGCGTAAGTGCGTCAAGTCTTGAAAATGCCTTATTGCACACATCACAACGGAAATCATTGTTTTCGTGTACACTGGCTACGTGTCGCTGAAGGGTTGATTTTCTATTAAAGTTTCGCTCACATAATATGCACGGAAATGACTCCTCGTTATGCGCGGAAGAAACATGACGTTCCAAATTAAACTTGGAGCTGTAGGTGTTGCTGCAAAGTCCACAAACGTGTGTATTCATTACATATGGTATACTGGCTTGCAAAGTTCTATGAGAAAAATGAGAATGCGTCCCTCTCTCACACACACAGGTTAAGTATAAGAGGCAGGAAAATGAGAAAGCGCTACACACGCTCACAGGATAGAATGAGAATGCGAAACGACTACACGTACTATCTTGAAATACAGGTAGGGGCCAATCCCTTGGAATGCAGGACAAGTACGTACAATGCTTTGGAATGCAGGAGGGTAGATAACGAAAGGCTAGTTTCTGACATGAAAGAGGGGTGTACTCAATGCCTTGGAGTTCAGAAGGGTAGATGACAAAAGGACTGGTTTCAGGACGAATCGGCCTCAGAAAGCATATCCACTTTTTGATCTGTAAAGGGTAAAGTATATCCAAAAGGAAATGATCGCTTCATGTTTTTCCACTAAAAGCACTAAGGAACAGGAATGAACACGTTTGAAGATACAAGTGATATCACTTCCAAGATTTCAGGGCAGCGACACGTCCTCCTCTGGGATATTTTGCAGTCAAAAGAATCTTACTGGTCAGACCTGTTAGAATGGGTCCAGGTGTTGCCATTCTGCGAGTCCACAAATAACCTTATTACATACCATTGCCAGATTCGGTACTAAAACTTTTCTTCTCCACATTCACGTTTTCATGTCAGAAACGCGGAGGTAAACTTACTACTCAACTCTACTCTACTCTCGAGTGACTTCATTGCCTACCACATGTGTTTGATTTCACGTTTGAACACGTTAGATTGACGTCATTCTCCACCACATTCTCCACCACATGTTTGATTCCACGTTTGAACACGTTAGATTGACGTCATTCTCCACCACATTCTCCACCACATGTTTGATTCCACGTTTGAACACGTTAGATTGACGTCATTCTCCACCACATTCTCCACCACGTGTTTGATTCCACGTTTGAACACGTTGGAATGACGTCATTCTCCACCACATTCTCCACCACATGTTTGATTCCACGTTTGAACACGTTAGATTGACGTCATTCTCCACCACATGTTTGATTCCACATTTGAACACGTTAGATTGACGTCATTCTCCACCACATTCTCCACCACGTGTTTGATTCCACGTTTGAACACGTTGGAATGACGTCATTCTCCACCACATTCACCTTTCTATGTCAGAAACGCAGATAAAAACTGATCGAACTTATTGATGTGGTGGAGCAATCTATACTATTTTAACAGCCAATTACGCACTTAATGTATTCAGATTTAAATTGATTATATTTCGGTAAGTAACCAGGTATTCGTGGCCGAATGGTTATATTCTCATCCAACTAACACTCGACTACGAGTACTTTTTGGTAGTCAGCTCGATCCCAGCAAAAAATATCACATCTTTTAGTTTTAAAAATATGTTTTAAAGATTTTATTATTTTTTTACTCAAAAAGTACTAATAGATGGCGCTACGAGTTACAGAAAAATCAGCTCTTAAATCCTACCGCTCTGAAATTCGCCTTAAATCCAATCCCTCTGAAATTCGCAAGTCCAAAATGTAAACACGTGTTATTCGACGAAATCCGAGAAACCGAAACTAACAACTCAACTCCACTCGAAGCAGGAAGAAAACAACTAAACTCAACTCAACATTGAAAACGCAACTAACAACTCAACTCCACTAGGTATGACGGCACTTCCGGTACAACTCAACTCCACTTCCGGTTATGACGTCACTTCCGGTACAACTCAACTCCACTTCCGGTTATGACGTCACTTCCGGTCGTGACGTCACTTCCGGTACAACTCAACTCCACTCGGTTTCTCCACCTTCTCCACCACTGATTTAGAACCCGCATTTTCTATCTACTGACGTGTGCACATTTTCGTCCTCTAGGTGACACTCGTCCACACTAGAGGGCGGGAGTATACATGTTCCGTCGAGTGTTGTTTTTTCACAGGTGTTCATATTATTTTGTCCAACCAGTGTAGTTTAATGTCTTGTAAAAAAATTCACGATTGTATTTTGAGTCCCAAAGCAACAGTACAAATTGTACTGTTGCTTACTAATTGTACTGTTAACACATTCTTGCCCATCGATCAATTGGCGACTGAAAGTTTCGTCACCAAGCGTTTATTTGGATAGGAATACGACGAGTTACCATATTCCATCAGTATCGTCATAACTGGCAATGTTTATTATCGACAATCAGCATTTCCTTCCCATTCTAAGAGCCACGGTAGTCCGGTTGGAAGAGTAACGGATTAGCAACCGGAGGGTTGCGAGTTCGAATCCAGCGACCGGAATCACGACCGGAAGTGACGTCACTTCCTGTACAACTCAACTCCACTCGATCCGGAAGTGGAGCTGAGTTGTAACGGAAGTGACGTCACTTCCGGTTATGACATCACTTCCGGTCATGACGTCACTTCCGGTACAACTCAACTCCACTCGATTTCTCCACCTTCTCCACCACTGATTTAGAACCCGCATTTTCTATCTACTGCCGCCAAGCGCAACGATGAGAGCCTGTACACGTCGTGGCATCGAATCATACAGATTCTGAATGTCATGCTGAGGAATGGCATTCCAGATGGCCTCTATCTGATGCCAAAGTTCAGCCGTACTCTCTGCCCGACGAGCTATAAGAGCTAATCACCGTCCGATGTAATCCCAGGCACGCTCAATGGGCAACATATCCGGGGAACGTGTCATAGAAGAAGCGGAACCTGTCGTGCACTGAAGAAGGCTTGTACATTCCGAGAAACATGTGGACGGGCATTGTCTTGCTGAAATACAGCTCCGGGAATGCGTTGCAGGAGGGGTAGGACCTCGGGCTCCACAACTTCCCTGATGTAGCGCCCGCTGTTCAGGATCCCCACAATTTGGAGTAGGCGGGATCGCCCATGATATCCAATAGCGCCCCAGACCATAACGCCAGGCGTTCGTCCAGTATGACGCTGAATAAGATACTCCGGGAGAAGGCGTTCACCTCTGTAGCGTCTGACGAGTACACGTCCATCGTTATAGTCCAGATTGTAACGGGACTCATCGGAGAAACCTTGTTGCCAATCGACACGCCATTGGTTGTGTTGGTGAGCCCATTGTAACCGGAGGCGTAGGTGGTTCAGCGTCAAGCGAATCCTTTAGCCCATGGCGCAGCAGACTTCGACGTGGGGGCAGACAATGACACACCTGTAGACGTGCTCCAATGTTGTGCCAACGCACGAGAGGACGATGTACGGTCCGTCACCGCCATGCGGATGCGGTGGCTGTCGTCCCGTGGCGACGTCATATTGCGTGGCCCACTGCCGGGGTTTTGACTTGTCCGGTTCTCCATGGTTCATCTGTTCCACACACGCTTCACTGTTGTGGCAATACGCCCCGTGCGAGTGGCGATTTCACGATACGAAAATCCACCCTCACGGAGGCCGATCATGCGGCCCCGTTCGAACTCCGTTAGTTGCTCGTACGTTTTTACGAGGTAGTTACGTTTTTGGCGAGGCATATTGACTTCTAATCAATCATTTACAGCAGTCAAACGACGATACACACATTTTAACGCACCTTTACAGTGCTTTTTATACACGGCTTACTTGGAAATTTAGAGAGTGTTTCTCGGCCCACACATGCGTGATCGCTTTGTAATTCTAATCATTTGCATATCCTAACCTGTTTTGCATTTCCTGCAAGTTTCGTTTAATTTGCATGATTCCTTCATGGTGTTACAATTTTAACAGTGTAGTAATGAGTAACTGCAAAATATTAGGTTTCAGAAATCTAAATTTCACTAATTATTGACATTTAAAGTTCAAGGTTATACGAACTAGATTTTCTAGCACTACAAGTGGCCTGTTTGCGACCCTATATTTCAATAAGTTATTGACACAAATTTAAAATTTTTATATCACGTTACATTCTTCAGAAAAAAGTCTTTATGAAACGTCAGAATTATAATTTAATAGCCGTCATTGTTGAATGCGAGAAATCGACAAAAATGGAAATTTTGCCAATTTGCTACAAATTTTAAATTGCTCTGGTATCTCTAGAAATGGAAAGACAATATTAAAAATTATTCTTAATAAAGAGCCTTTCCTAACAAATAGCGTGGCGTAATTTGGTGATTGCATTTCTACTCCTTTATAAAGAAAAACCATTAAAAGTTAAAATTATGAAAAAATACGATTTTTCAATTTTTTAAAATGCATATTTCACTGAGGGAAGCTCCGAAAACATTAAAACTTTTCAACATGCAAGAGCAAGATGTCTTTTTTGTCCCGAAATTTTCATAATTGTAATTTGATTATTTTTGTCTCAGGAACATTTTTAACTAGATGTAAATTTCACTTCTTTATCGCAGCTAATAATGATTTATAAGCTTCGATAGTATAAAAAGTGCGATATCAGAATGAAATTATTATTATGGTGCAGGGGCAAAATTTCACATGAAATTTCTTTTTAAGTCCTTTTGCTTAATCCAATGAGTGTTCCATCATTCAAATAATTAGTTGAAAAGTTCATTTTATAATTCCTTTGGAAACGCAAGTATTAAATACTACTACTTGTGAATATTAAATACGTTTTTTAAATATAAAGCATTATTAGTCAGGTAAACACTAATTTTGAGAGTAAAAAGAATTTAAACATCGTTCTTATACCTGATTCTCCCAAATGTACATAACTCACGAACCCTTTTTCCATATTTATCATAATCACTAGTGAAATAAGTAGTTTTCAAGAATTCGGCAGCACTAGGAAAAATTTCAATTTAAGCAACTACAAAATTGAAGAGACCTTTATCAGATTAAAAGTGAATTTGAAAAGACAATCAAGTAAAAGTTTTAAATGTTTAAGCTTTATCAATTGGTGATTTAATGTCTGCTTTTATAATTTTCTTCGAAAGTTAAAATTAATTTGTTATTTCATTTGAAACTAGTATATGCATAGAATGGGAAGGTAGGTATTTCAATCGTCATACTGGAGCAACACGACGGGCTATTGGTGACGGTCCGGGATCAAACCCAAAGGGAAAGAACCGAGGACAACACCACGTAATTTTGAACAACGGTCAGATGGCGAAGCAACACCTGAGCTGGCACCATACCACGCCAACGTGAGGACATTTGAGGCCACGACAGATTTAACGTGCCCCATCCCCCTTTCTACACGACGGTGTTTGGCTGGATTCGAACTCGCAACCCTCCGGTTGCTAATCCGTTACTCTTCCAACCGGACTACCGTGGCTCTTAGAATGGGAAGGAAATGCTGATTGTCGATAATAAACATTGCCAGTTATGACGATACTGATGGAATATGGTAACTCGTCGTATTCCTATCCAAATAAACGCTTGGTGACGAAACTTTCAGTCGCCAATTGATCGATGGGCAAGAATGTGTTAACAGTACAATTAGTAAGCAACAGTACAATTTGTACTGTTGCTTTGGGACTCAAAATACAATCGTGAATTTTTTTACAAGACATTAAACTACACTGGTTGGACAAAATAATATGAACACCTGTGAAAAAACAACACTCGACGGAACATGTATACTCCCGCCCTCTAGTGTGGACGAGTGTCACCTAGAGGACGAAAATGTGCACACGTCAGTAGATAGAAAATGCGGGTTCTAAATCAGTGGTGGAGAAGGTGGAGAAACCGAGTGGAGTTGAGTTGTACCGGAAGTGACGTCACGACCGGAAGTGACGTCACGACCGGAAGTGACGTCATGACCGGAAGTGACGTCATGACCGGAAGTGACGTCATGACCGGAAGTGACGTCATAACCGGAAGTGGAGTTGGACCGGAAGTGACGTCATAACCGGAAGTGGAGTTGAGTTGTACCGGAAGTGACGTCATACCTAGTGGAGTTGAGTTGTTAGTTGCGTTTTCAATTTTGAGTTGAGTTTAGTTGTTTTCTTCCTGCTTCGAGTGGAGTTGAGTTGTTAGTTTCGGTTTCTCGGATTTCGTCGAATAACACGTGTTTACATTTTGGACTTGCGAATTTCAGAGGGATTGGATTTAAGGCGAATTTCAGAGCGGTAGGATTTAAGAGCTGATTTTTCTGTAACTCGTAGCGCCATCTATTAGTACTTTTTGAGTAAAAAAATAATAAAATCTTTAAAACATATTTTTAAAACTAAAAGATGTGATATTTTTTGCTGGGATCGAACTGACTACCAAAAAGTACTCGTAGTCGAGGGTTAGTTGGATGAGAATATAACCATTCGGCCACGAATACCTGGTTACTTACCGAAATATAATCAATTTAAATCTGAATACATTAAGTGCGTAATTGGCTGTTAAAATAGTATAGATTGCTCCACCACATCCATAAGTTCGATCAGTTTTTATCTGCGTTTCTGACATAGAAAGGTGAATGTGGTGGAGAATGACGTCATTCCAACGTGTTCAAACGTGGAATCAAACACGTGGTGGAGAATGTGGTGGAGAATGACGTCAATCTAACGTGTTCAAATGTGGAATCAAACATGTGGTGGAGAATGACGTCAATCTAACGTGTTCAAACGTGGAATCAAACATGTGGTGGAGAATGTGGTGGAGAATGACGTCATTCCAACGTGTTCAAACGTGGAATCAAACACGTGGTGGAGAATGTGGTGGAGAATGACGTCAATCTAACGTGTTCAAACGTGGAATCAAACATGTGGTGGAGAATGACGTCAATCTAACGTGTTCAAACGTGGAATCAAACATGTGGTGGAGAATGTGGTGGAGAATGACGTCAATCTAACGTGTTCAAACGTGAAATCAAACACATGTGGTAGGCAATGAAGTCACTCGAGAGTAGAGTAGAGTTGAGTAGTAAGTTTACCTCCGCGTTTCTGACATGAAAACGTGAATGTGGAGAAGAAAAGTTTTAGTACCGAATCTGGCAATGGTATGTAATAAGGTTATTTGTGGACTCGCAGAATGGCAACACCTGGACCCATTCTAACAGGTCTGACCAGTAAGATTCTTTTGACTGCAAAATATCCCAGAGGAGGACGTGTCGCTGCCCTGAAATCTTGGAAGTGATATCACTTGTATCTTCAAACGTGTTCATTCCTGTTCCTTAGTGCTTTTAGTGGAAAAACATGAAGCGATCATTTCCTTTTGGATATACTTTACCCTTTACAGATCAAAAAGTGGATATGCTTTCTGAGGCCGATTCGTCCTGAAACCAGTCCTTTTGTCATCTACCCTTCTGAACTCCAAGGCATTGAGTACACCCCTCTTTCATGTCAGAAACTAGCCTTTTGTTATCTACCCTCCTGCATTCCAAAGCATTGTACGTACTTGTCCTGCATTCCAAGGGATTGGCCCCTACCTGTATTTCAAGATAGTACGTGTAGTCGTTTCGCATTCTCATTCTATCCTGTGAGCGTGTGTAGCGCTTTCTCATTTTCCTGCCTCTTATACTTAACCTGTGTGTGTGAGAGAGGGACGCATTCTCATTTTTCTCATAGAACTTTGCAAGCCAGTATACCATATGTAATGAATACACACGTTTGTGGACTTTGCAGCAACACCTACAGCTCCAAGTTTAATTTGGAACGTCATGTTTCTTCCGCGCATAACGAGGAGTCATTTCCGTGCATATTATGTGAGCGAAACTTTAATAGAAAATCAACCCTTCAGCGACACGTAGCCAGTGTACACGAAAACAATGATTTCCGTTGTGATGTGTGCAATAAGGCATTTTCAAGACTTGACGCACTTACGCGACATAAAAAAAGCCTCCATCAACAACCTCCAAAAAGAAAAAAACCCGGCGAGGCTAACCCTGAGAAAAGCAAGCGGCCCAGACGCAGTGAAAACTTTCAAGGGGGTAATAATGTGAATCCTGGACCATCAACGGGTGGAGTGAATCCTGGACCATCAACATCAGCGGGTGGAGTGAATCCTGAAGCATCGACATCAACGAGTGGAGCTTCTTCTCGAACTGTGCGACGGAAAGAGAGTGCGTTTGGAAATCGTCTCTCTACTTGGACTCTTTCGAACCCGCAAGGCATACTAGATGTCTCCGAGTTTATGGAGGCAAAGAGGAGCGCAGCTGTGGAACTAATTACAGAAATTGTTCATCAGCAGAATGCAGTAAAGGTAAATTTTCTACTTATATGTATCTATGAACGTTTCTCGGAAGGCTCACTTTTCAAAGAGTGTTCTTTTAAAACTAAAAATGTTGCATTATTATCTATAAATGAAATTGACTACGCTTTCAGTATTGCTTCAGAAAAATTTTTAAAAGAAAGCGAAGAATTTGAAATGAAGGATTCAGGTTGGGCCCTTAAATCTATTGTTAAATTGGAAATACGATGTAATAAATATTTACCTTTACGAGGAACTAGTTTTATAGAGTTACCAAATGAAATAAAATTAAAACGTGCGGTTGTAAATGTTAGAAATTCAGACAATGAATGTTTTCGTTGGGCCATTTTAGCTGCATTATTTCCAGCAGATCAAAATACATCCAGAGTTTCAAACTATGTCAACTTTAAGGATGCTTTTAACTTTTCTGGGATAAGTTTCCCTACAAAACCAGAAGAAATAAAAATATTTGAAAAAAACAATAATGATATTTCTATTAACGTTTACTCTTTTTGTAAAGATATGATGATTTTTCCATTAGTAGTCACACCCAAAATTAAAAATAAACACGTTGATCTTTTATTTATTAAAGAGAAAGAAAAATCTCATTATTGTACAATTACTAGTCTTTCACGTCTTGTTTCAAGTCAATTAACCAAAGGAAAGCGAAGACATTTCATTTGTAGACGATGTTTAAGCTTTTTTAGTTCAAACGATAGTTTAACTTTACACTCTGAGCTTTGCAAAATGAATGTTCCTTGCAAAATAGAGATGCCTTCTGAAGAGAAGAAGTGGGTTTTTTTTAATAATTTCAAGCATTCTCAATACGTGCCTTACGTTATTTATGCTGATTTTGAAACATTGACTGAAAAAGTATCTACCTGTGCTCCTTTTGATGATGATTGCTCATACACTAACGTGTACGAAAAGCACAAGCCTGTAAGCTTCTGCTATTACGTAGTCGGTCGAGGAGAAACCAAACCTCCGGTAGTTTATAGAGGAGAAGATGCTTCGCGGAAATTCATAGAATGCCTTCAGATGGAGGCGCAGATCATCGAGTCAAAGTACACAAACTTTGTGCCGATGAAGGAATTGAATGAGTCGCAGAAAAAACTCCATGAATCAAATGTGTGCTTCATCTGTCAGAAGCCAATCTGACAGATGAACAGATGAACAGATGACAGAGATCTGAGGATCAGACCGGAAGTGACGTCATGACCGGAAGTGACGTCATAACCGGAAGTGGAGTTGAGTTGTACCGGAAGTGACGTCATAACCGGAAGTGGAGTTGAGTTGTACCGGAAGTGACGTCATACCTAGTGGAGTTGAGTTGTTAGTTGCGTTTTCAATTTTGAGTTGAGTTTAGTTGTTTTCTTCCTGCTTCGAGTGGAGTTGAGTTGTTAGTTTCGGTTTCTCGGATTTCGTCGAATAACACGTGTTTACATTTTGGACTTGCGAATTTCAGAGGGATTGGATTTAAGGCGAATTTCAGAGCGGTAGGATTTAAGAGCTGATTTTTCTGTAACTCGTAGCGCCATCTATTAGTACTTTTTGAGTAAAAAAATAATAAAATCTTTAAAACATATTTTTAAAACTAAAAGATGTGATATTTTTTGCTGGGATCGAACTGACTACCAAAAAGTACTCGTAGTCGAGGGTTAGTTGGATGAGAATATAACCATTCGGCCACGAATACCTGGTTACTTACCGAAATATAATCAATTTAAATCTGAATACATTAAGTGCGTAATTGGCTGTTAAAATAGTATAGATTGCTCCACCACATCCATAAGTTCGATCAGTTTTTATCTGCGTTTCTGACATAGAAAGGTGAATGTGGTGGAGAATGACGTCATTCCAACGTGTTCAAACGTGGAATCAAACACGTGGTGGAGAATGTGGTGGAGAATGACGTCAATCTAACGTGTTCAAATGTGGAATCAAACATGTGGTGGAGAATGACGTCAATCTAACGTGTTCAAACGTGGAATCAAACATGTGGTGGAGAATGTGGTGGAGAATGACGTCATTCCAACGTGTTCAAACGTGGAATCAAACACGTGGTGGAGAATGTGGTGGAGAATGACGTCAATCTAACGTGTTCAAACGTGGAATCAAACATGTGGTGGAGAATGTGGTGGAGAATGACGTCAATCTAACGTGTTCAAACGTGGAATCAAACATGTGGTGGAGAATGTGGTGGAGAATGACGTCAATCTAACGTGTTCAAACGTGAAATCAAACACATGTGGTAGGCAATGAAGTCACTCGAGAGTAGAGTAGAGTTGAGTAGTAAGTTTACCTCCGCGTTTCTGACATGAAAACGTGAATGTGGAGAAGAAAAGTTTTAGTACCGAATCTGGCAATGGTATGTAATAAGGTTATTTGTGGACTCGCAGAATGGCAACACCTGGACCCATTCTAACAGGTCTGACCAGTAAGATTCTTTTGACTGCAAAATATCCCAGAGGAGGACGTGTCGCTGCCCTGAAATCTTGGAAGTGATATCACTTGTATCTTCAAACGTGTTCATTCCTGTTCCTTAGTGCTTTTAGTGGAAAAACATGAAGCGATCATTTCCTTTTGGATATACTTTACCCTTTACAGATCAAAAAGTGGATATGCTTTCTGAGGCCGATTCGTCCTGAAACCAGTCCTTTTGTCATCTACCCTTCTGAACTCCAAGGCATTGAGTACACCCCTCTTTCATGTCAGAAACTAGCCTTTTGTTATCTACCCTCCTGCATTCCAAAGCATTGTACGTACTTGTCCTGCATTCCAAGGGATTGGCCCCTACCTGTATTTCAAGATAGTACGTGTAGTCGTTTCGCATTCTCATTCTATCCTGTGAGCGTGTGTAGCGCTTTCTCATTTTCCTGCCTCTTATACTTAACCTGTGTGTGTGAGAGAGGGACGCATTCTCATTTTTCTCATAGAACTTTGCAAGCCAGTATACCATATGTAATGAATACACACGTTTGTGGACTTTGCAGCAACACCTACAGCTCCAAGTTTAATTTGGAACGTCATGTTTCTTCCGCGCATAACGAGGAGTCATTTCCGTGCATATTATGTGAGCGAAACTTTAATAGAAAATCAACCCTTCAGCGACACGTAGCCAGTGTACACGAAAACAATGATTTCCGTTGTGATGTGTGCAATAAGGCATTTTCAAGACTTGACGCACTTACGCGACATAAAAAAAGCCTCCATCAACAACCTCCAAAAAGAAAAAAACCCGGCGAGGCTAACCCTGAGAAAAGCAAGCGGCCCAGACGCAGTGAAAACTTTCAAGGGGGTAATAATGTGAATCCTGGACCATCAACGGGTGGAGTGAATCCTGGACCATCAACATCAGCGGGTGGAGTGAATCCTGAAGCATCGACATCAACGAGTGGAGCTTCTTCTCGAACTGTGCGACGGAAAGAGAGTGCGTTTGGAAATCGTCTCTCTACTTGGACTCTTTCGAACCCGCAAGGCATACTAGATGTCTCCGAGTTTATGGAGGCAAAGAGGAGCGCAGCTGTGGAACTAATTACAGAAATTGTTCATCAGCAGAATGCAGTAAAGGTAAATTTTCTACTTATATGTATCTATGAACGTTTCTCGGAAGGCTCACTTTTCAAAGAGTGTTCTTTTAAAACTAAAAATGTTGCATTATTATCTATAAATGAAATTGACTACGCTTTCAGTATTGCTTCAGAAAAAATTTTAAAAGAAAGCGAAGAATTTGAAATGAAGGATTCAGGTTGGGCCCTTAAATCTATTGTTAAATTGGAAATACGATGTAATAAATATTTACCTTTACGAGGAACTAGTTTTATAGAGTTACCAAATGAAATAAAATTAAAACGTGCGGTTGTAAATGTTAGAAATTCAGACAATGAATGTTTTCGTTGGGCCATTTTAGCTGCATTATTTCCAGCAGATCAAAATACATCCAGAGTTTCAAACTATGTCAACTTTAAGGATGCTTTTAACTTTTCTGGGATAAGTTTCCCTACAAAACCAGAAGAAATAAAAATATTTGAAAAAAACAATAATGATATTTCTATTAACGTTTACTCTTTTTGTAAAGATATGATGATTTTTCCATTAGTAGTCACACCCAAAATTAAAAATAAACACGTTGATCTTTTATTTATTAAAGAGAAAGAAAAATCTCATTATTGTACAATTACTAGTCTTTCACGTCTTGTTTCAAGTCAATTAACCAAAGGAAAGCGAAGACATTTCATTTGTAGACGATGTTTAAGCTTTTTTAGTTCAAACGATAGTTTAACTTTACACTCTGAGCTTTGCAAAATGAATGTTCCTTGCAAAATAGAGATGCCTTCTGAAGAGAAGAAGTGGGTTTTTTTTAATAATTTCAAGCATTCTCAATACGTGCCTTACGTTATTTATGCTGATTTTGAAACATTGACTGAAAAAGTATCTACCTGTGCTCCTTTTGATGATGATTGCTCATACACTAACGTGTACGAAAAGCACAAGCCTGTAAGCTTCTGCTATTACGTAGTCGGTCGAGGAGAAACCAAACCTCCGGTAGTTTATAGAGGAGAAGATGCTTCGCGGAAATTCATAGAATGCCTTCAGATGGAGGCGCAGATCATCGAGTCAAAGTACACAAACTTTGTGCCGATGAAGGAATTGAATGAGTCGCAGAAAAAACTCCATGAATCAAATGTGTGCTTCATCTGTCAGAAGCCAATCTCAGCTGGAGACATAAAAGTGAGGGATCATGACCATGTGACTGGGAATTACCGAGGACCGGCACATGCGTCATGTAATTTCAACTACAAACTGCCAAATTTTATCCCGGTTTTTCTCCATAACCTCGCAGGTTATGACTCGCATCTTTTTATTCGGGAATTAGCGGAGGACTCTAAAAACATAACCGTGATTCCGAATACAGAAGAAAGATACATCTCGATTAGCAAAAAAACCGGGAATAAATTTAATTTGAGGTTTTTGGACACAATGAAATTCATGGCCAGTAGTTTAGATACCCTCGCGAATAATCTCCTACAACATGAATTTCACCATACGAAGAATCATTTTCCTTCAAATTGGAAACTTATGATAAGAAAGGGTGTGTACCCGTATGATTACATGGATTCCATGGATAAATTTTCCGAAACACAACTTCCATCTCAAGAAAAATTTTATAATGTGTTAAATAAAACAGCAACTACGGATAGTGATTACGCTCATGCAAAAAATGTGTGGAAATCTTTCAACATTAAAACCCTCGGAGAATATTCGGACTTATATGTTAAAACTGATGTTTTACTGCTCTGCGACGTTTTCGAAAATTTTCGAAAACTATGCATGGCATCCTACAAGCTAGATCCTGCATGGTATTATACCGCTCCAGGACTATCTTGGGATGCCATGTTGAAGAGTACCGGAGTGAAAATAGAACTTTTAACAGATTATGACATGCTTATGTTTGTCGAACAAGGAATCAGGGGAGGAGTTTCTCAATGTTCTCATCGACATGCTAAAGCAAATAATAAATATATGTCTAATTATGATGATTCTCAGCCCTCCAGCTACCTTCTCTACCTAGACGCCAATAATTTGTATGGTTGGGCGATGTCCCAGAAACTACCTATCAAAGGATTTGAGTGGTGCAACATTATTGATATAGATACACTGCGTAATGATGACCAAAATGGTTACATTTTAGATGTGGACTTGGAGTATCCACAGGAACTCCATGATCTACATAGTGATTATCCATTAGCTGCCCTAAATGCCGTTCCTCCTGGGTATAAGGAAAATCGCTTACTACTAACGCTCACTCACAAGGAGAGGTATGTTATTCATCATAAATCTCTTTTGCATTATTTGGATTTAGGTCTAAAATTAAAAAAAATTAACAGAGCTATAAAATTTATAGAAACAGATTGGTTAAAAACTTATATAGAACTGAATACAAATATGAGAGCAATAGCTAAAAACTCTTTTGAAAAAGATTTTTTTAAACTCATGAACAACTCTATATTTGGAAAAACCATCGAAAATATTCGACGAAGAGTTGACATTCGGTTATGCTCAAACGAAAAGTCCGCTTCAAAATTGATAGCTAAACCTAATTTTAATCGCAGGACAATTTTTTCAGAAAATTTAGTAGCCATTCATATGCAAAAAACTAAACTAATTTTTAACAAACCCATCTGTATTGGTATGTCAATACTGGATATATCCAAAACTTTAATGACTGATTTTCACTATAATGTGATAAAAAATGAATATGACGTAAAAGCAAAACTATTATATACTGATACGGACTCTTTTATTTATCATATTCGCACAAATGATTTTTTCGAAGATATTAAAAAAAATTTGGACCTTTATGACACTTCAGATTTCCCAGAAAACAATAAATATGATATTCCCAAATTAAATAAGAAAATAGTAGGTAAAATGAAGGACGAGAATAGTGGTAGTATTATGACCGAATTCGTAGGGTTAAGGTCAAAAATGTACTCGTACAAAGTCGAAGGTAGGAAGGTAGTTAAGAAACTGAAAGGCATCAAAAAACAGTCAATTAAACAAAGCATTAACTTTGATGACTATCTAAAATGCCTATTACATAAACGAAATAAGCATGCAAAGATGAATCTAATCAAATCCAAGCATCATACTTTGTATTCAATAACCCAAAATAAACTTGCCCTCTCCTCCACTGATTCCAAACGATACGTTCTCGATGATGGTATTCATACGCTACCTTGGGGGCATTACTCGCTTGTCTGATGTAATGTATATATGTATATTTGCTCTAAATTCTTTCGTATTGTGCTATACTGAACGCTTTCGTATTTTGCTGTACTGAATGCTTTCGTATTTTGCTGTACTGATTGCTTTTGTATTTGATTTAAAAAAATTAATATGAGATGTATTATATATATATATATATATATATATATATATATATATATAAATTCTATGTGTTACTATACTAGATGTTAAAAATATTTTCCCTAACTTTACCCCAGAAATTCATTGTGTTTTGTCAAGGAACATGGAATTATGCTTATAAAAAAAATGAAAAAAGAAGTATTAATGACTTGGCCATATGGGTCAGTTTACTATTGAGGGGTACATTATTGTTTACATACATGCTCTGATTATGATTATTTAATAAACGATTTTTTTTTCTTTAAAAAAATGTTTCTCTCTTTATTTAAACTTACAAACAAGTATTTTTCTCATGTTATGGTTACAATCTGCAATTTGTTATGAAAAAGTTATTGCATTAGAAAACTGATTTCTCTACCACTATTTTGAAAGCATGATATATATAATCTACCATTGGACAAGATTTATATATATTTTTTGATAGAAAGTAGATGAAATTAAGGAAGTATAGTTTGAGATTTTTTACTATTTCTAGTAGAAATATCAGTAAAGTAACAGAAGTTGCATCTCTGTAACTGGACTGAATGGGTAAAGACGAGTTAGCTCAGTATTATGAAGACCCTAGCTTACCAGGGAGCTTTGGTGGAATAAATGCCTTGTATCAAGCAATGAAAGGGAAAGTTCCAAAAAAGACTATCAAAGAATGGTTGGAGAGTCAGAATGCATACACCCTACATAAAAGCGTTCGTCGCAACTTTCTGCGAAACAGAGTTATTGTTGGGGGAATCGATTTTCAATGGCAATCGGATTTAGTAGACATGTTAAGTGTTGTAAAATACAACGATGGTTATCGATATCTGTTAACATGTATAGATATTTTTTCTAAATATGCATGGGTCATACCTTTGAAACGGAAAAATGGATCTAGCATTGTAAATGCATTTAAGTCAATTTTCAAGGAAAGAAAACCGAAAAAATTACAAACAGATCAAGGAACTGAATTTACAAATAAATCATTTCAATCTTATTTAAAATCTGTCCAAGTAAAGTTTTTCACGACAAATAATGAAACCAAAGCTAGTGTTGTTGAAAGATTCAATCGTACTTTGAAAACGAAAATGTGGAAATACTTTACCAATAAAAACACCTATCGATTTATAGATGTCTTAGACCAACTCGTACACAGTTATAATCATACACTCCATCGCAGCATAAAAAAAGAACCTATTAATGTAACAGTTGAAAATCAAAAACAAGTGTGGAATACCTTATATGGAGATGTAAATAAAACTAATGTTAAGGAGATTCCATTCAAATTTCAGGTTGGAGACTTCGTTAGGGTTGCAAAGACTAAATTAACATTTGAGAAAGGATATGAAAATAATTGGTCCGAGGAAATATTTACGATTCAGCGTTGTATACGTAGAAAGCTACCAGTATATAAGATAAAAGATTTAATGGGAGAAATAATCACTGGTACATTTTACTCAGAAGAACTGCAGAAAATTAAAAAATCGCATTCTTTTCATGTTGAGAAAATTTTAAAGAAGAGAGTAGTTAAGAAACGTTTGGAATACTTTGTCAAGTTTAGAGGTTATCCTCGCAAATTTAACGCCTGGATTCATTCCAAAGACTTATTTTCGATAAATTGAGTCTGCTCATTAAATTTGTTTCGCTTCCATAACCCACAATGAGTTTCTACGTCACACTGCCCAGCGACAGCTCTATCGAGTTTTATCCTGGCAACACAATGTCTCACTTCTACACGAAACTCCCCAAACGTCTAGAACTCTCAGGTGAATGGGAAGTTGGATTAGTTGAAATAATTTATCCCAGAATGTGGAATAACATTATTGATGGTGAAAATTCTTTCGAATATGATTTAGGAAACGGAGTAAAAACGAATGGAAAAATAGCGTGCGGATTTTATGATTCTCCGATTGACATTTTAAATGCATTTCCGAAGCACATAAAAATTCAAATGAAATATAACAAACACACAAAAAAGGTGGTGTTGCAGCTCACTAACGGAGCAAAGCTGCGATTATCCAAGGGATTAGCTGAAAACTTAGGTTTTGAACCTAATAAAGTGATTGGAGAAAATATTATTCCAGGAAATGGAGGCATAGATACAGTAATCACTGAGAGTCCTTTTGTTGCGGATCCTAATGTTGATTTACATTTGCTGTACGTTTACACCGATATCATTCAGCCTGAATTTGTTGGTGGGGTCTTAGCTCCTCTTTTACGAACTCTGACAGTGAAGGGAAGAGATGGTGACATGATTCAAGAACAATTTGAGAGACCTCATTATTTATCAGTTTCCAGAAAAAATTTTGATTCGATTGAAATCGTTATAAGGACACACACTGGTCGTTACGTCTCATTTGAACGCGGGAAGTTGATAGTGAAACTACATTTTCGCTTGAGACATTTGTAATCTCTAGAACAAAATGTATCAACCTTATCGTTGTTGCACCAAAACATTTGAAGACTATTATACTCAGCAAGCAGGTAATGGCTTGTCATATTACAAAGGCATCTCTCTGCAGAAAGGAAGTGGCTTGGGTGGAATTTTTCGAAGCATGTTTAGGATGGTTTTTCCTTTATTTAAATCAGGTGCGAAAGCATTGGGAAAGCAAGCACTTCGATCTGGGGTGGATATTGCAAATGATTACTTGCAAGGTAAAGATGTAAAGTCAGCTATCAAAGACCGAGCTAAAGAAGCAACGAAAACTTTAACCGATAAAGTATCCACTCGAGTGAAATCAATGGTTGGAGGAAATAAAAGGAAACGCACAAATAAGAAACGCATCATTCGAAAGAAGTATCGCAAGCTGTGTGCACCTGACATATTCTCATAATCTTTAGCATGGCCTTAATACGAAATGATTCCTTACCCTCTGTGAAATCTGAACTGGACTTATTTCTTATGCCACCGACTCAAACAGCTATTGAAAAAGGGCAGTGGTCTGAATTTTATCCCATAGCTAATATTCGTGATGGTGGACCTATCGAATTCAACATATCTGGTAGTGGTGAGGAATACATCGATTTATCAGCAACCCAACTCTATGTAAAAGTTAAAGTTGTAAAGGACAATGCAGTTTTACCAGAAAATGAAAAAGTTGCTCCATGTAACTTATTTCTTCACTCGTTATTTTCCCAAGTCGATGTGAGTTTGAATGAGCGTCTAATTTCATCATCCAGTAACACTTACCCTTACCGAGCTTACATTGAGACTTTGCTCAATTACGGCTCTGATTATAAGAAAAGCTTCCTAACTTCAGAATGCTTCTACAAAGATACAGCAGGACACTTTGATGAAACCGATCCTTCAAGTGAAAATGCAGGGTTGAAGAAACGGGCTTCTATGATTGAAAAGAGTAAAGTTTTAGATATGATTGGAAATTTACATTGCGACTTGTTTTATCAAGATCGTCTATTACTCAACTTGGTAGACTTAAAGTTAAAGTTAATACGCAGCAAACCGGAGTTTTGTCTCATTGCTCCTCAAAAAGCAAATTATGACGTTGTTATTGAACATGCATCCCTTTTCATCCGGAAAGTGAAAGTCAGTCCAGGTGTTTTAATTGGACATGCCAAAGCCTTAGAAAAATCATCTGCAAAATATCCAATGGATCGAGTTTTGTGTAAGCTATATTCAGTATCGAAAGGTTCTTTCTCATTTTCACAGGATAACATATTTTCTGGGCAACTCCCGAAACGGATAGTTGTAACATGTGTCGATCATGATTCATTTAGTGGCACTTACCCAACAAACCCATTTTACCTCAAGCATAACCATGTAAATTTCATAGGCGTTTACGTAGATGGAAATCCTATCAGCTACAAACCCTTGGATCCTAATTATGCCGACGGCCAATTTATTCGTGCTTACAATAGTTTGCTCCTAGGAAGTGAAAAACTCTCATCCAATAAAGGTATCTATATTAACAGAGATGAGTTTTCCGAAGGGTACACGCTATATGCCTTTGACTTAACACCAGACTTGGGTGATGGCAACCATTTAAATTTAATTCATCAAGGAAATCTTCGCATTGAAATAAAGTTTGCAAACGCTTTACCGAAAACTGTTTCAGTGCTGGTATATGCAGAATTTCAAAACGTGATCGAAATTACGAAGTCTAGAAATATTTTGTGTGATTTTTCGATATGAATGTGGTACAATTGAATAACATTTTACGAAGTGATGCATACACACGTTTATATTTTGTTGGAGTTTTCCCAAGTGATCGAATTCCCAAGAATTTTAAGAGTTTTCCGGCTGCATTTATTTTAAACACCGATCCTCATCACAAACCAGGGACTCATTGGTTAGCTGTTTATGTGAAATCACCAACAAGTGTAGAGTTTTTCGATTCGTTCGGTCAACCACCTTCGTATTTTTTGGGCTACATACATGACTATTTCAAAAAGTTTCCGCACGTGGTCTACAACGACATACCTCTTCAAAGTGTTAAAACTGCTGTGTGTGGACAATATTGTGTATACTTTTTGTATCAAAGATCTAGAAGTAGATCTATGGAATTTACTGTTAAATTATTTGATAGACAGTCTACAAATAATGATATACGTGTGTATAACTTTGTGAAAAAAATTTCGAATATACATGTACCTTTATTTCAATAAAAAAAGTATAAGTAATCGCCCTAGTCTTTACTTCTGTCATTTGTAACCATGAATTCATTCGCTTTAAAGCATCCTTTCACTGCTCTTGTCTGTGGACCTACATCATCAGGCAAGTCGCATTTTTTGAAAAAATTGATAAACAGCCACACAGATATAATTCATCCTACCCTTGATAAAATAGTGTGGTTTTATGGAATCTATCAAAAGTTATACGATGAGATGCCGAATATCATCTTTGTAGAAGGAATACCCGAAAACTTTAAGCAATATTTAGGATATAATACACTTTTTATATATGACGATTTAATTTCTGAATGTGGCAGTGATAAAAGAATAACAAACTTGTATACAAAAGGATCTCATCATATGAATTTATCTGTGATGACTGTAACGCAAAATTTGTTTCATAAAGGAAAAGAATTCAGAGAAATTTCATTAAACTGTCATTACATGTTTTTATTTAAATCGCGACGTGATGTAAGTCAAATTATACACCTCGGTCGACAACTCTACCCTCGAAATTTACATTTTTTTCTTGAAGTGTTTGAGGACGCCACGAAAAAGCCTTTCAGCTATTTACTTGTAGATTTGAAATCTGAAACAGAAGAGAGTATGCGACTGCGTACAAAAATCCTTCCAGGAGAAGAAACTTGTGTTTATCAGTTAAAATAAATAAACTCCCAACTTGCAAATAATTCATTGTTCATCATGCCTTTAACAGAAGGAGACGTGCAACGGATGAGACTTTTAACTGTATGCCCCACAAAATGTCGGAAAGCCTTTTTAAAAAATCTTCCGAAATCTAGCATCCATTGCATAGCTGAATGTTGTTTGAACACTTTAAAAGGGAATGTTCCTTTAACAGATGAACAGAAGAAAAAACTTTCTCGTCATAAGCATACGCTTAGAGACCTAGCAGATAAAAAAGTAACCCTCACTAAAAAGCGAAAAATTATTATTCAAAAAGGAGGGTTTTTAAATATCTTAATACCCGCAGCACTCACTGTCTTGACTACTCTACTTAACAAGTAAAAACATGCAATATGCAAGGAAAATGATTTTAGTTCCAGAGGAGAGATTATCAAGACATATACCTTCAGACGAACAGCTGAGTGAATTAGATTGTGAGATGAAAAGTATTTTAGTTAATAAAATGGATGATGATGAAAAAATTAAGTTATACAATCAAGTATTGCAGAGGAGGATTAACGTGAATGTATTGAATCCACCATCTGTATCAATTAATTCAGAACTGTCAGATAATCCAGAGAAGGAAACAGATATTGCGAATGAGAAAGAAAGAACGTTAAATGTGGAGGAGATGGTGCTCAAGACCGTTCCCAAAAACTTAATTGGATTAACTACAAATATTATTCTTTATTTAAAACGCAATAAAGAGGTTGTTTCTTGGATGCCTAATGGAGAATTTGTGTATAAAGGTAAAATATATATATATATATAAGTGAAAAGTTCTAATATTGTTGACCTGATAGACCGTTTAGTGCGAAAAAGAAAGATGGATAAGTACGTGAATGGACAAGAACAGTTTAAAGATGCACTTAAGGAAATTAACTTCCCCAGTTCCTTTGTAAAAAATAAATTTGCTATACCTCAACAACTCGGTAAGGCAGTGAGGGTAATGAAAGAAGTGATGCCTACCCCAACCCCAAAACGAGTCTGTAATTGGCTTCCTCTGTAAATCATCAGTTATTTCCCCGCTATAAAAATCCATAAGTAGATGAGGCTTTCAAGTTTCAAGCAGTATATATTGATTATAATCAAGGTCTATGTCTCATTTCAAGCAATGGAACTCATCCAGAGAAGAGCATTTTCTGTTCTTATTTTCATGGGAATCTCAGCATTCATATTTGGCCTTACAATGATACTCGATAAAGGTTATGTAACAATTTGTGATAGTGATGGAATCATAGATGATTACTCTTTAAATATGTGTAATGATACAATGGAATTACATCTACCTGGAGAAAGAAAAATTACAATTCATTCTCCAAAACAGAAACAGCCGCGTCAAAGATCTCTAGAAAGTTTTCAGAAAATCTTTGAAAGAGAAAAAAATGTCAATGTTACAAATCTATTCAATTTGTGAACTTGCAATCTGTTAAATGTTAAATACACGGAAGCTTGTAAGGGAATGTTTATTTTGTGTACATGTCTGTGTTTGAATAAACTTGTCTTTTACAGAAATATGTTACTTGTTTGTCATTTTTTTTAGTTCTAATAACAGACTGTATAATATACAATTCTAACTGTGTCAAATGACACTGCAGTAAGTAAAAGTATGTATACAAATACAAAAAAAAAGAAAAGTAATAAAATAAGTACTTATACATTTTAAAATAAAGAGAGACACATTTGAAAAAGATAAACAAAGAATTTATTGATTATACATATATATATATATACAAAACATATTTATATTCTTTAACATGTAAAATTATCAGATTTATCATTAACATAAAGCTTCCGTACTGTTTCGTACAGAGTTGTTGTATTTACAAAACGTAGAACGTCAAAATCAAAGAATAAATACCTCAAGGACATATTCTCCGAAGTTAAAGTTTCTCCGAATCTATTCCAGTCGATTTCATATAAAGCGTTTAGGAAATACCGATCGTAACGTTCACTTAAACTCATAGTCATACATTCATGCCCAAGTTGATTTTCAAAGTTGTTTTCACATCCAAAACAATTCATCATTTTCTTTATTTTTTCCGAAATGAGTACTTTTAGATGTTTAGCCACTCTGTCGGTAAGTTCGCTCACTTTCTCAGATCTATCAGGATCGCCGTAATATTTCTCATCGGTTCCTGCTCCACGTTTCACGAATTCTTCTTTCACAAAATAATCGAGGGATTCATTAACAAATCCTTCATTAATGGCTTCAGTAATTTCCTCCGATACAGCTTCCAGTCGATCCAATTGTTTCACAGAGAGAAGAATGCGCGTTGCAGTTAGTTGAAAAGCACAGTCTTTCTTTTGAAACATATTTTGAAAACTCACACATTTCTCGTTTCCCCGAATTTCTTTGGAGAGTAAAAGGCTTCTTGAAACGATAATAACATCGCTAGCGTTCTTTGAGCGAAAGCTAGGAATTGCTTCGTAGAAGGCTTTCCAGACTTTAGGAAGCAAAGAAACTCCCTCTCTGGAAGGCTGCAGCACTCCCTGCTGATCTCTGTAATAATGACGAATATGCACGCGGATAATTCCCTTGAAGCAAGAGACAACAGCAAATTTGGTATCACCCAAATGGAAGCTATTTGGACCTAGTTCATTCATTGATGAATCAGATACTTGAGATGAAAGTACATCGGCCCCAGAATGCATATTCACTTTTTGATCTGTAAAGGGTAAAGTATATCCAAAAGGAAATGATCGCTTCATGTTTTTCCACTAAAAGCACTAAGGAACAGGAATGAACACGTTTGAAGATACAAGTGATATCACTTCCAAGATTTCAGGGCAGCGACACGTCCTCCTCTGGGATATTTTGCAGTCAAAAGAATCTTACTGGTCAGACCTGTTAGAATGGGTCCAGGTGTTGCCATTCTGCGAGTCCACAAATAACCTTATTACATACCATTGCCAGATTCGGTACTAAAACTTTTCTTCTCCACATTCACGTTTTCATGTCAGAAACGCGGAGGTAAACTTACTACTCAACTCTACTCTACTCTCGAGTGACTTCATTGCCTACCACATGTGTTTGATTTCACGTTTGAACACGTTAGATTGACGTCATTCTCCACCACATTCTCCACCACATGTTTGATTCCACGTTTGAACACGTTAGATTGACGTCATTCTCCACCACATTCTCCACCACATTCTCCACCACATGTTTGATTCCACGTTTGAACACGTTAGATTGACGTCATTCTCCACCACATTCTCCACCACGTGTTTGATTCCACGTTTGAACACGTTGGAATGACGTCATTCTCCACCACATGTTTGATTCCACGTTTGAACACGTTAGATTGACGTCATTCTCCACCACATGTTTGATTCCACGTTTGAACACGTTAGATTGACGTCATTCTCCACCACATTCTCCACCACGTGTTTGATTCCACGTTTGAACACGTTGGAATGACGTCATTCTCCACCACATTCACCTTTCTATGTCAGAAACGCAGATAAAAACTGATCGAACTTATTGATGTGGTGGAGCAATCTATACTATTTTAACAGCCAATTACGCACTTAATGTATTCAGATTTAAATTGATTATATTTCGGTAAGTAACCAGGTATTCGTGGCCGAATGGTTATATTCTCATCCAACTAACACTCGACTACGAGTACTTTTTGGTAGTCAGTTCGATCCCAGCAAAAAATATCACATCTTTTAGTTTTAAAAATATGTTTTAAAGATTTTATTATTTTTTTACTCAAAAAGTACTAATAGATGGCGCTACGAGTTACAGAAAAATCAGCTCTTAAATCCAACCGCTCTGAAATTCGCCTTAAATCCAATCCCTCTGAAATTCGCAAGTCCAAAACGTAAACACGTGTTATTCGACGAAATCCGAGAAACCGAAACTAACAACTCAACTCCACTCGAAGCAGGAAGAAACAACTAAACTCAACTCATTGAAAACGAAACTAACAACTCAACTCCACTAGGTATGACGTCACTTCCGGTACATCTCAACTCCACTTCCGGTTATGACGTCACTTCCGGTACAACTCAGCTCCCCTTCCGGTTATGACGTCACTTCCGGTTATGACGTCACTTCCGGTCATGACATCACTTCCGATCATGACGTTACTTCCGGTACAACTCAACTCCACTCGATCCGGAAGTGGAACTGAGTTGTAACGGAAGTGACGTCACTTCCGGTTATGACGTCACTTCCGGTCATGACATCACTTCCGGTCATGACGTCACTTCCGGTACAACTCAACTCCACTCGATTTCTCCACCTTCTCCACCACTGATTTAGAACCCGCATTTTCTATCTACTGGCGGCTGCACGATATTGATTTTCGGCATTATTTTGTTTTATTGCTCTGTAAATTTGATCGTTTATTTAAACCACTATACGTAATACGTGGAATAAATTTCATTTATTTCTGATGATTCTTTCATAGTGTTGCAATTTTCACACACAGTAGTGCATATGTGACCTATTTAAAAACTGATTTTCATTAAAATCGGTGATATGTCAGCCACAGCCGATTTGTTCATTTTGCATGGAATGACCCATGTGTGAACAAAGTTTCTCTTCTATGTTCACTATCAAAATTTAAAGAGATCATTAAAAAGTCTTGATCATGAATTGCATGTAGCTCTTTCGACCATAGACCAAGATATAAAAGAGGTGTGTTCGCAGAAACAAGCCCTATTATCTCACTGATATAGGAAGCTAATATATGTATTACTGTGTTATTGTAGATATATTGTAAAATATTGTAAAAATATTGTAGATATTTATTTATATTAATACTTAAAATGTTTATTTTTGTCATTAAATTATTATTAGCATATTTATACATAATCAGTAATTCTTTTGTTTATAATTAATTTTACTTTTGTATTTTCGCATCATAATGTTATAAAATGAGTGTTCTAAAAATTTAATCACAGTATCACTCAGTCAAATCTGACAACTTAGTTCATAGATGCGATATAAAAACTATGTCAAATATCAATCACTGAGGATGTATGGATTAGGTATTTTCATTCCATTTGTTTCGTTTATTTCGTGCTTATGCATAACAAGACATCTGAAACGAATGTCTAGCTGGAATGTTTATGTATTATAATGCACAAAAATATTTGAAAGATAGATTTTATTAATTGAATCCTTAGTATGAAATAGAAGAAATCAATCATGTTAATAGAAAAATGTTCCTTTATAGTGTGTCGTGAAATTATTTATGCTTGTGAGGTGTGCCTTGACGTGAAAAAGGTTGGGAAACACTGCTCTAACCATAATTCGACATCCCTAGACTTGTGTGATGGTGCATTGTTCTGTTGAAAGAGGCTAAACCCATCAGAATGGACATTTGTAACTCGTCAAAAAGGAAGCACTCGTAGCATTCACCTGTCAGGTTTGCAGAAGTACCAGGGGCCCCATACAAACAAATCCCAAACCATTACAGAGCCCCCACCAATCTACAAACTAATTGCTGACGTATGGAATCCGTAGCATCATGGGATTTTGTCAACACGGATCCTTCCATTTACCGAAACAGTCGGAAATGCGACCCGTCATACCAGGCTACTCGTTTCCAGTGTGTGTTTCGAATATTCATCAAGGGTACTCTAGTTGGGCATCAGCTCCTAAAGCCCATATCTTTGAGGAAACATCACGCAGTCCTCACGCTGATATTTGTTGAGGGCCCAGCATTGAATTATGGTGTTATTTGAGCCAGCATTGTATGTCTATCTTGTGAAAAGATTCTTGCCAGAAGAGGCTGGTCACGTTCACCCATCTTTACTGCCACACTGCTAAGTTATAGGTTTTGCCAGAATTCTCGTAGTCGTGATATACCTCTGAAATGGTAGAAATCCAAACTTTTCCGAAATGCTATGCCCCATCTCATTAGCTCCAATCTCGAGGTAACTTGCCATTCTTATTGGAAAGTAGCTCTAGATGCTTTCGTCTATCCCTGTATATATGCACTGGCAGATGCATGACGTTCATAAATGGCATTACCAGTTTTTCTGGCACATCGTAGATCTCGAAGACAAGTAAAAATCTTGAATTGGTTTCCAATTATTATTGTTTTGCTAAATATTGCCTTTGCGCCATAAAACCCGAAGACAACCAACCAAATTGTCATAAGTGTGACAGATTTGAATATAATTCTACAAGCATCCCCTATGAAAATTAACCCTCCTAGTGGTTATGTGTGTGTGTCTCGACCAGGTATCTCGTCATTAGAAACTGACCAGATCAAACATCGGCAATATCTTGAAGATGAGATACCTCGCCATTAGAAATTTGATCAGAGGACGAATATCTCATCGAAACCACATGGAGGGTTAAATCCATTTCTATAGCAACAGACTTTGTCTGGAGCCGTTCTCGTGATGGATAGTAAGTATAGTCCGACTCCCATGAATTGGCAGTCGAGTTACGGGATTTTGAATGAGTCAGTTTTCCGATGCCCGTTGTGAAAGCGCTTTGTTTACATTTCAATTTAATACCTAATTTAAAGAATAGACCCGTTCAAAACCATATGACTCGACTGCCAACTCGTGGGAGGTGGACTAAATATACTTCCACGCCAAAAATGCATATCTTTATTAGCGATGTATACTCATCGATAAGTTAAAAGCATCTTTATTGTCCGTCTGCCTGGAGTTGATAGTCGAGTCGGGTGGTTTTGCGAGTCTTATGTAAATTAGGGGACTGATGGTAACGTAAATAAAGCCCTTCTGCAATTGGCACTTATAGCGGGGATTCTGGTTCTAAGTATATCGTCGGGTGCGAAAGTAATTGCAGTGATACCGAATTGGATCTCGGCATTCATGCTTCTGTATTTGACAGACTCGCTACTGCATTTTTCGAAAATCGACTGCCTTGTCATCGAAGCCACACAATAGAGGTTCAGGTTGACATGGAAAGGAAGGCTGCATTTGATTTGGTCATCAATCATGTCATAATCATGTGTAAACAAGTTTTTCAGCCTTGAAATTATATCTTTTCTTAACCCTCCTGGTGGTTGTCTCGTCATTAGAATAAAACTGACCAGATATTGAACTCGTCATCATAAAAATATCGGCAATATCTTAATGACGAGGTTTCTCGTCATTAGCAAAATTGGTCAGATTTTGATAGACGAGGTTTTGATTTTTTCTTATGGTTTGTGAGGAGAGAGTTTGGTAAAATGCTCACTATCAGTTCATTGTATTCCACCTACCCAGAAAATATTGATGTCTCTGGATTCAACGTGATTACTATTAATGGCAGATGTGTCTCCCACTGCTGTATAAATTAACATGTCGTCAGCTCGCAAATGATTACAATAAGTCAAAATTTTGAAGATAAGAATTTTTGAGCTTTTCTAGTCTAGAGCATGTTGAGAGCTGGTGAAGTCTATAGTTATTTTTTCTTTGCATGAAGGTTAGATTTCTTGAGAAATGTGCATAGTAGTAAAGCATTAGGTTGGTTGTTTTGGGGTTTTATGGCGCAAGAGCCACATTTGGCCAAGCTGGGCTAAATACAGCACAACTTCAAATAAAAAATGTGAAGGGAAAAGTAATGCGATCGGAGAATAGAGTAATGAGCTGAAAGCAGAAAAAGATCACTTCGGTTTCCCGGGAGCGCGCCCCCGTGTGTACTAAAGACAGTAAACCACATGAAGAAAATATCACTAAAGTACCTCGGGACCGTGAAGCCCGTAAACACTTAAGGGAGATGTGCCACTGAGGGTCTAAAGCATTAGGAAGTAGACGTTTTTCTCTTTTCTTTTTAATCAGAACTAGAAAGTTTTTGATTTAGTGTGTCTCACTTGTAAGCCAACGATTTTGTTAAATACTGCCTTTGTTTTTGTAGTTTATTATTACTTATTATTTTATTAGTAACGTTTCTCCAAGTTCTCAAGAATTTTTCAATTCAAAGACGATCTGAAAAAAACTTAATTTTGCAATGTTTTACTAGTTTATCAAAATTGATCCATTGAAGAAATGTTTACAAAATATAGACAATTACTTATCTCCGGCTTTTTATTTTTTCATCGTATTTATTATTTCAAAATGACATGATTATAAAGATAATTTTTATACACTATATAGTTTATTGAAAGTTGGAATGAAAAGTTGCAGGACACAAAATTCTATACAATATGTACAAATTAGACACATAAAAATGAAAACATTAAAGTTTTATGTATTAAAAAAGGTGGCTATTCTGGGCTTGTCCGTTTGTGAATACGGCTGAGCTTCAAATTTGAACTTTTCTGTGATGATGTTATTGCTTCTGTGTTTTAATTTGCTCCTTGGCGTTTCGGAAATATTAGCAATGCTCTTTTTTGCTGGTGCTTCGTAATACCAAAATTTCTTTTCAAAAAATAGAAATGGAGCTACGCAAGTGATGTAACTAAGTGCTGCAATAATTAATGTGAAGACAACGCATGCTGTTGCATACATCACCTGAAATAAAACATGATAATTAGCGCGTCAAATGAACATTCAGTGGGATGTCTGGAAACTATCATTTGCACTAGCACACCCAAATTTCAGCAGCCACCTCCAGATAGTATTTTAGGTTTATTAAATTTGATCATTTATTTTTTGCAGCTAAACCAGGAAAAAAAAACATGAAATTTTGCAGTCTTTAAAGTCCTGAATCAATTTCCAGCCTATTACTTTCTATAATTTTTTCAAATACTAATATTTTACATATTAAAAAGAGACATTTCGTATACATTAGAGGGGCCGCTGTAGCCCAGTTGAAAGAACAATGGATTAGCAACCGGGGCGATGCGAGTACGAAACTCGGTCCAGCCGAAGACCGTCGTGAACGAGGGGGCTGGTGCACTTTAAATATGTCATGGCCTCAAATGTCCTCACGTTGGCGTGATGTGGAAGTTTCGAGAGAGGGTTGCCAGCTCAGGTGTTGATCTCGTCATCTGATCGTGGTTCAAAATTACGAAGCGTTATCCTCGATCTTTCCCTTCGGGATTGATCCCGGACCATCGCCAATAGCCCGATGTGTTACTGAAGTGCGACGTAAATTCAAGTATCTACCTACCCTCCTTTTGAATTAATCCACTGTTCGTTTGATACTTGCTACTAATCTTTACATTTTAAATAGGGATTTATTTCTTCCAAACTAATTTTAAGTTCATTCGTATACATTAGAGGGAATATACATTAGTTCAGAATTCTGTGGTGGTTCCCTTCTGGATTGATCCTGGTCTGTCGCCAACAGTCCGTTGTGTTACTCCAGTGCGACTGACATTTAACTACCCACTGATTTTGATTAATCAGGGAAGTGAGATCCATGTTTCTATCTCAAATGAGAAGAAATAATTAAACTTTCGTGGCGCCATCTATTGAATTCTTTTAAAAACGCAGGGTTCATAAACCCAAATGAAACGATAAAAGGGAAAATATTAATTAGTTTAAGCAAACCTTAAAGCCTCATAAATATTTCCCTTTCATTGTAAATAAATTTTAATTCATTTGTTTTCAATCAAATGGCTTTAGAAAATGAAGATACTTGCCTGATCTAAATGTCCCATGTACATATTTGTTCTGAGCTGACCTTCATACAGCAACAGCACTAGTGGATGTAGCAGATATGTTAAATTGGCTAACCTGTCGCAAATGATAAAAATCTTCCATGACAATATCTTGTTGGCGAATCCTAAGGGAGAAAAAGGTATTAATCAACTTTGCTATTTTTAGTTATTTGTACAAAATAATTTTGGCATGCAAGAAACTCATTTTAAATACTACATTTGCAACCAATAAATCAGATGAAAGGGAGCTAGTACCGAGAAAATTTGGGTATAGCTGTATCATACGCCTCGTTTGGTGGTAACGCTCTTGGCGCCCTTTTAGTAGCGAGTTATGTCAGGCGAAGGCAACCCATCTTTATTAAGGTTATTCCGGTTCCCTTCACACAACAAACTCCATTTCATTTTTATTTGGCTAAGCATTTGTTTGAAAATTCGTGTGAAGATTTAAAAATTGATTACTTTGACAAGTTCTTAGAAATTATTAGTGATTTAGATTGGGAGGAGTTTAAAATAGTTTAAAAATAAAAAGATATTTTAACTGCTATTTTCCAACTATTTCTGCTAATTATGTTCCGATTAAAAAAAACAACATGTTTTTCCAAAGTTTAGTATTTTTTCCCGTTAATCACTTTCCGCTAAAGCTTATCATTTTCCATTGAAAAAAAGAAACAATTTTTTCTAAGAATTCTTTCCTTGGTGACATAAAAAGAGCGCCAATGGCATTGCCACCAAACGAGGCGTATAATACAGCTCTACCAAATGTGTATATAATGAGGCAAAATTTATATCTTAATGAGGGGGAGGTGTGGCAAGAGTAAGTTCGCGAAGTAAATGCTTCCACTGAATATAAAACGTCTATGGTTAACGTGGAGACTGCCACCTGCTGGAAAAGCTTGAAGGAGTTCTATAGATTAGTTTCACCTTCGAATTTCGGCAGGGCAGTTGCACAGGCCAAAGAAGGGTATGAATAAATTAAATGCTCTTTCCCCACTCACAATCTAACTTACATCATCACACACTCCCGTGCCTAGTGAGACACTGTACCAGTCTAAATAAGCGTGGTTGGGATCACAATAGAGCTTTCCACCGAGGTGGCATATCTATCCAGAATGTTAGAGCACATTAATTACATCTATACGTCATTACATCTGTACATTTTTACAACTATACAGCAATTACATCTATACATCATAGTATTTTACACTGTTTTTATAACATACAAAAAAATAATCTCATGGTATTATTAAGTCCTGATGAGTCTATGAATCTCACCATGCAAATGATTTTGACCCTCGAGCCCTTGTTATAAGCAATGTTCCAGATCCATGCGATTTTAAGGTGGTCGGCAGGTGTCCACATATGCTGTAAGGGTGCGAACTGTGATGTAGTGCAGAGGTGTGCCGATTTTACCACAGGAGCAATTTTCCGAATTGATTTTTTAAAACCTATTTAAGTAAGATGGAAATATGTGTGAAGAGTCTCTTCCCTCATCCAAATTGCTGATTTCAGTGACAATTTTTGCAATACATCATGAACACAGTCCTGACTGTTTCTCCTTCATTCCATTCATGCCTCGCATTGCTACTATTTTTCAACCTTGGTGACTAGGGGTATCTTTTTAAGCAAAGTCGTCTCTAAAGCTCCTGTCCCAAGCTGAACAAATGGAGGAGGGGAAAAACAAGCACATGCAGCGGACAAAGCCCAAAAAACTGTTCGCCGAGCTATTCAAAACTGAAGAGGAAACAGAGGCGTGACTCAATACATCTAAAATGACCAAAACTTGAAAACTGATCAGGAAATCGAGGCGCGACTTGGTTTGTCTGAAACAGCAAAATACTATGTTACATTTGTCCCGTATGTTTGGAGAAACGGGCCCCAACCGTAAGAAATATTGGGAGGTCAAATGACTCGACAGTCCTGGTAATCGTCAATGTTGACGGACAGTCGAGATTTCACATTGCTACCATTTGCATCGAGCAAAAGTTTTACTTTAACACTTTTGGTGGTTGTCTCAACGAAGCATCCAAGAAAATTTAACAGAGCTAGATCTCGTCACCATAAAAAAAAATCGTCAATACCTTCATGACGAGATATCTCGTTATCAGAAATTTGGTTAGATCTTGATAGACGAGATATCGTGTCAATACCACTTGGAGGGTTTGGAAGATAAACTTACCTCCATAGCCGTACGCACAGGCAATCACTATCCAAGCGATGCCCAACGCCCATCCTGTTCTGTGGACGGATGCATAAACGGCCGAAAGGTTTCTTTCCATGAAATCACCATTGTGATGCCCATAAAGGCCGCATAGGATCGTCAAGTTGACGATTATTGTGGCGCACCAACCTAAGATTACTGTGGTCTGCAAAATATAAATGAAATCGCATCGTTGGTAAATATAGACACCTTGGAGGATAATTTAAACAGCGGCGTAGCGTCACCCTATAGGAAATATTAAACTAGAGTGAGCAATGTAACCTTTTCATGTGCCCAGGATCATGTGACCAAATCTAGTAGTAACGTGACCCTTAGACTGCTTTCGTCTGCTGGGTGAAAACTAACATTCATCATCTGATTGATCTACGGGACGGGAAAAGACGCCCACCCATTGAATCATCATCTGATTGGTCCATTGATTGATCATTTGATAAAAGTAGACTTTGGCGATTTCACCACTTTTGACGCCACTCTTTAGAAATGCAGATTCCTACTCTGTCATAGGATGTTACATCGCCAAACGAGGCGATAAGATGGCAAATCAGTCAACCAATCAATACTTCAGAGAGCAGTCACGTGACTACTAGTCTACATGTTGGTCACGCTTTCTGAAGATCAATACAATGTTCAGTCTACTTATATTTCTAGTCGATGAGCATAACATTGACAACCGGGAATGCCTAGATTGGATCCAAAGCAAACGTAAAGGGATTGGGAATAGAATAATGGGATGAAAGCAGAAAAAGATCGCTTAGGTATCCCTTGAGCACGACAGTAGTGTTTACTAAAGACAATAAACCCCATGGCAAAGGAAAGATCACTAGAGTACCTCGGGTCCATGAATACCGTACACACCTTTGAGATTCAGATAGTTAACAGGTCGATCAAAATGGACAGTAGCTTTATTTAGATTAATAAATTAATATATACACTATGTACAACTTCGATGGCAATTGTGAGCACCATAACTCTGACTACGTAGATAACAAGAGATGGACCATACCATCAAATAACTGAGCATAAGAATTTACATAAAGGGAAAGATGGACCATACCATCAAATAATAGAGATGGCTCATGCCATCAAACAAATGAGCATAAAAGCTCGCATAATGGGAGAGATGGACCATGCCATTCAACAAAAACGCTCAACAAAAAGAGCTCGCATAAGGGGAGAGATGGACCATACCATCAAATGCATGACCACATGAGCTCGCATAAGAGAAAAGATGGACCACACCATCGAATAAAATTATGTGCATAGGTGGCGTTGCTATGTATTTTGCTGCATAGGCCCGTCTAAAAATAAAACAAAACATAAAGCATACAACTCTCATTATGTGTCAAGATTGGCGAATCATCGCTCGAAGAGGCAACGAGAGGCTCCAACAATTGGCAACTCATGGATGATCAAAATATTTGTCGAAATAATATAGCTCTCCTATTTCTCTTTTAAACGAACTGGAGATGTAAAATTTAAACAATTGGCTAATGTTAGTACTTGCAGATCTAAGTATATGTAGATATAGATAAATTGAATGAATAAAGCTTCAACATTTTGGATACTGTTAGTCCCAAATCTCAATCATATACACTTGTACCCACGAATGATAAGGTAGTTAGATGAACTGACGTTGCATTGGAGCAACACAAAGGGCTATTGGCGACGTCCGGGATCAAAGAAAATATCCTAGAACATCTAGTAATTTTGAACAACCTTGAATGCTGGGAACGATGCGATTTTGTTCATCCAATATATCAATGGCTGCCTGTACTTGATGTGCAAGTTTGAATTTTTACATCTCCAGTTCACTTAAAAGAAAAATAGAACAGAGCCATAATGAAACGAGCCCGAAAGTGATAGTCCCAGAATCGAACTTCCTACTACATATTATATCGGCAAATATTTTTATTTAAAATTAAGTATCCGGAAAATTTGCCTTTCTTTGTTCCATTTGTATAGAAATTTCTATTTTGACATACATTTATTTGAGAAATGATTTTAGTGAAAAGGTTAAGCAAGAGACATGGCTCACACTATAGACGGGAAATATAAGTACATTGAGCATTGCATTTGATAGGAACTTCAAAGAGTATGACTATGTAGATTAGAAGTCACGTGATTGCTCTGTGAAAAATTTTCTTGTTTGGCTGATTTGGCATCAAATGGCGATATAACATCTTATGACAGAGTAGAATGGCGCATTTCTAAAATGGTGACTAAAGTGGTGAAATCGCCAGTCTACGACTATGTCGCGCGGACCAATCAGATGATGAATCAATGGATGGGCGTCTTTTCCCATCCCGTGGACCAATCAGAGGATTAAGGCTCGTTTACACCCGGCAGAAGAATGTATAAGGATCACGTTACTACTAGATTTGGTCACATGGTCCTGGGTACATAAAAAGGTTATCAATGCTTACTTTACTTTTATATCTCCTCTAAGGCTCACACTTGATTTTCTTAACCCATCAAATATTTTTACAATCCGAAACTGAAAAATATTCAAAATAATACTACACCTTTTTAAGTTTCACCTCATGGTAATGGCTCAAGAAGTATCCCAAAAGTATGCCAATACAAAAGGATCCAGTATGATCATACGCTTGTATGAACAAGCTTCTCCAAATGTACTTAATGTTTCTATGAAAAGAAAAACAAATGTTAATTCCATACAGAAACACAAGTTAAATTAAAAGAGATGTAGGTCAGTGGTTACCAACTGCCACAGAAAACATTCAATATTTTAATAGCCAAAATAGAGAACTTTCAAGAAAAAATGAAAAATTGCATTGTTATCTCCGATTCTTTTATCTTCTAAATAACGTTGTCTAAAAAATTATTGTTGTTTAAAAATGTCTATTATCTGTTCTAAAAAGGAGCTACTGAATTGATTTTATTTCAGAACTGTAAGTTTTTTTGTTCCAGAACTTTAAAGTGACCTTTATGTGAAGTTTTAACATTTTATAATCTATTTAACATGTATCTAAATTTTTTACTTCCTACATAAAAGGGAAAATAAAGTTCCTTATGGTCATATGTAGATCTGCATATGCTCTATTCAATTTTATAATATCAAGGGATGTGTGAAAAATTTTTTATTTTCAATTTTTTAATTTAATTTTTCAAATTTTTAACAATTAAAGGGTTTTTCGAATGAAAAGTTTGGGAGCCATAGTATTAGATCATTCACATTGATGGATAAAAAGAATAGAAATTTGAGTATTTGGTTGCTTAAAATGTGATAAGTAAGCATATACTACCTATTTATATTTGAGAGAATACGATTCCATGGCAGCATCCAAAAATTAATATTTAACTCTATCTGTTTTACAGAGTTAAATAATTTTGCGAAGGAAAAATTCTATATAAAATATGTTATTTTCTTAAGCTTCAACTTTTTATCTAAAATTAGTTACATCTGATCATCAAGTGAAAACTCGTATTTTCGTTGGAATTTTTCTTTCTACATGGTAGTATTTATGATTAAATTTAATTTCATGAGCTTTATTTGAAAAATTAAAACAAAATCAGGAAACATTAAAGCTGTTAGTATCCTAAAATATATCATAAGTTTTGGGAAATATTTTCTTTCTCTTATTTCCAATAGCGGCCACTGAAATGAAGTTTAGAGGCCTACCACTTTTGGCTCCTTATGAATCGTTATGTTTGACTATGATAATTTCCTTTAAAAAAAAAAAATGTCGCCAAGATCGAGGAATGTGAACATGAAGCTAGCAGTTGCAAATTCTCACAAACACAGAATATTTTTGTGAAAACGAAACTTAAATCTATTAAATTAATAAAAGAAAATACTTAAAATTAAATCGATAAATTAATTCAAAACTAGAAGAAGCATGAAAATAACAAAAGAAATGTACCAATAGAAAAATAGCAAACGATGCTCAATAGAAATTTGAACAATGATATTTTCTTTTGTCGTAAAGGTTGCCAGAAAATCTGAATAAAGCTCAAATAAACGGCAAAATAAAAAGAATAAAGTATAGTGAGATGGTAATGGTGCAAAAAAGGCCTCCTTGGATAGATATAATACAGGCTTGTACTTGAGGCGGACTAGTTTTTAGATGCTCCTATTCTACCCTTGCCTAACCTCGAATGTAGGGTTCAACAGTAGCCTTGTGTGATGACGTCTCGAAAGGAGTAGCAGGTATCGAATGTCTGTCAGAATGTAAGTTTGCATGTGTTCATCTGATTCATAGTAGTGCTATTATAAAATATACTTTATACATATAGTGGCTCCCTAAATTGAATACACACCACGAAGACGTATCACGAGTCCAAACTCTAATAAATAATCACTTGAGCATAAATCTTATACGAATGGTAAAATATACCTTTAAAACATATTAAGCTGTACTAAAAATCAATTCGATAGATATTAGCCATAATATTTTTAAAAATAGGTTTTTCAATGTAAAAGTTACAAAATTATAGATCACAAAATTGAGAATACACCCAGCCAATTTTGGAAGAAACATAATATAAACGTAAAATGAAAATAAATTTTTTGCGCATTTTTTTACATGTAGAACAATTTATGAGCATAAAGGCATCGAATTAACAAAACAACTCTCCATCCAGTACACAACTCCATACAAGCACCGAAACTTTTCCATGCACAGAAGTAAGTTTTGTGTGATGTGGAAACGGCTTATTTTTAGGGTGCTGATGCCGCCAAAATCAGAAAGCATTTTTTAGCTAAGAAAGCAAATTCAATATTCCTCGAGGTGAAACGTTTCGATTGCTTCTGTGGAGTTGTACGGGAGAACTTGGAAATTTAGTTTTACTAATGAAATGGAAAAAATGAATATATTTAATTCTATTGAACAAAGTACCGAAAATTTAGATTTAGAGTTAAATTTTTGTGTCTAGATAACGTCTCCACAAAGAGAGAAGAGGTACGGAGCGATCCTAGGTTTTTTGCAATCCTAGGTTGGTAGGTAGCTGAATTTACGTCTTACTGGAGCAAAACAACAGGTTATTGTGATTCTTGTAGAAAAAGTGCTTAAAATTCATGATATTCGTATCATAGAAAGCAAGAACGATTCTATGAAACAAATGGGCAAAAATATTCAAAAAGCAGCACAAATTCTTGTTAGTCCAGTGCCTCCATGCTCAGAAAATGTTCTACATGCAAAAACACATGTTAAATTTTTTTTATATTTTACGTTTATATTGTATTTTTTGACAATATTGGCTGGGTGTATACTCAATTTTGTGACCTAGAATTTTGTAACTTTGACATTTAAAACCAATTTTCAAAACCATTATAGTTCATATGGAATCCTTTTTCATCTTAATATGTTTTAAGATGTATTTTACCATTCCTATAAAAATTATGCTCAAATTATTATTTATTACAGAGTTTTTGGGCTTTTAAAGATGACTTCCTGATATATTTTCAATTTTGGAATCGTCCACCTCACATTTCTAACCATTTGCATGAATTTCATTCTATGAAAGTATCTGGATTTTTGTGTAGGTAGATGGAGTAGTATACGTGAATTTATTTCTAGTAATATGCATACATTGATCTTTTAAAAAGCTATTTTATAAATTTGATCGGTAAATTTGTATTAAAGTACAGATTTTGGTCTATCTATCCGCTTCCTATTTGAGAACGACTTAAGAACCGATTAGAAGGTTTTTATGTAAAGCTAAATACAAAAGGCATTTGTATTTTGGTAACTTTTTCGAAACTCTTATGGCGCAACTTGGCATATTATTCGCATGCGATTTCAGTATGTTGCTTAAATAAAAATTAACGCCAAACATCGCTATATCGGAGATAAATCAAATTTGTTCGGAACCAGAATATTTTCTTTCACTGTAATTTGTTTATGTTTACACTATAAAACCCTCTCAGAGACTACAGAATTACAATAAAAAAGAATGTTACTTATACTTACGAAGTTATTGACAATTACAAATTACTTACACAAAACTCAAGAAGTAGTATGATGGTGATGGAGGTAAATCATTCATCAGTGTAACCATGGCGATGGCAATACTGCTACCTAATATAAGTGCAACACTTACGAAAATTCCAAATGATATTGACCTGGATTGGGGAATAGTAATATTAATGCATATATTTTACTGCATACTATGTAATAAAATCATATGAACTCTTATTTTTATTAACTCTTTAGGTAATGATTACAGATCCCCCGGGGATTTATATTTTTATGAATTTTTTAATACCTGTATGTTTTTACCTTGCTAGCTGTCAAATTTTGGAAATTTTTTTTTTTTTTTTAATTTATCCTTACTGCCTCGAGCAAAAATACTTATAACCACTCGTCTAAATAGCATTTCATATTTAATTTTACACAATCATTATAATAGTACTACAACATCTATATAGATATTGTAGTACTATTAGAATGATTGTATAAATTAGAATGATTGTATAAATTAGATTGTACTATTAGAATGATTATATAAATAAGAATGGAGTGTTTGTTTGTACATTGAATATTTTCGACCCATTTCAAGTTTTCTATCCGTTTTGGGTCCTTCTGATGCAAAATCCGTCATTTGCGTGTTTGGTGTCTGTCTGTCTGTCCATCTATCTGTATGTGTGTGCCCGCACTACGTCCGAACAGTTGAATACATTTTCATGAAACTTTGCATACCGTGAGTACTTACATTAATTTAGTGACTGAACTTGGTTGTGTAAGTCCGTCCGTCTTCCCGTTCTATGTCTGATTTTGTGTTTGTACAAGTATCACGTCAAATTTATTCAACACATTTTATTGCAATGTTCTATATTTGATAAACAATATTTTAGTTCAGTGAATACGGTATTTAAAATTCCTTTTCTCTCATATTTAGGCAAGTTTCAAGCTAAAATATTTGACTATATTTAAAACAACCGTAATTTGGTAGTTTTAGAGAAACTGGAATGTCTATTGAGCATTGCAATTACTTGGATTGTTTTACAAGTGCTGCTGAAAAATCAATTATTTTTCATAAAACTATTTTTGTGGAATTTAAATTCTAATACTTGAACCATATTCTTTCGTTACGAAATATAAAAGATTCTGAATATTTGGGACAGACGATAAAGAGAATAAAACATTATAAATGAAATATGCAGAACAAGGCCTTTTAAAATAGCACTGGTAGCTAACATGGCAACCTTGATATTTTAAAATTTGTATCCGTTAAATTCCACGAATCTATTTTATAGTGAAAAAACAGATACAGTCGTTACTTTTCGTTCGAAGCTTTTTTAAATCTGTTTTAAGATGTATTTCCGGATTTTCAATTTCATGTTTTTCGTTCAATAAGTGTAATCAAGGTAAGTAATGGTTTAATTACTTTTAAAAACATTTTTAATCATTGTATGATAATTTTGGGAAACGCTTTTGTTTTTAAAAGACATACAAGGCATTTATATGCATACTCTGAACTATTCTATGCATTCTGGATAACATTGGCACACTTTAGAGACTTTTCTTTCTTACTAGGAATTTAAATTTTACAAAAAGTAAAATATTAAATATGACATTTATTTACATTTATGAAATAAGGTGGAAGTTAGTTAACTAATTCAACCCGAGTAACGCCAGGTAATTCTGCTAGTTTATTATAAACATGAATATTAAAATACGAGTTGGAATAATAAATAAAAAAAATCAATTGGTTTCACTTACTTCCCGAGTATGAACAGTAAAATTGCTCCCACAAGCATCATGTGAAACAGACAGCATATTAACCATGTATGCGGTAGACACTGAAACATTTGCAACACCAATTGAGCATTGGACGAGGTGCATGATTTATATATGTTTACAAACAGAACATTAAGGACAAACAGAACAACAAAACTTAATGCGCATTAAAGTCAAACCGCACACTGGTCGGACATGGGATACGAACATCCGACATGCACATGTGTATCCGGTTTCTGTGTATAAAATATTGCGATACGCATGCGTATTCTGCCTTTTTGTGTCACTAGATCAATGCTATCGACCTTCTAATGAAAAGGACGGAGATGTGCGCGCAGTTTCATGCTATTTCTTCCGGTCGCTCGGTTTGAAGATCTGTCATGTGGTTGTGGGAAAAAGCATGTATCCTTTTGTGGGGCAAATTGTTGATTGTTTAATGTATAATTATCCATAGTGATTAAAAGCACTATAGTGCGCTTCGTTAGCCAATCGGCCCAACTTGATTCGTAAGCCCACGTGACTTTCCCTTCTGAGATCTTACGATTGCGACTCCGCCCACATGCTCTGCCTATTTCATTAGAACGTCGATGACCGATGCACAACTTGCACTTATGAAACAACTATTTTAACTGTTTCTAGTGCTAAGGCGTTTCAGCGTTTAGTATTATGGAGTTAGTTCTGATATTAAAACGACATCAAAACGCATCTACACGATCTCTAAACCTCTCTAAATCAATAAATTAGAAATATGCATAATTATACTTGTGGAAATATTAGTATTATTACGGTCGCTAGTTGTGCTCGTATATAGGGGAAGTCACTTTCCCAAGTAGCACAGCCACGTGTTTAAGATGTGTTAACGATAATAGAAAGATATATGGGTACGCGAAGCGAATAAGACGCTCAGAAGTTTACCTTTTTCTCCCTATCATATTTACGCTGGTTGCAGCGCGAATGATACAAATAGCCCAATTAGTAAACAGCAGAGAAGCTGCATTGAACGTTATCTTAATAGTTTGACCTTGATAGGTAAATAAACGATGTATTTGCGATTTCTTTAGGGTTTTTTGCGACGATGTTATGCGTTTACAGTCCGTGGAAGCCACGGGCTGTAAACGTAATTATTGCTACTTTTAGTGTTACATAAAACATAATTATTGCTACTTTTTTGTGTTACTACGACATGTATGAGACAGCTGCTCTTTTTGTGACGTAAAAACCACTTCTTGTGCTAGTTGGGTTATGACCACCCTTTATTTTATATAATGTTCAGCGAGTTACTTGCAGGAAAACTAAATCTACTTACTGTATCCTCTGTGGGCCAGAAATTGTTGACAGCAAGTGCATTCATCCACCATCGTTGTTGACAGTTCTCGATGGTAGGCGTAACCACGTCGGCCCAGAGGGGTCCGTTGCCCACCAAGGGCAGGCACAATACAAAGCAAATGATCATACCCTGTGACAATGTGAATCTGTAAAGAATCGAGTCAGTTATCCCAAATGTGAGCTTTGCATAAGATTTTGTGTTTTACAGAAAGTGATTTTGATATCGATAAAAATAATTTTTCTAATCTATTTCCGGCTTAAAGTGTTTTCTGATAGACAAAGTTGCACTGTCTATAGCGCGTCATGTTAAAGTACCATTATAATTTAATAAATTTTAAATATAAAAGTACAAGAAATTTATATGTACATACCCATTTCTAATCGTAGGTACTTATGAGCAAGATAAGTTGACAGGCAGTTGAATTTACATCGCACTGGAGCAATATAATGGCTATTGGCGACGGCCTGGGATTAATCCCAAAACGAAAGATCAGAGGACAACGCCTCGTAGTTTTGAACCACGGTCAGAGGACGAAGTCAACACCCGAGATGGCACCCCACTCTCCAAACTTCCACACCATGGCAACGTGATAACATTTGAGGCCACAATTAACGTGCCTCAGATGTAGTCTTTGATTGTATCGTTTGGAACTCAACCCGGCGGTTGCTAATCCGCGATTCTACCAACTGTGCTACATCGCGGCTCATATTGAAGGGAAAATCTGACTAAGTAATCAAACACCTGTACTACTTAAGCGTTTGCCTCCCCCGAGTATCTACGTTCTTGCATTCAGAATATAATTTTGTATTTACAAAAGGATCATCCTAAAACATAGTAACACTTTACATCGTAGAACTGATAATATTCTATCACTAACTTTTTTAGGGATAGTCTCGATAAACTACAGTTCCTCGTGAAAACCTGATCGTGTGACTGCCGTATTTTTTGATTGGGTATAATTAAGCTTCCTATACATAGGTACAGCAAAAAACACAATTCCAATACTTAAAACCGGCTCTCTTTATTTGCTCTTTTTGTACTTCTTACAGGAGGCGTTATTGGAGCACATGAGTTGTATATACGCTGCAGTGTTAATCATTTGCATATCCTCCATAATCTACGCATCATGCAACTTCAAAGGCTATTGGATGCTTCCTCCATGGTGTTACATTTTCAATGACCGGCAGTGTATAAAAATAAAATTTATCAAAAAGGCCCTTAACTAAGCGATTTGCTATCATAATAAGTGCATTTGAAACACTAGATTTTCTCAACAGACATCTATTTGAAACAACTGAAGTAATAATGAATTTTTATTAGTTTAAAAATTATTGATTTTAATTATCCACCATGATTATATCAAGGCATGTGCATTTACAACAAATACAACAATTTGAATATTTTCAAAAATACTACCTTGTGAACCACTTTAATATGAACTTCGGAATAAAAATAATATCTCTTTCAACGTTTTTCCACCAAAATCGATAAGAAATTTGCAAACCTCTGAAAAAAAGTAAATTTTTTTAAAAGCTCAATTTTTGTGATTAGATATACGTTTTATTACATGCAATCTTCAATCATCCCTTTGTTGTGAAATTATGATTTGGTACAATTTGTTTATCATAAAAGATATCAATCATTACTTTGGCAGGGTTAACATTGTTATATTTCAAGAAATGGGACACTGAACTATTGAGCAAATCGATGAACTACTTACGCAATTAAAATGAGAGTATCAGCTCCAACTGATCCGTTAGCAAATATACTAAACCACCAATCCTTCATGAATTGAAAGAAATAGAAAGCACTTTCTATAAAGCAAAATAAGTTTTACAGATTAAGGTTTATGTCACAAAGAAGACAATTTTAAATCACTGAACTACTAGAAAATGAATTAATTTCAGAAATATTTATGCTATATATACCAGATATACAGTTTTGAAAATATCTGGACAAATTGTAAGGGGTGGTAGAGAGACCTACAATAAACATTTTTGTCGAAGAATGTGTCCGTAAATGCCGCGATTAGGTGATCGATAACATCGTTTTTGTGGCGTAAGGCATCATTCCCCGCTTGGATTTCCAACGGCGAATTCATGTAGCGATGCATGCCGTTGAAAATTCGAGCGGGGAATGACGCCTAACGCCAAAAAACTAACTTTGATGTTTACTTAAACAGTACCCTCTGCCACCTAAACGCAGTATTTCCGAACACACATTCTTAAATGTTTATTTTGGGCCCCTGTATCACCCTTTAGAATTGGAACAGATGTTTTCGAAACATCTGTATTTTCTGTATATTGCTCATGAAGAACAGCCTGCATCGATGTATTGATTTTTATTTAGAGTCGAATGTATGAGGAATAAAATACACTCAGTGACAAAAGCTTAATCGAAACACTGAAGCCAGTGATAGATCGGAATGAAACTTGGCATATATGGTGTATCTGAAGAAAAATACTAAAGAAATTATTACTATATCAAATCTATAAGACTCATTGTAGAATTACATCAGAAAGGTAAAAATTAGTAAGTGGTCCGTCGGCCAATATACGGCGAGGCATGGAATCAAATGGAGTTCTTACAAAGTTCTGTGACAAATTATGCCAAGAATTCTGCAGGGGATGCAATTGACAGCCTAGCATATTCCAGATATGCTTAATAGGAGACAGATCTGGGGATTTCTCCGGCCAAGGAAGGATTTCAATACCACGAGGACACTTCTGAAAATAACAAGCTGTGTGTGGTAATGCTGAGAATATAGATAAAACCTGAACCCACATTCAAAAAATATCTATTCAAAATCGACAGATGATCAGCTGTTTTTCATGTATGTTTGTAATCCTCTCAAATAGTTAAAAGAACGCAAACTAAATATTTCTAATACAAACCAAACTTATAACGAAGCAATTGAATTTTTAAAATAATATTGATACTTACTGTACTTTAAGAAGTGGAAGTCTAATGGAGTAGCGTATGTCCACACAACAATGTAAAAGCAAATGGACAAGAACTTCATGCCACGAATGCTGCTTATCTTGGGAGAGTCGGTGGGGGTTAAACACATCAATTTACGGGCATTTCTGGGAAAGGAGAATGTAGTGGCGCACTTAACCCAACAACCTGAAAGCCATGAGCATGCGAATGAATCAAATAAAAATGTTTAAATACACATCAAATGAATATGTAGAAAATAATTTCTAAAAAAGATTTGTGGCCATTCATACTTTCAGTGGCATGGGAGTGATAATTAAATCCTAAATTTATAAAACAATGAAGAGCTTGTCTTCCTTTCTTGCATTTTAATCTAACATTACATGGTCCTCCCGCGAGAAGAGTTGGATCACGTGGTTTTGAATGAGTCTATTAATTGAATTAGGGAATTGGTGGAAAACGTAAACAAATCATTTCCTCAATTGGCTTCTTTAGCGCTGATTCTAACTCGGAATTTATCATTCGATTTTAAAGTTGTCGAGGGACAAATCATCTATGTGATCGTCGCTCATGTTTCTTTGGCTTCTGCGTATGGCAGCCCTTATCCGAGACAACCTTTCACACCTATTCAGAAATCAACCTACCCAAGGTCAGCCGCCTTCTCGCGGGAGAGCCGCACTATATCGGTACTTTCTCCTGTAACAGTCGATTTGTATTAAAGAGTAGGAGATTTTCAACCGGCGGGCGTTACGGTGAAGGAATCGTGTAGGATTTATTTCAATGGTTTAATTTTGAACTTTTGACAAGTGCGTTGACAAATAATTACAAGTAATATCCGTATAAATAATTGTGAGTGTCATTTTCTTATTATGAAGTATCACATATAAAATGTTTCAAAAAGATTTTTTAAAAAGCCACTTTGAAGCAAAAAGGGTAGGCATAATTAATATTACTTTTTTATAAATCAAATCAAAATTATACCATTTTTTGGAAGATCGGAAAAGGATATGTTTTTCTTGCGTTCCGCAGGGGGAATTATTTATGTGTGCAATGGATTAAAAAGGTTCAAAATCTCTGATATAAGGAAAGCAAATCGTGATTAAAATCCAAAGTAGTAAAGATCGATAGAAAATTAAAAGACGAAAACACAAGAAAGCAAAATTCAATACAAAAACGCTATTACTAGTGCAATAAAGTCTCATTGATTCATTTAGACAATTTTTATTCAATAACTAGCAGAATTCCCCGGCGATGCTCGAGTTGAATTGGTTAAATGTTGATTCTATTTCATAGAAAAATGCAAGCATCATTTAAGTGTACAGAAAATATTTTTTAACATCATTTAACTTTTTCATAGTTTCTATAATTTACTTCGGAGGCAAATATGTATACATAATATATCCATCCATATAATCCATTTCATATTCATCACACTCTTACTGTAAGACAAACTACAAAAGCTTTTCCTGAGATGACTTCTTCAGAAGTCGATTTTGAGTTTTGGAGTAATTACGAATGCCAATTAAGTTCATTTTCAGTAAAATGAGGAATTTTCAGCGTATAGTCTTGCACTCAGTTTTCCTATCGATATTTATTTTTTGTGGTACCCTTGCACCATGGATTCGATGTTTTCGAATTACATTATCAGTGTGAGAGGATGGCAAATTAAACTATTACGGCATTCGTGGTTAATTTATTTTGAAGCACACATTTTTTTTTGAAAATTCTATTCAGCCGCACCTGGAATAACTGAGCTTGTTTTTAAAACAAATGTCATCAGTAAAACAAAAGCAAACTCACACACAATCGATTCCATTTTTTACAAAATCACTGCTTTCAATGAATGTTTCACAGGTACCTAGTTCTATACGAACAATTTCAACTTCAAGTAAGCAACCTCGACCTTCTGCCACTTAAGACAAAAAATTTGTATTTTTCAAGTCCTAGTTTACATACTTCCTTACTATATTATTCAAAGATCAGCAAAGTCTTACTTAAAATTCGTTTTCCTCCAACAGAAAAATTTAGCTTTAAAATGAATCCTTAAGGTATTTTTTTCAATTGAGATTCTGTTTCTATATGGAAACCACGTACCTATTTAGAATGATAGATGTAGTTATTTGACTATGGAGTACAGCTTTCAATAATACCCATGAAACACGAAAAACAAATCTAAATTAAATTGATCTTAATCGTCTTGAATGAAAATATGTCAAAATTTAGAAATATCTTTGAACTACAACGTATGGCTACCCGTTTTGATTTACGTAAAATATCTTATTTTAGAATAACTTTATTTTAACTTTACCAGTCATTTTAAAATAAGAAGTTATACACTTTACTTAAAAAGGTTTCCATTTATTTTTATGAAACAGAATTCTACAAGCTATAACGTATTTAACCAAAGACTTCGTCGAAATATACATATACCAGCAAGATATTACCCATGTCTAGTAGTATTTGGCAGAAAATAAAATAATTAATTACAATTTAACTCCTAAATAATGTATCTGTAATATGGAAAGTAAAGGAACATATAAATACAAACAAACGAAATTCTGGTCATTGAAAAATGTAGAATTCTGAAAAACGAAAGATCTGAGCAAGCGTATCGAATTTCGACGTCATGAGAATATTCTGAAATAAAGAAATTCGAAAAAGATGCTTGAAAAATATTGGTTAAAGATGTCGAATCTAGGGCATGTTTGTCGCCAAGCAATTTTTGTCACCAAATCAAGATGGCGTCCAAAGCCATACTGACTTTGGACGCCATCACAATTTCGTTAAAAAAAAACGGGCTTTCCTTCGTAAGAAACAACCTTTTGTATAGGGTTGCCATAAAGCTGGATCAAAACACCAAGGTTACCATGTTTGGCAATAAATCGCTAGTGCCCCGGTTTCGACATCTACACCAAATATTGATAGACAATAATGAATTATTTACAAAAAGAACACAAATTTACAAAACTTAAAAATGCTCAAATATGACCGCAACATTTCTGTCTGTTAAAAATAACCTGCGTTGAAGGGATTTTGTAAAGACTATTGGACTAATAAAATTTGTTTGTTGTAGATATAATTAGCTGAAAACTATACTGTCTACAGAATTTTACCTCTGATGTGTACACTTATTACATAATTCTGCATTGAAAAGACTGCATTGCAAAGACTATTGGACTAATAAAATTGATTGGTAGTGGATATAACTAACTGAAAACTAAACTGACTGTAGACCTTCATCTCTGGTGTATACACTTATTATTACAGATTATGCTATTCAAGAAATTTTCTACAATCATAGCTATATGTTGTAGATTGCGAGCTCAATATTTGGCTTATTTCCACAGCCTTATGCTAATTTTAGAAATGTAAATGTGATAAGTTAAAAGAGATGCATTAAGAAGAAAGAGTACCTTTGTTTTCCAGAACAGAATCGACATTCATATTGGGGTTTTTGAAACGGAGCACTATATCTGTCATGGTTCCAATGAAAACAAGCATAGCAAGCAGTCCAATTCCAGATCTGAAAAACAGTCAAGTCTATGTGTCTGAAAAGTTATGAAAAATAATTTAAATCCGCAGAGCTGTTTGTCATTTGTATCAGCGGATCCCGAAATTTCGAAAATATAGCCTGAAAAAAATTGAACATTCGCCACAACCTTAAAAACTTTTATTGGATTTTGACATAAAATCACAGGAATTCTCCTCAATATGATAGATCATAAAACAGGTGGAATTGTCACTTGACTGTCCCACTTAATATATGTACGGATCACGTGACCTGACCATAAGCCATAGGACAAATGCCTTCTAAAATTTTAGACTTTGGAAACTTAGTGGAAAATAATTAGAAAACTCTTAGCGTATCTAATATGATTAGATGCTAATATGATTATCTAACAGAAACCCCACAAAACGTTACATTAATAATAACGAAAAACTGATAGGATATTATTTTTAAGTTTTGAAAGTCATTGCGACATTTGGACGCATTACACCCCCAGTTACATTGCACAATACATAGTTTAACTACCTTTTAATGACGAAATGGAAGCATATTATTTCTACATTAAAGCTATTAATCTTGTCCAGTGCAGTATAAACTGCTGCCTACTGATCATTACTTCGCTACCTTTAAGAGATTTGTTTCTAAAATAACTTTTTGTAAAAATTCTGTCATTGTTGTTTTGTTTTAACTTACCCGATCTATATACATGCAATACTTTTGTGATGCATGAGAAAAATTAAAAATAAAGACTAAAATAAAATTCACATGAAATGGTTTCCATATAAATAGGGAAATTGAACAAAGCATAAGCATATAAACGCAGTCTCCAGCTAATTTTAATTGAAACTGGTATTATAATTATTTGATATTTTTTTAACAAATCAACGTTCGTTTTCAAATCAGATCATAGTTATATTTAGAGGGAAAACTTTCGGAAAACAATCACCGTAAGCGATATTTTTCAGCATCTTGAAAAACATTCCTCGGTCACTTTGTTTTACGAGCTGTAGACTTTCAAATATTTCTTTCACTAGATGAATCCATATAGATAAGTAGACTGAGCATTGCTATTAAGAGGAGCTTCAAAAAGTTGTGACCAACATCACTAGTAGTCACGTGGTTTCTCTTTGGGAAAATTGAATTTGTTGCCGATTTGGTATCTTATCACGACGTTTGGTGATATAACATCTCACGACAGGGTAGACGCGTGAATGCACATTTCTACAGAGGGGCGGCAAAAATGGTGAAATTGCTAATGTCTACTACTATGTTGCGCGGACCAATCAGATGACGAATCAATGGATGGGAGTCTTCTCCCATCCTTTGGACCAATCAGGTTATGAAGGTTCGTTTCCACATAGCATACGAGAGTAATCTTAGGGTCATATTACTATTAGTTTTGGTTACATGATCCTGGCCACATAAAAGGGTTACCATTGCTCACTCTGCTTTTATATTTCCTCTATGGTTGTTTCATTCGTGTCAAAGAACACTTGCAACTTAAGATAAGCATTCTCGTCCAGATTATTTACATGGTAGAATTTCTTGAGAAAGACTGGTAAAGCGAGCATGATTAATTAGTCTTGTAAACGATAAAAGAAGTTCTGATGTTTTGTTTTTAGAATATTAAATAGCAGCCGTTTGGCATTCATTCTTGTAATTTAACGCTATGGGCCAATTCGATTTTTGTTGCTGTTGTGTATTTAATTCTTAATATTTTACTTAAAATAAACGTCAATTTCTACAACGATAGTCTTATTGAATTTAGAAGTACAACCCATAAAGCCGACGTGACAGACATTTCGTGCTCAAATTTTATAATTTTCCTTTCTGGAAAAGAATATCTAAAAAAACTTACAATATTACAGTATGTTCCGTTCTGTATTCTGTTTCCTGCTTTGTTTCGCATCTCACAACTGATGTAGAGAGTTTAACCTTAGAAAACACTAGAAAAGATTTAAAGAGTAAGATGTAGAATTTGCATATAGAAATCATATCAAAATATTTCCTACAAGATAGATTAAAATTTTATATCGCATTAACATGCATGTGTTTTTTCAACGGAGAATATTTCTCTAATCTATTACCTTTAAGAAACGGAGAGAGAGAATATCTAGTAATGAAAAAATTATTTTAAATTGCTACACATAGCATACATTGAGATTGGTTCTTGGGGCAATAAAACAATTTGAATAAATTACTATAAAAAGTTGAAAAGATAATTTGTTAAAAATTGAGATGAAAAGTTAATAAGCATGAGAGCATAAAAATTATTCAATAAGTACATATCTATGATTTCAATAACAACTTATTCCAACATACAAATTCCACTCCCTTAAACTTGAAGATATCTTTAATGGTTGCATTTAGATACTACTTTGTGATATCTGACATCATAGCATTTTCTCTTTCCAAAATAACGTGCTCCTGTGATTTCTATGAAAATATGATTCTAACACTTTCTGGTTCAAATATGTTCACCAATGATACTAGAAAGGGTAACGAGGTTTAAATTTATATATATATATATATATATATATATATATATATATATATATATATATATATATATATATATATATATATATATATATATATATATATATATATATATATATATATATAAGCATTTACGAAGATATTAGACAAGAGCCTACATAGGCTCTTACATTTTTTGGACCAATTGTTTCGCGGTTGTTGCGATGACTTTTCCGAATACGTTGTAACTGTCAGACTTTGTATGAATCTAAGAGGAAATTAGTTCTTTACTTTCGTCAATATTCCTCAAAATTAGTTATAATCCACCGATTTCAACGTACACGCGACACTTTTCTAATCATTCCTTTGCACAAAATCTACTGGTATCCACACGTATTGAAGAGTCCGAATGCTGAAACATCTTTTCATCCAAATAAGTTATTACGAATTTCCAATGATGTCTTTTAAATTGTTGTCCTCAATTATAGCAATATTTATAGTGCATCTCAAGAGTTAGACCCTAAAACGGTTTTGCCCTTCAAGGTACATAATGAGCATAATAATTACAACAAAATTGCTGAGGAAAGATTTTCATCTGCAATAGATGCATTTATAAATTGTAATTCCTGAATTATAATTAAATATGTGATTTAAACAAGAAATTGAAAACACGTCCCGAAAGAAGTCACAATTTAAGTTTTGACTATCATGTGAAAAGTATTTGTTGGTGTCATTGTTGCGTCTGATTTCATAGACACTGTTTACCACAGAAGAAATCAAATTTTACAATATCTCTGGCAATATTTCGTATCATTTCTTTCTGGGGATATTTTCCAAATGCTCTCTGTCTATGTGCGTATGGGACGTCTCGATGTAACTAGATATGTCCCATATGTGACGGCTTAACTAACTTTTTGAATGGAAAAGAAAGCGACGGATATGTCCAAAAATTTAGGATAAACGTACTTGAAGGAAAGACAGCTTAAGTTCAAAAAAGGTTTCTGACTAACAAAAAACAATTAAATATACCGGTCATTTTCATGACTAAAGTGTGTGTGATCATCCCATATGTAACAGTGGAATGCCCCACATGTGCTTCTACGCCACTTCCAAGAGTTCAAACTAATTTGTTGTTTTAAGGATGGTTCTATGGTTCTGAGCCATTTTGCGATAAACTAATGTGTGTCACACTCTCTTATCCTTAAGTGTGAATGGTATTTGAAGAAATTATAAGCCTGAATTCCCTTTTGAAATCTCGTGAGGAACTTTTCTCGAAAGTTGGGCAAACTCAAGACTTTTTTGTATTAAGAGATGGAATGTAACCTTCCAAGTGGATTTTTTTGCCTTCTAATCATCGCCCTTTGTTAAAGTTCTATAAGTACACTTTGATCTATGTAATTCTGTCCTTATTTCTAATGCGGTCACCCTGTTTGAATAACTCCCATACTACAGTTACTACTATCTCTTACTATATCTACAATTACCTCTTAGCGTTCGACATTTTGATGAAGCACTTGTATTAAAGTTTATACTAATAACACATGACGCCCGTTTTCGTAGTTCTGCAGTTAAAGAAATTGCTTGAATTGTGTCTACTTTGAGACTTGGAAATAAAAAAAATCATCGTCAGTTTTACCCACATTTAATAATTTTTTAATTATTTTTATATTCACATATCTTCTATCTTGATATGTGTTGAATTTAATACATTTATTACATCTGCAATTTCAATGTTAAAATTCTGAAATGTCTGAACTTTTGAGATTCACAAAAGATAATTGTTGATTGTAATAGTTGTTGAAGTAGAAATGACTTTTTTTCACAGTTGAAGGCATTGTAACTTCCATTTAGATGTTCATTTTCTAGTATATATTGATATTCTACACTGATGATAATTTAAATTGAGAATCGCCGATTTTATGTGTAACATACTTGAGTTATAAATACATATACCAATATTACTGAGATTTATAGTATAAGGAGAGGTCTTTGTGAATTTGAAAAGGAGTCTACAATGAAAGTCTTTTCGCAATTGATCTACATATTAAACCAGCATTCCGATTTCTTCACAAAGTAAACACAAGTATATCCTTTTCCCAATTCATTAAGACTGAAAGGCCAAACCTTTGTATCTTGTATCACTTAGTTTGTTTTAAAATTACTTGAGGTAAAAAGGACCGTATCATCGTCCGGGAATATATATGCAGATACAAAAGAGCAGATGTTGCCTTAGGTACTTTATGCTAATGCATGCGTGATCAGGATACATAATTAAGAGTTTAACGGTTTACAAAGCCACGTGACTCCTGTTTTGTACCGATATTCAATGCCATTTTCTATGCGTTTTAACAAATTATGAATAGCCCTCGTGTAACAAAAATGACAGTAGAATGACATCTGCACAGATTATGCTGCTTAAAGTCCAACATCACGCCCATGTTTGTGACTTAGAAAGTGGTTTTATCCTTCACATAGCCTGGATTATTGAGACAAGGGACGTATAACGTATTCTAAATTATTCAAAAATATTTCGTAGGTGAAAGTTTGTGCATGATTATTGTGAATTCTGTTAGACCTTTCTGCTTGCTCATGACAGTTGTTTGAAATTGTTTAGTAATTCCTTCCTTCAAGTGGCTCAGTGGGTTTGTCGGCTGCGCCAGAAACCTGTGACTTATAGGCGGCGCATGTTCAATTCATGTACCCTACACTGAGTGTGTTTACCACTTTCTTTCCACCACAAAACTTTTCTTATTATGCGTATGTTCGTTACTTCGCGATGTCTGAGTACAAAGTTAAGCTTATTACCAGCCCCTCCCTCAGACATCCTGAATTGCATTGGAGCCGTACACGAAGGCATTTTTAAGGACTCATCTGCCATTTCCCAAAAACTTTTTTGCACAAACTCAATGACTTAATGCAATTTGTTTTTTTTTACACTGGGATAAGAAAGAAGACAATGTCTGTCGTGTTTGGAATACCTAGACCAAATAAGGACCTTGCCTCCTAAAAAACCCAATCAACTATCTTCGTTCACCTGGAATTCTCCGACTACCCATTTGGTAAACGGGGGCTGCTGTAGCCCGGCTAGAAGAGTAGCGGATTAACAACCGGAGGACTGCGAGTTTGAAACTCAATCTAACCAAAGAACGTCGTGAACGTGATGCACGTTAAATCTGTCGTGGCCTTAAATGTCCTCACGTTGGTGTGGTGTGGAAGCTGTAGAGTTTGGTGCCTGCTCAGATGTTGACCTCTCTGACTGTGGTCAAACTACGAGGAGTTGTTCCAGAATCTTTTCCTTCGGGATTGATCCCGGACCGTCTCCAATAGCTCGTTGTGTTGCTCCAGTGAGACGTTAATCCAACTACCTATCTGCCTAATTTTCACCTGGAATTCACCGACTATCCATTTAGTAAACGTTGTTTTGTACTGCAGATGAATAAAATTAAGATCAAATGAAATAATTTGCTTCCTGTATACAAGTTGTTTTAACTAAACTTTTCAGTACTTCAAGCGAAGTTAATCATATACAAACACTTTTGCAATCTCTCTCAAGTCAAGAAATTATATTATCTTCAACAAAAATGTGTGACTTTAACTCCAATGACCTATTGGGCTTGTTTTTGTCGCTCTACTGACATTGCTACACAAGGGCGAAAGAGAACAGTGAAGATGTATCTGAAAATGTACTTTAGGCGTAATTATCGCTAATTTTAGCTTTCCAATCAGGCTGAAACGTTATAACAGCTCTTAGAATCTTGACATACTTTTTAGGTTATACCTTTAGATTTCAACGGAGTACATTTTTTTCATGCAGAAATAAGTAAGGAAATTTAAGTCAGAAAATTTAAAGTGTTAAGGATAGATGAAACTAAAGATTGCGTAAATGAAAACATGTTCAAATAATTAACGTACATTTTAAAATCCTACATAAAATGACCTTGAGATATATTCTTTTAATCTTATATTGTTTCCTGTTGAAGTAAAAGTTCATTGCATTTATGTTAAGATTATTTAATGTAACTATTTAGCTTTAAATTTAAAATTAAAATGTTTAGTAAAATCGATAAGACTAGTGTCCTTTGCTTAAAAGTACCTTTGGATAAAAATATTTTCACGTAATAAACCGTACCAGCTTGCACTGTTGTAGATCTTAATGGAACGTTCTGGTCTAGATGACAGATCAATAAAGATTTGGATGATGGGAAATCACTGTTTTCGAATGCATGCAATTTAAGTAGTAGTTTTCTTAGTTTATCACTGAAAACTTGTGAACATTCTATTTTATATGAATTATCTGCAAGAAATCTGATGAGTAATTCGAAGGACATAGATTGAGCTTTACTTCTTAAAGGAAATTAAAGAATATTCGACAAAAAAAATAATAGAGATAAAATCAAAATTATTAATAAAACATGATTTAATACACTGCTGGCCACCGTAAATGCAACACCCTGAAGGAAGCATGCAAATAATATGAAATTTACAACATGCATTAGCGGAGGTGAGATATGCAAATGATTAGAATTTCAGCGCAGACGCACATCACGCGCGCCTGTGGCGCCACTTCAAAGCGCTATTTAAGGCTTGGAGATTTCGACGATTTCAAGTACGGTAATTGTGTTTTTCTAGTGGTTTTTTCAAAAAAACGATCAATTATGCCTCGTAGAAAACAGCGATCATCTTTTGATCAAGTATCCGAGTTCGACAGAGGAAGGATAGTGGCCTACCGAGATTGTGGATTATCTTTCAGGGAAATCGGTAGTCGTGTTGGACGAAACCAAACAACTGTAATGCGGATATGTGATCATTGGATGCAGGAGGGTACGACGGACCGACGTGTTCGATCGCATCCACCTCAGTGCACCACTTCACGTGATGACAGGCATATTGTGCGTATGGCAGTGACGGATCGCTCAGCCACATCACGAACCATAGCACAGCACATTCAGTCTGTACCGCATCATCCAGTGTCTGCGCGTACCATTCGACGCCGTTTACAGCAGAGTGGTCTATCCGTAAGACGTCCATTGCTTCGTCTACCCTTGACGCAGAACCACAGACGTTTCCGCCGCCAATGGTGCGATGAAAGAAGGATGTGGACGGCAGAATGGAATGAAATTGTCTTTACTGACGAGTCACGCTTCTGTCTGCAACACCACGATGGTCGGATTCGAGTCTGGAGACACCGTGGAGAGAGGATGCTGAACAGCTGCGTTATGCACCGCCACACTGGTCCTGCACCGGATATTATGGTATGGGGCGGTATTGGATATCACTCTCGCACTCCTCTAGTACGCATTGCCGGTACTTTAAACAGCCAGCGCTACATCTCCGAGGTGTTGGAGCCAGTTGTCCTTCCTTACCTTCAGGGCTTGCCCACAGCCATATTTCAACAGGATAATGCGCGACCACACGTGGCACGCATTGTCCAAGGGTTCTTCGTCAATCGCCAGATTGAATTGCTTCCCTGGCCAGCTCACTCTCCGGATCTTTCGCCGATAGAAAACATGTGGTCCATGGTTGCTCAACGATTGACCCAGAATACATCCCCAGCTGCCACACCAGATCAACTTTGGCAACGTGTGGAAGCTGCTTGGTCTGCTGTACCCCAAGAACACATCCAAAGTCTCTTTGAATCAATGCCGAGGCGTGTGGCAGCGGTGATCTCCAAGAATGGCGGCTACTCTGGCTGCTGATTTTGGCAGGAACCACACTTCACAGAAGTCTATAAATTTAATCATTTGATACTTGGTCAACATGTTATCTACAAAATAAATTTTGTTGTGATATCTCTTGTCTTTCTTGGTGTTGCAATTTGGGTGGCCAGCAGTGTATAAATTTCAAGCTTCAATTCGTACGTTTTGTTTTGTTTCCGTCTGCCAAAACAATTTTCTGAGTCTGAACAGATATTGATAATTGAGACATAATATGATATGATATGTTATATATAATATGATATGTTATATATGATATGATATGATATGATATAGAGACAAAGATATGATATGATATGATATGATATGATATAGAGACAAAGATATGATATGGGGGGGGAATTACAATTAACGTCACACTGGAGCAACACAATGGGCATTGGTGACGGTCCGGGATCACTCCCAAAGGGAAAGATCCGAGGACAACACCACGTAATTTTGAACCACGGTCAGATGACGAGGCAACACCTGAGCTGGCACCCCACTCTCCAAACTTCCACACCACGCCAACGTGAGGACATTTGAGGCCACGACAGATTTAACGTGCACCAGCCCCCTTTGTACACGACGGTGTTTGGCTGGATTCGAACTCGCAACCCTTCGGTTGCAAGTCCGTTACTCTTCCAACCGGGCCACCGCGGCCCGATATGATATGATAGATATAAGCTAATCCTGTGTGCATTTAGCCTGGGAAACTAAATGTTATGGAAAGGTTGGATATGAGTTTAGAATTATCAATATTCAAATTCTTTGTCCACCTTGGTGAATCGTCATTTAATTATCAGGAAATAGAAGAAGAAACATTACTATTTAGATTTCTCATGTTTAGATAGAAAAAGTTGAAAATTGAAAAAATGACATTTCACTAAGATGCAAGATAACTAATCATTTTCTGTTCTGAACTGCTTGTTTAAATACTGTGCGCATGGGGTCATGATTCTCTTTCTCTATGAAAAGCCGTGAGCATTGCTCGAAATAAATTTACAATTCCAGATAATTATGCAAAATATTTAAATGCTCGATATTGATCATGCAATGTGTTCATGTAAAAATGCATAGCTTGTGTCTTCAATTAAATTAATGAAAGTTTTATGGTGTTCAACCACTTATCTAAATTATAGGTTATCACTTACGGACTAAAAAGTACAGCAAATGTAAATATAAGTCAACAGTTCTACTCAGATACATAAAGGTGCCACACTTGGTATTTTAGGGGGGGGGCGGAGTGAATAAAACAATATAATTCCATAAAAATAAATTAAATAATGAAAAACAAACTAACAATATTCTATATCCGAAATCTAAAACAGAATATAATTTTAACGACAAAGCATATAGCATAATATCAGGACCCTTGGACAGTCGGTCAAAAAATATCCGAACATATCTAGTCATTGTCCCCTTCCTTGCCAATCGCACAGTCAAACCAAAACTATCATTAGACGGATTATAATGCCTACTACAAATAAATATGCATTTTATTTGCATAAGAGGATTCGTCTTCATAGTATTAATTTAGATATTATTTCCAAAAATTTTAAATATAGCAGCTTTAATGTCATTAAAAGATTTCTCACATCAAAATTACGCTAAATATAAATTTTTGTATAAATCGGATCATATACGAGAAAACTATTTGGTACTGTCTCAATTTTTAGAATTTTAAAATGCAAGTCACGCATAGAGTGTTTAGCATATTTCCCAGTATGCACTAGATTCCATATTATGACGGCCCACAAAACAAGTCAAAATGATAATTTTAAATAAAGAATTGTATCTCAAAAACTACCGAAAGAAATTAACTAAAATTTTGCACACCTTAGGTTTGAGACATCGCCAAGTCTCGAAATCTATGCATTTTTCATTCATTATTTTTAAAATTATGAATAAATTAATTAATAACAATAGGAAAATATTGCTTTGAAACTAAAATATATGTTTGGGTTATTCAATAATTAAATATAGCATATAAAATTACTATGATTAGCTGATGATTTTGGAAAGTATAAGTAAAAAGACTGAAACACTCAATTAACATTAGAAGCTCTGAATTCAAATCACCCATCTCATCATAGATTTGACCAAAATAAATGTATTTTATATGAATTCTGACTATTTTTATTTGGAAAATTAGAATCTGTACTCAAAAATAGGAGTTTCCTTTTAGAAACAAATTGAGGATATACAACATTTAATATAAAGCAATAAAATACGCCTAACGCAAATAAAATTCTCGTTTATTTATAGTAGACATTATTCCAAATCAAAAGATACTTTTGATTTGATTTTACGACTCCAGGGAAACAACTAACAAGAGGGATTCGTTAGATAAGTAGTTTGCTTCGCACCAGAACAACACTACGGGATATTGACGATGGTCCAGGATCAATCCCGAAGGAAAAGATCCGAAGATAACACCTCGTAAGTTTGAACCACGGTCAGATGACAAGGACTAGTTACGCTTCAAACTTCGACACCACTCCAACGTGAAGACATTTGAGGCCACGATCTATTTAACGTGCACCAGCTCCCCACGTACACGACGGTTTTTAGTTGGATCGAGTTTCGAACTGGCAACTCGCCTGTTTCTAATCCGAGGCTCTACAAACTGGGCTACCGAAGCCCCCAAAAGTGTTCGGATACTTTTTTGGCCTGTCCTATAAAAGAATCGACCAGTAGGAGAGGGACCCTTGTGATTTTATTAGAGAACAAAGAAAAAGGTCTAATTTGATAGTTTTATATCATAACAATTTTTTAAACTATAGAATAACAATAAAATCTACTTACACTCGTTTACTAGAATTTCTAAATCTTGTTCATTGCAAAGAGAAGGTATGCAGACACCCAAACGGAAATCGGCAATGTTCGCTATTGGAGCAATTTTCACTAAATTTCGCAGGAACTGAAAAAGTTGTTTAAATAATGTGAATTACAAAATTGTATTATTTATATATGTGTACTACTGAAACATAAATAATAAGAAAAAACTTAATGAAAAGACATTTTAACTCTCCCTGGTGGTTGCCTCGATGTGGTATCTCGTCATTAGCAAACCTGACTAGATCTTGATGGACGAGATAACTCATCATTTGAAGAAAATTTACCAAATCTCAATCTCGTCACCGTCAAAAAATTTACAATATCTTGATGAAGATATTGTAAATTTTTGTCAGATAGATAATTGACTTAGCAAATTTGGTCATTAGCAAAGTTGGTCAGATCTTGATGGACGAGATACCTCGTCGAAACCACTTGGAGCATTAAGTAATAATACAATTTTGTTGGACACGTATCGTCAAAACGTGGGAGTGTTAGCTGCAAAATGCCTTTGGCAAAGCGGTTTCTTTTTTCACTATGATGATCAAATCAAAGTCCACTCAATGCTAAATGATTTGGCATTTTAGACGTCATGAGATATAAGGCGATTTCGGTGTGATTATTGGATGAGAGTGATCGGCTTATAAGGTCACTTGAAAAAACTGCTGATGCTTACAAATATAACCATAGAGAGAACAACAAGTGAATAATATACGTTAGATAATTTTCTGGGGGAAAGATCCTAGGACAGCATCAAGTAATTTGAACCACGGTCAGATGACGAGGCAACATCTGAGCTGGCACCCCACTCTCCAAACTTCCACACCACGCCACCGTGATCCTAGGTCAAAGGAGTAAAACTCAAGAACAGTATAAAATAAACTCCCAAAATTGGCGACTAAAATGTTCGTCTATTGGATGCCTTTCACTTGCGCGCTGGTGAAAGTGCATGCAGCAATCTTGTTCCGAAATTATTGTCAATTGGCGATGGTGCCGTATTTTTGAGTCTGACCATGAAAGAAACAAATATGTTCGAAACTCAAAGTACCTCTATTCAAATTTGCAAAGTGTGAAAACTCGCTAAATTGGAGACTAAAATGTTCGTCGCCAAACGGTATTAGAACCTTCTACTTCCGCCCTGGTGGAAGTACATGTAGCAAACCTATCCAAAATTATCGCCAATTGACGATGGTACAACGTATTTTGAGTCTGACCATGAAAGAAACAAAAATTGTTCCTCCTCTCAAAGTACTCTATTCAAATTTATAAAAGTATAAAAATCTTGTAAAAACAATAAAAAAGCAGTTAACGTTTTGCTACAATTTATAAAACACAATAAAAATAAATATTTATCTCGAAATGAATAATCTAAAAAGAATAAAATGGAAACACTGTAATATGTTCAGCAGTTTGATCCTTTTCTCCGAAATCAATTTTAGACAAATAACCATCCGATTTTACCGTATCATAGGATATAAATCTAAATCCGTCGTTAATGTTTGTAAGATTATCCACGATTTCAATTCCTCAAGTTTCACGATTTAAGCTGACTCTAAAACTCAAAGTCAAGAAAATCTAATTTGAAGGGTTCCTTCTTTATTTACTATTAAGGTGTCAACTTTTTTTTTATTAAGAGATCTTGATATAGTAATCTTAACTTCTTTTAACGTAAATCTGTGCTTAAAGATGAAAACAATTTCCCTGTTGACTTTCCTTTGAAATACAGAAAGTAAAAGGATATACATATAAGGCTTTAATTGGCAGGATTTATGCATTACTTTTAGGCTCTGATAAAGAAAAGTATGAATGATTTTTTTGTCATTATAGTTCATTGAGTTTTCATAGAATCTCTGATTGTTGAGGAAGTCAAACACAAGGACGAAAATCTGCTTCCTACGAGGGGAATGATTCATTCGATGCTTTATCATTCATTACATGTCAAGGATATTACTTTTTTTGCATTTTGTGAATACAAAACTCGCTGAAACTATGTATATTCAAGTGGAAATTCGTCATTGACTCAATAAAATGAAATTTACTTCGTTATGTGCAAGATGGCTATTGTTTTCTCTTCAAGTAACTTTGATTATACTTGACTTAAGCTTACTGATCCCTCTTTTATCCGGGACGAAGTAGCCCGGTTGGAAAGAGTAGCGAGTTAATAAACGGAGGGTTGATAGTTAGAAACTAGATTCAACTGAAGACCGTCGTGTACGTGGGGGCTGGTGCACGTTAAATTTGTCATGGCCTCAAATGTCCTTACGGTGGTGCGGTGTGGAAATTTGGAGAGTGGAGTGCCAACTCAGGTGTCGACTTCGTCATATGACCGTGGTTGAAAATTACGAGGTTTTGTCTTCGTATCTTTCCCTTCGGAATTCATATCGGACCGTGGCTAATAGTTGTATTGCTCCCAGTGCGACGTAAATTCAAATACCTGCCTACCTTCTTGCATCCATTATGTACTTTGAAGTGTCCCTCAAATCAATTTGTTCAAACGGTTTTTAACTGTCATATGCCAAACCACACAAGAATTAAATTATATAATTATGAATTATTTATGAAATTAGTAATTAAGTTTATAAATCTTCAAATTTCATAACAATATAACTTAATGGTGATATTAAATAAAATAAACTCGAACCGTAGTTTTAACAGAATCTTCAACGTCACTTTTAAGGATCAAAATTAAATAATTTAATGGATTTTTAAATTCATATTTGAAAATTTATTTTTGAATCGAAACAATAAACCAAACACTAAAATTTCAAAAAATCGTAATAAAATCGCATTTTTTATGTTTTGATGAGGAAGAATGTGTAATATTCACAAAACATAAACGTTATTTAAGTGCATTTTGTAACGTTGTACGTCATTTAAATTTTACTAAGTTCTACTTCAAGCAGACATGACTCTAGCTTTGCCATTTATGCTTTAAGGGGGACAGTGTACATTTAAATCCCTAAAATCGATCGAAAAATATATTTAAAAAATTTTAGTTTTAAAAATTAATTGGTGCCAAACGGTATAAATAGCATAAATAATTTTTGGATTACGATCATTGTTGATGGTCCACACAACAAAACATATATTTTGCTTTTATGAACCACACAACATAAAACATATATTTTGTCTTTTTGGACCACATAACATAAAACATATATTAGATAAGAATAGTAGGTCTACAAAACACATTTTGCTCAGATTAAGATTCTTTTACATTTTAATGATTTCGCACTGTTCTTTGCGCATCAGTTTTTCTAGATTTCTTTTAAATTATTTTTGGATAATACTCTTATTACACTTGCCAAAAGGAGTTAATTTGTTTCATGCACATACAAACTATTATGCAAATTGAAATAATGAGATTAATTAATGCATGTGGGATCTATCGATTTTTGCATATTTATTAAATATTTTGACCATGTATTATTAATAATTCTTCACAATTTTTTAGACCAAATATCAAAGATTTTTCAGTAGAAAACACAGTTTATGTAAATTTTATAACAATGGAATAACTTTAAAAGTTTGTTTTTAAAATCCACTGCGCCATGTCTAAAAACTTTAGCCGAACTTAAATGTTCTGTAAATTGGCACTTATATATACAATTTGCATAACTGTTCACCTTATCTAGCGTTTATTGTATTGATTGTATATGACTGTAGCATTAGATTACCTAGCATTAGCTTACAATCATGTACATTTTGTTTGTAAATGTTGCATAATAGAGGGGTAATATTGCATAATAGAGGGGTAATAATAAGGAAAACACAAGGCCTGTGATACACAATGCAAGAAACTACTTGAAACGATAGTAAGGATATGTATTACATTTAAATTATACATTCTACGCTGGTTTCTCTGACGATAATCATTCAATATTTATTTACGTCAATAAATTAGCGAGTAACGCATTAGAATTTACACTCATCAGGGTAATTCCATAAGCTTCGCAAATTCTACAATTATCCTCTTTGATTTCCTTCTATTTTTCGAATCAAGTAATCTGACCCAAAGCTCTTCAAGGATTTCTTTCCTTCAAAACATTTTTGATTCATGAGACTTGGTATCACTGGGCCATGCTACTTTCCATCCTTATTTACAACTTGTCGGGAGAAATAGTCGTTAAAATTCTGCTCAAGTTCGACTCGAATTTTTAGAGCCCATCTCGCTTGTGACGTATTCACTGGAGAGGAAAAAAAATCAAGGTCTAACATTTATATCTTTTGTTGTGACTGCCTTAGGGCAACAATCTTTCTCCGACATTGGATACCTAAGACATTTATTTGAAGCCCCGTTCATTAATTTTATTCGCAGTATCTGAAAACACTTATCTAGGAAATAGTCATAAATTTTCGAGATAATTCAAAGATCCTTGGAATTTGAATATGCATGCTTAATGATGGGGAAAGGTCAACAGCATAAATAGCTATTAACTCTTGGCTGATATTCCCTCTCTCAGTAACATTAAAAGCATTCATTCTCCACGATTCATGAATTAATGTAAAGGGATTCTTATACAGTGGACTCCCTCTTAACCGGCCACTTCGGGACCGGAACCAGACCGGATAACGATTTGGCCGTTTAAACCGTCGTTCCCTTAATAGCATTAAAATACACTCCCGAAATCGTTTTTATTAGAATAAAACTAAGTATATAGCCTACTTTATTGTAATATAATACACTGCTGGCCACCCAAATTGCAACACCAAGAAAGACAAGAGATATCACAACAAAATTTATTTTATAGATAACATGTTGACCAAGTATCAAATGATTAAATTTATAGACTTCTGTGAAGTGTGGTTCCTGCCAAAATCAGTAGCCAGAGTAGCCGCCATTGTTGGAGATCACCGCTGCCACACGCCTCGGCATTGATTCAAAGAGACTTTGGATGTGTTCTTGGGGTACAGCAGACCAAGCAGCTTCCACACGTTGCCAAAGTTGATCTGGTGTGGCAGCTGGGGATGTATTCTGGGTCAATCGTTGAGCAACCATGGACAACATGTTTTCTATCGGCGAAAGATCCGGAGAGCGAGCTGACCAGGGAAGCAATTCAATCTGGCGATTGACGAAGAACCCTTGGGCAATGCGTCCCACGTGTGGTCGCGCATTATCCTGTTGAAATATGGCTGTGGGCAAGCCCTGAAGGTAAGGAAGGACAACTGGCTCCAACACCTCGGAGATGTAGCGCTGGCTGTTTAAAGTACCGGCAATGCGTACTAGAGGAGTGCGAGAGTGATATCCAATACCGCCCCATACCATAATACCCGGTGCAGGACCAGTGTGGCGGTGCATAACGCAGCTGTTCAGCATCCTCTCTCCACAGTGTCTCCAGACTCGAATCCGACCATCGTGGTGTTGCAGACAGAAGCGTGACTCGTCAGTAAAGACAATTTCATTCCATTCTGCCGTCCACATCCTTCTTTCATCGCACCATTGGCGGCGGAAACGTCTGTGGTTCTGCGTCAAGGGTAGACGAGGCAATGGACGTCTTGCGGACAGACCACTCTGCTGTAAACGGCGTCGAATGGTACGCGCAGACACTGGATGATGCGGTACAGACTGAATGTGCTGTGCTATGGTTCGTGATGTGGCTGAGCGATCCGTCACTGCCATACGCACAATATGCCTGTCATCACGTGAAGTGGTGCACTGAGGTGGATGCGATCGAACACGTCGGTCCGTCGTACCCTCCTGCATCCAACGATCACATATCCGCATTACAGTTGTTTGGTTTCGTCCAACACGACTACCGATTTCCCTGAAAGATAATCCACAATCTCGGTAGGCCACTATCCTTCCTCTGTCGAACTCGGATACTTGATCAAAAGATGATCGCTGTTTTCTACGAGGCATAATTTATCGTTTTTTTGAAAAAACCACAAGAAAAACACAATTGCCGTACTTGAAATCGTCGAAATTTCCAAGCCTTAAATAGCGCTTTGAAGTGGCGCCACAGGCGCGCGTGATGTGCGTCTGCGCTGAAATTCTAATCATTTGCATATCTCACCTCCGCTAATGCATGTTGTAAATTTCATATTATTTGCATGCTTCCTTCAGGGTGTTGCATTTACGGTGGCCAGCAGTGTATATATAATCAAGAAAACTTAACCTGGAAGAACTTCCTTTGTTGGAAAAACAAAACACATGTTACTGTATAAGTACTGTATTTACAGTACATAATTGGTCAGTGGCGGCCGGTTAAGATGGAGTCCACTGTATAGGGAGAATGTATTATATATATGGGTATTCTTATGTAGGAAGAATGTATTATATAGGGGATTCTTATGTAGAGAATGCATTATATAGGAGGATTCTTATATAGGGAGAATTCATTGTGTAGGAGGATTCTTATGTAGGATAATGTATTATGGGTGGGATGTTGTGTAGGGAGAATGTATTATGAGGGGAATGCTTATGTAGGGAGATTCTTGCTAATTTAATTATTGTGCATATATTTTTTTGGATTACTAGTTTTTTTATAATACATCCAAGACACTTTTTCTAATCTTGAATTTCAGTTGTATATAGTTACGAGTAGTGTCAACCTGGGAAAAAGATTGAAGGGAATACCAGTAAGACCCGTTTGCTTACACTGAATATATGTCACAATAACAGAAATCACGACGCGTAATTGGTATAGGAATCGTTGCATTTATCTACCCTCCCCAATAGGTAAGGGGTTCGAATCTAAGTTTGTAAGATCTAGGTTTGTAAGATCATGGATGTTCGTGATTGTCACTGTTAGGAGTAACAGCTGTTTACTGGGTGCTGCTTTACGGGTGGACGATCTTTTACATATAGCCGTCAATTTGTTCCTTCTAGGTCAGTGTGATGTTGAGAGTGGTGCATTTTTCACAAGTTCAATATTGAGAAATTCCAAGAAATAGTTTATGAAATCCAAGGGTGAGCATAAAGTGTCACATCAGAGTATAGAGATTTTATTTGAGGGTTCGAAACAGCTCTGAGCTCTTCTAATGGGCTCATGAAAGAATGAATAGTTAAAAAATAATCCTCTAGGGGTTAAGGATTTAGAGGGAGATTATTGGATTAGGAAACCTATTAAGAAAGTTTATTGGGAAAGCGAAATTTTTATTAAATCGCAAGTGCATCTCAAGTGTTATGATGGAATGAATGCATCGGCGCTCGGAAGAGGAAAAAGAAATAAACATCTTGAGCGAAAGGATCTGTTTGAAGCAGTGATTAGCAAGGTAGGAAATTTCAAAAGGTGAAAAGATGCATTGGGTTCCAGATGGCTATAAGATTAAGAAGACTAGTGGGTGAAAGTAGAAGAAAAAAGAGTAGTTGTTCTGGAACGTTGAAAGACTTATGTGTGGTGAAAACTATATTTCAGAGGATAAATTTTAATATCGTTTTATATATGTCGTATTAAAAGAAAGCAATAATGTGAGGGATTGCAAGCGCTAATTGAATTTAATTTTTATTATGCGCGTACAACTTACTTGACTGGCGTACTTGCAAACGTTGTTACGTCTTGATTTTATTTTTATCAAGCACGCGAAAACTATGGCATTAGTGAATGTTTTTTAATTATGCACTTGCAATCTGTAACAATGATATGGAATGTGATGAAAAATTAATTTGGAAGAAAAAGGGCGGGGGAGTATTAAAGAGAGTTGGGGAATACTGTTCTTTGTAATTTTGTATCATCCTTATTTTATTAATAAATGTCTCAACGTATGCAACCGAAAACCTTGTCTACAACTATTTAATACAATATTCCTGATACTCTGTTGACCCAAAAAGTGACCAGAGATAATCTTCATCTCCAAGTAGAAGAAAAAAGGGGAGTCATTTGGACCGTTAAGTGGTGTAACCATTGTGGACCGTTAAGTGGTGTGACCATTGTGGACCGTGTCGTGAAAACTATATTTTAGGGAATTAATCATTATATCGTTTCATGCATTTCGTATTAAAACGAAGCAGTAATTAATAATTAAAAGATGTTTTAATCAAAACAAAAATAGCATACACTTGAATTATTAATAACGGACAGCGGACCCAGGGGTGGAACGTCCAATCTGCGTGATGGTTAAAGTCAAAAGAGAGAAAAGCAGGTGCGAAATTACAAGCAGATACCGTGAAAGTGCATAACCATCAAATTCAGAGATTGATTCACAGAGAGAGAGAGAGAGGCCTCTCAGTGGAGTGGAATGCAATGGCATTGAAATAACAATGCGTGGGAATTCAATGGAGAAATGAATAGCGAATATAACTAGATAAAACTATTGAAGAAAAGTGTTTCGGGATTTCTCTACATGTGTGTGTTTTGATTGATTGTCGTTGATTTTATTTCCCTGTTTGTTACTGTTTTTTCAATTTTATCAGATCAAACGGAATTCACTGTTTCACTGAATGCTTTCAATATTAAATCGTAAAATCATTGATTTAGTTCATGGCCAAATTTTAACTCAGTTTACTTTAACTATATACCTAGCAGTGAGAAACTATCTCCAATTGAGTTCAGTGATGTATGGGAAAACCCTATTTCTGTAGTATCAAATTCAGAAACTTTTTACATTCCATTATATTCAAAATCAGAAACTGTTCCATTGCACTTTTTTGCAACAGCAAAAATGTCTTCGTTTTTTAATGGGAGTTTAAAAGTTCACATAAAAGTGAATCACCCATATCCAAATATTTCTTCATTCGAACATGAAAAACAGTTTCAGTTTTTGAAAGCAGGGAGAAAAAATCAAGTTGCTGTAGGAGTAGGAAATTTTCCTTTTCATTATGAATTTAAAAGCAAATTAGTTCTACTTTCGTTACACAATAAATTAATTAAATTCAATTTCCATAGAAATTATTCTGAATTATATGAATTCCTTAATTGCCGAATTTCAATTACAGGCTTCTTTTTTTATTTAAATAGATTCATCGCAGAAATTATAAAAGTTCATATTTTCGATAACAAACAATGAAGAAAAGTTTGTGTGTTTCTGCTTTTCATCCACACTTCAACCGTGAAATGTTTTCTACCAGGTAGTGCAACTTATTTAATTCTAACCTTTCTGATTTAGATAACGAGTAGACTTGCATGTTCACATCAGTTTCACTTTCACGGTCATTGGATAAAGCTTCGTAAGTTTTGCCCCAGTGACAAAGAAAAGAGAATGTGCCGACATTTTAAGTTTAAGGATGTGTGTTCAGTGTTTAAAGTACCCAAGGCCTTGAAAGAAAAGGACTGTCAAGTATTGGCTGAAGATAGATGAGATGGGAAAGAAAAGGTTGTTATCCTATCACCAACCTTGAACTCTTCCGATGCAAAGAGAGAAATTCCAAAATTGACGTCGTAGCATAGTTTGTTAGATCTGTATTATTCGTATTGAGAAGGTTGCTTCTGTCTATTTTTGGCAAAAATATATACGTAAGTTTTCAAACTGCATTGTGGATCCCAAGGAATCCGTGACCTTCCACTAGGGAAGTCGCGGATGTTTGACTGCTTTTTATAACCTCTGTCCCACGAGGTGGTTTTTGGTGTTCCATGATGAGAGATTAGAAAAAATTTCGGAAAAATCATTTGCAGTTGAGAGTATTTCTTAAAAATCTGCGTTTGTTTTTTAAAACTTGTATCGTTGGTTGAGATTACTGTCGGTGTCAGACGAGAGTGGATAAATCCTTGAGCGACAGCCTTGAAAAAATTAAAGAGAACTTGAACTGAGTGTGAGATTATGTTTTAATTTTACTAAGAAAAGAAACAAATTCTAAAATATCATTCAAGGAGCAGAAAATAGTCGAGTTATGGGGGTTTCGTCTTTCCAAAACCAGTCAGCGTGTACTGTCTCCTTAAAACTCTGTATACAGTGTATATAGCATGTACTATATACTCCGCTTTTACATTTTTGAAAAAAATATTGTTGTTTGTGATAGTTTTTTTCTTTTCATTCTCGGACTTGGTTACCTTTTTTACAATTTTGGAAAATTAAATTGATACAATTAATTAAGAAGGAATTATAATATTTAATTTAAATTCAATTAATTCAATGCAAGTTTTGAAAAGGCGTCACTGAAATTTACGTTTAATCAAAGGGAGTCGTGGACCTACAATGCTTGAAAAAGGTTGCTATAAACATTCTTTCACCAATTCTGACAGTTTGAATTCCTAGTTGGCAGAATGACTAGTGATACCACGTCTACTTCGCTTTAAAATGTTTGACTGAGTTGATTTGTCCTTAGTAATGATGTAACTTCATAGGAAAAACTGTTAAATTTGACAAAAAATATAAACACTACAAAAATAACCTATTTTAAAATTATCAGAACATTAATGATACATAATAAATATTGCTAAGTGACCAGTGAAAATAAGTACAGCTAATTCCTACTATCTTTTGTATCTATGGTCTTTGTCGCGCCCCACAAGATTATGTTAAACATAATCTTGTGGGGCGCAGCTTGGCCAAATATAGCCATTGTGCCATAAAACCCAACCCAAGCCACCAATAAGCATTTTAGGAACAGTGCGAGAACATAAATTATAAGGTAACAAACATAATTATATAATACTTAAGAAAATAATGTAATTCATTTTGCTTAATAATTTCAATATTTCTCTTTTCAAAGCATTTCTTTTCAATCGTTAAGACTTCCATTAACAAGTTAATATGTTGTCTTTTCTTTCTCTTAGAATATGGGTAGTGTTTATAAAATTATAAGTTATAGCATAACTCTCAATTCGGTTTACGCTAAAACTAATGCGCCATATTTATTTCATTTTCCGATCACTTTCCTTGTTGAAACTACTAACAATTTTCAGTTCTGTGCGTCGCATTTTATTAAATTCTAAGGGATGTCTTTGGCATGATTTCGGAAAATTTCACAATGCAGAAAATGTTGTATTGCTGGTATGGGATTATTCCCAAAATGCAAAAAGTTATACCTTGAAAGTGCTTTCAAATAACATTTGAAAATGTCATCTTTCAGAGAAATTGAAGATGTCACGTATCTAAGAATTATTTTCATAGATTTTTCGAAGGATATTGTAACGGCGGCTAGAGAAACGATCACCACGGCAGCGTGGGAAAATGGAAAGTCTTGTTGACTCAGGTGTCGAGAGGAAAAGCCCACACACCATAACGACCACCCGAAAACATCTTCTTAATGATTTCTTAACGACAGCCAGCCAGCAGGGGTCGGAAATCGTTCTGGTTTCAAAACAAAGGGCAGGCGCCTTTCTGTCGCTCTCTTCGACATTTCGAGACCGAGAAGACAGAGATAAATGATGATGAGTTTCCGACAGGGATTGATGGCCCCCTTTCAAGTCGGTCGTAAAAGTTGAGGGGAAAGACCAACGTGAGACAGCCAATCAAGAACGTGAGAAATCTTCAACACCCAATCCAGCACCGACTAAAAGGCGGACCAGAAACGGAAAGGAGGAGTCGATAAGCACCCAACATATAGAGAGTTTTGACAGAGATCACCAGAGAGGAGACGGAGACAGAGGATCACAGAGGATCAGAGAGAGAGCTTGGAGAGAGGCGGTCAGCAGAGACCGTTTTTGGAGCTTGGTGAATATCCGTTCACTGTTGTGCATTTATCCCACCTTGGGATCCTATACTCGCCGGAGTATTTTAGTGAGAAAGGCTCGACCGTAGCCGTAAAGGAGGAGCCTCCTAGAGATCCGTGTAACTGTTCATCCTAGTAGTGATCCTGTCCAGAAAGACTGAGATCTCCTGCCTTGGAACTCTGTATTCATCCGAGTATTTGTTGTTGAGAATAGGCTCACCCGTAGCCGTGCGTTAGACTCCCCCGAGCGAAATTGTGAGGCTCGCCAGCAGCCTAAGCGCCTCGATAGAACTTTGGACCTTCCAAGGAAACTAACATTAATGAACTCTATATTCATTTTCCGACTTTTTGTACAAATTGTAAAATAAACCAATTTAGTCCAGAATCGGATATTTTCAATGGTAACTAGTCTAGCTACCCGTGAATCAAGACGTTACAATATTGTATAGTCTAGACTAACTGCAATGCATTGTTTGCTGTATTGATAACTGCTCAAATTTCAACGTAGCTATTTGTGAAATAACTACGCTTTTCTTTGCAACTTTTTTAAAGATTCACTTTGTATAAATGAGTATCCTCCAGAAATATCTGGTATTCGTATGTGATCTGCAGACCGAGTAAATTTATTTGCGGCAACTCCTTTATTTTACTCTTTTGTATGAATGAATATCTTTTATGTGAATATCTATTATTCGTATGTAGTCTGAGGACCGAGCAAACCCATTCATTTCAACTCCTTTATTTTACGCATACTTGTTTTTGTGGACGCCCCACGACGCCATCTAGGACAATAGTTATTTCGCCAGATATCTAATGAAGAAATTTTTCTATCCTAAAGCAAATACTAGTTTGTAGCATAGCATTTACATCAGTCTGCTTTTAATCAACAATCTGTAGTTACCACAACTCTAGAGAGCCACCTTTAAATGATTCGATTTGTTCGTGACCCACAAATATGTTATTTATTACGCTCCACAATGGACATTTTGCAAATCCGAATGGTTGGTTTGGTTGAGTTTTATGGCGCAAGGGTCATATTTGGCCATGCTGCGCCAAACACAAGACAGACAACATCAAGTAATGGACTTACACACACACGCAAAGTTTTACTAACACAGAAGAGGTTGGTAGGTAGGTAGTTAACTAACTCAACACAACGCAGTTAACTAAAGCAACACAACGTAGTTAACTAAAGCAACACAACGTAGTTAACTAAAGCAACACAACGGGCTATTAACACAGAAGAGAGAAATACACACAGGTAGGAATCGAACCTCCGCCTCCTACAACTCGCAGGTTGCTAGCACAGTGGCATACCCACTGGACCACGATGACCCTGCAAATCCAAATAGAGGAAATTCTTTCAGTGAATGGAAAAAATAATTATCCTACTCACTACACAATATTACTATCATTTCTTTACTCTTCAATATTCGAGTTCAAATCAACTACATAAGGTAAGAATCAACCCCTATTGAAAGAGCTTTGGACACATGAGTAGGATCTTTAGATATGTTTTAGATATGTTGGTACAAATTAAAAAATTGTACCAACATATTTATGATTATATGTAAGTCGAATTTAGAAATATTTTTAAATGGTATCATTTAAATTGAACTTCAGTATTTCAAGACAGGCTTATCCCTCTCTTAAATTCCTTTCAACGTTACAGTTGATGGTACAACTCCATGAATTGCCGTTTTGCTTTCGTGTCGTACAGTTCTTTTATTTCTCCGGCATCCCATTTGTCTATCCAAGTCCCATCTTAAGCAGATGTTATTTGCGTGGTCTCCAATCTTAACATCGAAAATGATTCACACGAGTTGTATAATCATTTATTTTAATTTTTGGTGATTAATTCACACAAGCGTTTCCAAAAGCTATATCGAATATGCAAAACAAGTGCATCAAAAGACACGTCAAAGTCTGTCAAAAGTTTTTATCGTACCTATAGAAATTTCCGACTTTATAAAACCCAAGTTTAATCTCTTGTTTTACTTTTCGATCATAAATTTGTGGAATGTATGCCTCATTCCTTTGTAAAAAAACCAAAAGGTAAATAATTCTAACGAGACATTCTTTAACATATGAGTCTGCATAAGGACCAGCCATAAAGACCGAAAAACATACACAATTAAAGTATATTAATACATAATAATAATATATACATTCTTTTAAATACATAGGTAAAACTCAACACGATACCGATCCTCAACCTCATTCCCATAACTTTCAAGACGTGTTTAAGCTCATAACCCAAACTTTCATACTGTTCTACATAATTTTTCATTCCAATAAATACTTTTTTATTTAATCCCCGTGACTGCTTCATCCTGAAATGCGACATGTGAATATGATTCGGCCTTCGAATTCTCTTATACACGTGAGAAATCAAATTTGTACTATCCCCTCATGATTACTTCTAACCAATGGTAAGTAGCATTAGCTGAAACCCTTCACTTCATTGCTTTGGTATATTTCATTGTTACATCTAACACTAAAAAGTAACTGAGTAGTATTTTTTCCTGGTTTGTTGAAGTTAATCCTTCCTCGTCTAGTACGGTAAGATACCAGACGTTATAATACATATCTGATCGATTTAACATCTTAATTTGAATATGATTTAAACAGATATTACATGGCTTGAATAAAACAAAAGAAATAAAAATGGATGTTTCGCTTGCCTTCTTTGCATGTGGCATATTGAACACATGCATGTGAGCACGAGTGCGTGAACAATATTTAAATTATCTTTGAAATACTGTTGCGTGAAATCGAAACTTATGACACCAATTCAACGTTATGACTTGCATATTAAATCGTTTTATGGACTCAAAAAGGCGGTACTGACTCTTCAAGAAGGAAACGTGTATCATTTTATGAATACATCGTACGAAGTTTCCTTTGTAGATGTCCTGATAATTTCTGTGATGTCAAAATTTAAAAACAGTCGTAAATTTAGTGGACATAAGGAACTACTTGCATTAGCAAAACAAATTACAGGCTTACAATTAATTGCTCTAGATTGACAAACAAAAGCAAGATATGTCCTCTTAAGTAGGAACCCTAGAAAGTTGATTCGTAATTGAAATGACCTACTAGTTGGGATAATGATCCCGCATATTTCTGTGGTTAAATTTTATAGAATTCTGGAAATAAAGTTTGAGATATTTAAGTTACATTTGTGAAAAAATACTTAAACGGCGTTTTAAAAATCTTTAACATGGGTTATAGTTAAAGAAAAGCATTTTAAATGTATCAGAGCTTTCTGTCACTTTTGTCTATGATAACTAATATTTTTCATTACATCATAAGGTCTTGTATTATGTTCTGTAAAATATATCGTCCACATGTAGGTCAAATTTTTAAAAACATGACTTTTAGCTTTTCTAAGCCAGAATGTAACGATCTTTAGACTGGTGAAGTCCACTGTTATATTTTCTTTGCAGGAAGGTTAGATTTCTTCTTGAGAAACACCGTGAGTAAAGCTTAGAAAGTACAATTCCCCACTCCCTTCGTTTTATCAGAACTATATTCATAAATAATAATGTTTTTCACTTCTTCTTCTTCTAGACCCTCCTCCTCCCAACTCACCGATAAGTTTTGAGTTTTTATATGGGAGGAGGGGGAGGACTTTAATCATGGGCACAAAAGGGGCACGCCGGGAAAACCAGCCCCCCCCCCACACACACACAGAGAGGGTACACCCAGACTCCGGCGCGTCCGCACCGAAGTCCAGGGCACCACCATTTATTTTTTCTTTAAAAATACACACAAAAAAAAAGGACCAACAGGGTCCAAAAACAACAACAAAGTATCGACGACCGGCACACTTCCGGTTTACAAGGACGATATCGGCGCCACATAGGCCATCCTGTAGCACCTGAAACTTAACCACAGATTTATAACTTTTAATTTTTTTTTTAATTCATTAACTGCAGCCCACATTACTGCCAGTGGGCAGTTTAAAGTAGGCGCTACAAATAGGTGGTAAATAGTAGTATATAAGAGGATGGCTCATATGAGGCGCCAATATAAGAACAAAAAGAGATTTATATGATATTTTACAATGAGATTTACACACAATTATGATGATATTTAAAATTACTATATTCTCAAAACCCCAAATTTCTAAAATTTTTAAGAAAAGTAAAACCACAGGATCTAAAACAATGAAGTTTAAAATTGAGCCGGACCTAGTCCTTGACTCACTAATTACCGAGGGGAAACAGGGCAGAGTGTCAGGGGGAAGAACCATATGCAATTCAAGATTTTGGGATTTTTAAACTTAGGGGAGGGCGTCCGCGGCCACCCCTCCGGCCGCCAGCACACACATCCTGATTTTATATTTTGAGATCTTATCTTTCAGGATGTTGGCACACCACTTTTGTTTATTTTCGGAAGTTGGTCTTGTTATGTGGTGCGCCTTAGTGTACTGACAGTCGAAGAGATAGTGGTCCGCGTCCCCTACCTCCCCGCATGTACACGAATCTGTCGGTTTGATATGAAATCTGTGTAGGTAAGCCATAAAAGGGCCATGGCCTGTCAGAAACCAAGTAAGGTGCCTGTCTACGACAAGGATTCGAGGATTAACCTCCGGCATAAACTCCTTCAGCCGGAGGCCCTTTGCTGAATTATTATGATGTTCCTGCCACCTGGTAAGTATAAAATTTTTGATGGTTCTATTAACAAACGAAAGTGGGGCAGGAACATTCAGCTCCTCGCCGGAGAATGTGGCCAGCTTCTCCGGGGAATGCTTTTCACTTGTAAGTACCGACCTTAAAATGAAATAGACGGAGCATGTGCACGTAGCTTTATGTTACTTCTTGCGGTGCCTCGGTTTGAAGATCTGCCACGTAGTTGTGGGTAAAAGTATGGATCCTAAATTAATGATTGGTTAAAATGATTATCCACCGTGATCAAAAATACTAGTTTGCGCTTCCATAGACAATCGGCTAAGTCGATTTGGGATTTACACTTCAGAGATCTTACTACAGCGACCCCGCCCACATGATCCGTCTATTTCATTAGAAGGTCGATGCGTGTAAGTCTACTATATTTTCGTTTATTAGCATTGTAATCGTTTTTACCAAATGCAATATATATATATATTTATATATATATATATATCACCAAACAAAAGATATCCAGGAATTTAGACACAAGAACACCAAGAAAACTTCGAAAAAATGAAGTGTTAGTGGATGAGGGCGTCATCAGGGAGGAGCCTTACCCAGTCAACACAATACGGCATTTTCTGCGTGTGAGCGGCAATTAACCAAAAGTAGCCCACACACCCCTCCAAACACAACTCGTCATTAACAAAACTGATCATACTGACATACAAAACTGACCAATACTTAATAGATGAGATATCTCGTCATCAGGAAAACTTACCAGATCTTGATCTTGTCATCGCCAAAAAATAGGCAACATCTTGATGACGATATACATTAGCAAAATCAGACCAAAATTGATTAAATCTTGATGGACGGGATATCTCGTCGAAACCACTTGGAGGGTTAAAAGCAACCTGTGACAAGAACGTGAAGGTACAGAAAACTTCAGAAAGTCTACTCACTGTTTGGCTATTTGCCAGTTCCGATGCTGATCTATTCCCGACTTGGTAGTCCATCGCAGCTTGCCTTAAGTTTTCGGGAATGTATATCTGGACGACGCAGTACTGTCCACGGAATGCAATCTGCTCTTCAGTGTACGGTGGAATTGGAGGAGGACGCATTTTCTTCGGTGCAGCGATGTCAACACACTCGTCGTAGTCCCCAATTGAGATGGAAGTTCCCTCCAGTATTCCAGAAGATGGTTTCCCCATGGCGTCTACCACTGTTGGAAAATAAAGAATATAGTTAACACTCTGACTGTTGAAAATGGCATCCTACCGCATAAATACTGTCTGCCTACCACGAGAGCTTCACCTGATAGACCTTACCCTATTTTCTATCCACATTTCGCCATACAACCCAAACCAACCAACCAACAAAGTAATTTTGTTCAGTTATTAAGTGCCACGTAATGGTTGTACCTTATTCGGTTGTTTTTAGGTTTTATGGCAATGGCCATATTTGTCCAAGCTACGACAAGCACAAGATAATATCAAGTAAAAAACCTCGTGAATGGGCAAACAAAAGAGAGATTGGTGGACAGAGTAGTGGGTTGAAAGCAGAAAAAGATCGCTTGGGTATTCCGGGAGCGCGACCTCCGTGTTTACTAAAGACAGTGAACTTCATGGGAAAGAGAGAAAGGATCACTAGGGTACCTCGGGTCCGTGAAGCTCATACACTCCTATAGGAGATGTGCTTCTGAGGGCGTTAATTATTTTGAGAAAGCTAGAGTATAGTCTGGCAACTAGTTGTAAGTTAAGAATAAGTTGCAAATTATGGCTATCAATCGCAAATTTTACCTTGCTCTATTTCTTTGTGAAAGTAGTTTGCAAGTCTTTTTAAACCCCATGGGAAAAGAAAAGATCACTAGAGTACATCGGGTCCGTAAATGCCGACTCGTTCCTGTCAATCGAATAGGAGTAAATTTTGTTCTGCGCAGATGCGGGGCATTATATAAAATGAGTTACTTTGACTACATTCTCTCTCCTTTTAAGACATCAATGGTCTGTTCTTGTTTGCTGTGTTTTGTTATTATCGTTAAATAAATGTGATTTAGAAACTTAGGAATCTGTTGGTGTTATTCCATCTTCATGGACCTGTGCCTGTCTACGAAGTTTTTTCGAAGCACTATCACAGTACGAGGTAGCCTGATATTTTTATCTTGCAGTATTGTGCAGTACTACGCATTGCTGTTGTTATCGCGATGAATTAAAACCCTTCTGATTTAAAGTCAGATTTCCGAGATCTGAGGCATCAAGCCGTACCGTTACACACCTAAAAGAGATGTGTTCTTGATGGTGGTTGTATCTTGGTTATTCTCGGAATTATTCCTATTTTTAGTATTTTGGCTTTGTGTGTGTAGTAGAAGTTAAACCCACTCTTGAATTAAGATTAAATTAGGATGCTGTTACACTGACATGTTTAGACGATTCATGTTTTCTGTGTGTATAAATATTTTTGTCAACAATTGAGTTAAAACTGTTTGAGAATTGTCCAGAAATTGTTAAATACGATTCCTTCAGAGGAAAGGAATAACCCAGGCCATGTGGATCGCAAAAGAGAAAAGGCTAATTTATTGATAACACAACACATATATATACAGATAGGATAGGATTGCAGCACAACCAATAAGATTAATCAAAATGGACGGACGTCCAAGAAAGCTGTGCAAGAACATTCACACATGCTGCATGCAAAGTGTGGCTTAGTTCTAGCGCCACAAAGAAATAGATTTCTATTGGCGATTACATTATACAACAGAAATAAACTGTACCTCTATCTGTTGCCGTAGAAACGGATCTTATCTAGTTTTCCATAGGGAATCCTGGAAGAAATGCATTTGTCACTTTGGCTCGCTTAAAGACAATTTGGAAATATATTATGATTTTTACTTGTCGCCGAGAAGATCTATACTATAAACTACTTTTCTCCACCAAGAACATTCGTATGAAGCAGAATAAATTACATCCCTAAGAGTCACCCCTAATCAGAATGAACGAGACTTGTTTCTAAAGTGATCACGACCACCCAGACTTGGCATCGGGAATAGTTCTTGTGGCAGACAGTAAGTAGGCATTTTTATACAAAATACAGAATAGGATGACGAACTTATGCGAAAGTTGTTCAGATAATACTGCAAATCGGAAATGCAATGTCTAAATTTCTTTATTAACGGTTACATGCTGTATTCATAAGTACTTGATATCTCAAAACATGGTAAGAGTAAATAATCAGCGTTTGATTAAGTAATCGTGCTGCATCTAGTGTTAGGTATGAAATACTCATGTAATAACCCTAAATACTAAATGACCAAAATTGGAGATTTTGCTTATTTGACGAGAACGCAAATTATCCAGTGGGCTGAAGATATTTATTAGTTTTAGTTGTAAGAGAAGGTCATAATGTTATTACTTTACTAATTTTCAATGTTAGGAAATGCACTGCTGACTCTCATTTATGGTTTGTAGCATCCACACAACCATTGACTCTGACCAAGCAACTTTAGGGTTTACTGATCGCCCAACTAATGAATACGGTTGAATGTATAATTCAGTAAACTTATATGATTTTTTACAAAACGAGAGCAATTTATTTAAGGGTTCGACATTTCAAATTCAAATGAATCATTCAATAATATCCTTGATTTTTAGTTACTTATAATATCTTTAAGTCTAAAATTCCAGTACCAAAATATAATTAAGACATATAAGGGAAAACAGACATTTCTGCACAAAAAATACTTTGTCAACCTTAAAATTTTTAACTACTTTAATTTTTCAAACAAATTTGACGTGTTCTAATCTTATTTCGGATGATAAATCAGTGTCTAACTCAATACATCTCTTATCGATTCCAGATTAATCGATCCCAGAATTCATAAATAAATAGTATAATCTGTACACACACATAATGCATCTCTTAATCTATCCACTTTCATACTTCCATTCAAACTAATTTATCGAAAGACACTACGAATGCAGACACTAAATTTCAAAATATTCTGATAATGATGATTTCATAACTTTTCTGGCTTGTTCTTTTCATCAATTCGTTCTTTTAATCGAAATATAATTTATGAAAGTGACATTTAAATCGAACGTAATTACACACTTGATCTATGTATCTGAGTGTTAAACATAGTCACCTTTTTTAAAATAAACTCCATTAAAAAACCTTTAACTTTAATTACCACTCGTACCTCAGATTTGACCTTTCCATCAAGGTCTTAGAACGACATTGTTACAACAACTTAAGATGGGAATTCTCGTACAGATTATTTATGCGTTACAATTTCTTGAGAAAGGCTGGTAAAGCTTACACATGATTGATAATGCAAACGATAACAGAAGTTTTGATGCTTTGTTTTTTAGAATATTAAATAGTACTTCCTCCCTTCTGGCAGTTTAAACTACACGGGGAGTTTCGTTTTGTTCGCGTCATTTAATCTATATATTTTTCGTGTCAGGGCAAAAGGGATTAAATCTGACTTTTGATGGCTCCAAAGGTGTCAAGTGCATCATTAAAATTTAATGATATAAATATTTTTAAAATAAAAACTAAATGAATCTACGAATCTAAATTCAGTTATTTATATCATGTCATGCTTCTTTTCCTTCCTGAATATTTGGGAAAAAGAGTGAACTATTCAACTTTAGATTCTAAGAAGTATCCATTTTGACTTAACTCCTTTTGCCCTGACACGGAAGGAATATAAAGTAAGATATATTAAGGAAGATATATAAAGGAAAATATGTAAAGGAAGATATATAAAGTAAAGTTGGCGTCTGTCCTTTTTCCAACCCATACCAAATTTGGAACATTTATTCTCTAGAATCCTGTGGGTAACGTAGGCTACATATTAAATCCCGTTCTATTTGTCTTGGGTGTTCAGAGGGGACTACAAACAGTTCGAAATCCCCATAGGAATAACACTGAGTATTATTGCGATTGCGGTACGCAACTGAAATTGTTTTACCCCAGTATAGCTGGAAAAAAAAATTTAAAAAAAAAAACATTTAAAGAAGTAAAATTTTAATACTTAGGTTTGAACTTATTTTTTAATTCTTCCTAAAATATCAATAATTTATAAATATCTGACTGATATAAAATTAAAAACATCTAATTTTACATTCCTTACATTTTGTAAAGAAACGAGTCTATTTAAAACGAGCAAAAAAAACCAATGATAATAAAAGTCAGAGAAATAAAAGTGATTTGCTACTTGGTATCTGGCAACGCCAAAATTAATGTTCAATTTTCTAATTCAATTTAGAATTCTTGAGTTTATATATCTGAGTTAAGGCGACGAAATGATGCGGTCGCATTCGAACATTTGTATGTTCCAATGTTTTATGCATTGTAAATAAATTATTTAGGAGTTAGATTTTAACGAAATCTTTATTTTGTGCAAAATATCGCTAAAGACATGGGTTCATTTCTTGGCAGTATGTGTATATTTCAACCAACTTTCCATAAAAATCATTGATTTAAGACAATAATTTGAAAAATTCCGTTTCATAAAAATCAATCAAGCATACTAAACAACCTTTTAAATAGGACGGTAACATTAAGCCATAATAAGATGTGTAACCATAAGTTGTAATTCAAAGACATTTTTGGGGCCGCGGTAGCCCGGTTGGAAGAGTAACGGATTAGCAACCGGATGGTTGCGAATTCGAATCCAACCAAAGACCGTAGTGTACAAAGGGGGCTGGTGCACGTTAAATCTGTCGTGGCCTCAAATGTCTTCACGAAGGCGTGGTGTGGAAGTTTGGAGAGTGGGGTACCAGCTCAGGAACGGTCCCGTCATCTGACCGTGGTTTAAAATTACGTGGTGTTGCCCTCGGATCTTTCCCTTTGGGATTGATCCCGGACCGTCACCAATAGCCCGTTGTGTTGCTCCAGTGTGACGTTAATTAAATTACCTACCTACCTACCAGTGCGACGTTAATTAAATTACCTACCTACCTACCAGTGCGACGTTAATTAAATTACTACCTACCAAAGACTTTTAAATTTTGATATAGGTTTTCTTTATAAGGCAATTAAAATAACTTACATTTGTTTCTCAAGTTTCAATTATATTATTGGTCGTATAGAAAGCTGTTCTCAATAGGCAAGAAACAACATTTGTCATTTTAAATAAGTACGTAGTTTTCATTGAGATACCGGATCTATGAAAGGACAAAATAGGCCACAAAGAATCGATTGGAAACTGCATGCCAATTGGAGTAAAGCGAACTTTAATCAAACTTTGCTTATCTTGGTTCACGGTTATAAAATATTTTAAAACTAGGGCTTGAAAAGCTGAAATTTTTGTCTTAAGTGAAAGAAATCGAGATTGCTTACCTTACGAGTTGAAGCCTATTCTTATGCTACTTTGCTATCCCAAACAATCATTGAAAACATTGATTTTCTTTTTTGAAAACGCTGTAAAATCGTTTTTGAAAAATTGTAATCGATTAACTTTGTTTCGTCTACTGAAGACATTTAGTTTTAAAATAAGCTGTTATTTCACATGCGGAATGGCATTTTCAAAAAAATGTATTTGCTTGAAAAGAAATTCGGAAATATAGCATTCCTTGTACAAGAGTACCTTGTACAAGTAAAAAAATATTGATAGGAAAACTGGTTTCAATAATACGCTGTGAGTTTGTCATTTCTACAGGAAATCAACTTAAAGAGGGCACTCACAATCACTTTCCAATTCAAAATCGACTTCTTTGAAAGTCATCCCACTATTACATTTTGTAGTTTTGTCTTCCAGTATAGTGCGATTTATGTGAAATGCGTTATATGGATGGATAAAACAAGCATACATTTTTACCAAAGTGAATAGTAGAAGCTATAAAAATTTCAAAAGGAAGTTTAAAATATTCTTTCGATCATTATTTTATTTCTATATTTACATTTTCCATGATATTTGCATTTTGATGATAGAGAAAATATTTTTCGGATCACTTTCAATCAACGTTAATCCAATTCAACCCTTGCAACGTCTGGTAATTATGCCAGTTGTTAATATTTTATTTCAACAAACATTGATTTGCACAGCAATATTGGTATTGAATTTAGAATTTCGCTCCACAAACAATAACGTAACACATTTTTGAAAATGCGTGCGGATTCCGCATGTATCTAAGTCAAACTCTTTGTCAACGGTTTTGTTACGCTGCTTTCATCTCTTCACACTTCAAATTGCTTCAACACCAGAAATAGATCAGTGGACATCGTAGTATGAGATGTCTCTACTTTTGACAGAAGGGTGAACAAAGAACTTCAAATCGCAACCGGTTAGGCAGACTGCAGTGGTCAAGAATCCCTCTACTGGTAATTAAACAATCAAACGGGTTCGTTGAGAAGGTCACTGTTAACTCGATCAAAGATTATGTTCCTTTTTTACTTCTCTCGTGATTTTCTTGCTTCCCGTTTCTTGGTTTTTTTGGCTAAATGCTGCGGGCATTCATTTACCTTGCTGGAAACGGGTAAGGTCTCTCACGACCTTCAGGAAATTGTTACGCTTGCCACCTTGGCCGGAATATGAACCGCCTAAAAGCAGATCCATAGGTTAGAAAAGGAAAGTTTTTAGAAGGTGATGGTAAGAAAGGGGATGATGGCGACCTTTAAAGTAATATCTCTCTTTTTAATTTTGCATTTCATTACATGGGTTTTTCATTTTACTAGTAGACTCTTGCAAAGCATCTGCGCTTTACTCTCCAAGTGGTTTAGATGAGATATTTCGTCAATAAAAATGTGACAATTTTGCTAATGACGAGATATCTCGTCATCAAGATATTGCTGTTCTTTAACGATGACGAGATCAAGATCTGGTCAGTTTTATTCTTCTAATGACGAGATACCTCGTTGAGAGGAGGTATCTCGGAGGAAGTGTTAAGTTTCTGTAATTTGTGTCTGTTGAGGGCAAAATGGTTACGTACATCTATCCGTTATTTAAATCCATTTATGATATACTGAAGTGCCAGAAAAACTGGTACACCAGTCTAATACTTGGTAGGCCTCCTATAGGATGCCTTCCTCTTGAATCCACATGAAAGTGCATACGGATGGGTTACCATATTCCAAAAGTATCTTAAATTAGTAATCTTAATTACTGCAAATTGGCGATGGTATCGTGTGAGTCTAATCAACATCCATATTTTCTTCCTCCAAATGAAATTGAATTTATCAAAGTTTTTAACAGCATTTCATGTAGTTTATACTGATTTTAATTCTTATTTCCTGTAAAATATATGGTAGAAAATATCTCAGTCATGTTGTCAACATTAACTTATAAAAGAGGGTCCGCAGTGTAATTCCTAACATCCACTTCAATTAAATCAGATCCGGGTTCGCAAACAATTCCGTTCTACGCTGATTTTTATGTTCTAGCTTTCTCATTACCGTGTCATCAGACTGCTGAAGAATTTCATTAGAGCGCGAACTCTTCCGTGAATTTTTTAACAGTATTTTATTCCTCAAAGCAAGCACATTTAAACGAATTAATAAAATTAATAGCGGTTTATTTTCAGCAATCTTCTAATAAAGTAGAAAGAGTATTTTCAACAACTTCATACTACTTCTTCCGATCGCTCGGTTTAAATCTGCCACATGGTTCTGAGAAAAAGCATGAATCCTAATGCGAGACAAGTTATTGATTGGTTCAAGTGTTTATCCAGCGTGATTAAAAACACTAGTCAGCGCTTCGATAACCAATCGGTCTAAGGCGATTTGTAAGCCCCTGTGACTTACCCGTCTGAGATTATACAACAGCGACTCCGCCAACATGCTCTATTTCATTGCAAGGCCAATGTTTATTTTGCATTCTTTATATCCGTTTCTTGCCATTCTCCAATATACAAAAATTGATAATTCGTATGTCATGTACGTTGATAGAAATATGTATATAGATCATGACGTGCATGTTAATTTTAAATTCTACAAATCATGAATTCAGCGACTTGCCTAAGATACAGCATTCAGGTTACTTATTCTAGGTGCCACTTCAAAGAATAGACTTTGAGATTTTTATTTTAACACTTTGAGGGGTTCACACACATATATCCGTTCTGAAAACTGCAGTCTACCTTGCAGGACTTTTAACCAGTTTTGAACATTTTGACTCATACAATTTTCCCTATGATTCGTTCAACCTATAAATGTGATTATTTAGATATTGTGTGTGTTGGTTGGGTTGAGTTTTATGGCAAAGGGCTATATTTGATCAAGCTGTGCCAAAAAACGACAATTGAATGGACATATAAACACAAAGATTCCTTTACTGATACAGAAGAGAGAAATACACCCAGAGAAGAATCGAATCTGCGCCGCCTACAACTTGAAAGTTGATAGTGTAGTGGCCAATCAAACTGAGCCACCACGACGTCCATTTTGTGTTTTAAGGAGTAAAATAATACTACACCGCTCGGAAATCTCGTGACGCTCAGAGGGTTAAAACTTACTTAAAACAAAGCAATAATGAATGTGTGTAAAACAGGCAATAATAATCATACACTGCTGTAAGCTATTTGACCACGTACATCAGCAACAAAGCAATCTCCCAATCTAAGCTGTAGCAAAAAGGACTGTCTTGTTATTGTATATAGAAGCATATTTTATGTAAAACTTGACAAAAGATAGTTTGAAACTCAAGAGTATGTTATCGTCCCAATACTAAATTGACGACCAAAATTTTCATCACTAAACACCTATTTGAATATGCCTGCGAAGGAATACCATAGCCAAAAATTATCGAGGATTGGAGATTGAAAATTATCGCCAATGCGATGATACCATATACTTGAATCTTACCAAAGATAAAGCATTCAATGAAGGTCGAAATTTCAATGTTTTCCCTAAGCACATTCTCCCTAGATGCATTACTGTATTCTTAATAATTTTGAACTGGAATTTTTTGTGATTCGAATAATTTCAAACAGATTTATTAGCCAAGCAAAAACTATCGTCTGTTGAACTTATGGAATGAAAATCCGATTTTTTTCATTTACCAACGCGAATGACAGGGAGTAAGAGATGCAAGTTCCTTTCATTCGACCGGTTATTTACCAGTTATTTTATCTTGATGTATTTGCTCATCCCGGTTTAATAATCTCTCGTGTAGCAAAAATGATTGTAGTATGACCCTATCCTAACCAAAAATGTAGGAAACTCAGGAAGTACAAGCAGACCTTCGCATAGCATCTACGCTAAAGTTTGTCAATGTTTATATATGTTAATCACAGTGTAGTTACTCACGTTTGATGCTTCACTTAAATCCATTTGTAGTGGATATGAGCATCGATATGCGCGTTTCATAACTCCAAAGGTTTGTTGGGATTTTAAGACACAAGGGCCACATTTGGTCATGCTACGCCAGACACAAAACATACACTATCAAATAATAAACATACACACACAAGGAAAATTTTACCGACACAGAAGTGAGAAATATACCCAGGTAGGAATAGAACATGCACCGTCTACAACTCGCAGGTATATATGCATAACAGAATTATATATAACAGTAGGTATATATAACAGTCATAATAACAGAAATTATAAGCCTGCAGTTGTGACAAGAGAGGCAACTGTAGAGAATGATCGATTGAGACTGAATGTAATGTTGATTCCACAAATGGAGAAGCAGAAAGTTCTATAACAGTTTATTTACTTATATAGCAAATAAGTAGTGACATAAGGCATGGAGGTTGTTGAGGGTAGGGTGTTTGGGTGGGCTCTGAGAGTTCCTTATTCCAAAGAGCTCGTGAAAGAATAAATAGTTGACAATGAACTCCTAGAGGGATAAGGATTAAGAGAAAGATTATCGGACCAAGGGATTTATCATGAAAGTTCATTGGTAGAAGTCTGTGGTATAACAAAGAAGTGATATGATCTTACACGGGCGATTTGAAAGGAAAAAGATCCATAGGAAGTCAAGGTTTATGAGATGGTATTATGGTTCATAAGATGGAGTATATTTTTAATTAATTTATTTATTTTTAAACTAGACATGTAAAATTTAAAATATCATTTCATAATAAGAGTTTAATTTGAACACCCATTCATAAATTGCATTTTCTATTTGATCCCTAAAGGTGTGTGACTGTTTTATAATTCAGTCCTTTAAGTAATTTCTCTTCACGTCAATGAACAATGTAGGATTATGCCCGTTAGAGGAAGTTTACTCGGAACAATTGGAAAAGAAAGAGGAGATGATATGATGTAAGAGGAAGAGATGAGACATTAAGTCAGCTATAATGACTAATAAAATAGACTTTATGTCAAGTCCGATTTTATATTTCACATTTTACGGGCAAAAGAATAATAATTTATTGAGATGAGCAAATATTTTGAAATTTGTGAAAAACTACGACATAAATGTTGGAGTAAATAAAGCCAATTTTAAAATAAATGTCGAAAAGCCTCAAATATGTATCATCATTTTATATTAATGAATTATTAAAACTATATTTGGATAGAAATAAGGACAATCAAAAATTAAAAATTAACTAAAAGATAGGAAAAGTTTTGTTCAAGAACATTGGTATTTACGTCTAAATATTGGTGTCTTAGTTCATTTCTAACTTATGTGAACAAAAGCAAGTTACCAATGAAGCTAAACTTTTCAGACCGCTTATTTGGTTTAAAGTAATAAAAAAAATTTGCATTTTATAACATGATGGCTTTGAAAATTATTAGTTTGTGCATCATATAAATAGTTATATCATTACCTCCGCTTGTATTGTAATTTAGGCTCTCAATTTTTGAAACAAACGTTGTCTAGCCTATTTTGATTTGCAGAATCATCCATTAGAATTAAAATTCAAATGGATGAATTAATTTGTGTACGTGTTAATCGCGTACGTAGGGGTTGGTGCACGTTAAATATGTCGTGGCTTCAAATGTCCTCATGTTGGCGTGGTGTAGAAGTTTGGAGAGTAGGGTACCAGCTCAGGTGTTTATCTCATCTGACCGTAATTCAAAATTACGAGGTGTTGTCCTAGGATATTTCCCTTTGGGATTGATCCCGGACCGTCATCAATGCCCCGTTGTGTTGCTCCAATGCGACGTTAATTCAAATACCTACTTACCTGCATATGCACTTTAAAATTGAAATTATGTAGTGAATGGAGGTTCAAGTAAGTTCACCTGAAATTCCTCTCAATGAATTAATTTATCTTGCAAAAAGATTATCATTAAAATTTGAATGAAAATATATTGGATCGTACACAGTAATTAAATGAAGCAGTTTATGTACTTCTCTTTCATTCTGAATTCAAACATCTTTTACACATAGAAAGAATGGTGTGGAAATCATTAAACAGGACACTTATTTAGATAGAAGCTAATTTAAGGGTAGGGAGGTCGGTCCTTAATTAACGTCGCACTGGAGCAACACAACGGGCTATTGGTGACGGTTCGGGATCATCCCCTAAGGGAAAGATCCGAGAACAACACCACGTAATTTTGAACCACGGTTAGATGACGAGGTCACACCTGAGCTGGCACCCCACTCTCCAAACTTCCACACCAAGCCAACGTGAGGACATTTGAGACCCGACAGATTTAACGTGCACAAGCCCCCTATGTACACGACGGTCTTTGGCTGGATTCGAACTCGCAACTCTCCGGTTGCTAGTCCGTTACTCTTCCAACCGGGCTACCGCGGCTCGCTAATTTAAGGGAACATTATCTGTCTGTGCACATAGTCATGTCCGAAGAGAGAGAGTCGACAATCAACACACTAGACGGAAAATGTGTATTTGTTAGCTGACCTTGTATGGAATCGCTTTGTATCAACAGTAATACGTTTATAAACATTTCTCAAGACATTCTATTATGTATCTCTTATATTATTATAACTCGTATCCAACAATTAAGGATAATTAAATCCGAGATGAAGTATCTCAAATGACAAATAAATATCCCACAAACTATGTGAAATAAAATAATAACTATCATATGCCTCGTGGTGCTACTGGGAACTAAAGAAATAAAAAGCTGCTTAGGTGACGCATTTTAGGTTTTAGAGTTATAGCGAATAAAAAAAAATTTACTCTTTAAAAAAGAAACCTATGAAATGTGCTGGTCTCTGACTCTAATGCAGGCTTCACAATGTGCAGATATGATTTCCGCAGGGTTCTCCATGAGTTCCTGTGGCTGCGCGTCCCATTCGCGCACTAGAGCACGTCTTTGCTCTTGTGTGGTCCTTGGTAAGAATAGCGTAGGCCGCAATGTGACATCCGAAAGCATTCCAACTCAACTCTATTGGATTGAGATCAAGTGACTTTGTTACGAGTTCAGAATTATTCTTAATTATCATAAATGTCGTCAAAAATGTCAATATTATCGTTACAACTATATAACATAACTATATTATTACATCATACAGCAACAAAAAAGGGAATGCTGGCCACATGAAACAACTATTTGGTGAGATGCACCCAAAAAAAAGACGTGTTCACTACATAATCAACGTAAAACAAAAGAATTACGAAGAAACATTGAAATCGATTTGGCAGACAAAATAAGTTAATGAAATTATGACGATTTTAAGGGGACAGTGGACTTTCAAAATAAAATTTTGCAGTTACTATCCGATTGTTATGAATTTTTCAGAATATATGTTTCTACTAAAAAGCCTGTTTATAAAGCTCGATTCAAAAATATTAAATCATTCGAAAGTTATTACATAAAACGTGGTCAAAATGTTTGATAAACTCACAAAAATTTATAGGCCCCATGCGCATTAATTTTCCATAATTATCAAAATTTCAATAAGCATAATAGTTTGTATACATATAAATCGAATTAACTTAGTAAAGTTATCGCTCAATTGTAAAGCAAAAACATTTTGTACAAACACACCTAAACGTTTGCAAAAAAGCATAGGTTTTAAGCAACATTTTAGACCAAAATTTTGAAGCATGATGAATTCTGCATTTGAACTTAGGTATATACAAGAGGTTGATTTCAGACCATCCAAAAAAATTTAAGTGAATCAATTGAAGCAAGATACAGATAGAATATTGAATAATCAGAACAATGCCAAAAAATCTGAATCGGAGAAAAACGCGTTTTCGTAATAGACTACTACTCCGTGCTTAATGTTGTATATGTAACTCAGTCAAGAATTATCGGAATTGAAAAATTATTTTTGCTATCCACAGAATTTGACATCAATCAATTTTTAACGTTAAAGTTAAAAAATCGATTTTTCAATCGATGTGGTAATTCTGAAAGCCCACTGCCCCTTAAGAAAATAACTTAGTTTTTCAAAAACAATTCAAAGAAAAATCTGTAATGAAAAGTGTTATCGTCGCGCAAGCCGTGCTAAAAGTTTATAAAATGTTACAATTAAAATCATATGCATAACTCCATGCATATAACTGGCCAAAAATATAAGTTTATAATCAAGGATGACTTGAAGTTTCGTATCCTGCTTTTCTACTTTAATTGAGAGTTGTATTTCTAAGTTATTAGTTTCCGAAATTTTATTTTCAAATGTTTTCGTCATCCGCAATGTCAAGAAGTCATTTATATTTGTTTTAGATTGCAGAATAATTCTTGACATTTTGATTATCTAAAAGTTCGGAATTTCAAAATTTAATCTTCAGACATAGAAATTGTACTATTTCTCAATCGAAATAAAAACTCAAAGAAACGTAGGTAGTTGATTGTTGGATCACACAAATCATATTGAATAAAACAAACATAAAAATTTACATTTCAAGAAATTATGAATTATAAAATGACATAATTCATAGGTTTACTTTCCTTGAGTGGGTTTCAAGGTAGTGGTAAAATTCTGCAATAATTTTAGGAAACAATCGTAAGTGTGAATGATTTTTGTATGGATAGATACAATCGTCAAGCGCAAGAAATGAAATGACAAGCAGGAAAACGCTTAATGACTCAAATGGATTTCATTTTTAATCTGCAAATCAAATGAAGACATCTCGAAGTTATAGAATTGAAAATGTATGATTTTGAAGATAATGATTAAGATTAATGTTAAGAAAATGTTAAACTGATTATCTTTCTTAGTTTTTGAAAAAGCATAAATTTAGATATTTGTTTTAGGGTACTTTAACGTCAGTAGGTATATGAGGGTAGAGTTATAATTGTACTCTGAATAAAGATAAAACGCGAGTTTTATCCAAGGTGTTCAGAAAGTGTATAAGGATAAGATTATATAATCCGTTCAATTCTCTCTGAACACAAGAAAAAACGTGTTTTATTGAACATGTTCATCAAGTGTATAGAAGGATAAGCCTATAATAGTTTACTTAAAAGTAAAGACGTGTTTGGCTTATGTGTGCAGAAATAATTATATAAGAAAGCAAACCCAGGCCTAGCATTTGCGTAAAATTTCTTAATTGCTTATATTTAATGATGGCAGTGCCATTACTACTATTCCAAACCTTATTCATACATAAGATGTACATGCACTTTTTATACTTCCAAATAAATTATAATTAGGCAAATATACATATAAAGCGGTATTTTGTTTACATTTTTAAAATGTGTGTTAATTCTTGTTTCCAATATGGCACATTTTAAAAAGTTCACCCCCTCAGTCATATTATCACATTTAGAATCTAAAACAGTAACTCTGTTTAGTACAAAGTATAATATGAAATTTTCAAAATAATTTAAAATTGAAAATCCAATTGAAAACTAATTTCAATGAGAATTTTATTCGAAATATTCCATTAAAAATCTTTTTCATAATTAACCTTCTAAGGGGCACACACATATATCCGTTCTGCAACTTCCAGTAGTCCTTTCAAGATTTAAGACCAGTATTGATTTTATTGATCAATTTTTTTCCTGGAATTCTTTTAACCAATAGATGTGATTATGTAATCATTGCGTTCTATAGCCGTTGCGAAAAAATCCATATAAATTGTATTAAAAAGGCAGATGGTTTCCATGGCTTACAAAATTTTCAGCATTTTGTGAAGATTACGATTCTATTAGAAAATCTCAATGTCGAAACATTATGAAAAAACCAGAGATCATTATTTTGTCATCAGTCAACCAATCTAATTGCGCCCTAAGGGGCACATCTTCTTTTGGTGTATACGGGCTTCATGGACCCGAGGGTCCCTAGTGAACTTTTCTTTTCTCATGGGGTTAAAATAGGGTAAACATGGGAGTCACATGGGGTAAACATAGGTGTCGCTTAGCCGGGACGCCAAAGTGATTTTTTTCTGCTTTCACACATTATTCTATTCTCCAATTCCTCCTTTTTACCTTTCCACAACCTTTTTTACTTGAAGTTGTCTGTCTTGTTTGGTACAGCTTGGTCAAATAGGGCCATTGCGCCATAAACCCCATAACAGTCAGTCTAATTGCGTACCACCAATCATTGATCAGAACGTTTAAAATTATCACACAATGTAAATTTAAAAGAGCAAAAGATGGACACAAAACCTTTAAAATATGAAACAGTATCTTTTCCCAAAACTCTTTTCAAATCAAGCAATTCTGGTATTATCTATTACTGAGCTACCGCAGCCCTACTCTCTAGAGTAGTATGTGTACTCCTGATAGGATTTAAAAACAAACTACATAATATATAATTTGTTTACTACTTAATTACCTCGTTTTGCAAGTGAAGAATACCAAATCAAAAAACAGATATCGGAGATGGTTGATTGGGTTGGATTTAATGACGCAAGAACCGTATTTGGCCAAGCTGCGCCAAACAACGTCAAGTAAATGGTCATACATACAGGGAAAGCTTTACTGGCACCGAAGAGAAAGATACACCCAGGGAAGAATCGTACCTGACGCGAATCGAATGTATGCCGTCTACAACTCACAGGTTGCTAGCTCAATGGGCATACCCACTAAGCCAAGACAACCCCCATAGTTCTGAAAAACAAAGGGAAAAGGGGGAATATTCTATTCATTAAGTGGTTTTAAAAATCTAATCTTCATGCAAAGAAAAATAACTTAGTACACTCCGCCACTTTCTGATCAAGAAAAGCTAAACAACTCATATCTTGAAATCTTTAACTAGCGGTAGGTAGTTAATTAACGTCGCACTAGAGCAACACAACAGGCCGTTGGCGACGGTCCGGGATCAACCCTGAAGAGAAAGATCTGAGGACAACACCTCGTAATTTTGAACCAGTCAGATAACGAGGTCAACACTTGGGCTGGCACCTCACTCTCCAAACTTCCACACCATACCAACGCATGGACATTTGGCGCCACGACAGATTTAATATGCTCTCACGTGCACGATGGTCTTTGGTTGGATCAAGTTTCGAACTCACAACCCTCCGGTTGCTAATCCGATGCTCCTCCAATCGGGCTACTGCGGCCCTATTGACTTAGTGTGTTTCACTTCTATGCGGACGATATTACAGAATAGAAACTTTCCCACATTTCAGGGTGCTCCCCACATCTCTCCGGAGCCGGTACCATGGTACCCGCGACCCCCTCCCCATGTGATGTCCCTGGGATTCATATTGCAGTTTCTGAAAACAGTGCAACTTACTCCCGACGGACCAATCCTTAATGGACCTTCCCATAATTTAGAGGACTTCACCAGTTTAAAGACCACATTCTGATCAAGAAAAGCTAAAAAACTTTTCTCTTGAAATTTTTCACTTTGTTGTTCCAATTGTAAGCCGACGATATTACAGGATAGAAAACTTTCCCTTTTCAGGGTGGCTCCCGACACCTCTCCAGAGCCGGTCCCATAGTACCGAAGACACCCCTGAGATTCATATATTAGTGGTTAAAAATAAGGCAACTTACTCCTAATGGCCCAATCCTTAATGTCTTTGACACCGCGTAAGAGCATGAACAACCCCTGCATGCACGTATGGTTCAACTTCATCTCGGTGATCACTTCCATCATGTAGGGCAGGAAGATCTTCACCCCGGAGTTCACCAGCTTCTTGAGCCTCTTCTCCAACTCGGCGATGGTCTCGAGATCACCATCTTGTCCGGGGGTCGCATCTTCGTCTTTGACGACGGCCGACTCCACAAGCGTCAACGCGACGCAGCACGACACTAGCAGCAACACGGGAAGCGTCCGCATCATCTCTTGTCTACTGATCTTCTCCGGAGGATGGACAGCTGATCAATGAGGAGTCTCGGGCGAGGCAGAGTGGACGGACCTTGAAGAAGGCGATCGACTTGATCTCGGCAGCGGCCAGCGAGTTGTGAACGATTACACCGATCGCGACATAAACACTTATAAAAGATCTTCGATTGTAACCCTAACCGGTGCACCTTGAAACACCGTCTCAGGAGGGGGAAACAATTACGTGAAATGTCGTTGATACTACGCGAGTGATTTATGAAGGGGAAAGCGTGACGCTTCTGCCGCGTGCTGGGTGATTGTCTCTTTCCCGAATGATACATTCCGTACCATGAATTTCAATATTTTTTAGTATTTGACTATAATGTTCCTTCAATTGATTTTTCTTTCGTCCAATGAAGGGCTCACGATGAGCTTAATATTGAATGAAAATGTGTTTTGTTTGGTATTCGTTTTTAGTTGTTGAGTTGGGTTCAGTTTTCCTTACTCATTGAATAGCACAATGCTATTAAAATAGTTTTTTTCGTTACTTAAGCGGACTGTGGAGTTCAATGACTTCTTTCGTCCGATCGCTGAACTTAATATCGAATAAAAATGTGTTTTCTGTATTCATCTTTAATTGTTGAGTTCGGTTCAGATTTCCTTACCATTTGAATTACACTGCGATTAAAAAAAAATTCAATCAAGGGGACTGTGGACTTTCAAATTTGCAGCTATAATCCGATTTTATAAATTCTGCTTGTTTTATATTAAAATGTCTATACATAAAGTTTGTCTATGTAAAAATATTAAATTATACGGAAGTTATTACTTAAAACGTGGTCAAAAATTTTGATAAATTAGCAAAAATTTATAGGTCTCATGCGGATTAAATTCCGATGTATTCTCATTTGTATCGTAATTTTTTTAATTCACATAATATTTTCTACACATATTGATCCAATTAACTCCACTTGGTAAGATCATTACTCAATGGTAAAGCAATTTTTTTTAAATTGTACTAAAACACCCAAAATTTTGCAAAAAAGTATAGGTTAAGCAATATTCTAAACCAAAATTTCAAAATTTGGCAGAATGATGAATTTCTTATTTGCACTTAGGTACAACAGATTTATTTCAAGGATTATTCAAAACACTTTCAAGGGAATCAATTAAAACCAGATGCGCATGGAACATTTTGAAATCAAAAGAATGTCAAAAAATCTCAATCGGAGGAAAACGCATTTTTGAAGTACTTACTCTATTTTATGTTTTATGTTGTTGTATAAGTAACTCCGTCAAGAATTATCGTAATTGAAAACTTATTTTCCTATCCACAGAATTTGATATTAATTCATCTTTAAAAATTAAAAAATCGATTTTTCGATTGATTTTGGGGATTTTGAAAGTCCTTAAAATGAATGTATTTTAAACATACCAAGAATTTTGGGTGGGTTTTTTAAGTTCTCGTAAGGGTCGTGGGACTCCTGATGTTTTTTTCTTCAGAAATATACCGAGGTTATTATGTAACATGCAACTTTAATGTACCTAGAATATTTATGTTTCACAGCAGCCTTAAAAAAGCGAAAATATTTATATTTACCAGAATACCGTTAATACAAAGTGAATATTTATATCCACCAGAAATATACCAAGATTATTTATGAAGCCTGGCATCCTTAATATACCGAGAATATTTATATTTTGCAGCAGCCTTAATAACCTAAAATATTTGCCACAACACCCTTAATATAAAGTGAATATTTATATTCCAGTAATGCACAGAGATTATGTGTAACACTGCAGATTTAATACACCTAGAATATTTATATTTCTCAGCAGCCTTAAGAAAACAAGAATGCTTATTTCCCACAGCAATATAGGAGAATATTTATGTACCACAATACCTTTACTATACATGGAATATTTATATCCCCCAGAAATATCTACCGTTAATATTTATGTAACAAAGCAGCCTTAGTATACAGAGAATATTTATCTAACACGGCAGTCTTAATATTCTGAGAATATTTTTATTTCACAGTAATATACCTAAAATATTTATGTATCACAAAAGCCTTAATATACTGAGAATATTTATATTCTATAACATCCGAAATATAACGAGAATATTTTTATATTTCACAACACGAAATATGACGAGAATATTTCTATACCAGCAGTTTTAATATGCAGAGAATATTTATATACCGAGAATATTTATATACTCAAACAGCCTGAATAATAGCGAAAATGTTTATATCCCACAGCTACGAACCGAGATTTTTTATATACTACGGCAGTCTGAGTATAACCGAGAATGTTTATATACTAAAGTAAACTTTATCTTCCGAGAATAAATCTAACATTTATCATTTCAAGGATGCCCTTGAAAGGGTTAAACAGTGACAATGGTCAAACATAATTTCTTTCTTGAAAAATGTAAACAAGACTTAATTTGTGTGATTTTCATACGATTGTTCTCAACTCAGTCAAATGACTGAAAGACATGTGGAGTGCAAAACACATTAAATTTGACATTAAGTATTCATGTGCATTAAATATGCAAAAGTAATAATATTAAATTACAGTGAATTGATCTGATCAAATCAGCTAGTATTGTCTGAAGTTAAGAAATTATTTTAAAATATAAGTTAATTTATTTAATTTCAACTAGCTGAATTACTCGTCGTTGCTCAGGTTGAAATGGTTAAATGTTGCTTGAAAAGTGAATTAGAATAATCACTTTTTCACAGAAAAATGCAATCATTTAAGCTATACGGAAAATACGTTTTAACTTCTTCATAGCTTCTACAATATACTTCGGACGCAAATATATACATTTAATTCCTGAATATGTTGTAATATGTCAAAGATTAAGACATCAATACAAACAGAAACGAAATTCCGACGTAAAAATGCAGAATTCTAAAGAAGGAAAGATGCGCGAAGTGTCGAATTTCGACTGCCTGAGTGTATTCTGAAATAGAGCAATTCAAAAAAAGACATTTGAAAAATATTGATAAAGACGATAATGATTTATGAAATTTAGTAATGCTCAAATATGACTGCAGCATTTCGCTGTGTTAACTCAAATAGACAAACACGGGATTCTAAATCAAACTTATCTATATACAGTGGCTCCCAAAAGTGTTCGTACACTTACGAATTTCTCAATGAAATATATATATATATATATACTGCTCTATCCATTAATAAAAATCAATATTTCAGAATGGGAATTTTTTAATAACATTTATAACTTGTTCTTAACAAAACTACATAAAATATTTTGAAAATATAGTAAAACCTTTTTTTTTTGGAAAATCAATAATCAAAAAGTAACAAAAACGTTACCTTACAAAAGTCTTCGTACACTTTAAAGAAATCTCTATATATAATATTGTAATATTTCGGTAAATTAGTACTTAGTAGGATATCCTATAGCATTCACGACAGCTTTTAAACGTCTGGGAATAGAGTTCGCTAGTTTTTTTTTTTTGTAATTTCTGCATCAGTGTTCCTCCATTCTTCAATCGGGCCGCGGTGGCCCGGTTGGAAGAGTAACGGACTAGCAACCGAAGGGTTGCGAGTTCGAATCCAGCCAAACACCGTCGTGTACAAAGGGGGCTGGTGCACGTTAAATCTGTCGTGGCCTCAAATGTCCTCACGTTGGCGTGGTGTGGAAGTTTGGAGAGTGGGGTGCCAGCTCAGGTGTTGCCTCGTCATCTGACCGCGGTTCAAAATTACGTGGTGTTGTCCTCGGACTTTCCCTCTGGGATTGATCCCGGACCGTCACCAATAGCCCGTTGTGTTGCTCCAGTGTGACGTTAATTGAAAATACCAAATACCAAATACCATTCTTCAATCATTACAGTTTTTAGTTCGTTTTTCGTTTTAATGTCGTGTCTTCGTACTCTAACCTCCAGTTCTCTCCAAATGTGTTCTATTGGGTTTAAATTTGGCAACTGAGGTGGTGTTTTCAGAACTTGTGGACAATTATAGAGACACCAGAGGCGAACGTTGAGAGCCGTGTGCTTAGGATCGTTATCTTGATAAAAAACAAAGTTGTTTCCAATACCCAAATTTTGGGCTGATAATTTTAAATTGTCTTTTAAAATATTTGAATAAAGAGTATGATTCATTATGTCATCAATAAATACCAAATTACCTAGTCCTGATGCTGACATGCACCCCATGCACCCACACACAAGGACACCTCCACCGCCATGTTTTACTGTTCCAGCTAAGTTCTTGGGATTAGGTTCCTCATTTTTTCTTCTCCATACAATTATACGCCCATCGGAACCAAACATGTTAAATTTGCTTTCATCTGCAAATAAGACATGATTCCAATACGTTTCGGGCTTATTTATCATTGATTTTGCGAAGGAAAGCCTAAGCCTATTTTTCGCACTTACAAAAAATTTTCTTCGGGCAGAACGCCCATTTAATCCTTCTGATCTGAGCACTCGTCGGACAGTTTCAGATGAAATTGAAGTAGAAAAATTTTCAGTAAATTCTGTAGAAATGTTTACAGCACTCAAACGTGGATTTTTCACAAATTTTCTTGCTATAAATCTCTGATCACGTTGAGTTAACTTTGCCGGACGACCTTTCCTTACCTTGTTTTCGATCCGATTTTCTTCTTTAAAGCGTTTTATCACATACTGCACCGTAGAATGGGATAAATTTACTAATTTAGAGATATTCCGAACTGATTTACCACTACTATGATGAAAATTAATCAATTTTCGAATGCTGTTCGTTGTTTCCTTACGACTACGAACCATTTTTAAATAATAAATAGAATATTACGAAGTAAGTAAGATATTAAAGCCAAACGATAAGAACTAAGAAAGATTAAAGCCAAACGATTTTTTAAATGTCACCACAATGCAAAAATAAAAAAAAAGCGATAAACGATCATTTTATTTTTGAATTTATCCGAAAATGTTTCATTGTACGATCACTTTTGTGACGTGTTATTTCTCTGCCTCCTTGCATCTTCATTTTTATAAAAAGAAAATGAGTCAATATTTTTTTAAAGAATGTTGGGTATTATTCAGAATCACATGGAGATGATATAAAAAAATATTGAACTTTATATTCGAATTCAATTCCAGGCTACAGCTCTTTTTCTACAAATTTTTAGTGTACGAACACTTTTGGGAGTCACTGTATGTAAAATAGGATGTGTGTGTGTATTTTCTATACAAATCTACACCGTTTGACCAATCCACACCAAATTTGGTACACTTATACTTTAGAACACTGCGGTCAGCATAGGCCAACTCTTAACCCACGTTCTATTGGCCATAGGGGGCTAAAAACTATTCGAAATCGCCATAGAAATAACATTGAGCATTGATTGATTGCATTAGGCATCTATAGTTACTTTACCATTGTTGATCGAAAAACAATTTTTTCCGAAACAAATTAAATTACAATATTTATGTTTGAACTGACTTTTTAGTTCTTACCATGATGGAAATAAATTATAGATATTTTATTGATAAAGAAAGAATATTTTAAAATATTTATTTTTACAAGGAAAGGTTTTCAGGAGTTCAAGGATTATTTTCAAGGAAAGTTGGTGTATATTTCGACCAACTTTCCATAAATAATTTATTGAATATGTAATGATTTGTAGAATTCTGTTTCATAAGCTTTTTAGGCAAGGCGTGTAACTTATTTTAAAATGTCCGGAATAGATACATGTGAATCCTCCGTTGAAAGTATTTATTTTCTTTCTTAAAAATTCTGTTAAATCGACCTTCTGCTTTTTGAAACCCCCCATTTTTATCTATTCAGTTTAGTTTGTTTACACCGATTACATTTATTTCTAACCCAAGCACCGTTATTCCGAAAAGCACAAATGAAAAACTCATTGATCATAAAAGTGTAATTTTGCTACTCGGTATCTGGCAGCACCAGAATTAATGTTTACTTTTTTTTATAAAACTTTGTAGAACGCATTTTTTCGTCGGAATTTCGTTTCTGTTTCTATTTATGTCTTAATCTTTTACATATAGCAATATATTCAGGAATTAAATATATATATTTGCGTCCGAAGTATATTGTAGAAGCTATGAGAAAGTTAAAAAGTATTTTCCGTACAACTTGAATAATTGCATTTTTCTGTGAAGGAAAAGTGATTATTTTAATTCACTTTTCAAGCAACATTTTACCATTTCAACTCGAGCAACGCCGGGTAATTTAGTTAGTAAAATAATAAACATTAATTCTGGTTTGTCAAATCTAAAATAACAAAATTACGCTTTTATGATTAATGAGTTGAAGTTTTTCGTGTTCCATTACAAAATGTAAATTATGAAAAATGAAATATTTTAAATATCCTTTTTTTATCAATCAAATATTCATAATATTCATGTAAAAATATAAAACTCATCATAGAAATGAAATAATAATAATGAATTTTAATTCAATAATGCACATTACACCTGTCAAATAAAGTAGGAAATACTTATACAATCAATTAAAAGTTAGATTTAGTAATGCTCAAACATGACCGAAACATAGCCTTTGCCCGAGTATTTATCTCAATCTTTTATTAGACAGGAAAATGCATGAAATCAATCTATAGTGTAAAATCAAAGTAATTACATTAACAGGTTTTTAAAAGTATAAGGACAGTACACACATTATAAAGTAAAATATTTTACAAATTCACTGCAATATATAAATTTAACACAAAACATTTTTAGTTTCACCTCTGGAGCAAGAATAAATAAATTCTTGCGTGAACCCACCCTCGAGCAACCAACATAAAGTTGTCCGTGGGAGAAACACGGCGATCTCAAATCCACTCCGCAGTACTTGATAGACTGCCCCTGCGACTTGTTGATCGTGATCGAGAACGCAAGTCTCACTGGAAACTGCAATCTCTTAAAGTCGAAAGGGAGATCCGTCGGAATGAATGGTATCCCGTGGGATAAAAACTGTTGCACCCTCTCCCTTTCCTGTCAAGATAGTCGCTTCCATTACATTGCCCAGCAGCTTCTTGACACACAGCCGTGCCGTTGCAAAGTTTTGGCGGGTCGAGGGGTTCCGCAGTAAAATAACCGGAGATCCCACTTTAAGTAAAAGACGATATGATGGCAATCCAGCCGGGTCAAGCGAGTTCAGGAACTCTGGCGGGAAATTGACGACCTCATCGGCATCTACTACGGTATCGATGGAGTGCGATATTGATTCAGTGACCACGCCTGGTAACATGACAAGTATTTGTTTGTTTATGTCGTGGACGTCTTCATTTTTAGCAGAAAGAATGGCCCTCTCTCGCAAACCAGTTCAAATCGTGATAGTTTTGGGAAACAGACGGATAGATAGACTGCATCTATCAGCTCTGCGACGGACGACACCAGATTACAAAAATCGGATGGGAATTTAATCTTGCCAGAAGACTCGACTGCCAATCTGCCTTCTCCGATCTCCAGTAGTTTGTCTGAGAAAATTTGAGCGCTCTCATCCCCCAGATGTACTCTCATGTTTTGCTTCAAAGTTATCTTTCACACATGTCTCCACAAAAGCGAATGTTTCAAACATGCGTGGATCTCATCGGCCGGCGTCGACTTCGGGATGATGGGCAGATTTTGACGAGTCTCCACAGAGGAGTACCAGAGCTCTTCCCATCAGGTTGTCGTTTCCTCTCAGATCTCTCAGAGTGACGTCGAGGGCCTCGAGAGCTTTCTTGTGAGCCATGGTGCATTCGTCCCACACGATTAATTTGCAAGTCTCGAGCACCTGCGTCCGGCCACTTGCCTTGCTTATGTTGCAGGTAGTATTTTTCTGCCTGGCGATGTCAAGTGGCAACTTAAGTGCAGAATGGGCCGTCCTCCCTCCTTCCATTAACGTCGCCGCAATTCCCGAAGAGGCGATGGCAAGAGCAACTTCTCCCCGATTCCTGATTTCTGCCAGTATTATATTAATCAAGAATGTTTTCCCTGTACCCCCAGAAGCATCGAGAAAAATGATACTACCTTGTTGCTTTGCTGCCTGATCCATGATAATTTGGTATGCGTTTTTCTGATCTCGATTCATATTACAAAATTCGATTTTTATTGACGAACTGAATTTTCCATCCTTACAAAAAATTCTCTTTGTCATTCTTTGTCTACAATATTCTCTTTGTCGACTCTTTTATCACTTTATTTCATTGTAACAATTAACTTTTATATCTAATTTTTATTCAAATTCGTTTAAAACCTCATCAATTTGATGTATTTCTACTAACATTTTTGAAATAACACGTCAACATGGAAATGCTTTCATAACTAAAGTAGTAAAATATTACAAAATTCAAAGACTTGAAACAATGTTTTTCTAGTGGTCTTCCATTTATTAAACCATTTTTTTCATCATGATGCTACAAGGGCTGAATTTGTGAACCATTTTGCGCTACCCTGGTACACCACGGGGGGGGGGGGTTCATGTTACACCTCGTATTCTTACCCTACATTCTAAGCAAAGTATTTTATACACCAGCACATTTGTTCAAGTGGGTATTTAAATTTACGTTACATTCGAGCAAAACAACGGGTAATTGGAGACGTTGCGGAATCAATCCCAAAGGGAAAGCTACGAGGACAACACGCCTCGCAATTCTTAACTATGGTCAGATGACGAGGACGACAGTTAAAGTGGCACCTCATCCTTCAAACTTCTATCCTACGCAATTATGACAACATTGAGACCATAGATTGAACATGCACCAGCCCCCACGTACACGACTGTCTTTGACTGGACCTAGTTTCAAACTAGCAACTCTCCGATTGCTAATCGGCGACTCTAACAACTGGGCTACCGCGGCCCCTTCATTCATTTGGGACGGCAATGATCAATACCTTACCTGTGATTCGAACCAGGAAGCTTTTGATCCAAACGCCTGCATCAGTCACTAGACCGACTGGTCGGCTAAATAATGATGATAAAAGATTTATTTTCACAGGTTACTCAGCCTATATCTCCCCAAACAGGATCGCGGTAGCAGAATTGGAGGAGCAACATATTAGCAACCGGAGAGTTGCGAGTTCGAAACTCGGTCCAGCCAAAGACCGTTGTGTACACGGGGACTGGTTCACGTTCAATCTGTCGTGGCCTCAAATGTCCTCACGTTGGCGTGGTGTGGAAGTTTGGAGAGTGGGACGTCAGCTCAGGTGTTGCTCTCGTCATCTCACCGTGATTCAAAATTAAGAGGCATTGACCTTGGTTGGTAGGTAAGTATTTAATTAAAGTAGTACTGGAGCAACACAATGGCGACGGTCCAGGATCAATCCCTAAGGGAAAGATCCGAGGAAAATACCACGTAATTTTGAACCACGGTCAGATGACAAGGTCAACACCTGAGCTGGCATGCCACTCTCCAAACTTTCACACCACGCCAACGTGAGGACAGTTGAGGCCACGACAAATTTAACGTGTACTAGCCCCCGTGTACACGACGGTCTTTGATTGGACTGAGTTTCGAACTCGCAACCCTCCTGTTGCTAGTCCGTTGCTCTTCCAACTGGGGTTTTACTGAGACATAAGAGCGAATTACACCCAGGAGGAATTGGTATTGGTATTGGTATTTTCAATTAACGTCACACTGGAGCAACACAACGGGCTATTGGTGACGGTCCGGGATCAATCCCAGAGGGAAAGATCCGAGGACAACACCACGTAATTTTGAACCACGGTCAGATGACGAGGCAACACCTGAGCTGGCACCCCACTCTCCAAACTTCCACACCACGCCAACGTGAGGACATTTGAGGCCACGACAGATTTAACGTGCACCAGCCCCCTTTGTACACGACGGTGTTTGGCTGGATTCGACGGTGTTTGGCTGGCCTTCGGTTGCTAGTCCGTTACTCTTCCAACCGGGCCACCGCGGCCCTCAGGAGGAATTGAACCTGCACCGTCTACAATTCGTAGGTTGCTAGAGCAGTGGGCAAACCCATCAAGCCACGACGGCCTCTGTTCCAGTGTGACTTAGACACAAGTACTTATCTACCTACCGGCTGTACAACTAGCGCAAACAATTCTTAAATCCCGAGGTTTGTCACATTTAGTCTGTACTGACTGGTCTGACCCTGGCCCACATTCCTGGTACCCTGCAAAGTGCCCTAGACTCATATTGCTTTTTAAGGAATCGAGACTTCACCTGACTGCTCTGGTAAGACTTAGAAGCGGGCACACAACATACATGACTTTGTGAGAGGAGTTAAGGACTATCCAACTTGTTCATACTAGCAACTCCTTCCCAGATTTTAGAATGTATCGGTGTCTATGTGGAACAGCTTCTGGGTGATCAGGACTATTTCACATAGACAGGCTATCCCCATAGAGCTGGATGATCAGGAGTCGGTCGCTGTGCGAACTGTATTTTGGTCTTTTGGACTTGGTGTAGGTTATACCTTGATCAAGGGAATTAGTAACAGAAATACTGAAGCACACTGGAATTTCCATTTTAAAGCCATTATCTCTCCATCAAAATATCCATCTTCGAATGAATTTCTAGGTTTAACTACATTAATTCGCCACTGCTACAGAAGTTCCTCCACGGAAACACTAAATAAACAATTCAATGACAAGATCCAAAGACATAAGGAAGCATTTAAAAAGCACATTTATTTTCGCAGAACGATATTTTCCGAATCTACTAAAATCTATTCACTTTAAATTCTCTTTTTGCATAATGGTATGCGTTTCTGCTGACTGAAAATTGCGGTTAACTCATTTAACGGCAAAATATCCGATCCTGGAGAATTTTTCAAACTTATTCATATGCAGGCATTATCTTTAAAAGCCTTTCGGCAGATAAATGTAAACATAGATTATGTGGCATGCATGCAAAATACTCGTTTAATGAAAGTCTTGTATGTACTGAAAGTCGCACACACAAATTTGTATATTTAAGACAAAGTCCAACAGCTATTCGGCACGTTTCAATATTTGCATATTCTATTCGAAGACAACAGATTTCACGCAACAAAATCTCCACTAAGAATTGGAATTTCTCACTTAACTTTTAGAGAGCATTAACGAATTATCTTCCTCTTAATGAGGTGTCACGTTTTTCAGTTCAAGGTCAACACAACAGCAAGCGGAATGAAATTAGATTCCAGTTTGAAATACCAATTAATTTTAAAAGCCTTACTTAAAATAGGTGGTAATGATAATTACCGTCGCACTGGAGCAACATTACGTATTTCAAATAGGGAAATGTTTGTATTATATGGGAATGTGACGAATTAAAGTATTATATTTGAATGTAAATCAGCAATATAGTAGATTTTATGTTTGCGTGACAGCTTCATATTCCTTATCATGAGAGATCTTCGAGATCTACTTGAAATATTTGTGTAACCAATCAACTACCAGTGCAACGTCAACTTCGAAACTGCAGGGTGATTCGGAATACATGGGACAAAATTCGGCGTGTTATAGCACACACTGACTCATTTTTTGTATAGCAATGCATGGGCTCAAGTGACGCGTTTAGGCGCAAACGCAAAAATTGCTCAGGAAATGAAACAAAATGTTTATTTGCATCGTTATTTTACAATTACTTATTTACAATGATTTTTACACTTACTTATTTGCAACAATAACTGCTCAAAGGTTCCACCACCAACGTTAGTGCAAGCTTGGCTGCGTCGATGCATGGATTGGCGGACTTTTTCACTGCTAGAGTGTACTGTTTGGTTCTGCACGCTTGAACATCGTTCCTTTGCAGGAATCTGGCAGTTGAAAGGCAGGTTTCACAAGCTTGCTGAGCTGCCAAGTTTGCGTTAATGTTAGTGGTGGTATTTTTGAGCAGTTATTGCAAAGAATCATAGTCAATAAGTAATCGTAAAATAATGATGTAAATAAATATTTTGTTTCATTTCCTGCACAAATCTTGTGTTTGCGCCTAAACGCGTCACTTGCGCCCATACATTGCTACACAAAAAATGATTCTTGCTCTAACATCCCTGAAGTTATTTCCATGAGTTCCAAATCACCCTGTATAAACAGCCAACCATTACCTGTCCCCAAGATATGTTTTCTTGTTAATGTCCGTAAAAATGCGTTTGTATATTTTGTCTCAAATTATTTATTAAATTTATAGATTTGGTTAGAACGGCTTATTTCCTCTATTACAGCTGTTAATTTATCCCCCGAGATTCAATTTCAGCTTCTCTTGCACTAGTTGAAAGATTCAACTAGTTCGACTATTACTTTTCTAGACTCCTTTATCAGAAACCATCCCAGAAACCTTTGTGTTAAATTAATTGTATGTATTGGCTCAAACACCGATATAACAAAACAGATTTCCAAAGAATTTTATGGGAAAAACTAAAATAAGTACGGAAACGTAATTTTAATTAAGTTTTTCAGTTCATTAATTACACTAGCACATCGATTTTCAACCTTATACATCTTATGGCACACAAACTAATTACTAAAAGTCTGCGACACACAAAAAATACGAGTATATTATATTTTTTGCAGATTTAACAACAATAATAGGTATAATTTTGATTAATTTACAAAAATAAGAATAATAACCTACCCCTTTTGCTCCAAGTCGCTTTTTAAAAAAAAATTTGTAAACAATTTATGATAATTTGCAATAAAAAAATTCTCAAAATTATTATACGGGTATAAAATATACGTACTTGAAATTTATTTGTGATCACAAAACTAAAATGCTGAAATGTGGGTGGGTAGGTAGGTACTTAATTAATTGTGTCGCACTGGAGAAACAAAGGGCTATTGGCGATGGTCCGGGATCAATCCCAAAGGGAAAGATCCAAGGACGCCTCGTAATTTTGAACCACGGTCAGATGACGAGAACAACATCTGAGCTGGCACCTCACTCTCCAAACTTCCACACCATGCCGTGAAAAATGTTGAAATAAAATAAATCTTACACAACTGAAACTGCTTAACCATCCATAAGACGCACGGTAGAAAATAGCTGCACTTGAATGATGTATGTAATCGAATATCAAAAGTAAACCCCCTGTTGGCTGGTGGGAGAAAGGTAAACTCAAGTCAACAATCACAACAAATTTAGTAAACTAAAAAGGCATACATGTGCCGTGCTCGAATGCCAAAACAGAAGTCCTCTTAGCTGCATCCAAGGCAAGTGGCGTGAGCATTCTAGGAGCCGAGATCGAATGAATTTTATTCCCGGCGCAAAATCAACGCTGGTCCTTTTTTTAATAACCCTAACAAGGAAAAATGTTATCGTTCCGATATGAAGACAAACTGATGTACTAATTCAAGCTCATTCGCTGTGTGCAAATAGAAGCCGGATTGATGTTCTGATTCAAGCTCATTCGCTGAGCACGATCATAAAAGTATGTGCAAACGATTTTAACGAAATAAATTAAATCAAAATGAAACTAATAGTGAGCTCCAACACCACCTATAAATAGTTTTAATATTGATTTGAAGCTTAAGAATAACATTGGTTCGAATGTGGCTATTCTGCAAAAGTAGTATATGCGTATTTCTAAGGCTTTTCAATGCATGAATTGCAGACATTACAATTAAGCAAATGATTTGCCTAATTTGGGTAGACTTAGACATGATCAAATTCACTAAGTGGTTAAGGTGAATGATTTACTCGAATAATTCATTGCACTGAAACAACCGTACTTGAACCAGCCTTAGTACTTGTACTCGAAACACTCTTACCTTGAATCAAGTAAAGAAGAAATGAACAAATTATCGTTAACTGTAAAAGTCGTCCTTTTCCCTATCGTAGGTATCACAAATTCGACTTTGCATGTGAACCATGTTTAGTATTCAAATTTGAGAGGGTTGCTTTGATCACTTATGAAAGCCTTGTAACGCAACGACATTTGAATGTAATGTAATTACAACCATTTAAAAACGTATCATTGACCGATTTACGAGTTTAATAACACAAAAACATCATTAATAGGCGAAACGTATCATTTGCTGCCTCCTTGTATTTTGCATATCGATTGTCGATGTCATTTGCTGATATTGTTGGTTAATCAATGATCGCTATTGTGTAAAAAGTTTGATAATGCTCTTAAACGGTAAAAGTGAAGGGAAAGTTTCTGACATTGAAATTACTAATGCATGTTAATTTGGTTGCATCTATTGTTTAAGTGAACGGGGAATCATTTTCTGTCTAATAATCTTTTCAGATGTCTATTGTCCTCTGTGATGTGATTAGTAATCGCATGGAGGAAACTAAGCTTTGAATAAAATATATTTTATACTCTATTTGCGTAGATGACTTCAGTTGACTTCAGAATATAAGAATTCTATTAGCTTAAGAGTCCAACAGGGGTTTTTTAGACAGGTTAAAAGATCCAAAAAGTCGTTAATTCTCCATTTTTAATAGAAGAGCCATCGAAGTATCATAATGCAAAAACACTGTTAATATATTTAAAGAAATCACATGTCAATCAACGTAAAATTTATTCGTTCTGACAAATACGAGATAAAATATCAAACCAAAAGTCAAATCTGTATCTGAGACACCCAGACTTTATGATTGGAAAGTTCTCACAACGCTGTGAGCGCGCGAATTAGTAGCAGGATCACTAGCCACTCGCCACAACCCGAGTGTTGCTATAAGTGAAACCTTATAGCAACACTCTTTCCCGTTGCTAAGCAACTGCTTTTTTTAGAATTAATCGGCAGAAAGCTGGATAATTCTTTGGAATTTTTTGCTTTCTTGTAAAAACGTAAATAAATTTATTTAGGAAATTGACTTTAATATTTTTGAATTAATTAAACTTTTGAAGATATGGATCGCTGACTTGATACCATAACAGTCATTCTTCTATACCAATAAATATTTGTAAGTTCTTTTTTATTTATTCTAAACAAGAAGTAATATTTAATGTCCAAATCTAGCCACAAAACAGTGCATTTGTAGAAAAGGGTCAATGTCCAAATTCGATGTCCACAAATAACCTCCAAGGTAATTAAATTTATAATGGAGTGCCAATATCCTCCTGTCAATACATTATGAAATAATCAAAATATTGGAAAGCGTTTTTTGTAAGCTGTATTAAATTTTAAAAAAATTCTAAAGCAGGTGTTATCAAAAACTTGCAAAATGGACATTGGTCCTTCTACCAAGGTCAGAAATAATCTTCGCCAAGCTGGTATTTAACCTTCCTGGTCATTGTGTCTACGAGGTATCTCGTCATTAGCAAACTTGACCATATCTTGATGAATGTCTCGTCATTAGAAGAAAGATGATCAGATTACTATGTCTTCATAAAGAATCGGCAACATCTTGATGCCGAGATATCTACTCATTAGTAAATTTGATCAGATCTTGATGGACGAGATATCTCGTCGAAACCACTTGGAGGGTTAAGCGGATAAAACTTCACAAATACAACAAATAAAAGACGTTAGTATTCGAAACGTCTGGCTCTTTCGGAAGAACTTATAAACCCACCATCATCAGGATCAAAATAAGTTTCTAAATCACTTTTGTTTCTGACGTTGTTGGACTTAGTCCTTCCGAAATAGTCATAGATTTGTTTTGTATCTTAATGTCTTTATTTGTTGTCTTTGTGAAGTTCTACTCGTTTAACATTCAGTGAAAATACAAACAGTATTACAATTTCTCAGTTGTTCTTTCTCAACAATTGTTACAAGTATCTCACTTGATAGGAATTCAATGACTCAGAGTCAATGTCCGTTTGGTACTGCGATTTCCATCCATATAAGTGAACTTCTTAGTTTTCTTTTTACCGTAATCATGCCGCACATTCGCAAAATGTGCGGCATGATTACGGTACACAGTGGAACGTTGAACTAAATAATAGTTAATAGGCCAAATCCGAATTTCTTCAAAGAAAGAATCGGAAAAAGTATAGAAATATCGAAGAAATTGCATGTAATATCTAATATTCTACCATCCGATTCTAGCCTTCAGTCCAATAAGCCCTCGAATTGCAAACAAAGATCGACAAACCAAGCAAAACCTGATTCTAGTCTTCAGTCTAACCAGCCCTCGTATGGGAAAGAATAAAAGCAGAATGACAAACCAAAAACCTGATTCTTGACCTTAGTCTAATTATCCTTTGTAAATAAAGACAGTAGAGTGACAAACTAAACCAAACAAAACCTAATTCTAGTCGGTCTAATTCGCCTTCGTTAGGCAAAATTGATCACAGTGACAAACTAAACAAAACTCAAATTATTACACATTTCTTTGGTTGTTAAAAATTAACGTATTGCATTGTAGAACAGATATTTTAAATTATGGTGTTAGTTTTTTACAATTATATTCTATAAACCAGAATTACACTGCATTTACGAAATTAACTAGATAACAGAAAAGGATGAAGTTTGGTTTTAAGTTCCATATAACCTTAATACTAGCATCTAATTAAACTGTTTTTAAGTAACATTGCATGAATAACAAAATTCGTAATTTTATTATCTCGCTTCTAGTAGCATGCATATCCTTAATAGTATGTATATTTTTAAAATATTTTAAATTGATATTATTTTAAAGCATCAATTTTACGCTGCAAAAAAATCTCATTCGGCGCTCTATGTCAGCAGGCTACTTAATCTACACTGGCGGCGTGCAAAACTTGTGGAACGCCATTACTTTTAAAGGTTGTAACCTCAATATTAAACGAAACAGCCTGTGGCTCCTTTCATAATCGAGGATATTCAAATTTTGGAATCAGAATCTCTAACATAGGAATGGGTTCTGTTACTGCAGGCCTCATTCTCTCTATATAAAAGTAATGAAAAGCCTCCATAGTTGATCAAGATGGTCATACAGCTACAAAGGACGACCTCCTCTCTTTTTTTTTTTAATTTTCGCAGTTCCCTTTTAGCTCATAGCACCCTGTCAGTGTCACTACTTCAGTTCAAGAACTTTTCCCTGTTCGCCTCTATTCTTACTATCGTTTTGATTTTACTCATCGATTACTCCTAATTTTGTATCATTTTCCTATATCCAAGAGACTTCACTACAAAGTAGCAGCTGAAAACCTTATTGTTCCTTTCGAACAGTGTATTTAGGAATACAGTGATGTTCACTTTGCACTGTCTTACTTTTGGAAATCATATTCTTATACCTGAAACACTGAATCTTCCATGTCAGGGCAAAAGTGGTTAAGTCAATATGGCTACTTGTCAGAATGATAATTTGCATATTTCTCCTTTTCACAAATATTCAGGAAGAAAAGAAGCATTCCATGATACAAATCATTGTAATTTAGATTCGTAGATTCATTTAGTTTTGATTTTAAGCATATATTATTTTTTCAATTGTAATTATGCACTTGAATCCTCTGAACCCATAAAAAGTCAGAATAAACCCCTTTCTCCCTGACACGGAAGATATAGATTTAACAACCAATTAAAGAGCATTTTGGATTTCTCATGGTAAAACAAACTGAAAACCATAGAATTAAAAACTCTTCAGACTGTCTTTTAAAATAAAAGAAAATAAATAATGTAACAGCGTCTATAAAGAACAAATATTGATATAAAGAAAAAAGCAATAGTTCTAGAAACATTTTCAGGGTCCAGTCACGAAATATACATATACAAAAATAAATGGCAATGCAAATAAAACTATTGCAGAGATTATTCTCCCTTTATGCCTCATAGTCTTTACATCTTATCCTTGTTTGTCTTAAAAGCTATAAATATGTTCTTTCGTCTTCATGAATTATGTATGTTTGTCTAGTGTTATTGTGGTACGCAAAACATGGAATATATTATTATGTCCCAGTAAGGATCACAGCAACTTGTGTGTTTGTTGAAATGAAAATCAATTCTTAACTTAAAGCATCGTGTTTACTCTTTTGAACACAACCAAAATTTCTACATAAAAAGGGATAAAGTAATCTCCAAAATTTGAAACGCATTAGTTTTTCATAGAGCAAACGGCAGTTTGTAAAAAATCGTATTTTCTGGGACAATTATGGAGTCAATTGGGTAAATTGCTTTTCTGAAATAATGCATTCAAACATGCCACTAGATGTACATAATCGATTTGTGGGTAAAATAAATAGATGCACAATCAATGAAGGTAGTAATTAAACAATAACTTAAATTATGCAGGAAGAATTGAGGAATTCATTTTGGGTTTTTGTTTTTGAAAGTTTAAAAATAGATAGACTTAACTGAGAGTGGTTTGATTTTGACAAGCTCTATTGTAATTCCTGAGGAACTGTAGCTCATGAGCATATCACATAATACGTAAAAAAGCCAGCTGTATTTTCAAGAATGCGATTTCCCATCAGATAAAAAGCGAGCGAAAAGAAAAATCAGTTTATGGTTGTAGGTTTCAATTTACAACTAAAAATATGATTCGTTGTGTTGGATGATTTTTTTTATACGCAGAAAGAGTTGTTGCATATAAGTAATCTGCAACACACCATTCAGTGAATGTAGTAATAAACTGAAGTTAGATAGGTAGTTGAATTTACGTCGCACCACAACGGGCAATTGGCGACGATCAGGGATCAATCCCGAAGAGAAAGATCCGAAGACAACACCTCGTCATTTTGAATCACGGTCAGATGACGAAGTCAACACACCTCAGCTGGCACCGCACTCTATACTTCCGCACCCCGCCAACTTCAGTAAATTTGCATCCACGACAGATTTAACGTGCACCAGCCACCTCGTACACGACTGTCTTTAGTTCAATCTAGTCTCAAACTCGCAACCCTCCGGTTGCTAAAGCCCCGACCCTACCGCGGCCCTAAACTGTAGTTAAGAACATTCATTACTTCAAGTAAAACGAGAATATATTTGTCATAGCTTGATAATTTCATCTACACATGATTGTGGATATGTTTTATATAAAACTTTTTGCCATGTAATGAATCCGCTGAAAAAATCTAGTACTACCGGTATAATCAAAGCCCCCACCCAAGGGTTCTATGGTAAAAGACTCAAGAAACGTGAAAAGTTTTTGTCTTTTGATGCATGGTTCATTAGTCCATTTTAATCCCCGACTCTACCGCGGCCCTAAACTGTAGTTAAGAACATTCATTACTTCAAGTAAAACGAGAATATAAAGCCCATCAAATCCCACCCAAGGGTTCTATGGTAAAAGACTGAAGAAACGTGAAAAGTTTTTGTCTTTTGATGCATGGTTCATTAGTCCATTTTAATCCCCGACTCTACCGCGGCCCTAAACTGTAGTTAAGAACATTCATTACTTCAAGTAAAACGAGAATATATTTGTCATAGCTTGATAATTTCATCTACACATGATTGTGGATATGTTTTATATAAAACTTTTTGCCATGTAATGAATCCGCTGAAAAAATCTAGTACTACCGGTATAATCAAAGCCCCCACCCAAGGGTTCTATGGTAAAAGACTCAAGAAACGTGAAAAGTTTTTGTCTTTTGATGCATGGTTCATTAGTCCATTTTAATCCCCGACTCTACCGCGGCCCTAAACTGTAGTTAAGAACATTCATTACTTCAAGTAAAACGAGAATATATTTGTCATAGCTTGATAATTTCATCTACACATGATTGTGGATATGTTTTATATAAAACTTTTTGCCATGTAATGAATCCGCTGAAAAAATCTAGTACTACCGGTATAATCAAAGCCCCCACCCAAGGGTTCTATGGTAAAAGACTCAAGAAACGTGAAAAGTTTTTGTCTTTTGATGCATGGTTCATTAGTCCATTTTAATCCCCGACTCTACCGCGGCCCTAAACTGTAGTTAAGAACATTCATTACTTCAAGTAAAACGAGAATATATTTGTCATAGCTTGATAATTTCATCTACACATGATTGTGGATATGTTTTATATAAAACTTTTTGCCATGTAATGAATCCGCTGAAAAAATCTAGTACTACCGGTATAATCAAAGCCCCCACCCAAGGGTTCTATGGTAAAAGACTGAAGAAACGTGAAAAGTTTTTGTCTTTTGATGCATGGTTCATTAGTCCATTTTAATCCCCGAATCTACCGCGGCCCTAAACTGTAGTTAAGAACATTCATTACTTCAAGTAAAACGAGAATATATTTGTCATAGCTTGATAATTTCATCTACACATGATTGTGGATATGTTTTATATAAAACTTTTTGCCATGTAATGAATCCGCTGAAAAAATCTAGTACTACCGGTATAATCAAAGCCCCCACCCAAGGGTTCTATGGTAAAAGACTCAAGAAACGTGAAAAGTTTTTGTCTTTTGATGCATGGTTCATTAGTCCATTTTAATCCCCGACTCTACCGCGGCCCTAAACTGTAGTTAAGAACATTCATTACTTCATGTAAAACGAGAATATATTTGTCATAGCTTGATAATTTCATCTACACATGATTGTGGATATGTTTTATATAAAACTTTTTGCCATGTAATGAATCCGCTGAAAAAATCTAGTACTACCGGTATAATCAAAGCCCCCACCCAAGGGTTCTATGGTAAAAGACTGAAGAAACGTGAAAAGTTTTTGTCTTTTGATGCATGGTTCATTAGTCCATTTTAATCCCCGACTCTACCGCGGCCCTAAACTGTAGTTAAAAACATTGATTACTTCAAGTAAAACGAGAATATATTTGTCATAGCTTGATAATTTCATCTACACATGATTGTGGATATGTTTTATATAAAACTTTTTGCCATGTAATGAATCTGCTGAAAAATCTAGTACTACCGGTATAATCAAAGCCCCCACCCAAGGGTTCTATGGTAAAAGACTCAAGAAACGTGAAAAGTTTTTGTCTTTTGATGCATGGTTCATTAGTCCATTTTAATCCCCGACTCTACCGCGGCCCTAAACTGTAGTTAAGAACATTCATTACTTCAAGTAAAACGAGAATATATTTGTCATAGCTTGATAATTTCATCTACACATGATTGTGGATATGTTTTATATAAAACTTTTTGCCATGTAATGAATCCGCTGACAAAAATCTAGTACTACCGGTATAATCAAAGCCCCCACCCAAGGGTTCTATGGTAAAAGACTCAAGAAACGTGAAAAGTTTTTGTCTTTTGATGCATGGTTCATTAGTCCATTTTAATCCCCGACTCTACCGCGGCCCTAAACTGTAGTTAAAAACATTCATTACTTCAAGTAAAACGAGAATATATTTGTCATAGCTTGATAATTTCATCTACACATGATTGTGGATATGTTTTATATAAAACTTTTTGCCATGTAATGAATCCGCTGAAAAAATCTAGTACTACCGGTATAATCAAAGCCCCCACCCAAGGGTTCTATGGTAAAAGACTGAAGAAACGTGAAAAGTTTTTGTCTTTTGATGCATGGTTCATTAGTCCATTTTAATCCCCGACTCTACCGCGGCCCTAAACTGTAGTTAAGAACATTCATTACTTCAAGTAAAACGAGAATATATTTGTCATAGCTTGATAATTTCATCTACACATGATTGTGGATATGTTTTATATAAAACTTTTTGCCATGTAATGAATCCGCTGAAAAAATCTAGTACTACCGGTATAATCAAAGCCCCCACCCAAGGGTTCTATGGTAAAAGACTGAAGAAACGTGAAAAGTTTTTGTCTTTTGATGCATGGTTCATTAGTCCATTTTAATCCCCGACTCTACCGCGGCCCTAAACTGTAGTTAAGAACATTCATTACTTCAAGTAAAACACGGATCTTTCCCTTTGGGATTGATCCCGGACCGTCACCAATAGCCCATTGTGTTGCTCCAGTGTGACGTTAATTGAAATACCCTCAAGTAAAACGAGAATATATTTGTCATAGCTTGATAATTTCATCTACACATGATTGTGGATATGTTTTATATAAAACTTTTTGCCATGTAATGAATCCGCTGAAAAAATCTAGTACTACCGGTATAATCAAAGCCCCCACCCAAGGGTTCTATGGTAAAAGACTCAAGAAACGTGAAAAGTTTTTGTCTTTTGATGCATGGTTCATTAGTCCATTTTAATCCCCGACTCTACCGCGGCCCTAAACTGTAGTTAAGAACATTCACTACTTCAAGTAAAACGAGAATATATTTGTCATAGCTTGATAATTTCATCTACACATGATTGTGGATATGTTTTATATAAAACTTTTTGCCATGTAATGAATCCGCTGAAAAAATCTAGTACTACCGGTATAATCAAAGCCCCCACCCAAGGGTTCTATGGTAAAAGACTGAAGAAACGTGAAAAGTTTTTGTCTTTTGATGCATGGTTCATTAGTCCATTTTAATCCCCGACTCTACCGCGGCCCTAAACTGTAGTTAAAAACATTGATTACTTCAAGTAAAACGAGAATATATTTGTCATAGCTTGATAATTTCATCTACACATGATTGTGGATATGTTTTATATAAAACTTTTTGCCATGTAATGAATCTGCTGAAAAATCTAGTACTACCGGTATAATCAAAGCCCCCACCCAAGGGTTCTATGGTAAAAGACTCAAGAAACGTGAAAAGTTTTTGTCTTTTGATGCATGGTTCATTAGTCCATTTTAATCCCCGACTCTACCGCGGCCCTAAACTGTAGTTAAGAACATTCATTACTTCAAGTAAAACGAGAATATATTTGTCATAGCTTGATAATTTCATCTACACATGATTGTGGATATGTTTTATATAAAACTTTTTGCCATGTAATGAATCCGCTGACAAAAATCTAGTACTACCGGTATAATCAAAGCCCCCACCCAAGGGTTCTATGGTAAAAGACTCAAGAAACGTGAAAAGTTTTTGTCTTTTGATGCATGGTTCATTAGTCCATTTTAATCCCCGACTCTACCGCGGCCCTAAACTGTAGTTAAAAACATTCATTACTTCAAGTAAAACGAGAATATATTTGTCATAGCTTGATAATTTCATCTACACATGATTGTGGATATGTTTTATATAAAACTTTTTGCCATGTAATGAATCCGCTGAAAAAATCTAGTACTACCGGTATAATCAAAGCCCCCACCCAAGGGTTCTATGGTAAAAGACTCAAGAAACGTGAAAAGTTTTTGTCTTTTGATGCATGGTTCATTAGTCCATTTTAATCCCCGACTCTACCGCGGCCCTAAACTGTAGTTAAGAACATTCATTACTTCAAGTAAAACGAGAATATATTTGTCATAGCTTGATAATTTCATCTACACATGATTGTGGATATGTTTTATATAAAACTTTTTGCCATGTAATGAATCCGCTGAAAAAATCTAGTACTACCGGTATAATCAAAGCCCCCACCCAAGGGTTCTATGGTAAAAGACTGAAGAAACGTGAAAAGTTTTTGTCTTTTGATGCATGGTTCATTAGTCCATTTTAATCCCCGACTCTACCGCGGCCCTAAACTGTAGTTAAGAACATTCATTACTTCAAGTAAAACGAGAATATATTTGTCATAGCTTGATAATTTCATCTACACATGATTGTGGATATGTTTTATATAAAACTTTTTGCCATGTAATGAATCCGCTGAAAAAATCTAGTACTACCGGTATAATCAAAGCCCCCACCCAAGGGTTCTATGGTAAAAGACTGAAGAAACGTGAAAAGTTTTTGTCTTTTGATGCATGGTTCATTAGTCCATTTTAATCCCCGACTCTACCGCGGCCCTAAACTGTAGTTAAGAACATTCACTACTTCAAGTAAAACGAGAATATATTTGTCATAGCTTGATAATTTCATCTACACATGATTGTGGATATGTTTTATATAAAACTTTTTGCCATGTAATGAATCCGCTGAAAAAATCTAGTACTACCGGTATAATCAAAGCCCCCACCCAAGGGTTCTATGGTAAAAGACTGAAGAAACGTGAAAAGTTTTTGTCTTTTGATGCATGGTTCATTAGTCCATTTTAATCCCCGACTCTACCGCGGCCCTAAACTGTAATTAAGAACATTCATTACTTCAAGTAAAACGAGAATATATTTGTCATAGCTTGATAATTTCATCTACACATGATTGTGGATATGTTTTATATAAAACTTTTTGCCATGTAATGAATCCGCTGAAAAAATCTAGTACTACCGGTATAATCAAAGCCCCCACCCAAGGGTTCTATGGTAAAAGACTGAAGAAACGTGAAAAGTTTTTGTCTTTTGATGCATGGTTCATTAGTCCATTTTAATCCCCGACTCTACCGCGGCCCTAAACTGTAGTTAAGAACATTCATTACTTCAAGTAAAACGAGAATATATTTGTCATAGCTTGATAATTTCATCTACACATGATTGTGGATATGTTTTATATAAAACTTTTTGCCATGTAATGAATCCGCTGAAAAAATCTAGTACTACCGGTATAATCAAAGCCCCCACCCAAGGGTTCTATGGTAAAAGACTGAAGAAACGTGAAAAGTTTTTGTCTTTTGATGCATGGTTCATTAGTCCATTTTAATCCCCGACTCTACCGCGGCCCTAAACTGTAATTAAGAACATTCATTACTTCAAGTAAAACGAGAATATATTTGTCATAGCTTGATAATTTCATCTACACATGATTGTGGATATGTTTTATATAAAACTTTTTGCCATGTAATGAATCCGCTGAAAAAATCTAGTACTACCGGTATAATCAAAGCCCCCACCCAATGGTTCTATGGTAAAAGACTGAAGAAACGTGAAAAGTTTTTGTCTTTTGATGCATGGTTCATTAGTCCATTTTAATCCCCGACTCTACCGCGGCCCTAAACTGTAGTTAAGAACATTCATTACTTCAAGTAAAACGAGAATATATTTGTCATAGCTTGATAATTTCATCTACACATGATTGTGGATATGTTTTATATAAAACTTTTTGCCATGTAATGAATCCGCTGAAAAAATCTAGTACTACCGGTATAATCAAAGCCCCCACCCAAGGGTTCTATGGTAAAAGACTCAAGAAACGTGAAAAGTTTTTGTCTTTTGATGCATGGTTCATTAGTCCATTTTAATCCCCGACTCTACCGCGGCCCTAAACTGTAGTTAAGAACATTCATTACTTCAAGTAAAACGAGAATATATTTGTCATAGCTTGATAATTTCATCTACACATGATTGTGGATATGTTTTATATAAAACTTTTTGCCATGTAATGAATCCGCTGAAAAAATCTAGTACTACCGGTATAATCAAAGCCCCCACCCAAGGGTTCTATGGTAAAAGACTGAAGAAACGTGAAAAGTTTTTGTCTTTTGATGCATGGTTCATTAGTCCATTTTAATCCCCGACTCTACCGCGGCCCTAAACTGTAGTTAAGAACATTCATTACTTCAAGTAAAACGAGAATATATTTGTCATAGCTTGATAATTTCATCTACACATGATTGTGGATATGTTTTATATAAAACTTTTTGCCATGTAATGAATCCGCTGAAAAAATCTAGTACTACCGGTATAATCAAAGCCCCCACCCAAGGGTTCTATGGTAAAAGACTCAAGAAACGTGAAAAGTTTTTGTCTTTTGATGCATGGTTCATTAGTCCATTTTAATCCCCGACTCTACCGCGGCCCTAAACTGTAGTTAAGAACATTCATTACTTCATGTAAAACGAGAATATATTTGTCATAGCTTGATAATTTCATCTACACATGATTGTGGATATGTTTTATATAAAACTTTTTGCCATGTAATGAATCCGCTGAAAAAATCTAGTACTACCGGTATAATCAAAGCCCCCACCCAAGGGTTCTATGGTAAAAGACTGAAGAAACGTGAAAAGTTTTTGTCTTTTGATGCATGGTTCATTAGTCCATTTTAATCCCCGACTCTACCGCGGCCCTAAACTGTAGTTAAAAACATTGATTACTTCAAGTAAAACGAGAATATATTTGTCATAGCTTGATAATTTCATCTACACATGATTGTGGATATGTTTTATACAAAACTTTTTGCCATGTAATGAATCCGCTGAAAAATCTAGTACTACCGGTATAATCAAAGCCCCCACCCAAGGGTTCTATGGTAAAAGACTCAAGAAACGTGAAAAGTTTTTGTCTTTTGATGCATGGTTCATTAGTCCATTTTAATCCCCGACTCTACCGCGGCCCTAAACTGTAGTTAAGAACATTCATTACTTCAAGTAAAACGAGAATATATTTGTCATAGCTTGATAATTTCATCTACACATGATTGTGGATATGTTTTATATAAAACTTTTTGCCATGTAATGAATCCGCTGACAAAAATCTAGTACTACCGGTATAATCAAAGCCCCCACCCAAGGGTTCTATGGTAAAAGACTCAAGAAACGTGAAAAGTTTTTGTCTTTTGATGCATGGTTCATTAGTCCATTTTAATCCCCGACTCTACCGCGGCCCTAAACTGTAGTTAAAAACATTCATTACTTCAAGTAAAACGAGAATATATTTGTCATAGCTTGATAATTTCATCTACACATGATTGTGGATATGTTTTATATAAAACTTTTTGCCATGTAATGAATCCGCTGAAAAAATCTAGTACTACCGGTATAATCAAAGCCCCCACCCAAGGGTTCTATGGTAAAAGACTCAAGAAACGTGAAAAGTTTTTGTCTTTTGATGCGTGGTTCATTAGTCCATTTTAATCCCCGACTCTACCGCGGCCCTAAATTGTAGTTAAGAACATTCACTACTTCAAGTAAAACGAGAATATATTTGTCATAGCTTGATAATTTCATCTACACATGATTGTGGATATGTTTTATATAAAACTTTTTGCCATGTAATGAATCCGCTGAAAAAATCTAGTACTACCGGTATAATCAAAGCCCCCACCCAAGGGTTCTATGGTAAAAGACTGAAGAAACGTGAAAAGTTTTTGTCTTTTGATGCATGGTTCATTAGTCCATTTTAATCCCCGACTCTACCGCGGCCCTAAACTGTAATTAAGAACATTCATTACTTCAAGTAAAACGAGAATATATTTGTCATAGCTTGATAATTTCATCTACACATGATTGTGGATATGTTTTATATAAAACTTTTTGCCATGTAATGAATCCGCTGAAAAAATCTAGTACTACCGGTATAATCAAAGCCCCCACCCAAGGGTTCTATGGTAAAAGACTGAAGAAACGTGAAAAGTTTTTGTCTTTTGATGCATGGTTCATTAGTCCATTTTAATCCCCGACTCTACCGCGGCCCTAAACTGTAGTTAAGAACATTCATTACTTCAAGTAAAACGAGAATATATTTGTCATAGCTTGATAATTTCATCTACACATGATTGTGGATATGTTTTATATAAAACTTTTTGCCATGTAATGAATCCGCTGAAAAAATCTAGTACTACCGGTATAATCAAAGCCCCCACCCAAGGGTTCTATGGTAAAAGACTCAAGAAACGTGAAAAGTTTTTGTCTTTTGATGCATGGTTCATTAGTCCATTTTAATCCCCGACTCTACCGCGGCCCTAAACTGTAGTTAAGAACATTCATTACTTCAAGTAAAACGAGAATATATTTGTCATAGCTTGATAATTTCATCTACACATGATTGTGGATATGTTTTATATAAAACTTTTTGCCATGTAATGAATCCGCTGAAAAAATCTAGTACTACCGGTATAATCAAAGCCCCCACCCAAGGGTTCTATGGTAAAAGACTGAAGAAACGTGAAAAGTTTTTGTCTTTTGATGCATGGTTCATTAGTCCATTTTAATCCCCGACTCTACCGCGGCCCTAAACTGTAGTTAAGAACATTCATTACTTCAAGTAAAACGAGAATATATTTGTCATAGCTTGATAATTTCATCTACACATGATTGTGGATATGTTTTATATAAAACTTTTTGCCATGTAATGAATCCGCTGAAAAAATCTAGTACTACCGGTATAATCAAAGCCCCCACCCAAGGGTTCTATGGTAAAAGACTCAAGAAACGTGAAAAGTTTTTGTCTTTTGATGCATGGTTCATTAGTCCATTTTAATCCCCGACTCTACCGCGGCCCTAAACTGTAGTTAAGAACATTCATTACTTCATGTAAAACGAGAATATATTTGTCATAGCTTGATAATTTCATCTACACATGATTGTGGATATGTTTTATATAAAACTTTTTGCCATGTAATGAATCCGCTGAAAAAATCTAGTACTACCGGTATAATCAAAGCCCCCACCCAAGGGTTCTATGGTAAAAGACTGAAGAAACGTGAAAAGTTTTTGTCTTTTGATGCATGGTTCATTAGTCCATTTTAATCCCCGACTCTACCGCGGCCCTAAACTGTAGTTAAAAACATTGATTACTTCAAGTAAAACGAGAATATATTTGTCATAGCTTGATAATTTCATCTACACATGATTGTGGATATGTTTTATATAAAACTTTTTGCCATGTAATGAATCCGCTGAAAAATCTAGTACTACCGGTATAATCAAAGCCCCCACCCAAGGGTTCTATGGTAAAAGACTCAAGAAACGTGAAAAGTTTTTGTCTTTTGATGCATGGTTCATTAGTCCATTTTAATCCCCGACTCTACCGCGGCCCTAAACTGTAGTTAAGAACATTCATTACTTCAAGTAAAACGAGAATATATTTGTCATAGCTTGATAATTTCATCTACACATGATTGTGGATATGTTTTATATAAAACTTTTTGCCATGTAATGAATCCGCTGACAAAAATCTAGTACTACCGGTATAATCAAAGCCCCCACCCAAGGGTTCTATGGTAAAAGACTCAAGAAACGTGAAAAGTTTTTGTCTTTTGATGCATGGTTCATTAGTCCATTTTAATCCCCGACTCTACCGCGGCCCTAAACTGTAGTTAAAAACATTCATTACTTCAAGTAAAACGAGAATATATTTGTCATAGCTTGATAATTTCATCTACACATGATTGTGGATATGTTTTATATAAAACTTTTTGCCATGTAATGAATCCGCTGAAAAAATCTAGTACTACCGGTATAATCAAAGCCCCCACCCAAGGGTTCTATGGTAAAAGACTGAAGAAACGTGAAAAGTTTTTGTCTTTTGATGCATGGTTCATTAGTCCATTTTAATCCCCGACTCTACCGCGGCCCTAAACTGTAGTTAAGAACATTCATTACTTCAAGTAAAACGAGAATATATTTGTCATAGCTTGATAATTTCATCTACACATGATTGTGGATATGTTTTATATAAAACTTTTTGCCATGTAATGAATCCGCTGAAAAAATCTAGTACTACCGGTATAATCAAAGCCCCCACCCAAGGGTTCTATGGTAAAAGACTGAAGAAACGTGAAAAGTTTTTGTCTTTTGATGCATGGTTCATTAGTCCATTTTAATCCCCGACTCTACCGCGGCCCTAAACTGTAGTTAAGAACATTCATTACTTCAAGTAAAACGAGAATATATTTGTCATAGCTTGATAATTTCATCTACACATGATTGTGGATATGTTTTATATAAAACTTTTTGCCATGTAATGAATCCGCTGAAAAAATCTAGTACTACCGGTATAATCAAAGCCCCCACCCAAGGGTTCTATGGTAAAAGACTCAAGAAACGTGAAAAGTTTTTGTCTTTTGATGCGAGGTTCATTAGTCCATTTTCGAGAAGTATAAAAAGTTAAATTTCCATTGTATAATAAAGCTGTGCAATAATTGTTCAAAGTAGAGAAACAATTATGTTTTTGTGCGTCAGACAATGAGAACTTCGGATACATATTGATTTTACATGAGACCCCTTCATCTCAACCTAGTACTGCCTGTTTACCCAGAGAACTGCTCTTGCCACTAAGTCGCGGAGGTGGCAGTTCCCATAGAAAAAGATCACGTATATTTTGAGTAGGGTCGGATGTCTTTATTTTATTTTGCTACTGGCTAGTTTGGGCGCGGAAAGAGATAAAAAATGAATACCCTTCAAAGCAATGACTAATCACTATTTAAAGACTTAGTCAATGTAGAAGACAGTCAATGGCCATTTCGATGGAGCTAGATATCCACCATCATCAGGACAGAAGTAAGTCATAACGTCACACAAGAAACATGAGTTTAAATATATTATTCTAGAATAATGTTCTTCGTTTCTTCTTGTGTCTTAATTCTGTCCCGATGATGATGGACGTTTTAGCACCACCGAAATGGCCATTGACAGTCTTTTACATTGACGAAGCATTTTTCGCATTGACGAAGTTTTTAAATCGTGATCAATGATCGTTTTGAAGGGTTTTCAATTTTACTAAGAATTGTGACTAAGGTTGCATCTGTTAGGTAGTTTTCTAGTACATATATTCTCGGCTTCAAATATAACAAATATGTTTCCTGTTTGTCATCGGGGCCGCGGTGGCCCGGTTGGAAGAGTAACGAACTAGCAACCGAAGGGTTGCGAGTTCGAATCCAGCCAAACACCGTCGTGTACAAAGGGGGCTGGTGCACGTTAAATCTGTCGTGGCCTCAAATGTCCTCACGTTGGCGTGGTGTGGAAGTTTGGAGAGTGGGGTGCCAGCTCAGGTGTTGCCTCGTCATCTGACCGTGGTTCAAAATTACGTGGTGTTGTCCTCGGATCTTTCCCTTTGGGATTGATCCCGGACCGTCACCAATAGCCCATTATGTTGCTCCAGTGTGACGTTAATTGAAATACCCCCCCCTGTTTGTCATCAAGTGTGCCATTATGCAAACTTGAAAATATTTCTTCAAGCATCCCCTATGGAAGATAGAATAAGGTTCGTTTCTGTGGCAATAGACAGACTCAAACTTAATAGCGAGATCAGTTCTCTCCGGGTAGACAGACAGAACCAATACTGGGTACTGGAGTGCAGATATGGAGGGCCTGGGTAGACAACAATTAGCTTCAATCTGTGTGAAGAAAGGATTTCCAATACTTTGTAATCGAAAAATTTTAAAACATCAAACATTTCAGATGATATTGTTTAATAATATTGATAACTATACAAACAATGAGCAATGTCGCAACACCATAGGAAAGAATGAGACATTCGTTAAGACTAGATTCACATTGCAGCTTGCATCAATAATTACCATACGGAAGTGGCTTTCGTAATTACATTCTATCCAAGTTGCAACTGAAACAATTCCATTTCCAAATAGCAAGTTCTACGCATCTCTTAGACTTTGCGTTGGACTTTTATCCTGTCTGCTCATTAGTTTATCTGGATTACTGACGACTACCCCAAACCAGAGTGAAAACCCGAGCCAACATTCATAGGTCCAACATGTGTCCTGCGACACTAAATTTGCTGAAATACGCATGCGCACAGTACAGAAACGAGTGAGCTTGGCATATGTTTTTCTCCTTCTGCTCGTTAGAAACGATCGGTTTCGGTTCTGTTATACAGGACTTTTGATGTGTCTTCCGCATTGGTTATTGTGGCCTCAATTTCGGTGTTTTTCAGCGTAATCTGGGAATCGTTGACGGATTTCTCTGCCCAAATATTTCCATCTGGTCTCTTGAAGAAATAACCTTCGATTGCCTCGTACGGAGCTTGGAAAAAGAGGTAACATACCAACGCCAAAACAAAGCTGGTCACCGTGTAGGCAATGAAATTCATTATCTAAAGTAGGGATAAAAATAATTAGTGATTGTTTACACATAAATACTGTTGTTGTTGACAAATGCGGTCGATTGGCCGCTTGGCCGTTAGACCAATATCTCATAAATACTTCATTGATGCAATTTAGTTGGTGATTCATTGACTAAAGGACAGAACTTTTTACAGGTTATGAGGCATGGATTTGTCCTTACAACTTCTGAAAGTTGTGTTTATAAATGTACTAGCTTAATTTACCCGGCGTTGCTCGGGTTTAATTGGTTAAATATCGATTGAAAGTGATTCAAAAAATCACTTTTCTGTCATGGAAAATGAAAATATAGAGAAAAAAATAAGCGAGCGCAAAGTAATTTTTAAAACTGAGATATTTTTATAGCTTCTACAATTTACTTTAGATCCATTTCACATACTATAGGTAAGACAAACCCACAAAAACTGATACTGAGATGACAAGTCGATTTTGAGTTTTGGAGTGATTGTGAATGCCCTTTAAGTTCATTTTCTAAAAAAATTGACATACATCGTATTATTGCAGTCAGTTTTTTTCTTATTCATATATATCAGGAATGCGAATTTCGGAATTGCACCATCATTATAAAAGGCTGACAAATCGTATTGATACAATATCATGATCAACGTTTCAAGCAATTACACTTTATGCTTGAAAATTCCATCCCGCATTTTACAGACGGGATACATAAACGATATGATACTGAGCGATTTTCAGTGCAATCGCACGCATCTGCGATTGCATCATACTCTAAGATTCTAAAAAAAACTCGAGGTCATCTTGAGAGGCGATTGTAGATATTAACTCACGTCATCTGCACAGCCAGACCTGGAGAGAGCGCCCCCTAGCAAGTGCTCTGTCCAGGATGACAGGACGTTACACCCCTCTGCACACACAAGACAAATAGAACAGGGGTTAATATGTAGCCTACGTTACCCAAAGGGTTCCAAAGAATAAGTGTACAAAATTTGGGGTGGATTGGTCAAACGGTATAGATTTGTATAGAGAACAGACAGATGCCAACTCTGCTTTATATGTATAAATTTAATGAAGAACGTAGTGGAACGTAAACGGACAAAATTTTTTCTATAGCTCTTTATATTCGACTGTTTTTAAAAGTGATTTTTTAACTTTACATGTAAAAAAATCCACTAAAATGTACAATTGACATTATTTTTGTAGTTATATACACTCCCGAAATAAATGGCTTTTCTATTTGGTACCAAAATTACTAAATTTGAACTATTAGTTCTCAAGTTAGGGTCATTTATATCAGTGGCAAATCTTAGATGGCCACCATTTTGTAAAATTGACCGATTTTTTAATTCCTGTATCTCAGTTAATATAGGACAAAAAATTTAAAAATAATTTAGATCTATGGGTTTCACTTTCATGTCTATCTATGGCAAAAATTTGAAAAAATCCATGACTAAGATGCAACACAAGGTGTCCCCATATGGAATGACCCATATGTATGAAAGGGAGTTAGGAGTAAGGCTGACAAACACAAAATCACGAATGGAGATCTCTATGGATGTTTTCTCCCTGCCAACTTATCACTGCTATCACTTAGCTGCTCCGAACTATAAATTTAACAATCAGAATCGTCGCAAAATACGCCAGTTGTGGAAGAGATTTGTTTGCCCGTTAGCGATTTTGTTCCAACCTATCATCTCATTCAAAGAACAGACCCGTTCAAACCCATGCAACTCGACTGCCAACTCGTGGGAGCTGGACTGAATATACTTCCACGGTAAAAATGCATCTGTTTTTATTAGCAATGAACAATCATCAATAAGTTAAAAAAAGCATGCTTATTATTGCAAGGAGTTGACAGTCGAGTCGGGTGGTTTTGAGTCTTATGTAAATTAAGGAATTGATCGTAACGTAAACAAAGCCCCTCTACAATTGTCGCCTTGAGCGCAGATTCTGGTTCGTAGTGTTCGTTGGAGGCCAAAAGCAATTGCAGTTTAGCAATCGCTAAAGACGCTAGTTGTGGAAGCGATTCGTCTACATTCCAATCTATCATCTTATTCAAACAATAGACTCGTCCAAAACCAAGCGACTCGACTGCCTTCTCACGAGAGCCGGACTCTAGGATATTTAATACGATCTCTCTCATAGATACAATAAAAAAATCAATCAAATCAAACGAAGTACTTCGCCGTTGTCTACGTCACATGGTACTTAGCATTCGCGGCTTCAATCAAAAATGAATGGCCACCCCCAAATGATTACCAGAAAAACCAAACATTGTTACGCCTAAAATGGACTCGGACAATAAATCCATCCTGCTCTGTGAAAAAAGATGCAGAGCCTTTACTGGGAATGCTTATCCTCTTGATTCCCCCTAAACGTCAGAACCCGTGATTAATCGAAGCGCATCAAAATCTGTTGCACAAGGAAAATGATCGAGACAATGTTAATAATGCTTTCCGAGACTACGACGTGACCTTCATATGAAGGAGCTGCATTAAAAAGGCTTATTCTAGGATAATTGTCCGGGAGATGGCGAGAGGCGATGGTTCAAGAGCAAGACAAGAATGAAAAAACGTGTCACTAAAACACACGTATGCTGTTCAAAGGCGGGCAATTAAATGATCAGAAAAGTTTCCCTTACCTGGTTGAAGTGTCCCATGAATATTCTTTCTCGTTGGGTTCCACCTTGGTAGTACATGAGTGGTATGTGCAGGAGATAAGTCAGGTAGCATAGTTTCTCCAGAGGTATGAAAACTTTCCAAGATATCACACAATTCACAATGCCTGGGAATAGACAATTAGCTTAGGGGACTTGATTTAAATAATAAAAATCTGTGCGTACCTACATCCATCAATTTATCGTCGACTTGGTCGACACTACGGCAAAATAACAAATCTGCAATTTTGGGTAGGTAGTTGAATTGACATCACACTGATAACACAAAACGGGCTATTGATGACGGTCCTGGATCAATCCCGTTGGGAAAGATCCGAGAACCACACCTCGTAATTTTGAACCACGGTCAAATGACGAGATCAACATCTGAGCTGACTCCCCACTCGAAACTTCCACACCACGGCAACGTGAGATTTGAGGCCACGACAGATTTAAAGGGCACTAGCCCCCGTGTACACGACGATCTATGGCTGGACTTAGTATGGGATTTTGGTATTTACTCATTTCAATGTGATTTGATTTCAGATGTGGCATTCAGCATAACGGTTTAGATAACTTTCATTTGTGTTTAATAATTACTTTTTCTAAATGTATTTAAATTACCATTGAATCAATAATAATTGGATAATAATCATTTTATACCCGGCAGCAATTTAACCGTATCAAACTACGATTTTATTGAGATTTATATGTGAATATTGTTAAGCCAATTTAGGGAGGGTAAGCTAATTAAAAGCATTAATTCTTCACTTACGCTTTAATAACACAAATATAAAAAAGACTTGCATACCACCATGACCTGTTGCGCATGCGAAAACGATCCAACCCATAGCAATGGCCCAGGCTTGCCTGTGGACAGTAGCATAAAATACAGCCAGGCCCCGATCCATCTCTTCTCCGTTGCGGTAACCGTACAGACCGAAAATGATAAAGATCATCGTCACCATGGAAACTATCCACAGCGGTAGAGACAGTCGCTGGAAAGAGAGAACAAAAGCTATAAGGATCCATTTTAGAATTCAGCATAAAGATTTTCGAACCATATACAGGGTGAGTCTAAATTGTTTTTACAAAATAAGAGGGGTGATAGTACCCATCCAGACGAGCAATAATTACCATGGAACATACGGTCGCATTCCACTCTGAGAGGCAGAAAAGAGTAAAGTCGAAACTCGTCGAGCATGGACAAGTCATCGCCTCTGGAGTCGTTTTGTACCTGCCTACGTAGCATATCTCCTAAGCAAGATGGCCTGGTCGGTAGCGGACGTGGCGGACCTGTGGCTTGGCCTCCTCGCTCACCGGACCTCAGCCCACTGGACTTTTTCTTCTGGGGGCACATGAAATCTTTTGTGTACCAGACGCCTGTGGACTCGGCTGAAGATCTCATAGCGAGAATCGGTGTTGCCACAGACAAAATTAACACACCAGGAATCTTCGAGAGGGTGCGCCAGTCATTCCTTCGCCGGTGTGAATTGTGCAATGACACGCGTGGCCGCCACTTTGAGCACTTGCTGTGAGTTTTTCTCTGATCAATAAATCAGATTGTGCAACTTTTGGTATCGTTCATTCGCTTTCCCAACACTGCTTTAAGTTCATGTTGAAATTCTAATTTGACTCTTTTCTGCCTCTCAGAGTGGAATGCGATCCTATGTTCCATGGTAATTATGGCTCGTCTGGATGGGTACTATCACCCCTCTTATTTTATAAAATCACTTTAGACTCACCCTGTATATACTTCGACCATGGTCACGTGATATTGGGAGAAAGTACGAATCCTTACGTAGGTCTTATTACTAACTGGTTTTCACGATTATCAAGCGTGATAAAAAAAACACTATCTACCTTCACGAAACAGATGGAGCCCATTGTGTTGCTCCAGTGCAACGTTAATTAACTACCTACTACCCAGTTTCACGTAACAAATCTTCAAACCGAGCGATCGGGAGAAATAACATGAATCTACAAGCACATGCTCCGTCTATTGAATTATTTCATTATCATTTCAAGGTCAATGACAACGTCATTTTTGATGAAATGGGAGGCATCAAGTGGTTTAATCTAATAGAGCAGGCTACTAACCATCTATTTAATGTCGAGGCTGTGAAAAGAGTTGCTTACAGTTTGAAACAAGTATTAGTCAATAAAAATACAGATATCTATTACTCCCGGTTGCATACATCTTATTTTTAGCAGCAATTTACCACCAATCAGCTATCCTATCCAAGCGACTATTTCGTAATCACAACCAGTGACCAGTCGCCCATAGATAAATCGAAATGCGGATAGCCGTACTACACGTTTATCTGTTATCCAGTTAGCCATAGTTATAATAAATGACTTGGTATTCTAATGTATGTGATATACACTGCTGGCCACCCAAATTGCAACACCAAGAAAGACAAGAGATATCACAACAAAATTTATTTTGTAGATAACATGTTGACCAAGTATCAAATGATTAAATTTATAGACTTCTGTGAAGTGTGGTTCCTGCCAAAATCAGTAGCCAGAGTAGCCGCCATTGTTGGAGATCACCGCTGCCACACGCCTCGGCATTGATTCAAAGAGACTTTGGATGTGTTCTTGGGGTACAGCAGACCAAGTAGCTTCCACACGTTGCCAAAGTTGATCTGGTGTGGCAGCTGGGGATGTATTCTGGGTCAATCGTTGAGCAACCATGGACCACATGTTTTCTATCGGCGAAAGATCCGGAGAGCGAGCTGGCCAGGGAAGCAATTCAATCTGGCGATTGACGAAGAACCCTTGGACAATGCGTGCCACGTGTGGTCGCGCATTATCCTGTTGAAATATGGCTGTGGGCAAGCCCTGAAGGTAAGGAAGGACAACTGGCTCCAACACCTCGGAGATGTAGCGCTGGCTGTTTAAAGTACCGGCAATGCGTACTAGAGGAGTGCGAGAGTGATATCCAATACCGCCCCATACCATAATACCCGGTGCAGGACCAGTGTGGCAGTGCATAACGCAGCTGTTCAGCATCCTCTCTCCACGGTGTCTCCAGACTCGAATCCGACCATCGTGGTGTTGCAGACAGAAGCGTGACTCGTCAGTAAAGACAATTTCATTCCATTCTGCCGTCCACATCCTTCTTTCATCGCACCATTGGCGGCGGAAACGTCTGTGGTTCTGCGTCAAGGGTAGACGAAGCAATGGACGTCTTGCGGACAGACCACTCTGCTGTAAACGGCGTCGAATGGTACGCGCAGACACTGGATGATGCGGTGCAGACTGAATGTGCTGTGCTATGGTTCGTGATGTGGCTGAGCGATCCGTCACTGCCATACGCACAATATGCCTGTCATCACGTGAAGTGATGCACTGAGGTGGATGCGATCGAACACGTCGGTCCGTCGTACCCTCCTGCATCCAACGATCACATATCCGCATTACAGTTGTTTGGTTCCGTCCAACACGACTACCGATTTCCCTGAAATATAATCCACAATCTCGGTAGGCCACTATCCTTCCTCTGTCGAACTCGGATACTTGATCAAAAGATGATCGCTGTTTTCTACGAGGCATAATTGATCGTTTTTTTTTTAAACCACAAGAAAAACACAATTGCCGTACTTGAAATCGTCGAAATCTCCAAGCCTTAAATAGCGCTTTGAAGTGGCGCCACAGGCGCGCGTGATGTGCGTCTGCTCTGAAATTCTAATCATTTGCATATCTCACCTCCGCTAATGCATGTTGTAAATTTCATATTATTTGCATGCTTCCTTCAGGGTGTTGCATTTACGGTGGCCAGCAGTGTATTTCATAAAATGATTTTAAACTAAAATGTAAAGGGTGAAACAATTCGCCGCATCTTTGAGTTTGATCGTTTTCTTGGAACAATATTTTCAAACTGAAAACTAATATTTTCCGCTTAGGGAACAATGAGAACCTTTGAAATGTATCGTGACATGTACAAAGCGTTTACTCGCACACAATAAAAACTGAGTTCTGCTTTATTTCTTACTTTAAAGCAATTACCTTTTGGAAAATAAGTTAAATTAACCGGGCGACTGATACGTGTCAGAGTACAAAATTCGATGTTAGAAGTCGATCAACTTTTTTTTTAGTCCAATGGCGTGTTTTGATTGATTAATAGATGCTTCGACGTCACTATCAGCTATCAATCAAAGTAAAAAATAAATTGTCAAGATGGCGCGAGAAAATAGTTCTTGGTTTGAGGCAAAAAAAGAAAACAATCTACTTTCTAAAGAAATAGACGTAGCATGCGCTCAGTTTCATACCTCTTTCTTCCGGTCTCTAGGTTTGAAGATCTGTCGTATGGTTGTGGGACTAAACATGAAAATATGGGATAAATTATTGATTGCTTGCGATTATCCAGCGTAATCAAAAACACTAGTCTGCCCTTCGATATCCAATCAACCCAAATTGATTCGTAAACCCACGTGACTTACCCTCCTGAGATCTCACGGCAACAACTCCGCCCACATGCTGTCTATATCCTTAGAAGGTCGATACAAAAAACTTGCTACTTATAGTCTAGATCTGGCTAGTTCGAATTCGAATCACGTGGTTTTGAACGAGTTTATTCGTTAAATTAGGTGACAGGTTAAATGTAAACAATTCGCTTCCCCATTTGGTATCTTTACCACGAATTCTGAATCCCAGTTCCTCGTGCCTGAAGCGGTTACAATAATTACGTGTTTGGTGATACAAATAATCGCCCGTAACGATCACCGTACATAATTTTGCATACGTCAGTCTTTTTTCTTGGTGAGCTACCTTTCTAGAAGTGGACTTGTCCAAGGCCATCTGCCTTCCCTCACCAGAGCCACACTATAATGGAATGCCGATAACGCAAACACACGAAAATACTGAATTGATTATTAAACGATTAGTTTTCACTCACCATGTCAAATTTCTTATTTTGATACTCAGCTAGAAGGAATGCGGTCAACATTCCGATGCACTGAGGCCCCAGATGCGTGTAAAACTGCGTATAAAGATATTTCCACATGTCTACAGATGTCCTATAGAAAGAATGAAATCACGATATATACTGAAGCAAAAACTAAACTTTTAGAAGAGTGGTTCAAAGTTATTTTAGTGTAAAATCGAACTAAAATTAAAAACTACCAAATACATGTCTGTGCCGATTGTGCACTAAGTCCATTAATACGAAAGTGTGAGAAAATAATTCCATACAACAATGTAATTCCACGTAAGATTATACTCGTAAAAAATTATAGTTTAAATGGACGGTTAGGTCATAAACTATTCATCGTAAAGAACCATTAAAAATGGTATCTTCTATGAACTATTATTAGATTATGCTTTTCCTAATCATCTGAGGATTTAACACTGCTCAAATATAGGGGTTGATTTTTATACTGATTTTTAATACATGTGAAAATATTAACTTATTTTTAGAAACATTTTGTTTTATTACTAGCAGAATAACCCGGCATTGCTCTGGTTGAATTGTTTAAATGTTGATTGAAAAGTAATTAGACTGTTCCTTTTCTTTCATAGAAAAATGCAAACATCGTTTTAACTTTTCATAGTTTCTACCATTTACTTCAGACGCAAATATGTATACATGATACATCCATCCATATAATCTATTTCATATTCATCGCACTTCTTCTGAAAAACAAACTGCGAAAGTTTTTTCTAAGGTGACTACTACAGAAGTCGATTTAAAAATATCTTTGAACTTCAACTTATGGCTACCCATTTTAATTTAACGTAACCTATCTTATTTTAAAATAATTTTAACTTTACCGGTCAATTTTAAAATAAGAAGTTACACACCTTACTTAAAAAAGTTTTTGTATGTTTTATTTATTTTTTTATGGAACAGAATTCTCTACAAACCGTTACGTATTCAACCAAAGAATTAAGGAAAGTTGGTCGAAATATACATATACCACCGAGAAATTACCCATGTCTAGTGATATTTTGCAGAAAATAAAAACAATTCATTAAAATTTAACTCCTAATGTATCTGCAGTATGTAAAATACTGGTAAAATACAAACAGAAACAAAATTCATATCATTAAAAAATACACAATTCTGAAAAACGAAAGATGTAAGCAAGCTGTGTCGAATTTCGACTTATGAATCCATTCAAATTCAGGAAATAAAAAATAAAATGTTCACCCCACCACCTTCGATTTTTTAAAATTTAGTATATGGTGGCCAGTGCGTATGTTAAACTATGCCATGTTTATTTTTTTGCAGAATAATTTTTTTCATGGAAATAAGACATTAGAAGGCGGTCAAAAATATTCAATTTTACTTTTCAAGAATGTCGCGTAGCACTTAAAATTTCGCTACGCTTAAACTATTAGAGATAAACTTTTTTATTTTTGCTAGTGATACTTAAATGTACTGTTCGTAATAATAAGTAAAAATATCTTTTAAAATTGGATTACTTTTTAACAGTTTGGCACGGAACTTTCTAAAGTTTGGTTAAGATTTAATAGAAAAAGTCATCTTTAAAATTTTTTTCTTTAAAATTTTTTAAACTTTTTGTGTAAGTTCATTACAATGTTGTTAAGACCCTATATAGCTAATGCAGTTTCTCAAAGATTGATTTTTAAGAGCTTCAACGCAAGGTATCATCGAAATTTCAACCGCTGACGCGCGCTCAACGAGCGGGGCCAACGGTATTCCTCCATTAGTAAGTGAGCTTCGAATCTCCTCAACCAGAAGCTCAAGCACCTTTTTCGATGCGATAGTTCAGGGGTGTCAAACTGGTGGCCCGCGGGCCGATGTGGCCCCCGAGGTAATTTTTTGTGGCCCACGATGCTCTGAAATAAAATGAAAACAGGATAATATGTAATGAAGAAAATAGCACTCAGGGGAGAGATCGAGGCAATACAGTACACACAATTTCGTCATGTTAAAAATGTATGAGCAATTATTTTCGTCCATGAAATTAAATAAAACAGCCTGCGGATCAAGATTAACTGATAAACATCTATCTGCCATAATGAAGATTGTCTTTCAGTCTTTGAATCCAGATATTGGAAAAGTAAATAGTAGTAGGAAAGCGCTGACAAGTTTCCGGTAAAAAAATTAATTAATTTTAGTTTTATAAATACATTAAATTAAATAAACGTTTAAATAAAAGCAATTAAATAGCAATATTATAAATTATTACCCTAAATTCACTTAATTACATAATGTGTTTAATTATCCTATCCATATTCCTGAATCCTCACTGCAAAATATAATTTTAAGAAAATTTGTAAATGTGATGTGGCCCGCGTGAATCTTACCAGTTGCATTAAATGGCCCGTGTTTTAATTGAGTTTGACACCCCTGATCTATATAAATAAGAATGAAGTGCTTGCCTGTACATTGAATATTTTCGACCCATTTCTACAAGTTTTCTATCCGTTTTGGACCCTTCTGATGCAAAATCCGTCTCTTGCACGTTTGGTGTCTGTCCATCTGTCTATGTGTGTGCCCGTGCTACGTCCAAACGGCTGAATATATTTTCATGAAACTTTGCATACTGTGAGTTCTTACATTCATTTAGTGACTGAACTTGGTTGCGTAAGTATGTCTGTCCGTCTTCCGGTTCTATGTTCGATCTTGTGTCTATTTGTACAAGTATCATAAGATTTATTCAAAACATTTTAATGCAATGTCCTACATTTGATAAAACATATTTTAGTGTAGTGAATGTATTATAATTAAATTCCTTTGCTTAGGTATTTAATCAAGTTTCATGTTAAAACATCTGAGTAACTCTACTTAAATCAACAATAATTTGGTAATAATTTGGTAATTTTCATACTTCGAAAGGGAATTTGACGATATTTCATTATTTTCTGATCGCATTGGGCTTTCCGATTAGGGTCATTACACAAAATAATTTATTTAAGCTTAACTATTCAAAAACTGCAAAAAGTGCTGATATACTCTGATAGTATATTTTTATAGGAACTTAAAAACTAATCGGATTTTTAAAAGATGGCATTTGTGAGAAAAATTAATTTAAAATTCATCGAATTGAAAAATTCATGTTTCCAATACTATTTACGTACCACTAATGAAATTAGTATCAATAGATGCTCTAAAGTCTTACAATTGTTTTGAAAAGAAACAAAATTGGATAATCTTAAATACTTTAGAGATATGCGATTTTTAACTAGGTGATGTACGCTAAGAAAAATAATTTTTAATTTGTGACTTCACTTTCACAGCCCTGTATCTCGAAGAAAAATTTTTTCGAGATTATAAAAAATATGTTGATTCAAGGTGGCCCAAAATGTACCTGTATGCAAAATATCATTCGATTCGAAGATGGTGAGGTGATCCATTTAAATCCAGGAAGGTGAGGTGATCCATTTAAATCCCTGGATCCATTTAAATCCAGGAAGGCTGTTGCCTTCCTGGATTTAAATGGATTTGAACGCAAGTATATATCGAAATAGAGCAATTCGAAAAAATACGTTTGAAAAATATTGATAAAGTCAATGAATTATTTTCCAAAAGAACACAAATTTATAAAACTTAGAAATGCTGAAATATGATCGCAACATTTCGTTGTCTTAACTCAAATACTGAATATCAAAATTACGCTTTTATGATCAATGATTTTTTCGTTTGGGCTTTTCGTCCATTGCAAACTGTTGTGTTACGTAAAATTCAATATTTTAAATATTCTTTTTCATCTATCAAATATTCATAAGTTATTTATATTATGGAAAGAAATAAAAAAAATCAGTTCAAACAGAATTTAATTTGTTTTGAAAAAAGTGGTTTTTCAGTATTGCTAAAATAATTTTACCGGAAAAGTTTTTCCACAATAATGGTAAAACAGAGTTGCGTACCGCAATCGTTTTATACTCAATGTTATTCTTATGGGGATTTCGAATCGTTTTTAGCCCCCTCTGCATACCTAGGACAAATAGAACGTTGATTAATATATGTAGCCTACGTTACCGGCAGGATTCTAAATTATAAGTGTACCAAATTTGGTGTGGATTGGTCAAACGGTGTAGATTTGTATAGAGAACAGACAAATGCCAACATGCATTTTTTCTTGTTTAAAGAAACATTTGCAAAATTTGTACTAATTATTTCTCTGTTCTTTATAAAATTAAACTCTTTATTAAAAGTTGCATAAATTTTGTTTTGTTAAATGTAACCCTAATTCATAAATTCTTGCATTAATTCAATATGGAACATAAAAGTGCTCTAATAAATAAATGTAAAATAAATTTAATTCATTTAAAAGTCCAAATTTTCTAAAAATAAATAAAAAATTTAAAGCCGAATTATTTACTTTGTATTATTTACTTGAGTTTACACTCTTGTGTACAACCCCGATCTATTACAAATGTATAAAGTATATTTATGAAATAAAAAATTGACGTCGCTGCTTTAAATTTTTTACTTCCCTCTGTTGTCTTCACAGAAACTGCAAGTTGAAGATTATAAATCAAAAATAAATTAAAAAAATACAGAATTTGAAAGATTTCTAAATACCAAAACATTCAAATCAAATCACATCTGAGAGGTTTCGTTTATTATAATATCCATAGATGGCAGCACTATAAAAATCAAAGTGCTTTTCTGGAAAATTATTTTACTCTGAAAATATTTTCCCTAATTTTAATAACTTGTTATTCTCTTTAATAGTCCCCAGGACTTTCGGCACAAGAGCCTGGCTGGTTTTTGTCTTTTTATTAAAAATCTTTTATAGTTTAATTAAAAATGTAACTTTTCTTACCTATAATCGTAGAAATATACTGTGAATGTCGCAGGATATCTCACTATAGCTGTAACTGCTGCAACAGCAAACATGCCGATTGTAATAGTGGCTATGTTGCATACAATCCCGTACAATGGCCATCTGATAATGTAAAATTATAAGATTTCAGAAGTAACATTTATAATTACAATGTATCAATTGTACTAAAAGCATTAAAAAAAAGTGCAACACTCAAAATTGCTCAAGTAGTTCAGACATTTATGTATGAAAAATAAATAAGTTTAAAATACTTATAGATTCCCAGGTATTATAGTTAAGGTTATTAAATTATTTTTAGCCCAAACTAGGATTGAGAGGTTGTATCCAAAGTAGCACAGCCACTTATTTAGATGCGTTGACGATCATTGTTAAGTATCACAAAGGTACGCGAATAAGACGCTCAGATGTCAATGGCATACTACTTTTATCTCATTGTCATATTGACGCTGTTTTGCATCGCGAATGAGATTAACAGCTCAATTAGTGAAGCTGTGCTAAACGCTGCTATCTTTTGCCTTAAGATAGAAACATAAATGACGTGTTTGCGATATCTTTAGTGGTGGTGTTCTGCGACGACGATATGCGTCTGCAGCACTTGACATAAAAGATGTGATAAAGACATAATTGTTGGTATATTTCTGTTGCCACGATGTGTATGAGACAGCTGCTACCTTTTTGCAACGAAAAAAAACTCCTCTTCTGCTAGTTGGGAAGCTTTCTAGAAGGGTTCCACGAACAAATCAATGTACGATTTAAAACACTGACAACTTGGTTGAAACCATTTTACTCTTCACTTGACTACCAACATGTGCCCCTCCGGGACGCGCCTGTTAAATCGGGACGTGTGGCAACCCTATTTATAATATTGACTTTCATAACTGCCTGCTTTCCCGCCTATTCATTAGTAATAATGCCGCAATATTTTCGTTTGTCGCATTCCATTTCTAAAGCATTAACCTCATCAATCGCCCCTTTCTTTTCTTTCCGATGGAGCGTTGATTTGGCCGTTCCTGTTTCTTGTCTATGTGCAAGTTCCAGCATACCACTATGTCTTGTCCCAGCAGACCACTTCGTCTGTCTTGTACCAGCATAACACTACGCCTTTTTCTTTACCCAACATACAACTATGTCTACGCAATGTGTGCCAGTATACTGGTATACCTAGTACCAGTATACCTAGTACCAGTATACCTACGTCTTGTCCCAGCATATCACTACACCTACTTCTTGTCCAAGCATACCACTTCGTCTATGTCTTGTCCGAGCACTCCACTACACCTATTTAGTACCAGTATCCAACTATGTCTAATTTTTGTACCAGCATACCAGTACGTCTGCGTCTTGTGCCAGCATATTACTTCGCGTATGGCCCAGCTTATCCATTGTTGGACTTTGCGCCATTATACCTAAATAAACCAACCAATCCAGCATACCACTATGGTATGTCTATTTCAGCATGCCACTCAGAAAAGGCCCTGACTAGAGCTTGAAAAATGACGCACATTCTAAGAATTCACTCATTCTATGATTCCACATCTGCACAACGGGCTCCTCAACGGGCAGTTTAGATAACGGGCCCCTCGTGAAAAAAAGTATCTCTCCAAAGTATACAATGTATGTACAACTTGCACCAATGAATTTTTTCCTTTACATAGTCATAAACACAATGAAAAGATTCACAACTTTTCCAACCTAAAAAAGAAACTGCACATTGCAAAAAAAGACTTCACACATCTTCCGGAGGCCCTATTAGGCCTCGGGTCCAAATATCGTGAACCCTGTGAATAATTCGCAATCTAAGGCATAGGGAAATATTTCATTTCGCATTTCCTTCATTATTTTAGAGAGGATAATCAAAAAGAATTGCAACTAACAGATTGTTTCTTATTTTATCTTAATCTATTTTAATTATCTGATCTTATAATCTGATCTTATTTTGTTTTAATAAGCCTTGTTAGCTTTTGAAGATAAAATAAATACGTCATCATATCTACTTAACCGTAACACTTATATATTAACAGAAGGGGGAAATAATCGTATTGGTGAATGACATTCTAAGTAATGATTAGAATTTTAATTTCCTTTCGTAGAAAAAGATGCACTGATTAAAAAATGTATTGAAAATTCTATTATGGAGGAAAATTATTGCGCGTATGCAAATCAATGCTGCGTCTGTTGACAAACTTGGGAACTTCCAAGTGGGCAAGGAGATGAAGCAACGCTAATCGAGTGATTGTTTTACAATGACTTATGCATAGTACTTGATCTGATAGTAAAATATCCTTTCACAATCTCTTAGCGATTCACAATCTCTTGGTTCTGAAATACAATGATCCCTTTTCAGGCATGGTGCCCAATGCCCTTCTTCGCAAATCATCTCTCTGTAAATGTAATAAATCATAAAACGTAAAGAAAAGTTATGTTTCACTGCGAATACCTAGTAGTGCGATTGCAATACAATGGACAACGATAATTGTTCTTGCTTTTCGTACTTTGCTCTTTACCCTTGAAAAGCTTTACCCTTGAAAATTTCAAACTATCGGTGAAGAACCTGAATGCATTTTGCTCATAACAAAGATTTAGCTCCCTAAGGGCTAGGGGCTGTCGTGGCTCAGTGGACTAGCAACCTGCGATTTGTAGGTGGCGAAGGTTTGATTCTCCCGGTGTATTTCTCTCATCTGTGTCAGTAAAACTTTCTTTGTGTGTGTATGTTTATTACTTGGTATTATAGTATGTCTTGTGTCTGGCGCAGTGTGGCCCTTCCGCCATAAAACCCCAACAAACAAATCTAAGGGTTGGTGGGATCCCTTGTTTCATCGCCCATATAAGCCACTTTTAGATAGAATACCAAATGAAAGAAAATTAATGAGTTCAGAAAAAAGTAAGTCTAAAGAAAAAAACGTTTCCAGAAATGCACAGAAACTTCTGAACAAAAGATTTTTAAACAAGCATTTTTCTATACAAGAATAATGAGAAATTGGTAAACTTTCTGTATAAACTAATGTTTCATATTTTTTAATAAAAATTCTTCTAAAATGTATCTGTTGAAAAAATGTATAATTGACAAGAAACCAAAGATCTCTAGTTAGTCATTTTTATGCGTTTCTCTTCCAACTCTAAGAAACATTTAATCAGCAAGTTTAAATTCCTACAGACTTCCTACCGCGAATGCTCACAGTGGGTGTATTTCTCTCTTCTGTGTCAGAAGACTTTCCTTGTACGTGTATGTCTACTACTTGACGTCGTCTGTCTCGTGTCTGGTTCAGATTGCCAAATATTGCTATGTCAGATGTGCCTTGCGTCACAAGAACCCAAATCAACTAGCCAACCAACCCTACGTGAGTAGCAAATCAAAAGAATCGCCGCTTGTGTAGCAGGAGTGTATATGTTACCTTTAAAGCTCTTAAGCCATTAATGTGCACAATACCTAGGTAATCTGCAGATTAGCTGATTTGTTCCGTTAAAGTGCGGAATCATCTACAAAATAAGAGTTTTCCGCACTTTACTTAGGTAATGCGCACATTAACGGCTTTTTAATCGTTAAAGTACAAAAGTTGGTTTTCCTAATTGATTCTTTGTATTATACTTTGATTGATTCCATCAACTTGATTCTTTAGATATCGAAAAATAAATAAATAACATTACGTTTCAATAATTGTCAGTATATTTTATTTACATCTATAGATTATTATATGAAATTACTTATAACTTTATGGGATAAAAGTATAGCGTGTTTTTCAATTAGTAGTACCTAGTATTACTGAGTTGTTTGTCTGAGTATTAATTTAAGCGTACAAAAACGTTACTGTTGTTCGAGAAAATATCTTATTTTCACTTTAACGAGGGCCTAGCAGGTAATCTGCAGATTATCTAGGTGATCTGCAGATTACCTAGGTAATTTGAGAAATGAAACAATTTTCCGCACTTTAACGGATCGGCGTAATTGATCTGCAGATTACCTGATTTCCGAACTTTAGCGGTAACATATACGCTTCCTTTTCATAAAAAAAAAGCATTTTTTAATTATATTTTTTCAGATTGCATTGTTCTTTGGAGGAGTTAAAAAATTAATAAGTTAATAATAATAAATAATACCAAAAAGTTAATAACATTAACTTTTTGGCCCTCAGGGACACATCTTCTTTAGCGGGCTTCCTATGAACGCCCGAGGTACCTGAGTGATCACGGACCCGAAGTACCTGAGTGATCACGGACCCGAGGTAACTGAGTGATCTTTTCTTCTCCCAAGGGCCGCGGTAGCCCAGTTGGAAAAGTAACGGATTAGCAACCGGTGGGTTGCGAGTCCGAATCCAACCAAAGACCGTCGTATACATAGGGGCTGGTGCACGTTAAACATGTCGTGGCTTCAGATGTCCTCACGTTGGCGTGGTGTGAAAGTTTGGAGTATGGGGTACCAGCTCAAGTGTGACCTCGTCATCTGACCGGGGTTCAAAATTACGCGTTGTTCTCGTATCCTTCCCTTCGGGATTGATCCCGGACCATCGCCAATAGCACGTTGTGTTGTTCCAGTGTGACGTTAATTAAATACCTACCTATCCATGGGGCTTACTGTCTTTAGTAAACACGGGAGTCGCGCTCTCAGGATACCCAAACTATATTTTTCTGCTTTCACCCCACTACTCTGTTCCTCAATCCCTCTTTTTTCTATTCACGATATTTTTTACATGGTGCTGTCTTGTCTTTGGCGCAGCTTGGCCAAAAATATGGCCCTTGCGCCATACAACTCCAAAACACCTAACCAATAACTTTATAGATGATTTTAAACTGATAATTCAATATTAATGAGTTCTATATAAACTGATCACGAGGCCTAAAAGTCATGGATCTCTTTGAATTAAAACTGCTTGGGACTTTTCCTAGTCAACTAATGTATCCTTACTGTGATGAAACATACCAGGAATATATCTCTTGGCTATCCAACTTATGCGAGCCAAATATTGAAAATCCTTTCTCAGATTATGGCTATTACTATTTATAAGAAATATTGGATTTAAAATGTATTGGGTTGATGCACAAGTTCGTCCCGTTTTTTTAACAAAATTGAAGAAACATTTTATTTGCTATTAAAAATTACATTTAATCAACATAGTATGTGCCGTTCTGCCTTTCTCCATCTCTCAGATAGTTGCATAATCCCGCGGTCATAGAAGTTCTGAGGTTTCTGGCTAAAGAACTGATTCAAGTGACGAAACTTTCTGAACCACTTACAGCACGTGGAATCGTCAACGGCACCCCTCACCATGCGCAGCATTTTTGTCTTTTCGGAAATAAAAGGCATAATTTGTCGAAAATGCTCCTTATTTTCTGTCATTTTTAATGCTTAACAAAATTTAAAAAACACAACCAAATAACACAATTTTTGTCCCAAGTACTTGTTGAAATTCTTTCTTTCAAATCACATTAAAACTTTACACGTGTGAAGTAGATAACATTTCGTTTTTGCGATGTAATGCCATCTAGCGTCAAAAACGGGACTAACATTTGCATCAACCCAATATAAATCCGGAAACTCACCTGCTCAAAATGTAGACAAGGACTGCGGTGATGATGAATATTTGCATCATGGTAGCTAGTATCCAGGTTTGATAAAGACACTGCAAATATAATACCAGTATTTGTTGGTGTATTCACTTAAAATACACAGCGACGTTCTTAATGAGTTCCACTGGCGTTATTTCAAACTTATATAATATTTATCTCCAACTTATTAAATTTTTTTGTTAAATAAATGCATATTTCTTTGAAAATCTCACAACTGTCAATATAAATTTAAAAAATAAGGTAAAGACGTTAAAATGTAAGAGTTTAGAAAAATTTTTACTTCTAGATTCAAAATATTCATGTGATTCTAAATTAATCAAAAAATATTAATAACATTTGAAAAAGGTGAACGTAAGACACAACTTAAATGACGGAAAATATATTGATAAAAATTCTACTTCATTTCACATAAAAAAATTAATTAAATCCTGGTATTCCGCATAGTTAGATACATACCGGAGGTTTAACATTCATTATCTGAAGTTACTTCATGAACTATAATCGGTTTTATTATATCTGTAACATTTGAGTTGATTGGTTTTTAGGGATTTATGGCGCAAGGGCCGTATTTGGACATGCTACCTATAACTTGTAAGAAATGGAAATTAACACACACACAATATAGGTATTTTTCAATTAATCTGGATTTAAGACTATACATATCTGTTTTGATGAAGACATTGCAAAAAATGAGTTTTGAATCTAATGATAACACCTCTTGTAACATATTCAAAAAAAAATATGAAACAGTTAACGGTTTTGCTCTCAATTTACTAAAATAATGAGCAACATATGAAGTATCTATCAAGATTTCATATTCCAAAGTATATTTTCGTCAAATGGATGGGAAGAGTTTTTATTATAGTTTTAAATTCCGATCGCCATTTCTTAAAATAATTTTCCTGCTTATTCAGAAACATATTCTTTGTTAAAACGACAAAAATAATAGTAAATTAGTTAATTAATGTTGCATTTAAATAGTATATTGAAATAAGTGCTACTTAACAATTCGTTCATGTATACTGAGAAAAATAATTTTCTCATTATCACTTAAATGAACCATAATTTGAACTTAATTGTATTAGGATGTTGAATAAATTCTCGCTGTTTTTTTGTGAAAATTAATGTTTTATTTTAAAAAATCATTAAAAAACATGTTACTGAAAGTATTGTCCATCGCTAGCCACTACTTTTCCCCATCTTTCTGGCAACATTTGAATTCCACGTCGGAAAAACGACACGTCTTTTGAGGCTACTCAAGAGTCGACCCAATTTTTGGCATCTTCATAAGAACGGAAGTGCTGCTCAGCCAGGCCATGCGTCTTCGACCGGAACAAGTGGTAGTCGGAAGGGGCAATGTCCGGTGAATACGGCGGGTGGGGTAGGACTTCCCACTTAAGCGTTTCCAAGTAGGTTTTTACCGGTTTTGCAACATGTGGCCGAGCGTTGTCATGCTGCAAAATGACCTTGTCATGGCTCTGCTTGTTTAGCGGCCGTTTTTCCTTCAATGCTCGGCTTAATCGCATCAATTGTAGTCTGTAGCGATCTCCCGTGATGGTTTCATTTGGTTTGAGCAGCTCATAATAAACTATACCCAGCTGATCCCACCAAATGCAGAGCAGAAGCTTGGAACAATGGATATTCGGCTTTGCTGAAGATGTTGATGGATGGCCGGGTTTATCCCACGATTTTCTACGCTTAGGGTTATCGTAGGGTATCCATTTTTCATCGCCAGTTACGATACGATGCAAAAATCCTTTCCTTTTCTGCCGTTGAAGCAGTTCGACGTCTCTCGGTTTCAACTCGTATGGCACCCAATGACCTTGCTTTTGAATCATTCCTAATGCTTTGAAACGTTTCGAAACTGTTGTGTGATCAACTTCTAATGATTCTGCAAGTTCATCTAGCGTTTGACATGAGTCTTCATGAAGTAATGCTTCCAATTGTTCGTCTTCAAACTTCTTCGGTGCGCCAGAGCGTTCTTTATCTCCAAGATCAAAATCATTATTTTTAAAGCGTTTAAACCAATCTCTACAAGTTGTTTCAGACAGAGCATGGTCGCCGTAAGTCTCGACAAGAATTCTGTGAGCTTCAACTGCAGATTTTTTTTGAATAAAATAGTGCAGTAAAATTCCCCGCAAATACTCTTTTTTGGCACGAAATTTGACATATTTAACGCAATGAAAAATAAAGTTGTTTACACTTCCGCGAAATAACATACACTGGATTTCAAGCTTGCTTATAGTACTTGTAAATAGATGCGTCACTATCATAAACTAACGCAACCAGTTCCGGTAACGCCATTTGTTGGAAAACAGCGAGAACTTATTCAACATCCCAATATTTAAAAAAAAACGAAAGCATATTAGATGAATATCAGCAAAATGAACTTCATTTAGGTAGTTAATACTACATAAATTTTTTAAAACACAACTGTCTTTTTCGTTCAGTAAGTTATCTTCATAATTTCAAAGGTATAATTACTCTAAACATTTTCGCAATCTTAAATTTCTGATTCACTCTCTTAATTTTCGTGTGAAAAAGTTCAATCTTACGTTAGAATGTTCAGAATTCGATTTCGCTTCTAAAATATCTACACAAGAATGTGCTGCATTTGATGACACCACTGAGCATGACAGATTAAGTTCAACTTACAATATCGTAGGGCCCGAGATTGTTTTGTATGAATAACAAGTTCATCCACCAATGTTGTTTGCAGTTTCTCAACGGTTCCTCCACAAATTCTTTCCACAGAGGCCCGGATCCAAAGACGGGAAGGAGGAAAAATATGCTCCCCACCAGAACTTGTAACGCAACAATCCTGTAAAAGCAATTTTTGCATTTGATTGAAATCAATAATATATACTCATGAATATTTGGAATTATTACTTTTATTTTATTGCGTAACATCTCCGTTCCAAAGGCCTATAATGTGGACGTTTGTTCTTGCTTTTTGAAACCCAACGAAGGACACATTTCTTTGTTATAATCACGGATTCACATTTGTAAATGTTCAATGAACGTTTAAGTGTATGAACTCTTGTTTATGAGAAATAATTTTACCCTTAGTTGGTTTTCAAGAGACAGATATAAAGTTCACATATATGGACCACAGAAACTCGGAAGTTATGCCATGGGTTTGTATATGTAAATATTCGGTTAACATTGATATCGTCGGCTTAGAGCAAAAACTCATTAACTGACAAAAGTAATAAATTTTATATAAAAGCTATTCAAAGACTAATCATTGGATTTTAGGTAAAAAATAACTATAAGCATTTTGATGATGTTTTATCTTTGTTGAAACACATTACAATACATCACTATATTTCTCATGATCATGAAAACAATCGTCAAAAAACGCACTTCCGAAAAATGTCAGTTAATGAGTTTCTGCTCTAAGCCGACGATATGTGTGAATTCTTGGTTAGAAGAAAGAATGTCGCCCTTCACTGTATTTCAACAGGCATAAACAGACATCCATATATGTGACCACCGGAACAAAGAGGTTCCACAGGGTTCCAAGAGGTTGAGCCACGAATTCATTTTAGCCAATTTTCGAAGTCCCAAGGGCAAATTTCTTTCTTATAACGATGAATTCACACATTTAAATGTTCAATGAACATTAAAAAAAATAATAATATTTTCTGTTAGAGAAATAAAAACTATTTTTTTAATATTTTCAGGAACTCTTAAAGGAATATTGGTCTTTTCATTCAGCCCTCTGTTGTCATTTGAGTCCAGTGACCACAGATTGAGACACGCTGGTCAAAAGCCAACTACTACTACTACCAGGCTAGGCTGAGCACAATTACATGTTTGGTAAGTATGAACTTGAATAAGATTCACTGTCCCACCAAATTTTATTGCTTTGACTTTTCATCCTTATACGAAAACTTCTATAACGAAGTCATTGCTTTCAGTTCCAAGAATTCATTTAAGAACACCATTTTAGTCTTTGGTGGAAAGTGTTACGAAGATTTCCCGATACTCTATGACAGTTATCGACCATGTTTGGCATTACCAATTAATATAAAAACTGCAGAATTATATTTAATTACTACAAAAAATTTTTTTATCTGTTATATCTATATCTTTATTTATCTATAACAGGTTATTGATTTTGTCAATGACTTTGATGCCATTAAAATTGTCGTTTCCTTATATCTGCAACACCAAAATTTAGCAAATTAAAATGGATAATTTTCCTTTCGTAATACTTAACAGCAAATTAACACATGATACTATTTATTAAGGTTCTTTTATCATTTTTAATACCCTAAACGTCCAGCTTACCCGGAGGGTGTAAGGCGAGAGGCGGTTGGGAGGATATTCAGGCACCATAGTGTCCTCAGGGTAGTTAGCCCAATTGGACAAATAAAATACGATACACACTGAACAAATAATGGAAAAAGTAATGTTACATAGATACTGCATCCCATAGGACAACTTAACTGCTTAGAGATTAGTGATTATAAAATATTTTTATCACATTTAAAGTTAGAAGGTTTGATATAGAAAAAATAAAAACAAATCATATATAAATCGCTTAAATAAATTAAATTGTATAAAATGACAGCCGTTGAAGTTAAGCTAATGAAAAGCATCATTATTCAAAACCTATGGATAATGAAATATAGCAAAACCATTTTTCTTGCTGTGGTATTATTATATAAAATGTAAGTATTCAAGGTTCGTAGAAAGTAGATGGAATCAATATCATTGGAATTAATCAAAATTACGTCCATTAACTTCTCGTTTCCATAATCACGTTCAGAACTTTTCCAAACGCTGAAATCGTACATAAATTATTTTACAAACGTAAAACTTTAAGTATCATTGTCCAAATGCCAGACATTTATTTTCTGGGTTGAATATTCTTAGTAGACAAAAATCTACAAAAACAGTGGACTGGTTTATTTGAGATGGCTCCATATTTGATATACATTTATTCTTCCTATTTGATACAATATCTAAGCAAATGGGTAGCTATTTACGGGAGCCTTAACGGCTCTGTAAGTAATTTTGGTTTACCTAATGTTTTACACGTGCATTGCTTTGTTAGTTTTAGTTTACGATTGAGGTCACTAAGTCTAACAAAATATATTACTTGGCACAACAGGGCTTTAGCTTCAGTCGTCAAGCCCGGAGGAGGGTCAACAGTAAAAAATGGGGATAACATACGATTTATAACACGGAATAGGCCAAGGACGTCAAGCGACTGAGGTCATGAAACCTCCGTGAGTCGTGTACCTAATATTTTAAAAATGTGATTCTCTCAAACTCGGAATTCCTCTCTGTAGCATTTGGAATGTTTAAATAGATTCATTCAAAAGGCAATGAGCTCCACAGAAGTCAGACGAGTCAATTTACATTTGTTGGAATCACTCTTTATCTGATGGGATTTTCTTTAAATTACTTTAAAAATTGAACTTAGCAGTTGACCCTCTTGGTGGTTGTTCCGACGAGGTATCTCGTCAATAGAAAAACTAACCATACCTTATTGGACGAGATACGTCGTCATTAGAAGAAAACACGATCACGATCATTAGAATAAAACTGACGGATCTCGCCATCATAAAAATCGGCAATATCTTGATGACGAGATATCTCGTCATTAGCAAAATTGGTCATATCTTGATGGACGAGATATCTCGTCGAAACCACTTGGAGGGTTAAGAGGATGGATTTAAATATTCCGCGCGTTTTGGGCTTATTTTGCATTTTCATTTCGTATATTGCACCCAGGCTGAATCACCACCATAACTAAAAAATTAATTTCTAGTTTTATGTATACTGTAAATACATCATTCCGCAGGCTGCAAACCTGCCACAACTGCAGATTGCAGAGGAGCTCAGTTGGGGCACATTTGGAGTTGTGAACTGAGAGTCACACTATGGTGAAACGGATGGTGCTGCTAGGGGTGTTCAATAAAGTATCGAATAAAATTATCAAAAGCGATGCCCAGGGGTGTATCAGTCATACCTTCCACAAGGGGAGAGTCGCTGGTTTTATGGTATCTCGGATCAAGGAAAGGGGTCCTGAGAAATGTGGAAATTTTTAAATTCTCCTGTCGAGGCTTAGAGAAATTATGATCTGAGGCAGCGTGTTAGCTGTAGAATGTTATACATGTTAGTTTTACAAATGATGGTGAGGGGTCAGTCCCTATCCCCAATGCCAAACGGCGTGCCCAATGCCCCAGGGATTGTTCATACAAGAGTGGTACGGCACGAAGACAAGCAGCAACAGGAGACATTTGTAATTTTTATCTTCATGTATTGTTTATCTGTCCGTCTTTACATACATAAAAGATGTTTCATTATAAGATTAGTTCTTTGACCTCTTATAGAGGTTAGACCTTTCTCGAAATCAATTGCCCTACACCTAGGCTGACATGCAAATCTATACCAGAAACTTTATGGGACGACAATAGATAGTATAGTCCGGCTTCCGATAGTTGGCAGTCGAGTTACGTGGTTTTTGAACGAGTCCATTCTTCAAATTAGGTGATTGGTTGAAACGTAAACAAAGTGCTTTCCCAACTGGTTTCTTCAGCATGGATTCTGGTTCAAAATTTATCATTCGGTGCCGAAAACGGTAGCACTCATAACGAGTTGGGCGGGGTATAAAACCAACCACTGCGATCGATTCTGATGCTTTTGCATATGAATCTTCTAACGACCTTTCACGTCTTTTCAAAAATCGACTGACCCATGTTCGATTGCCTTCACGTCCGTACCACACTATAAGATGATGGAATTAGACGGTTTTCTTTTGATTTCAATAAACATTCTTGTGTTTTACTGTATACCTAATACAATCGGTTTTGAATTGCCAACTTGACAGAGGACAGTCTACTTTCGTTTGGAGATTATCACGTGGAAGATCCCGTGGGTAGATGAGTTCGTTAACTCGTGAATGCTAGTTTTATTATGGGATCATACCCTCTCGAAACCATAGCTTGAGAACGCACCCGTGCTCTGTCTCTTATGAGAGGGGTTTTCAGCGTAAACAAATCAGACGGAAAGTGAAGATTTTACTTCCACTACCCAGATCTTTCGCATGATACATTTCGGGATTACCTTAAAATGTAGTCTATCGCCGTTTTGGTGACGTTTGGTGTTGACCAATCAACTATTTGTTATATATCAATGTGGAATTCATTCTTTTGAATTTTTATTCATGAAGTGCTGAAATCGCATTCGAAAAATAAGCCAAATGAAATCATGATCGGGATAAGTATATGAAACACGTTCAGCCACCTCATTTAGCTTGACAGAAAGAGCCTCTCATTATTCTTACCTTTCTGTAAACGCTTTCCTTAATTTTAATGTTTTTCTAAAATTTGAGGATTTTTAGTGGATGCCCGAGATCGAATATACAAGTCCAAACATTATGTGCCCTAAAAGTTTTTGTCGTACTCTGATTGTGAAAAAGATTTTATCATAGGAAAGAAATATTTCATTATTCTATTTACTAAAAAATTGTATCAGATCTTGTGATCAAAAAAGCGAAGAAAATGTTATTTTAGTCGAATTTCTGTGTATTTATATCTAACAAATTAAATAGAAAATACTACAACTACATTACCTAAGGTATGTCAATGATATGAACTTCACAATGTAACATAAAATCCTGGGTCTTTTAAACAACCTCCATCGATTGTATACGAAGTAAAAACCCCTGAAAAAAGTTAATAACACATTTAAATTAAAGCTGATACTTTTTTGCAAGACGGTCTTTGAAAACGAATTCTTACTCACGCAAGAAAGAAAAAAGTGTCAACTCCAACAGAAGAATTGGCGACAGCTGCAAACATCAATTCGTCGACGAATTTGACGAAATTCAACGAGTCACCTGCCAAAAAAACATGGTTAAAAGAGACATGGAATTCCGCGTACATTTTAAAATCCATTCCTTTGCGTGACACACGATCGTTAATTTTCAAACTGAAGACCAAAAGTTAATGATCCTCGTGTTGTATTAGGCGGAACGTGGTCAATCTAACGATAGATTCAACGATAAATCTAACGATACTTGTGTTGTATACGATAATATATGTAGTGTACGTCTGTTAAATTGATCTCTTTTTATAACTCTGTACTTAAATCGAATTAGTTGTTACTACTTTGAGTATTGATGGTATCGTGTGTCGAACGTTATCACGTCATGTCGTGTGTCGAATGTGATGGTTTAGTTTGGTTTGTCGTATTTTTGTCATTCCTTGTTACAAGAGTACTTGTACACATTTTAAACTTTAGAACTTTTCTGACGCCTTTTGTCCAGTGGCTTCAACTAAGGAATATTTATTGGGACGAGTAAAACCCCAGCTGGCTTCATATGTATTTACAGAACTCTTATTTTGTTAATACCCATCATTACAAATCGTCGTCTCTCCCCAAAACACCAGAATTAACGGACTATAACTACACTGACATGCAAAACTTGAGGAACAGTGAGATTTTCGGCTGCTACTTGCACTGCTTTTTGCATCGTTTTCCCACATCCATGTCACTAATGGCATGGATGAGGGAAAACGATACAAAAGGTACGTAGAGAATTACCGAACTGATGAGTGAAAACAAAACGATTACAAGAACAGAAGTCTCTCATCCTTCTGTGAGATGCACCTACAGTGGATCCCTTGACACGTGGACCTCAGGGGAAAGAAGTAGCGGACGATTTGGTGAAGGAGGGTGTAAATGAATCATTGTGCTATACCCACTCATTGACGCTTGAGCTTTACTCTACCAGAAAAAATTTTTATAAGAAGGCATGGATCGTTCCCCCGGTACATTCTTGGTATCGTGCGGATCACCCCGGAAGATCTCTTGCTCTCAATTGCGACAGACATTCAGACAGCTCTCTCCCGCTTTTTCAGTGGCCATCTGAGTTGCCTCACATTTTGCAGTGGTCGCAAGATTCATCCTATTTGCCTTAAATGCCAGCCTGACCAGGCCTCCCCAGCACACATTCTCGAATGCCTGGGGTTGTCCCGAGGCGCGACCTGTTTTCTGAACCTCTTTGGGTGCATGACTTTGTGCGGGTGAATGGAATTGTGAATTTAGTCTAGCTGGAGCTAGACGTTGAGATTAGCATCAACAACACAGACGCGAACAGTAAAAATGTCTTTGAACTGAAGTAGTGACACTACACTGGGTACCATGGGACAGAAAGGTAAATGTGAGAACTTAAAAAAGGGTAGGTTGTCTTTTATAGGCTGTATGATGACTAAAACTATGTTAAGAAGTAGGAACAACGCATGGACCTTGTAAAATCCTTTATTCACATATTCTTTAGGATAAATGACCTCACTACCAGTAATAGACCTCAAAATAAACACTGTATTAACTAATTACTTATAAGTTTTGAAGAAAATTATAGAAATCTAGTATTGAACAAACCATCAGCATGTCCAACTCTTCCGACGTAATACTTACGATATCGGTACATGTGTAAAGGATGAGGTAATGCGTAAGTATGCGTGTAGATTGCAAATATGACGGTTAGTACTTTCATTCCTCTGGCCACGTCTGAAGCGTCCCCATCGGAGGTACAAATTAGGAGTTTCTCTATATTGTTGCCCAAGGAAAACTTAGACCAGAAGTCCAAATCTTCAGTTGCAAAGGTTTCTTCGTTTTGCCTTTCGGAGCCTACATGAAAGGAAGAGTACAAATAATTAATACAAAAAACTTCCTGGAATGTTAAGTAGAAATTTGAAGTGTGAATCACATAAATTTGGCAGTTTGGTAACTTTATTTTAATAGCATGAATTATGATTAGAGTATAGACAATATGGTTTAAAGCACCGATTTTCCACCTTTTTCATCTCATGGCATACATAAATTAATTACTAAAATTCTAAGGCACATCAAAAAATACAATATATTTTTTTTGCGGATCAAACAAAAATATATAGAATTTTGATTGATTTACAAAAACTGTTTTTGATTAACTGCTCTCTTTGGGGCAGGCTCTAAAAGCAGCTTTCAAAAATATTTTTTAAGCATTTTATGAATGATACATTGTAATAAACAAATAATACTCAAAATTATTTATATGGGTATTAAAAATATGAATATTATTTTAAATTATTTGAGAACACACATATTAGTCAAAATTTCAACTAAACCGTTGAAATGCGGTAAATCTTACACAATTTAAACCACTTCACCATCTGTGCACACCAATTCATTTTTCAGCATATCGATTGAAAATCGCTGGTTTAAAGATTTAAAATAGAGGCTTTCAATGTGATCCAGACATTCGTGGTCAGTGTTTTGAATAGATAGGACAATTACTTACACACAAACTTGCATTGATTCACATGATTTATCTCACACATACGTTGCTGTGTAACTAACTAAATTAAATTAATCAGTCACCAACACATTTTTCATATAAGTAAATGTGAAATAATTTATTTCTTAGGTATCACCGTACATTGGCTTTATTATGAATGGTAGACAATTCAATCACCCATAAAACATTGATTCCGATCCTGGTTCGAAAACGTGTTGCAGCCAGTTACGGTAGAAAGAGGATTGTATTGCCTATTCTATAATGATATTAAAATTTTTATGATTTTAAGTCTTAAGGTTAGAGTAAGGTTGTAAAGCTTGAAGACACGTCCATATATTTTATATTGATGTTCTTTCACTAAGTAAGATATTTTTACTGATACCTTCTTTCTAATGTTGGAAATCTAGGTTAGAAAAAGAAATTGCGATTTCTAATTTTTTTAAAGATTCATCCGTAAAAATTCAAAGAATATAATGGAATGTGCATCCTGTTCAAATTTTTAAATGGCCAATAAAAGGGGATATTGTTCTGAAATTGGATAAATATTTTTTAAATACATAAATTCAACATTTTGTGTGATTTGTTTTCTATGATTCTTATTGTGTTTAGAATGTTACGAAACATTTTAATATAAATACATTTACCCCTCTGAGCGTCACGAAATTCCGGAGTATTGTTTTTATTCCATATTACGAATGACTAAATAACCACATCGATTGGTTGAAAAAATCCTAGGAAAGATTCTATTGGACAAGATCAAAACTGGTTGGAAGTCATGCAGGGAAAACTGCAGGTTGCAGAACGGATATATGCGTGTGACGGTGCTCAGACGGCTAAGACTAATACATCCATTTTAAGTTAGTTTCTTGGCACATTCAATGGAATCACGCACAAAACAATTCATCTGAATTCATACACAATGAATTTAAATTGTTCATTATTTCAATATGTATTACTCAGCCCTCTCAAAATAATTTGAGCTGGAAGAAATATTAACACATATATAGAGTTAATGAGGCCTTTAATCCAAAAAATCAACATTTTACTACAGTTTTCGACGTGGTCTCGACGTGGTTCCTTGTCATTAGCAAAACTGACCAGATCTTGATGGGCGAGATATCTCTTCATTAGAAGAAAACTGACCAGATCTTGATCTCGTCGTAATAAAAAAATTGGCAATATCTGGACGACGAGTTATCTCGTCATTAACAAAATTGGTCAAATCTTAATGGACGAGATATATCGTCGAAACCACTTGGAGAGCTAAATAAATGTGTCACAATATTTCATCATAGTATGACAGCTAGGAAACGTATGCATTTTTAAACTATACTACTCTTCTATTACAAACAAATGCAGATATAGTCACAATACCAATTTAGATATTCAACTACGTACCCGATTTCGCTGATTTGGAACTTGGTAACCGTGGAGAAGTTTTATTGTTGTTTCGGAAAACAGTAACCACAGTACAAAGTATGACAACAGCTCCAATAGCTGAAAGAAAGCTCCTGAAAAAGTAATGAAGTTAAACATCGATTCCCATTTCCAGGTTGTAATATCAATACTATTCATACTTTAAACGGCATTCTTATGCAAATTGTGATTCTAGAAAAACATTTTACTAGCATTCTGAAAAAATCATAAATGAAATGGTATATGACGATCTGAAAGCGAATATATGGTATTCTACTATTTTCAGAAGAAAGGTAATTGAAGTAGTACCAATCACTTAATTTATATCATTTGATATGTACAAAGGATATATATGATCAAAACATGCACGAGATCTGTCGTAAAGTACTCATGCAATATGAAACAAGACACATTGCACCTAGGACTTTTGCTCCTAGTTTCCTTCAAAGTAGGCACCCTGGGACCTCACACAGTTCTCCCAGAGTCTCTTCCACTTTTCAAAACACTGAAAAGACCATTGTTGAAATTGCCATCCACTTCCGCGCCGTGTTCTCTTGAATCGTATCCGCGCGGTCTGAAATATCTTCCCTTTCAGAGGTGTTTTTGGCTTTGGGAAAACCAGAAGCCATAGGACGCCAAATCTGGTCTGTAAGGGGATGAGCCACATGGGTGATTTGATGCATTGCCAAAAAACCTGCTCGAGACGTGAATAGGCGGGTGCATATTTCGTGATGAACCTGCCAATCACCAATTGTCCACAGCTGCGGCCGTGTTCTTCGTATTGCATCTCAGAGGGCGAAGAACATCAATCTAGTACTCCTTATTACCTGGAGGAGAGTACCCCCTTCACAATCAGAAAGTCAGCATGATCTTGATGTTGTTGTGACAATCTACTGTTCTGTGACAAGTACAGAAATAAGTGTTCAAAGGGTCCCCTTAAAACTACAAAAATGAGAAAATATATTTCGACCTGCGATGGGCTTAAGATTATAAAACGCGATTTGTAACTTGTAAATTTCAAAGCTTGCTATTAGAATTTATAACACTTTTAATGGCAGTTTTGCTTTGATATTACATTTCTTTTCAACATTTTTTTTTCCAAACCATTAAAGTGCACTACTGTTGGGTTCCAATTTCAAACACTGGATTGTTACTTGATTCAAAGTTTAAATTGCCATTAAAGGCTTAAAATACAATGGCGTTACTGTGCTGCAGGCCATTTTGTCGAGATCACGAGACCACTCTTCAAATAATGAAAATACCATCCAAGCCCTTTCAAATTAGCTTTCCAAATTAAACTAACCACTGTCGTGTCGATGTTTTTAAAACATGGATGTCTGCGACTTCCTTTAACTCCTTGATATTTTGTATCAAACATAAATAGACACTTCTTTTTCATCCACAAAGAATGGTAGGTAGGTAGTTAATTAACGTCACACTGGAGCAATACAACGAGCTATTGGCGACAGTCCGAGATTACGAAGGGCAACGCCTCGTAATTTTGAACCACGGTCAGATGACGAGATCAACATCTGAGTGGCTCCCCACTCTCCAAACTTCCACAACACGCCAACGTGCAGAAAATAAGGAGCAATTTCGACATATGCTTTTTTATTTCCGAAAAGGCAAGAATGCTTTGCAGACACAAAAGAATATATGTGCTGCATATGGTGAGGGGTGCCGTTGACGATTCCACGTGCTGTAAGTGGTTCAGAAAGTTAAGTCACCTGGATCAGTTCTTTAGCCAGAAACCTTAGAACGTCTATGAGCGCGGGGTTATGCAGCTACCAGAGAGATGTAGAAAGGTCATCGAACAGAACGGCACATATTATATTCAAAATTATGTGTTGCCCTCGGATCTTTCCCTTCTGGTTTGATCCCGGACCGTCATAAATAACCCGCTGTGTTGCACCAATGCGACGTTAATTCATAATTAAAATACCTACCATACTTACGTACCTACCTTATTTTCTGCCATTTTTAATGCTCAACAAAATAGAAAAAACACAACCAGATAACACAGTTTTTCCCCAAGTACTCGCTGAAATTCTTTCTTTCAAACAACATCAAAACTTTATATGTGTAAAGTAGGTAACACTTCGGTTTTGCGATGCAATACCTTCTAGTGCCAAAAACGGGACGAACTTTTTCATCAACCCAATATGCTTTCTACATTCTAACAGGCAATGTGAATTTATGATGTAGTGTTAGAAATATCACAAAACAAGTATTCAATTTGATTCCATTCCACGCACTACTTACATAATGATTATGTGGTGTAACTCCAACTCCAAACCTCTTTTCTGCACACAGTGTTTCACTTCGATGGGAACATCAAAATCCTCAGTAGCTGGAAAAGAGGAAATCCACATAGCATTATTAATTCATCGTATTACAATATTAGATTAATTTTAATATTCCAATTAGATTGAAGTGTATTTCAAATATAAAATTGCTCTAAAACTCTCCAGATTGAGCAAATATAAACATATTCCAATATAAAAAGGCTTTTGGCGTCATCATTTATAAAGACTTGTTTTGAGAGAATGTGCATTTCTACAGAATCCAAACGTTACCTGTTGCTTTTCACACTGCATGAAAAAATAAAATATTTATATGACAAAAACATTCAATTAGATGTGCAGTTTTTAAGAAAATTTCGAACTAAATAAAGAATTAGTTGGGTTTTAGTTTCATATGAAATATATGTGCAAATGTAAGTTTGATCAGACTTATTCTTGGGCAGAGGTAGCTCAGTTGGAAGAGCAACGGATTAGGGTTGCAAATTCGAAACTCGGTCCAGCCAAAGACCGTCGTGTAAAAGGGGGACTGGTGCATGTTAAATCTGACGTGGCCTATATATCCTCACGTTGGCGTGGTGTGGAAGTTTGGAGAGTGGTGTGCCTGCTCAGGTGTTGTTCTCGTCATCTGACCATGGTTCAAAATTGCGAGGCGTTGTCCTTGGATCTTTCCCTTCGGGATGGATCCAGGACCGTCGCCAATAGCACATTGTGTTGCTCCAGTGCGACGTTAATTAACTACCTAATCTAACCGAATTTATTCTTTATTGCGTTAACTAACTGCAGCTTGGAGACAGGACTTGCCAATTACAATTTAAGACCCTTCTGCTCATGTATGATTATTTCATTCTTCAAGGTTAATTTGCTGGGGGTTTGGGGTGATTTTTATCTTTTACACTTGACATCTATTCAGATTAATACGTTATTTTATGCTGTCGTACAAATCTAAAAGAATTTATGAACGTATGGAGCATTATGTTTTTGAAATTTCTTCATAAGTTTTCAATTGATCCATTCAAAATTTGTTTTGCTATAAATGCTTTACCATAACTTTTGCGTTCTCGATTGATTCTTCAGCTGAAAGAATAAAATAAATTCAAATCATTCCAAATCGTAACACAATTTGCTAGAATAGTAAACCGAAACATTTTTAATCTAAATTGCATGTACCATAAAAAGCCTTTCGAATTTGAATATCTTAATGGTTATGAAAATATTTATAAAGTGCATTCTGACAACAGTATTAAATCCGATTTTAATACTGTTTTCGATTCGACTTACCCAGATCGATAAGACTTTGTATTCCCTCTTTAGTACACGAAGATGGGAAACAGGCGCCTAGTCGAAATATCACGTGATCTGGATTCGTCCGTACTTTTCTCAGAAATCCAAGAAACTAAAATAAAATAACGCATTATATTTTTGAACAAAAGTAAATTTAGAATCCCTTCAATTTAATGTCATCGAAGAATACAAATTTTTTTGCTGGGGTAATTTTACCAATTAGATATATTGTTATGCATCATATAGTTCCATTGTTGTTGGGTCCATTTCTTAGTCAGATGTCGACGTGTGCATTTCGCACAGCTCTAGCGATGTCGATTACTTTCTAGCTGCAAAGCTGTTCTTCAAGATGGTAATCGATGGTTTGAAGAGCAGCTTCTATTGCGGGGCTGGTGAATATATGATTAGATGTGAGTTCAACGCCCAGACAGTTGTTATAATGTACATACGTTCTGGTCCCATCACTGTTAATTTTCATGCCCTTAAAATGTCCTGTTCTCAGTCTGGTTAGTGTGGCGGTGTTTTTTCTATCGGTGTTAATTTCACAAATTTGTTGTTTAATTTTAATTTTTTGTGATATGAGTTTGAATTTTACCAAAGCATTAGCATCAGTAAGTTATTGGGCTTTGTTCAGTATTTAATTCTCTGGTTTCCTTTGCCAATTGATCTGCAGCTTCATTTCCTTCGAATGCACATGTGCGGGAATCCACTGAAGAGTGCACCTCTTCACGCACATGAGTTGGTGCAAAAGTGAATGGATATCTTGGACTCATTTTGAGTTGCTAAGGCAGATCTGAAATCACTAAAGATAATAATTCCCTCGTTTTGCTGTGTTGGTGAGAGATTTAAATAAGTTCCAAGAGCCTTATTTATAGCTATTTCATTGGTGAAATTGGAGGATATTTTTCCTGTTCCAGGTTTGGTTCCATTAAATATGACTAGATACCAATGATTATGGTAGTAGAAATTACTAAATTATTAGACGGAAAGCAAGAAATATTTAAGTTATAAAGCTTGGCAAAAGACCTAACAATCTGTATAGCTATTTCACTAACGCACGTGGCACAGAAATCGACAATATTTGTATATTGACGAATGGCAACAAATGAATATAAACAATGTAAAATCAACCACTTAGGGATTGCTATACGCTTGATTTAAGCTCGAGTTAAGTGACATTACTAGAATGCGCGAAAGAGCCCTCGACACTCTAATAAAGATACAGCTGTATTATACATCTCGTTTGGCGGCAACGCTCTTGGCGCGTTTATTGGCTCACTTTTAGTAGCTAGTTATGGCAGGTCATCTCTATTATGGTTATTCCCGTTTTTATGGCAACCTCGGCAAGGGGAAAGTTTAAATTTTCATTTCGAATATTCTAGAATGTTCTTTTCATTTCCGTTAAATTGTCAAATCAAAAGGCTTATTATTTTCCTTTTAAAAAAAACGATTTTTTAAAGAATTCTTTCCTTGGCGACATAAAAAGTGCGACAAAAAACGGTACAAGAGCGTTGCCACCAAACGAGGCGTATAATACAGCTGAACCCAAGTAAAATTCTCCAACTGTCTGATTACAGAAGGCAATGAGAAATCTGAAAGATAGAAATTAGTGTAGAAAAGAAAATGTGAGAGGATTTAGAATAGGTTTGAGAGGAGGAGGTGAAAATAGGTTTAGATGTTAACAAATGTCGAATTGCCTTGGTGAATAGTATGCAATTTAAGTGGACATTCAGAAGTTAACTGTTGTAACATTACTGGAGTGTGCATTTTTGCCATGCACTTAATTGAAGTAAGAATAAGTACGACCAGTAAAAAGTACAATAAATGTTGCTTTATATTTTTGATTAACTTTATTTCATTTGGAGGTGTTAAATTGGAATACCAATGCATATATTCATTGTAAATTTATTTAAATAAAATATATTTACAATGAATATATGCTATTTTCATTTACAATCCAATTTATATATAATTCATTAACGTGAATAATCAATATTTACATGATTTAAGATATTACAAAACTAGTACATATTAGTAAACGTTCACTCTTTTATTTTGCCATTCATGATACAACGAAATAAATACATTTTCATTATACATGCATTGCATTTACCCTTGTATGCTGGTGTAGATTTCGTATTTTATATCCAGCATGTAATCAATAGCAAATACAGTAAAACTTCGATAAATCGTCACCAGGATAACTCGTCTCTCCGGATAAGTCGTCAGTTTTTTTTCAGTCCCGCTTAGCTCTCATAGACAGCAATGGAATTAAACCTTCGTTTACTCGTCGTGAATTCAAATGCTAAACCCGTATAACTCGTCACTGCGTATATAAAGGTCCTTAAACGTGTAGAGTTTGTCTGATGACAAACAAAGCGAAGACGAAAATAAGGGCTCTGTTCTTGATTTTTATTGAATTGTTTGAAATCGTAAATGAAAGTGGATGTACTATTCCTGACATAAATGACTACACAGATATCCATAACAACGTTGCAGTATATTCTGATGCGACCACAGAAGATTTAATTATGGGATTTTTAGAAGAAAAACGGGAAAATGCGAAGGATGAAAGTGGAAATGAGGAAATTCTTTCACCGACTAATAAAACACAAGTTCTTGAAGCCTTAGAAACAATTAGAAGTTCCCTTACATCAGTTCAAGGTATTACAGATGATGAATTAAAAGCATTAAATGTTTTAAAGGAAGTTAATTGTACTGACAGATGGTTTCGTTGCAATCAAAATTAAACAGGTAATAAGCATCTAAAGTAGCATTGATGCTTACAGAATGATCAAAAGAGGAAAAGTTTTCTTTTTATCATTTATATAAATTTAATACTTCCATCAATTTATATAATTGTTATGAATTCCGTGATAAATTTAAAATTTACATGAACGTTGCAGTAAAGCATATTGAGCACATTCTGTGATTACTCCGCTTAAATCGTCAAAATTGCTTGGTCCCTTGACTGGCGACTTATAGACTGTATAGGTTGGTTGGATAGGGTTTTATGGCGCAAAGGCAATATTTGGGCTTGCTGTGCCTGACATAAGACATACAACATCAAGTAATAGACATTTTTAACATATAATACATAATTTACTGTATAGGAGATATTCTAATTAAGATATTACTGTGAAGCATAGTTACAGATTTGGTGTATGCTAAAGTACTGTTGTTCTGGTGCTTGCTGACTTGAAAATCCTTCATGGCTTGCACAACAGGCCCAGGGGGCTTAACCTCCAGCAGACAGTATTCACCAGTGATTGCGCGTCTGGCTGGAGAAAGAACGCTCAAGCACTCGTCATAATCGCCCAGAGCAGAAGACGTACCTTCCAGCAAACCTGCTGACAATTTCCCCGACGCATCCAGCACTGAAATACAGGAGCAAAAATTGATATTGCAGCTTAACCAAACCCATCAGACAAACAAGAATACATAAGTAAACAATGCACTGAATAATTGAAGTGGACAAAAGTAGTTAGATACTGCATCTCGTAGAATTATACGTTTTCGGTTAAATATTTCGAAATTTTTATTCATTTCATCAGCCTATAGATAATCCAGATAGAAACCGCGGGAATGGAGTTTACGGGAAATTTAAATTGAAAATCTCAGTCAATATTTCGAACCGGCATCAGTCATAGCCCGTGTGTTGCTCCAGTTCGACATTAATTAAAATACCTACCCAGTCAATATTTAAGTACCCAGGAAAATATTGCCGTGTTTAAAGCTGATTGAGAACAGGTATTAAAATGGGGAAAAGGGCTACAGGGTTGTTTTTGGAGGGGGGAAATGTCGCATTATTTTGTGTGTGACTACTCCACGTATATATTCCATCATAGATTACGAAAAATACAAACTGAAATGTTAATTTTTTCAAATAAATACAAGGTGATTCGGAACTCATGGGACAAACTTCCAGGGGTGTTAAAGCACACTGAAAGAGTAATTTTTTGTATAGCAAAGTATGGGCGCAAGTGACGATTATATGCGCAGACACAAGAATTGTGCAGGAAATGAAACAAAATGTTTATGTACATTATTATTTTACAATTACTTATTTACAATGCTTTTTACAATAACTGCTCAAAGGTGCCACCATCAACATTAATGTAAGGTTGGCTGCGTCGATTCATGGATTGACGGATTTTTTCGCCTCTAGATTGCGCTGTTTGGTTTGTCGCGCTTGAACATCGTTCCTTTGCTGGAATCTGGCAGTTGAAAGGTGGATTTCACAAGCTTGCCACGTTGCCAAGCTTGTATTAATGTTGGTGGTAGCACTTTTCAGTAGCTATTGTAAAAAGTCACTCTAAATAAGTAAATGCAAAATAATGATGTAAATAAGCATTTTGTTTCATTTCTGCACAATTCTTGTGTTTGCGCCTAAACGCGTCACTTGCGCCCATGCATTGCTATACAAAAAATGAGTCTTAGTGTGTGCTATAACACACCTAGAATGAATTTTGTGTTCAAAGAAATTCTAAGCACTGCCAAAGGGCACTTTTCACAAAAAGGGAATTGTCCCGAGTCCCTGTAGTCTTCCCCCTTTTGTAAAACATGTGAAAAGTTTTCCAGTTAAAAATCTGTTTTTAGTTTAGAAAATTGCTGTTTCATAATTTGTCTCGTTACCTTTTCATTCTGGCATTACACCATTGATACCTAAAAGAAAGGGGAAGGGGTCGCGGTAGCCCAGTTGGAAGAGTAACGAATTAGCAACACGGGAGTTGCGAGTTCGAAACTAGGTCCAACCAAAGACCGTCGTATATGAGGGGGCTGGAGCACGTTAAATCTGTCGTGGCCTCAAATGTCCTCACATTGGTGTGGTGTGGAAGTTTCTAGAGTTTGGTGCCAGCTCAGGAGTTGACTTCGTCATCCGACCGTGGGTCAAAATTACGTGGTGTTGTCCTTGATATTTCCCTTCGGGATCCAACCCGAAGGGAAATACCCGTTGACAATAGCCGGTTGTAATGCTCCAATGCGACGTTAATTAACTACCTACCTAAAAAGAATTCCGAATTTTTTTACATTCGAATGACAGTGCATGACGCAACTATCCTCCCATTACAAACCAATTGTTTATTTTTCTTTTAAACTTAGACTGCACATTTATTAGCGAACTGCACGGTATTTTTTGCTATACCGTGCGGCTGAACGAGAAGGAAGCCAAAGCAAGTCTAACTCAAAGTATTTGCTCAGCAATTTTTGTTCTCGTTTTGTAAAAGATCGTACGAAAATGTTGACTAAAAACCTCTTCCGGGAATCGTTACACGCGATACTTTCTGCAAATATGCGTTTTCGTTAGTGACATTCATATTCATAAGTTGCGTGCAAATTCTTCCGTACATTTGAGTTATTTAATAGCGTTTTCATAGAGATTTTTGGAGGAAAACGAATCCATATATTGTTTAGAGTGCTTCATAAAAATCAAACACTGTTTAAACGAGGAAAACAATGTTTCATGAAATACCAGATGTGTGTTAGCATTTTCAATTTTGTGCTGTTTCGCATGGCATTTTTTCGAGTATATTTTAGTAAAAGTAAATCAGAATTTTCAGAAATAACAATTCTAAATCTTTTTTCAAATCAATAACGTATTTTCTAAAGAAAATAATAAAACACTCTAAACGCTTGTGTCTTTAATTTTTGCAACTAAATTCTTTTTATCGTCGTCTTACAAGTAACACACTAAATCAAAACAGTTCAGAGGAAACGGTGAGGAAAAAATTCTACTATTCTCACTCTAAGTATATAGTTCTATAATTAATTCCCCCCCCCCTAAAAAACACGTGCTTATCGTTAACTTATGCCATTAAATTATTTTTATCGTTGCCTTAGGAGAGAAACATTTATTCAAAGAAAAAACACTTCTGAGAAAACGGAGAAACAATTTCTGCTATCCTTACTAAGTGTGCATCTCAAGAAGAAATGTAAAACCTTAATGCAAAGAAATGATGACTTAGTGGACTTCCCAGTCTCAAGATCACCACGTTCTGATCTAGAAAAGCTAAAAACTTATCTCGAAATTTTTGACTTAGTATGTTTCACTTGTAAGCCTACAATATGTAAGCAGAATTTGTAGATTCAGCACCACAATGGATATATTTGCAGTACATCCTTCAACTAACGTTAATTTATTGCAATACTGAATCATATAACAATTGAAAATACATTTTCTCAATAATAAACCCAGAATAAATTTATTTTTAATAAACTTGACAGACTTCCGTTTTATTAAGAACGAATTGAAGTTATATTCCTTGGAGCCGGATAAAATTTAAAGAAACTCTTAACATCTTAATGTGGGAGGGGTTCTCGTTCTTATAGAATAAAAATATTTCTTTAAAAAATTACTCTTTAGGATAGGAATAATTTCAGAGAAGAGAAAAATGTATTGTTAAAATATTTGAAATTTTGTGTTTCTCCTTACAAGCCACGTTTCACTTGATGTGATTTTATTTACACTTTACGTCACATAGAATTTATAGCTCAATTCAAAGTTTTATTTTTCTGATACATATATATATATATATATATATGGTATTACTGTATTTTTACTTTCATTAAACGTGTCTCTCTTAATGGATTTAAAATAAAATTTTAGGAATGGCTCCTGCATTTGTCATGGTGTTTTAGAATTACATTTCTTAGAATCTTTTGCAACAATAAGACCCTTTTCTGAGCGAAGCTAACTTATTTTTATAAAATCCTTTCCCCAAATATGTTATAATTTATTAGTAGTACATAATTTGCTTGTAAAAGCTAAATATGAACGAGAACGTTATTATTATTATGACTATGATTATGAATGTTATATGATTGACATAACCAATTATCGTAAAAATATTTTATCTCCGAATGGCTTTGTCGAATTTTTCATTTAATGTTTTTCAGCATTTTTAATTGCATAAATGTATTTATTAATCTGCAGAATAACACTCTTAAAATAAAAAAAATTCAAGCACATTTTCCTAACTATTACCTTTTAAGTCGATCAAGTTTCGTAAAAATATTAATTGGAAAATAATTTTTAAAGACAATTTATAACGAACTCTTAATTGAAGAAATGTGTTTTCCTTTCTCCATTCTCACATTGAGGATGTCAAAGAAAAAATACATTTGATATTCATATTTATGAATCATTTTTTAAAACTTGATATCAGTCATACAGTACGTAAAACATATTGTTATCAATAATTTACTTTTCTAGAAAACATCTCATTTACCTGATCAGATTTCACAGAAACGTAAACATTTGTAACTTAGTTGTTTATTTACAGGTGCAAAAATAAAACAAAATAATATGCAATCAAGAGAGAAAATTTTAATATTGACGACTTACTTCTAACAGCCCACGGATCAAGTTTCTGTACACTTTTATACACGCTATTCAAATCGAATAAACATTTCAAAGAAGCTTTAGAAGATAGGACGATTCTGAACACATGGGGCATCATCTGTTCTGTTAGAGCGTCAAGGAGTCTAATCAGAGTATCTTCCACATTTAGGATAGTTTCTTCAACTCCAATCTTAGTTCTATTCCTTTCTGTAGAAACTGAATTTTCATTAGATGTTGCTGCAACCAGGCTCGCAAAGACGAAGAACGAGGAAAATATTACAAGGTCTAGCTTCATGTTTCACATAGATTTACGCGAAACCACACAATATGAAACGATATCACAAACCAATAGAGCGACAAAGCCGTTAGAAATGGTTCTCCGCAAACTAAAACATAACCTTGCGTAGAATCAATCAATTGCCAATGATTAACGAAAATCAGACTTCCATTTGCATATTCCAAATATAGCTAGTTTGTATCGAGCTGCTTCCTATGAATATTTACGATTTGAGAACTGGAGTGCGGCGATGGTCAAGCTCGACCACTCGGCAAAGGCGTGTGTTCGAATTTACCCCTTTCAAATTCGATCAAGCGAGTATCTCTGGCGACCGGCTTTCGGGAAGCACGTCACCACTTTCCCTTCTAACACAAACAACCACCTGACAGTCTCGGCCTCTAGGGTCGAGTGCTAGTTTTGTTTGCTTTCATTTCGGGGAGCCCTTGAACTTCGGAGGCAATCTGAACAGTCCAATTGTGTACTCCTTCAAGTTGAGACTTGCGCCATTTTGGGTCCGTTGCATAATGGACACAGACGCGCGATGAATTCTTCACCAAAGAGAAGAACGGTTTTGTAGGAAGAAGTACACGAAACCACGTTAATGACTGTTTGCGCAAACGGAGGAATGTTTTCGGAATCGCATGGCTTTTGCAACTGCAAATTTCTAAAGACGTTTTATCTGAGATCATTTGATAAAAAAAGAAAATCTTCTGCAATACTTCTGACCATCGGTTGCTTTAATCGAGCAAAGCGTATATTGAAGTTCAATAAAGCTTCTCTTATTTCTCAATGAGCTCCAAATAAAAAAATCTTAATCAAGTTTTTCGAAAAAATGTATGTGAGGTTTATCAGAAAAGCAAGCATATATCTTAAAGAAAACCTCATGAAAAATTCCGTGCAATTTTTAGTAATAGTTGTGATATAGAGATTTCTCATATTCCGTTGTATCCAACTAAACAAAATTAAATTTAGGTGAACTAACCTGTATAATCCAGGAGTTGTTTCAACTCTCTTAGGGGTACACACACGCATGCATCCGTTCTGCAATCTTCATTACTTCTAACTAGTTTCGTCGCCAATAGCCCGTTGTGTTGCTCCAGTGCAACGTTAATTCAACTACCTACCTAACTAGTTTCGATCTTCTTGATCAATAGAATTTTTCCTATGATTCTTTCAACCTATCGATGAGTTATTTAATCATTATGTGTATTGTAGGGTAAAAGCAATACTCTACACTGCTCGGAAATCTCACGACGCTCACAATTAAACAAATAAGAAAATTCTTCAAACATTTTTAATTACTAAAATTGAAAAGAGAAAAAAACAGTTTCATAACTATTTAATTTTTGGTGGTAGTTAAGCTATAGTGCGTCTCCATCGAGAAAGCAGTCGACCTTGGGTCAGTTGATTTCTGAATAAGAGTGAAAGGTTGTCTTGGATAAAGGCTGCCACACGCAGAAGCCAAAGAAACGTGCAGCGATCGCCATAAATGATTTATCCCTCGCTAACTTTGGAATCGAATGATAAATTCCGAGTCCGCTAAAGACGCCAATTGAGGAAATGATTTGTTTACGTTTCCACCAATCCCCTAATTCAGCTAATAGACTCGTTCAACACCACATGACCCCAACTACCTTCTCCGGGAGCCGGGATTATATTTCATTGAAGACAATTCAGTTCAGAGAAGGTGACTTGTTTCATAAATGCTGAATTCGTGTTTTTTTTTCCATAAATACAGACTTCAGTATGACAAGCACGCCTCTGTCCCTCAGATACTCCTTTCATGCGGAGCTTCCAGTTAAAAAAAATCTTAAAATTATATTTCATTTATCTTAAGACGTATTTCATTGTATAATAACTTTAGTTTACAAAACATTCTTCCGATCAATAGTTTCTTATACGGAGTGTTTCGAAAGTTCTTAAAGTAAACTTTAAGGCAGGGATGTACAGACCGCACGTCACATGCTGTCATTCGTTGATTTGCTGTCGGCCCGCTTAACTGTGGGTTATTTTAACTTTAACAAGTCACACGATAGGTAGTTTTTAAAGATTGCACATGCACACAACAAAGTAGCTGTAGTGCCAGGCGTAGCACATATGTCCTTGGACGAAGTTTTCAGTCATGAATATTAATAAATCGAAAAATAGAAACAACTTGACGAATTCAAATTTAGAATAAATTTTGCACTTGGCAACTACAAAATTCGACCCAAATATTGAAACAACTGTTAAATCAATTCATTGTCAGGCATCAAAATAAATTATTTATTTACTTTTTATTATCTTTGTAACAATATATAATAAAATAAATAATATGATAGATAACTTTCATGTTTTTTGGTGGCCCTTCCAGAAGTCACCGTGAATCTATGTGGCCCTTGGTCTTAACAAGTACGTGCATTCCTGCTTTAAGAATATGTTGGGAACACAAAATTAAACAGAATTCAAACTAATATATGCCTGTAATTTATGTTGTAATGGTTCTAGTATGTTAGTTATAGCAGACGATCGACTTTAAGCTCCATAAATGAGTGGTCACGGTCAGAAAATAACATATCTTCACGATATGTCTACGCAGTTGAGAATACAAGCGAGGAGAGCCTGGAAAAGTATTTATAATAAGCGCTGAGGTAGCAATATTTAAATGAGAGGGCTCAAAGGGAATGTATACAATTTATGTTCCACTTACATTAGTAAAATATATGGTAATCAAAATGAAGAATTTCGAGTATGTAACTCAAATAAAATGCAGTTTATTTAAATAAAATTTTTCATGTAAGGAAGCCGTAAAAATTTACATTTCGGTGAAGGTAGTTATGGACTATACAAAAGTTTTTAAAAGGCTGACTTAACCTTCCTGGTGATTGTCTCGAGGAGGTATCACGTTGCAGCGGGTATGCAACTCAATTCCCGACTACGAATCAGAAATCACGTTCTAAGAGAATCTATATAAATAAAAATGGAGTGTTTGTTTGTACACATTGAATATTTTTTATCCATTCAAGTTTTCTATTCGTTTTGGGCCCTTATACAAAATCCGTCTCTTGCGTGTTTGGTGTCGGTCTGTCTGACCATTTGTCTGTCTATATGTATGTGCCCGTACTACGTCCAAACGGTTGAATATATTTTCATGAATCTTTGCATACTGTGAATACTTGCATTCATTTAGTGACTGAATTTGGTTGCGTAAGTCTGTACGTCTTCCCGTACTATGTTTGATTTTGTGTCTGTGTGTTTGTAAAGTATCACGTAAAATTCATTCAACATATTTTAATGAAATGTTCTATGTTTGATAAACCATATTTAAGTTTAGTGAATACATTATTTAAAAATCCTTTGCTTACATATTTAAGCAAGTTTCATGCTAAAACATCCGAGTAACTATACTTAAATCAACTATAATTTGGTAGCTTTGGAGTAGCTGGAAAGTATATTGAGCAGCAATTACTTGGATTCTTTTACCAATGCTGCCGAAAAATCAATTATTTTTCCAAAAAACTATTTTTACGTAATTTAAATTCATTTGTATTTTTACGGAATTAATACATTTGTATTTTAAGTATTATTTATTTTCTTTGCAAAATATTAACTATTTCCAAATATTTGGGACACGAAATTTTGCAACGAAATGGACACTCGTGTTTGTGTGCCTCGTACAATGATATTTTTGTTTTTTTCTTTCGAAATTATTTTCGTATTTTTAAATTTTGCCTAATTTTAAGTTGTAAGTTGTGGCAACTGTGCGTGATCAAGAGATGAAAAAGAATACCGAATTAATATTTTTAGAACAACTTTTTTCCCGTCAACTTTTCTTTTGTTTCTGTTTTAAATATTTATTATTTTAATAAATTGTAATTCCTTTTCATCACACGCAACACCAGCGCTATTTGATTTAAAGCGGCATGTAAGTTAGAATAAATCAAATTTTAAGAGGAATTTTGTCATTATTGAAAGAACTTTAATGTGTTAAAAATATTCGAACTAGGACTTTTGAAATATTAATGTAGGCCGAGTTCAGGCCTACTTGCAGAATGCGGATGGAAGAAAGACGTATAAAACATAAAATATTTTATTTTGATATTTACAGATTACATATTAGCAGTTTGCTAATATAAAATAAATATAACTAACAAATAATCTAACCAGATCTTGTCTGTATGCAGATCTAAGCAAATCCGAGAAGAACGTGAACTTATATGATATAGTTAATTTGCATTCATGACGTCACCCAACTTGTGAACTGCCCCTTCTCACTTTTCATTCTTGAAGTCCAACAATTGCAAATTCTTTGTCATAGAGACATAAGGTCAAAGTGGTTTATTTTACGAATTAAAGCTATATTTAAGCAACTTATATAAGGAAAATTTGTCTAAAACACTGATTTTCTTTAGAAGTAACGCTGTCAAATCTATTTACTATTTTAAAATTGGTAATAGGTTATACATTTTTGCTTTGTTTGAACTGAAGACATTCAATTTTAAAACAGGTTTTATTATTGCACGTTTAGTGATAAATATCTTATCAAATTAATTTGTCATCTTTCCCTTAATGATAGCGAAATTCGAAAAGATTTCCACAAATCAAAAAATATTGACAGGTAAATTACGAGTGCAAGAGTATTAGTCGTAGATTCGTCATTTTTACAAATTGAGTTGAGCAGTTTTACAGAAAAAGAACTTAAGAAAGGGTCCAAATCCTCCCTCAAAATCGTCTTTTGTAGTAGTTACATTAGTGTATGTCATCTTTCGTCAGTTTGTACCTTTAGCAGGGATGCGATGTATGAGAAATGTATTACATGGATGGATATGCATGTATAGGATTTGTGTCCAAAGTAGGTTGTAGAAATTATAAAAATGTCGAAAAGGTGTTAAAAAATTATTTTACCCACACTTAAATTATTTGGCATTTCTCCAACGAAAGAGGAAAGTGATTATTTTCTGATCACTTTCAATCTATAGTAACCAATTCAACCAGAGTGAGATCAGGTAATTTTGCTAGTTCTTAACAAGATGATTCGTAAAGATATTTTTCCCGCTCTAGTTGTGTGTTCTTAGCTGTGTTCTAGATATTGTGACGTCTGTTGATTTAAAAAAAAATGCTGTAAACATAGAAATAAATATGTCTTGTGTGAATTCTCCTGAAATAAATCTCGTATCAGAAGGATTTGTAGTATCTCGCCTCATCTATTCAACCCCCAACATCATTAGCAAAACTGACCAGATCTTGATGGACGATACATCTCGTCATTTTAAAGAAAACTGGACAGATCTTGATGGACGATATATCTCGTCATTGGTAGAAAACTGACCAGATCTTGATTTCGTCATCATCAAAAAATCGGTAAAATCTGGTCATTAGAAAAATTGATCAGGTCTTTATGGACGAGATATCTCGTCGAAACCCCTAGTAGAGTTAAGATATAATCTTCACTGAAGATTCGCGATTTTGTATGCGAATGTAGTAGTTAGCTGGAATAAGAACTGTTTGACACAGGTGGGGTAGGTCCAGGTCAAAGTTTCCATCTCTTAAAAGCAACAAGGCCACTAGGGAAGCAGGTTGCGCCTGAAAGAGGCCCGTTGAATGTGGGACATTACTTTCGGTTCAGCCAAAACTCGATGCGTCAAATCAAGCGGTCTCTCGACTGTTACCCAACAATCTAAGGTCAAGGCGCGCATATATTAAAAATTGTTGTGTTTATGTTTTTTAGTTTTCACCCTCTCTCTCTTCTTTTCAGTGCTGTTTGAGAACTACCGAACGTTAAATAATATTTTTCAGTAATTGTGAAACATCTTTCGTAATCAACATTTCAAAGAAAAGACAAAGGTATTTTGCTCTCCACATATAAATTCGCTAAAAATGTGATGGGTTTGATTTTTGTAATTTGAATAATCGAATATGATCACTTTTACAAAAGCAATAATCAGAGGTAAAAGTTGTACAGGTAAGCTACACAAGTCATTTAAATTTGAATCAACGAGAGATTACAAGTATTTTATTAAGATAAAAACCTTCGAAGAATTAATGTCTAAATTTAAGAACGAGTATCATCAATTCTGTTTGCAGCAATAAATTGCAGGTTTGTTATCATTGCTTGGTGCGCACTTTCATTGAATGTACCGAAACACTGATTTAAAATAAATTAACTTATTAATTTAAAATTATGTACATTTTGGTTTGATCAAACCGAATATCCTTCAATGATTAAATACGAATAAATAATTGTATCAATAAAATGATAATGAAAAGTAAACTGAACAAAACTGATAATCTTTCATCGATCCAAAATTTATAATTCTAAATTAACCCTTTGAGCTTCACTATATTTCCGAGTAGCGTAGCATTGCTTTTAATCTACAACACACACAATGACTCAATAACCACATATATGGTTTGAAAGAATCCTTGGAAAGATTCTATTGGGCAAGAAGGTCGAAATTTGGGGGTTGGAAGTCTTGCAGGGAAAACTGCAGCTTGCAAAACGGATATATGCATGTGAACCCCTCTGACGGTTAAGACTAATACATCCATTTTAAGATCGTTTCTTGGCACATTCAATGGAATCACGCATAAAGAAATTCAACAAAATTTATACATTCTTTAAACAAAACACAATGTCTCATTACTATGCATGGCGTAAGTATGGATCGCCGGAGCTATGACGCAAAAGATCAATAAAATTATATACAAAATTAAACTACTGAATATGGTCGTTTGTGGACATAATTGTCATCAATATTTCATGCCAGATGAATTTCATTCTCTCTAAAAAATATATTCCTATTATCGATTACCGCTTGAAGGTGAACGTAATGCAAAATCGATTGAGTTTTGAAACGTTTCGCTCATATATTTTTTGACAATTATCCTTTCAATAAAGGCTTCATTTAAATATTGCCAAACAGAACTCCAACTACTTACAATTGAATTTTAAATTTCCGTTATTTTCTACAAATTACACTATACCTTTGAAAACATTCCTCAGTCATTCTATGTGATTGTAGGTCAATTGATAATGCCTTCAGTCATGGCCATCATTTGTTTAAAATTGAAGGAATGACTTCTGTAAAATCCCAGCTTTCTTCAAACCAACTTTATAAAAATGAAAAGTATATAAATTGTTTCTAAAATGCGGTTGTCAATGATTTTTTAAGTACTATTAAGTTAAGCATACTTATAACTATAAATGTGTTCATGTTTGTCTCATGTCTAATGTTTTTAATACATATTGTATGGGAAAAGAGTGCAACAGGTTTAGGAAACCAGCGCTTGTGAAGCAAAGAAAATTCATCTTGTTTACTGTATCAAAAACTAAAATATCCTATGCCATTTTTATAGTTAACTCATGAATATCTTAAATTTAAGATAATAAATAATTTGTTAAATCCACAAATTTTCAAACAAAGTGAAACTGCATAGTTCATAAAAAAGCACAATTAAAACTTTATTCAATTCGGTGGAAATTACATTGCTGGTCATTTTCATTCAACAGCCACTTTTTTGAGGTATCGATTGGTTTAACCCTCTGAGCTTTCAAGGGATTTCCGAAAGGTGTAATACTTTGTCTCAGCATACATAATGACTAAATTACCACGTCGGTTGACTGAAAGAATTCTAAGATTCTATTGGTCAAGAAGGTCAAAACGGGTTATAAATCTTGCAGAGAAGACTGCTGGTTGTTAAACCGATGTGAAAGCCTCATAGGGTCAATATACAGGTTTCGGGATTCGAAACTTTCTATACAAGTTATAAGGGGTCGGATTTTATGGCACAAGGGCCGTATTTGGTTGGTTGATTGGGTTTTTATGGCGCAAGGGTCATATTTGGCCATGCTGCGCCAGACACAAGACGACATAGACAAGTACACTCATGTCCAAAAGTTAAACATAATTCGTAAAATGCGAAAAGATCGGAGTAAATATGGATACAATGGTTCAAAATCACTTGTAGAGAATCGTGGGACTAAGGTAAAACATTGTGCATATGCAAAACAGTTCCATCGACGTCGCACCGGCGCACGTTGGAACGAGTATAAAACTGCCTCGAGAGACATGGCCAGTTTGAAAAGAAATTTCGCAATTGCTGTGGTACGGAGGGTTGTTAACAATTAATGAGGACGAAAGATGTCACAAAGATGCCAACTGGACATGTTTGTGAAGAGACGAATTGGAATGCTGGAATCCGGTCTATCCCAAACCGAAGCGTCTCGAATTCTGAATGTGCCTCAGTGTGTGATCTCCAGACTATGGCAGAGGTTTCAAACCATTGGAGATGTTACCCGAAGACCAGTACCAGGTCGGCCAAGGGTAACACCCGCTCGGCAAGACCGATATTTGGCGATAACTGCGCGACGTCAGAGTAATCGTTCTGCCAAACAACTGGGTTCAGCCCTGTCAGCCGCCACAGGAGTCATAGTTTCGAGACAAACTGTTTACAAGAGACTTAGACACGTTGGTCTCTATGCCAGACGACCAGCAGTTTGCATCCAATGACGTCTTCACGGAAACGCGCACGTTTACAGTGGAGTATGGAACATCGGCAGTGGAGTCGACAACAGTGGGGCAATGTCATGTTCAGTGACGAGTCCAGATTTAGCATGCAAACTGATTCTCGTTTTAACACGATCTGGAGAGAACGTGTAACGCGTTTTTACCTGGGAACATCACGGAAAGACATCATTTTCCTTCAGGGGGAATCATGGTCTGGACAGGCATCATGCTGGATGGCCGCACAGACCTCCACATCTTTGACATGGGCCTCTTACGGTCAAAGATACTGAGATGAAGTCCTTGAGCCTACCGTTCACCTGTTTCGAAGTGCTGTCGGTCCTGGGTTTTTATATTCATGGATGATAACGCGCCTCCTCATCATGCAGCCCTGGTCGACAGGTTTCGGCCTTCCTTCAAAGTGAAAATATCCATGCTGTGGTCTGCCAACTCTCCTGATCTGAATCCTATAGAGCATGTGTGGTATATGCTCGGGAGACATATTGCAGCCTTCCGTCACCCACCAAGCTCCGTTCCGAAATTGAAAACTGCTCCGTGAGGCTTAGAACTCTTTGAGCACACAACTCATCCATACCCTCATCGAAAGGATGGGAAATCGTTGTACAACATGCGTGGCTACCAGATGTTCCCACACACCGTATTAAATTTCAGCACCTCATTGTTTTAATCGTTCTGTTTCACTAAAGTTGTCACTTGTATTGTGAACCTTTTTCTTTCAACCCTTTTCTTTGGATAATAAAAGTCATTATTATCCTTGTTTTGCATTGTTTTCTTCTATAACGCTATTGCACCCGCATACCGCGTTTCCTTCCATTCCGATGTACATTTTCTGAAATATTTGCATAAACAGCAATTATGTTTAACTTTTGGATATGAGTGTAATAGACATACACACACAATGAAAGTTTTACTGACACAGAAGAGAGAAATACACCCAAGTAGGAATCACACTTGACAGAAATCAAACCTACGCCGCCTACAACTCGCAGGTTGCTAGCGCAGTGGGCATACCCTCTGAGCCCAGGATCGTATTTTGAATTCACGAAAGGATGTGTCGTGGTTCATAAAATAAACACACAAAAAACGCAATGTGAGTGTATTTATTTGACAAACATTGATTAGTACTGTTTTGAAATTACTGTGCTAATCTAACCACAGAGTGTGGTTCCTGTGAGGAACGCTGGCGGTATCGTTGATACCATGCTAAACTGTCGAATGTGTAATTAGCTACTTTTCTCAGGAGAGCAAAAAAAAAACGTTTTAATTGATAATGAAAACTGCAATTCCAAACTTTATCATAGCCATTTTCTGACTCCTGAGCCGGACACAAATTCGATGATTTGCCACCAGATGTATCTTGTCCAATGAAACAGTAAGGTAGTGAATAGGGAAAACGCTGACTTCAAAATCATCTTTTCATATTCTATAGCTTAACATGGTATCGACGATATCAACTATCACGTCGAGAGATCAGACAATAAAGGTAAGCGCACACTAGTTAGCATCGCACAGAGCGGAATAATTTAGTGAGTACACTGCATTCGGGGCACCGGTATTTCCGAACGTGGGCCACCTCTAGGAGGCATCTCAGTTCATTGTGTAACTTTCTCATGTAAACATCGAATGTGATAACACATTTTGCTGTGCTCAGACGCAGTTATGGACAGTGAGGAAGAAGTAGTTGTCAGTTGATAGCAGAAGAGGGAAAAAAACGGAAACGAAACTTATGGGTACACAATAAAGTAAGAGGTCTGAGTATGGAGAGTACCACACGTTATTCCCTGATTTAGTTGACGATGACGTTAAGTTTATTCAGAACTTTCGTATGACCCACGCTAAGTTTATAGCACTTCTAAACATCCTGAGACCACATTTAAATAGAGAGAACACATTCAGGGAGTCGGTAAGACCTCAAGACACTCGAACTGTGTATAAGGTACGAATGAGTCACCCGCATTATAGGGACGGAACGAATTTTATTCTCCCTCCTGAATCTTCGTCGGTATTCCCGACGAAGATTCATGGACGTGCTATGCGTGCCATCCGAGCGATCCGGACTAGTGTGGGCTTACCTTAACTGACATCAGATTCGCAACGTTCTTGGCCCTTGCCAAGTACATAGAAATGGAAGATAATTTAAGCGTGGCACCAACGTCTGTCAAGGAAATACTCACGGCGCGGACAGGATGTGGAGGACAAAATAATATGAACAACCACAGGGAAAATGGGTAGTGATGTTCCTCGCTAAGGTCGTGATGTTCCTCTCTCGCAGACTTCTGTGTTAAGCCATGCGACTTAACACAGAAATCTGCAATTAGTGGCCGTGAAGGCGGAAGTATTGGTGAACATTCTGCCAGCAGTCAAATGCCGATGTGTCCGACCCCTCAGACTTCCAAAGGGGCATGATCATTGGAACGCGCCTCACTGGAGCCTCAGAGACAAAAACAGTCAACTATTATGACAGCCTACACAAAACATGGTAAGATGTCATCTTCGAAGCAGAACAGTGGGTGAAAGTCAACGCTAACTAACAAAGATAGGCGGGTTTTGAAGTGGATAGTGGTCCGAAATCACAAGACAATGGTGTCCTAGATCACCTTCGAGGTGAACACCCATCTCTCCAGGACCCCGTATTCACAAAACTATCCAACGGGAACTGCATGCTGTGAACATTCATAAAGAGCGGCTAGTCCAAAACTATTGATAACAGTTCTATACATCCTGAGATCACATTTAAATAGAGAGAACACATTCAGGGAGTCGGTAAGACCTCCAGAGACTCGCACTGTGTATAAGGTACGAATGAGTCATCCGCATTGTACGAACGGAACGGATTTTATTTTCCCTCCGGAATCTCCAAGGTCAAATCTCCACGGCTGCTGCTCCGGAAACCACGTAATGCTTTGAAGCGACGACTATGGTGCCGAGAGCACAGACTGAATACGACAGCAATGGGACAGGTCTTCTGATCTGACGAATCTGCCTTTTATTTCAGACCACCCGAGTATCTGGAAAACACCTGCTGAATCCTCTCGAGTTGAATGCCTCCTTCTTGATGTTAAGCACGAATGAGTTTATCTGATGGTGTGGGGTGCGATATCTTGGTCTGGAACAACTTATGGTCCTGAATAGGAAGATCGGAGCAGTGCAATATCTCAGCATTCTGTGGGCGATCATTCCTATCCTATGCTCCAGACTGTGTTCCAAGGTGAACGACCTGTTCTAAGACGACAACGCCCTCATTTACACTGCTGTTAGTCCAAGCCTGGTTCAATGAACACGAGGGGGCATTCGTGGGGCATTTTTTGGCCAAAATTAGTGCAAGGTTTCCATTTCCAGTCACGCTTTTTGAACTAGACTTTTGTCTATGAAGAATAGATACGCATACTATTGAACATTGTGCATGATCTATATTTGACAATCCCGCGTTGTTCACAAGCTGTAATTCAAGAGAAGAATGGATCAATCTCCTACTAATAAAGATTTTATTTCATTTCACAGGAGCTCATATTATTTTGTCCACCACTTGTATGCCCGTAATGCTAAAAGTTGCGGCTACCAACAGTAATACACGCTTGATATCGTCGACTGTTGAATTGCCTTACAAACTGGCTATCTGCCCAGCTGCCGAACAGCGAGCGCTCTCTCGCACATCGAAGTGACACTTGCAGACATACATTCCCTGTCCCATTCCTTGCTTAATCACACGAAACATCTTCAATTTTTGCACAACACTACACAGTTACACACGTTGAGTACAAATCTACGAAAGCCTAGATACCGGCTGTACATTAAAATGGCATGACACATGCCATTTTAATGCCTGGCGCCATCTTATCAATATGAAAAATATAGCACAAATGAGATGGCAATTCAATGAAAACATCAATAGACCGTTGTGTTGCTCCAGTGTTACGTTAATTAATAACCAACCATTGCTATCAATGAAAACATCAAACCAAAATATTCGCAGCGGGCCTCTGACACCTCTTCACCAATGAGCCTCAGGAAGCATGATGTCAGAGAATGCTCTTGACGTTCATTGGTGCTCAAACTAAGTCAGACATGTTTTTGAATGTGCATTACCAATGAACGTCAAGAACATTCCCTGGTATATGTGAAATATGCTTTCTGAGGCTCATTGAAGAGGTAGGTAGGCATTTTAATTAACGTCACACTGGAGCAAACTATCGGTAACGGTCCGGGATCAATCCCATAGGGAAAGATCCGTTCATTGAAGAGGTATCAGAGGCTCCGGTACGGCCTCAATCCCCAAAGGTAAGATCCGAGTACAACACCACATAATTATGAACCACGATCGGATGACGAGGTGAACACCCGAGCTGGTATCCCATGCTCCAAACTTCCATACCCCGTCAACGTGAGGACATTTGAGGCCACGGCAGATTTAAAATACACCAGCTCCCATTTACACGACGGTCTTTGGCTGGACCTAGTTTCAGACTCGCAACCTAGGTTGCTAATACGTTACTCTTCCAACTGATACCGCGGCCCTTGTCTAGTATAGAGAATTTTGCATTCCAAAATTCATGGTTTGGAGAGAGGGGTGCCAGCTCAGGTGTTGCCTCGTCATCTGACCTTGGTTCAAAATTAAGTGGTGTTGTCCTCGGATCTTTCCCTTTGGGATTGATCCCGGACCGTCACCAATAGCCGGTTGTATTGCTGACGTTAATTGACGTTAATTGAAATACCCCCCAAAAAATTCATGGTTATCGATGTATGCATCTGGATGTTTCGATATTTTTTGCCACAATGTGTGTATTTTGCCACAGTGTGTGTATTTTGCCACAGAGTGTGTATTTCAAATTCTCATTGTAAACCGACTGAACTAATAACGATATCAAATCGTGCCCAACGATCAAATTCAGTTATTATGGCTGGCTAACAGCGCAGCGCATGAAAACTGACTTTTTAAGAGAGTAAAAAATGGCAACAGGTGATACGACAGGAGGTGTGTAAACTGTAAACATTGTTTTGTTTTTGATTTGAGAGCGGATATGTTGCATTAATTGTTGCTATGTTCCTATGAAATCGAATTTATTTAGTTTCAAAATTTTCCTTTGCAAACGAATTTTTTCTAGAAATCCAGTGTCACCATGGTCGATTTTCTGGCTGAAAATAATGCTTGTGGACAAAATCTTCTGAGATTAGTATCGAGAGGGAATGCCATAATTGCAGAACTTCTTCGTCTCTCTGATGTTGTGCCTCAAATATTTCGACAGGAATCAAAAGTGGACATTCAGAAATACTGTGATGTCTTGTGTGACTTTAGTTATTTCAAAGTGACGGACTTTTACGAACATAAAATTGAGTCTAATCCTGTATGTTTGCTCTTACTTTATGTAACGTAATTTTCAATTTAAAACTTAATTGCTGTGATTTTAGCCGAATCTTTATGAATCTGAACTAACGATAAATTTTCAAAGCTCAAACTAAAATGAATTGAGCGAAAAGATTTTAGAGTTCCATAGAATTCTAGAGAAAACGAGCTCTGATTCTATAGAAATGTATTTCTATAGAAAAGTTGTGAAACAAGAAATTAGCTTCTATAGGGGTTTCTATTGAGGTTACTTTATAGAGCTTATAGAAAAAGGGGCCATAATTCCATAGAAATTTTTCTTAAGGGATTTCATCAAAAATTTTAGTTTACTGCATAATCACTTCCCAAAACTTTCTTATTTTTATCCTTAATATTATATTGTTTCCATTGAAAATAAAATTTTCAAGTAATTAGATTTTCAAAAATATCTTAGAACACTGGTGTGCAATAAATGACAGGATTAATCTTGCTTAAGACTCATAAAATTTTGTAATTTTTCAAGTGCAAGGACATGTTTTTCTATTTAGGTTTTTAATTTCTCTTACTTAATGGACAAATTACACTTAATTAAATATGAGAGAAAGATATTAATTTTTGCAGCAGTTGTGCTCTTAATCTGCAGCTTTGTTGAGCTAAAATAATATTGTATGTCTCATTTCTTGTAAGTAGTAACTAATGTAATGTTAAATATTAGTGGTTTAATTTCCTCATATCCCACACTACTTTTAATAAATTACAATTATAAGTTAATGCAGATTAAAAATTCTCTACCAAATGTTTGCTGATGTAACAAGGTACCTTTTTATTTGATTGATTGAGTACACATATGTTCCACATTGTCTATTTGATTTAATCAAATTGTTACCAATACTCTTGTTATAAATATGGTAATTATCTTTTTTATTTTCTTTTATCTAGCAACTCCAAGACAGAGATGAAGAATTTAAAGAAAATTACATTGACATTTTAACCAGATTCTACTTGGCTTTCGAAAGTGTTCATAAGTACATTACAGATTTTGGACAGTATGTAGTTCTAAACATTTATTCATCTTTTAAGTAATTTTATGACCATTTCATTAATTGGGTACTAAATTGGATCCAGTAGAATGGTTTGTTTACTTTAACCAATACCTTTACCTCGTGTTTTTTGGGAGGAGATGCCTCGTGGCTCAGTGGGTACTCCCACTGCGCTAGCAACTTGCGAGTTGTATTCTGTACAGGTTCGATTCCTGTCATGTGCATTCCTCCTTGTGTGTATTTCCCATCTGTCAATGAAACTTTCATTGTGTGTATGTCTATTACTTGATATTGAAAGTCTTGTGTAGCATGGGCAAATATGGCACTTGTGCCATAAGACCCCAATGAACTAACATCATGGTTTCTCTTCATGATTATTTAAATAGTTTGCAAGAATTTATTTTACATAATTTAAATCTCACTCTTAAAAATATAAGACAGGAGTGGGTATTAAATATAGGTGCAGCTTTGATATAGTCTTTTGGGCTTTTGGAATGCTTTTTGTCTCCAAGGAAGAATTTCACAAATAATCCTATTTAATTAATCCTGATTCCTTATGGAAATCCAAAAGTTCTGCTTGTCCTGACATAAATGCAGACAAAATAAACAATTAGCAACTCCGTCATTTCCTAAAGTTGCCCTATCACCAAAAAAATTTAACTTCAAATTTCATGAAAGAACACCCTGAAACCTATCTACAACACTAAATACAGAAGGCATGGCAAAATCAAAAAAGATAATGATTTATAAATAAGATTAAAATTAATAAGATTCAAATAAAAGCAAGAAATGATACCTATGTGATTGCACTGTGCTGTGTTTAAAATACAAATTGAAAGTTTTTATTCTTTAAATTTACAGGAAGCTAATTGGAACAAAATTCAAAAGGGGACCACTGAAATCAAAGGACAATAAAACAGAAATGAAAAGAACATCCCAAAATATTCAAAGTACCAAAAGGGGCTGGAAAGGACAATTTTAACTCACGAGGTTGCTATAATCCTTATAAAGCAGGGTTGCCTTTGTCTGCCCCAACTCACTTCAAAAAGCACTCCAAAACACCAAAAGCTTGGCCACAAAAAGTATATGAAAACTGAACCTAAATATATCCTTTTATTAATTTTGGCACCAAGGTTTGAAGAGTGGAATGATTAGTCCACTCTTACAAGAAGCAGCTCTTCATATGATGGTGATCATGGCCAGAAAGAATCTATTTTTACATAATATGCCTATGGGCTGAAAGAAGTTGAAGGGAGTCAGGGAATGTATTTGTTATTGATATGATATCTTAAGTTTCACTGTTAGTGCTTATTCTTATATACTTTTTCATAGTTTCTTAGAAGAATTGGATGAGGGAATATACATTCAGCAAACCCTAGAAACAGTTTTAGCTAATGAAGATGGTCGCCAGCTTATGGTAAAATCTGTTACATTTTTTGCTTTAAAATTCATTCATTTGTCCAAGGTATATTTTAATCCAGTCCTTACAATTTTCTTTAAATGCTTTTTTAACACAGCATCATTGTTAAGAAACTATGACTGCTATATGCTGAAGAGAATTCCTATTGTAAAGATTTTTAATCACACACATATATATGTTACCCCAGAGTAGGGATTTCAAGGTGTTATCTTGAAATCTACAGAAAAATGAACATCCTGGCTAGCAAACAAAAAGTTTCTCATTACTTGTGTTTATTCTGTTTGTGGTCTGTGGTACATCTTTTTAAAATAATAAGAAAATTATGTAAAATTTATCAATAATTTTCAGCACTCTGGCAAAACTAATGCAATGGTTGAGTGTAAAAATATTTATGTCTGCAAACTATCACTGTTTTGTATTAAACTTCGTTAAATCCACATGAAAATTCAAATATTTGAAAAATTACTAAGAATTAAAATTTTCAGTATACAAATGTACTTCATAAAATTTCTCAGAAAAATTTGGGATTCATTTTTATATTTTGGATGGTTTAAAGAAATGGGTTTTTATTTTTTGAAATCATTTTAAGAGTATATTAATAAATGTTATTTCACTATTTTCAAATATTCATTCTCTTCCAGTGTGAAGCAGTATTTTTGAGTGGAGTAATTTTATTAGTTATTGATCAGAAAATTGAAGGTATTGTGAGAGAAAGGATGCTTGTTTCATATTATCGCTACAGGTAAATTTTGTGCCAAATATCTTGCTATTCTACTGACACTAAAATATGTTTTATTAACTCTCCAAGCAGCAGCATGCCTGAATACAGTTTGGAGGGGTTTCTGTGTGGTGGGCGACAGACTGAATGAAATGTTTCGATAGCGAGATGTACAAATATTTCAACTCTGACCCTTGCCATACAAGAATATATGGGGCTACGGTAGCCCAGTTGGAAGAGTTACAGATGAACATTAGATTCGAAACTCGGTCCAACCAAAGATCATCATGTACATGGGGCTGGTGTACATTAAATCTGTTGTAGCCTCAAATATCCTCATGTTGGTGTGGTGTGGAAGTTTGGAGAGTTGAGTGCCAGCTTAGGTGTTTACCTCGTCATCTGATCGTTTCCAAAATGACAAGGTGTTATCCTTGGATATTTCCCTTCAGGATTGATCCTGGACTGTTGCCAATAGCCCGTTGTGTTTCTCCTGTGCGACGTTAATTAACTACCTTCCGGGCTGTATTCAAACTGAATTTTCCAAGCTGTGTTCAAGTATGCCACTTGGGGGTTAAGAGATTCTTTTTCTCAGTATTTTAGGAAATTCGATTTTTATTTTGATGTACCTGCTTGTACAGAGATCAACAATGTTGAATGATATAAACCCCAAAGGAGATAGAAAGTTTTATATAAGCCATAACAAAAATTCTATCCTTTTTGTCCAGCTAAAGGATTTTGAAAATTAAAAATAGCACAAATGCCTCGTGTTAAAGATTTTTATTTACAACTGGGATATTAGAAACATGCAAAATCTTAGGAATCCTAAAATGTATAATTGTTTTTTTAACCAGTGCATTAGCAAAATTGATGAGAAGTTTGACTTGCATGCTTATTTTTGTACTTGTTTATTTTAAAATGTAAACATTTCAGTGTTCCATAAATGTTAGATATGCATTAATTGCAAATTGTAATGTGCGCCACTAACTGCAAGTATATATTTTAAATGCATTATTTTTGCTAAATATCCCTTCTAAATTTGTCATTTAGTTTCATGCATTATACTGTGAAAAATAGCTATATTTCAAAGTGTATTTATTCCAAATGCAAAAAGGCCAAAATGTGTATTAAACATGTGTTCTTAATTTATAGATGCATGCATGTTACATTTAATATAATTACATTTAATTTTAAATTTAACGTGTGCATAATGCAATTGAAATTAAATAGTTTCTGCTTATCGAATGTAAATTTCAATTTATTGAATGTATTTAAAACTAATTTAATCTTTTCAGTGCTCAAAGATCCAGCATGGATTCAAATATAGATGATGTCTGCAAGCTATTGCGTAGCACAGGTTACAGTACTTTTCCAGGTGCAAAGCGAGTACCAAATTATCCTGATGAGTATTTCAAGTATGCACTTCCTAAATTGTATAAAAAATATGTTGGGAAAAATTAGCTGTTTTTTGCCATTTAAAAGTATAAATGTTTTTAACTTATTTAGGCGAATTCCAATAAACCCCACTTTCATCAGTATGATAATTGGAAGATTGCGTTCAGATGATATATACAACCAGGTATTTTTTATTGTATTCTTTCTAATAATATAAAAAATAAACACATTTATTGTATTGTATTTATATTGTATTCTTTTTCTAATGCTATAAAAAAATAAACACATTTGCTGCAATCATTTTAATAAGTAGTTTTGCAGAGAATTCAAGTACTTTAAAATATATTTCTCTGGTTTGTTTATCCTCTTCAAATTATGTGCTGATAATGCTAAAAAGAGAATACTTTGAAGTTTAAGTTATAAATAAGTTGTCTGTAATTAATTTTGAAAGTACTAAAAGAAATGCAATTTAAGTGCATTGCTTTTAATTTCAGTTCATTTTCATGTAAATATAGTTTTGCACACCCTAGCTTTAAAATTATAACTTCAAACAAATAAGTTATAAAAATGCAAATCATTCAATAAACTTGTTTTTCTAAGCAATTTAAAAATATAATGTTAGTAAAACATCTAGCATTAGAGGTAATAAATATTTTTTATGTTTTGTGATTCAAACATAATCACAGAAGAAACTTCAATAGTTTCATTTTGTGTCGAAATAATGAATTTGAATGTAGAAATTCATTTTCTGTTACAAAAGTATCAAATAATTTATTTAAAACTTTGATATTCCGACATTTTTGTGGCAATGCTTTTGGCATGTTTTTTGCATGCATTTTATGTCGCCAAGGAAGAATTTCTTAGAAACACCATTTTTAGGCTTTGCGAAAAATAATAAAAATATTAACAAAAAGAATTTTAAAAATAGAAAGAAACACAACTGATTATCCTTTTCAAAGTTTTAAAAGTAAAAATTTTAAATATTGAAAATTGAAATAAAAATTTGAAAGGACCAATGGAATCAAAGGATAATAGAATGGAAAGTAAAGAACATTCCAAATTATTCAAGAATGAAAAGGGCCGGAAATGAAAATTTTAACTTTGTGAGATTGCCATAATCCTAATAAATCAGGGTTGCCTTTGCCTGCCATAATTCGCTAAAAAAATGCACAAAAGTTCTTTATTAAAGCTGTACAAAAATGTTTAGTAATATTTACTTCACACAACTACAAATACAACATTGAATTCTTGTTTTTCATTCAAGACCTGAAAGTATTTATTGTATGTTTCCTTTCGTTTCAGGTTTCCTCTTATCCACTACCTGAACACAGAAGTACTGCTTTAGCTACACAAGCTGCCATGCTCTATGTTATTTTGTTTTTTGATCCAGATATTTTAAATAACCATCATGCCAAAATGAGAGAAATTGTTGATAAATTTTTTCCAGATAATTGGGTATCAAATTTTTGTGTACTTTATTATAGTATGCTTTTATTTCCCTAATACTCCTTTTCAACAGTCATAAATTGCTTTGCTTTTCATAAAACTAACAATAAAATTAAATTATTTTTATGCAAAACTAGCAATGAATAATGCCACACAATTTACATTTAAATAAATTTAATTGTGTGGCATTTTAATTTTAAATAAATTAAATGTAAAATGAATAATTCTATGATTTTTTATTAAATGTGTCTAATTTAAAATTACTTTAGTTTTTGCCTGTGATAATAAAACATACCATTTTAGATAAATAGCTTTTAGTAAAGATCTTGTGATATTTTCTGGATTTTAACATGAATGTCTTAAGAAAATTTATTTCATTCTGAGTATAAAATTTAATTATGACTCTTAACTGATAAGTTCTTGTATTTGTAAATTTGTATTTCCATTACTAATATTTTGTAAATTTTTTGTATTCGTAGATTTTTATTATATTGATTACAGGTTGTTAGTATTTATATGGGAATGGTTGTAAATCTTGTGGATGCTTGGGAACCATACAAAGCAGCTAAGCAAGCATTAAGCAATACTATAGATGTAGTAAATGTGAAAGAACAGGTGACTGGTTTTAACTACTTATTAGTATTGTACAAATTGAATGTAGGAATGTTACTTCAAGCAAAAATTTTATATTACTATAAAAACAATGCATATAAAATGTGCCCTTTTTTTATTTGTATTCCATGATTCCTTATTTGTTTTTCTATTTTATTTTTGCAGTGTCGTAGATACCATACTCGTGTTGTAAATATGATACCAAGAGTTGAACAGCTCTTAAAAGAAGGAGCTCTATCAGAAGAAGTGGTTCTGGATAATGTGCCAAAACTTCTCAATGTTGCTAGAGAATGTAATGTCACATTGAGATGGCTACTACTTCACACTGTTGCGTTATCACCTGGTTTGTATATTATGGCTGTATAAAAATTTATGCATTTTGCAGAATTTAATTTCCTTGTCTTTTTCCATGAGATGTCTAAAGTTAAACATTGGTGACCTTTTTTATTCCAAGATACAAAGCTATTTGAATTAATTAAAAACTTGCCATTTCATTTAATACTAATCACTTGTGTCTTTGTGCTTTCTAATCTTTTACCCAACTGTATTAACCCTCCTGGTGGTTGTCTGGATGAAGTATCTCATTAGTAGCATAATTGACTAGATTTTGATGAATTAGATATTTCATCATTAGACGAAAGCACAATCACGATCATTAGAAGAAAATTGACCAGATCTTAATGCCGTCATCAAAAAGTGAGCAATATTTCAGGGCGAGATATCTCATCATCAGCAAAATTGGTCAGATCTTGATGGACAAGATATCTTGTCAAAACCACTTAAAGTTCTTGATAAATTCGCTGTTGTAGTTATTTATGGTACAGTAAAAATTATAATGTAACTTATTAATTATCATAATGCTTCTCATATTTTCTGATTTGAAACCTTAAATATTCTTTTTAATCTAAAATTTTTCATTGTTCATTTCTTAAGAAAAACAGATGTTAATTGTTGTATTTAACTTGAGATTTGTAATTAGCCTCCTTTCACTAATGTGTCTTGCATTTTAAAAGCTGCTGAAGTCAACAAAAGGTGCAGGCAACTAAGAGATCAAGTTATGAATGATAGCCAATATAATCCCCTACAAGTATTTCAACTTTTACTGTATACTGCACAGTTTGAACTAAAACTGAAAGAGGTATTTACTTGAATCATAAAAATTCATTTAAAATTTATCATGAATTAGTAACATTTTGTTTAATATTTTGTGCTCTCTGCTTAGCTTTTTAAACAATTGTTGTCTGAGAAGCAAGAAAAGTGGAATAAATATAAATTGGAGAGTACTGAAAGAATGTGTGAATTGGGTGAAGTTTTCTCAGGAACGAAACCACTGACTAGAATTGAAAAGAACGGTAATTGAGAGTCTTGCTTAAACTCTGTCTTCCTTTAATTCAGTTTATTTTTGTTATATTTTTAGTATTATCTCATCTTTATGTATGAAATCTATACAATTTGTTGATAAGTCGATTGATTTTTCACATTAAATTTATAATTTGGGTACTGTTTATTTTATATTTTATCTGATATTGTATGGCCAATTGTTAATTAATGTTTCTTCAAATTTTTACAGCATTAATAACTATACTTTAAATTATCTTCACTTTCTTTTAGTTTGTTAAATTACTTCATTTTTCTCTGCTTTGTTTCATTATTTTGTAAGCACTATTTCAGAAAATGAAATAAATTAACTTTTTTTATGTGCATCAGATATTTCACTCAGACTTATCTTATGTTACATTAATGTCACAACTAATAATATAAATATAATTATTTGATGGTTTTCTACTTTTCCATGTTTTGCTATGTAAATAATTTGATTAAAATTCTATTTAAAAAATTGATTTGAATCTCAAAATTACTTATCAATTTTTATAGTATACTTAAAAAGATCTTATACAAAATACATAAAAAGATCTTATACAAAATACTTAAAAAGATCCTATTATTTTTTGAATAGCTCAATATATTCTATTTATTCTAACAGATAACTTACAAGCTTGGTTTAAAGACATGGCTAAACAAATTGAATCGCTAAATTATGATGATGCAACTGCAACTGGTAGAAAAATGGTGCAGTTAATTCAAGCTCTAGAAGAGGTACATTTTATAATTTACAAACTAAATGCCATATGAAAAAAATGCCTTGTGGCATTTTTTCAGAAAGATTATTTTATCTAAGCCTTATTTTTCCTCCTATCATAAAAAGTATTGAATTGTTTTGTAAAATTTCAAAATATTTAATGTATAAGTATTAGAAATGAATATATCATTTATAATCATTTCAGCTGGTTTTCTTATAAACCTGATATTTTTCTGACATTCTATTTCATAGGTGACACTTTATTTTTATTCAATGATTAGATTGTTTTACTATAAATATTTTTCATGAAATTTTTGCACTCGAAGTGCTTTTCATATGAACTAACAAGTATGAAATAATTTTTTTAATATTGTAAAAAAATTTATTCTATGCCCACTGTTGCTTTCTGAAGTATAAAGTCCAATACAAAACACAAGTCATAACCAAGGGGGAAAACAACATTGTTTTTTCAGGGCTGGGATCGAAAAAAGGATGGTCATCAATCATGTTCTCTTGTCTGCACAATGAACAGGTCACAAATTCTTATACTGTAGAGGTTTACCTGACAGTAATCATGCTCTGTCAAGATCCTGAAACAGGCTCTAGGGATACTGTAACGTCCATAACAACGACTCAGGGTGAGAGGTCAACACTATTGACCACCTGTCTTTAATCCCAGGATATCTATCGTGATGGTCTTTTAGGGGTGCATGATAGACCCTGACATTCAACTGCCTTTGAGTGAATTGGCAGGACTAGAAGCAAGAATTGTTGCTGAACTCGGAACTGAGCACAGATATTTTTTTGGTGCTCATTCGAGATGGACGTTTTTGAGTAGATCCCATTTTCCATTTCTGCAGCACCCACAACCAAGGGACACAAATCCCTGATTGTAAATTTCAGTGTTTTGAAATAAATGTAATTTTAATTGTAGTTTTGGCTGTGTCCTCCTGTTTTATTGGCACACCACTCGGCCCACTATGCTGCAATTCACTTATATCTATTCATAATGCAAGCTTATTTTTATCAATGGAGGCTTCCTGGTAATGAAACTCTCTTTTATCAAGAATTTTCTACTTGGTCCACTGTTTGGTATTTTTTATGAGAGTTTAGAAGTTATAAGAGAATCAAGGAAGATGCAGATTTAGACAAGCTTTCTTATTTCCATGGAACTTTATTCCACGAAAGTTAAAACGATATAGTAAAATTCTTGTATGGGCTGTATTAAAAACCAAGCAGGAAATACATTGCTATGAATAATGCTGTGAGAGTATTCAAATTCCTAGTTTTAAATGTTTAATTGTTATAATTAATTGCTATGTGTGTAAAAACATTGTTAGTTTATTTTTTAGTTATCTTTTTCTGCTAATCTACACAATAAATAAAATTACATTGATTTCAACTAAACAATACAAAAATATCGAAACTGCACTGATAAATCTGATAGTTCAATAATGCTGGGTGCATTCATTAATTTGAATACGTTAGTAATCCCAGTTTCAAAATTTATACATAAATTAAATATAGAAATATCTTTCTATTTTTAAACTAGTTATACAACATTAATGCAACAGTTGCGAAGATCCATCAATAATGAAATTCAGAAAGACTGACGAGTCAATAACGGAATGAAATGAAACAATTTCCTATTTAAACTCAAATTTTGAAACCTATTTTGCAAGTTTTCTCATTCCTAAATAATGTAGGATATATGGTTTGGTTGAACTTGTAATAGACCTGAAAAATGCTGACAAAATACTAGAGTTTTCAGAACTGTGACAATGTAATTTTTGTCTTTAGCTAATTCAGTGTTCACAAAGTATTTTTCATTTGTGATTAATAATTCACTGACAACTCTTTTTTTTTTAAATAATCTAGGTGCAAGAATTTCACCAACTAGAGAGTAATTTACAAATAAAGCAGTTTTTGCTAGAAACTAGAAAATTTCTTCATCAAATGTTAAGGACCATAAACATAAAAGAAGAAGTTTTGATTACACTTGAAATGGTAGCTGATCTTTCGTATGCCTGGGAGATTATTGATTGGTATGTTTAAATTTAGTTTCTGCCTTAAATATGCATTGTCAATCAATAGTTTTTAAATGTGGTTATGTAAATACAAATTTCCTAACTACAAGTTTTCTCTCATTGTAGATGCTGCCATGTAAATAACTTAATATTTAAATAACCTTAAAACCCAAATTGAATAGTTTTATTAACTTTTGTTAATTTTTACATCATTAGCACATTTTCAGTATTTTTAATATTTTAAGCTTTTAAAAATGGCTTAGCCTTTATTATTATGATTAACTTTAATTTTTTAAATTGTATATAAATCACACAGAACACTTTACATTTTATTTTTATTAATTGGTTAATATACTTATTACGTATCCATTCAGTTATACAGGTTATATGCAACAAGGAATAAAAAAGGATCCAACCTTAGCTATAAAATTGAGAGCAACATTTTTAAAGGTATTGGAATTTTTTCCTTTATTTTAAATATCGTTGAAAATCAGTTATTCATTTTATTTTACCTAATTCCTTAATACATGCTGCATTTTAAGAAATGCTATTACACAAAACTGTTTTACTACAATTACTTAAACTTTTTACATGTTATTTAATTAGTAAAATTTGTTTTTAGCTTGCTTCAGCCTTAGATCTCCCACTACTCCGTATCAATCAAGCAGGAAGTCCCGATTTGATATCAGTATCACAGTACTATTCTGGAGAACTTGTGTCCTATGTGCGCAAAGTTTTACATATCATCCCAGAAACCATGTTCGGTCTCATGGCTCAAATTATTGAATTGCAGACTAATGCAATCAAAGAAGTCCCCACTAGACTTATGAAGGATCAGTTAAAAGCATATGCTCAGCTTGATGAGCGCTACAAGGTTTGTTTTTGTACTGATTTTTCTGTTTAAAATATGGATCCTGCAGTTCCTAAATTTTCCATTAGTATACACTCGGCACATACTCAATATTGAAACTAATGGTTTGGTTGTTAATGTATTGTCATGTTTTGTTACGTGAAGGTTAATCAGACCCTGGAACAATGAATATATCATCAGTTTACAAGTTAGACACTTAGTTGAAAACATGGTTCTGAAAATAGGAAGAAAACTCTTTCTATGCTTTGCTCACTAAGTGTGTTTCTCAAGAAGAAATCTAACCTTCATGCAAAGAAAAAGTAACTTAGTAGACTCCATCAGTCTAAAAATCACCTCATTCTGGTCTAGAAAAGCTTACAGAACTCATATCTTGGAAATGTTGACTTAATGTATTTTACTTATTAGCCAATGATGTATAAATATATTGTATTCTCAAGTCCATTAGGGGCTGCAGTAGCCTAGTTGGAAGAGTAGTGGATTAGCAACTGGAGAGTTGCATGTTTAAAACTCTGTCCAACCAAAGATTGTCATGTACATTGGGGCTGGTGCAGGATCTGTCTTGGCCTCAAATGTTCTCATGGTGTGGAAGTTTGGAGAGTGGGGTGCCAGCTCAGGTGATGTTAACCTCATCATCTGATCGTGTTTCAAAATGACAAGGTGTTGTCGTCGGTTCTTTCCCTTTGGGAAGGATCCGGACTGTCGCCAATAGCCCATTGTGTTGCTCCAGTGCGACATTTATTAACTACCTACCTACCTCAACTCCAGTAATGACTTATTGGATGAAGCAGAGAAGTGTCAAAACTGTTAATGAAAGGTTGAGTGTTATATAGAAAGATTCTAATGTTGCAGTTGTATTCTTTATTTAAATTGCAGTAAAACAGCTGAGATAATGGATACCTATAAGTTATGCGTAGTTTGAAACTAAGCATCCTAAATTCCTATGAAAAGTTCAATCTTATAGTTCTCTTATTTATAAGGTTTTCATTATGAATGTACAATTGGAGCCATCACCTTTTCAGAAAGAAGCTTATAAAAACAAAAGATCATTGCGTAAGCTAGGCCATGGTTCCAACAAAATGCTGGTAGAAAAAATAAACTTGAATTTATAGTTTCAATTTTGAAATTATAATATTCTGTAAATATTTTCATTATTTATGAACGAACTGAATTCTTATTTATATTACATTTAGTCTGTCTTCCTTATTATTTTCCCAGATAAGTTTTTTAAATGTCTCTAAAATAGGAGTAGTCTCTGTATAAGCCTCATAATTTTTCAAAACTATCTTGGAATGTCTTTCACTTTTTTGAATGTATTATACACCTTGTCCTTTGATTTTATTTGAGGTGTTATTCATAAAAATATTTTTTATTCCTTTTATTTATAGGTTGCAAAGCTTACTCATGCAATATCTGTATTTACTGAAGGCATTCTCATGATGAAACGAACTTTAGTAGGAATTATTCAAATAGATCCAAAACAGCTACTAGAAGATGGAATCCGAAAGGAACTGGTGCAAAAAGTAGCTGTTGCTTTGCATGAAGGTTTAGTGTTTAATCCAAAAGCCAAGGTACTCATAATTCTCTGTTTCAGTTAAATCAGCAGCTAGTTTTAAGATTGGCTTATCCAGTGTGTTTAAATCATTAAAAGGTTTTCACTTGGCTATACTTGATAGCACAATATCAAGTATAGCCTAGTGAAGTATAAGTTGCTTTACTTTGCTGGATTGTATTCAGATAGCTGGAATTTGAGTCCTTGAAATGGCCCTGAGACTCAGATATTCTAAATCCTGTCAAAATGACTCTTTGTTACACAGTGAAATCTTTTTATTGGTTTTTTACACCTTGTTTGGTTGTTTTATTTCACAAGGGTCATATTTCGCCAAACACAAGACAGATCGCTTGGGTATCCCGGGAGCATGACATTTGTGTTTACTAAAGAGAGTAAAACCCATGGGGAAAAAGATCACTAGAGTACCTTGGGTCTGTGAAGCCTGTATTTACCTAAAGAAGATGTGTTCAAACAACTCTTGGAGGAAAGAAACAAGAAAGCATTCTTTTTGTTACTCTCCATACAAAAATGTGAAAACCACTGTATGTTTTGTTTCTGTTAGCTCAAGGGTGGTAGTAGTAGTGCGAATAGACTTAGGCATGAAATTGCTGTGATATCTTTAATGATTCTCACAACTATTCTTGAATAATCTCATTTTATTCACAAAATCATACAGGAATTTGAGAAATATCTTGATATTGATGTGGTTATTCCTTTGATCTGAAACTTGCAATTGTGAAAACCTTTGCATGTAAGATGGAATTTGAATCAAGGAAGTCATTTTTTTAAACTATTCATAAGTTATCCTAAACAAACTGTTCCATTTTTTACAAATTTTGAATGAAATTTTTAAATGAATGAATTTTTTTAAATTTTTTAATCTTAGTTTACCTGATAATTAATGAGCCATTTTTTCTCAAAATTGCACCTGTTATATACTCCATATGTGCATGTAATTGCAAGAGGTTAAACTTAGAAGTAGAACATCTTGAAAATAATTATTTGGATGGATTTTGTAAGAACTTCAAATCTTCTTTTATTCTTCCTTTATTGATATTGCAGATGATGTTATGAATTAGTTCCTTGGTGAGACTGGGAAAGCTCTATCCCCTCACTCTCCTAACTTACACACCTGTGACTTAAACTTGATCCTTAAAATAAAGGAAATACATTACTAAAACAAAGAAAAGCCTTCAATTCAGAACTATTTCAGGCATTCTTTACACGGCTTCTATATGAGTGTTCAACCAGACACTGCCAACAGATCATACGACTAGTAATGGACTATTTCACAATGCTGGTGACTGCATTAAGGGACTATGTAAAAGTATGAATTGTCTGTTTTGTGTATCAATAGTAATAAAGTGCCTGCTTTAAAATTGCAACCATCTTATCAGAAAATCTTATCAAAGTTTCACAAACTGATTCATTCATTTTTCTAACTCTATTTTTATCGTTTTAGTCAAGTGAACTTGTTCCTAAGCTTGAAGGCATTGGTCAAAAAATGGATGGATTCAGGAGATCATTTGAATACATTCAAGATTATGTTAGCATATATGGCCTGAAAATCTGGCAGGAAGAAATGTCCAGAATCATCAATTATAATGTAGAACAAGAGTGTAATGCTTTTCTTAGACACAAGGTACAATGAATTCTGATTACATTATAATTTTATTTTAAAACTATCTTATCAACATTTTAAGAGCAGCATTACCAGAATATTGGGAATGCCATTTATGTTGAAGTTTTGGTCAAAGGATGCACAAAATCCTAATCAGATTACATTTTATGTTCAATTAAATTATTTTTATTTAGAATTATTTAGAATGCATGTTTGCAGCATCTTTAACCAAAACAAGACCTGCAAAACAAGGCAAGGGCTAATAATTTGCAAAGTGCCCACTGCAAAGCAGCCTACTTTCATATTAACAGGGAATAAAATCTTAATGGGGACTTGCTTAAAAGAATAGTAAAATGTTTACATTTAATTTATAGGGATCTGAATATATAAAATTTCAGTGGGGTAAAATTTAGAATTATGGTAAAAGATTAAGACACATCAGCATGCTGAGTACTCAAACTGGTCACCCTCCCAAGTACTAACCATGGTCGAGAGTGCTTAACTTTGGTGGTCGGTCGGAACATACATGTCAACCATGTTGCTCACATAAAAGATATTTTGTTGGCCTAACGTTTTATAGGAAAAGGCAAAACAGTACATTACAAATATCCTCTAAAATATAAGTATACCGCTTGTAATATTTTTCTGTGCTGTGTCCAGACTGTTCATAATAATTTTATTGTCTGTATGTACGAATGTATGTTCTCTATACAAATCTACACCGTTTGACCAATCCACACCAAATTTGGTACTTATACTTTGGAACCCTGCAAGTAACGCAAGCTACTTAACCCCCGTTCTCTTTAACCTAGGTGTGCAGAGGGGCTAAATCAATTCGAAATTGCCCTAGGAAAAACATTGAGCATAAAACAATTACTGTAAGCAACTCAGTTTGTTTTACCAGTATTGATCGAAAATCAAATTTTCTAATAAAATTGTTTTTCTAATAGTATTTCTCGAAAAACAATATTTTCCAAAACGATATATAATAATTAAACAATTTAAAATTCTAATTATGTTTGAACTGATTTTTTATTTCTTTCCACAATATAAACAATTTAGGAATGTTTGAATGATGAAAAAGGACACTTAAAATACTTAATTTTACACAACTTGGCATTTCATAATGGAACATGAAAAACCAAAAACTCATTGATCATAAAAGCATAATTTTGCAATTCGGTATGTGGCAACGCCAGAAATAATTTTTATTTTACAAATTAGATTTAGAATTCCGTGTTTATGAATTTGAGTTAAGACAGATGTTGCGATCATATTTGAGCATTTCTAAGTTTTGTAAATTTGTGTTCTTTTTGTAAATAATTCATTATTGTCTATCAATATTTTTCAAGCGTCTTTTTCGAATTTCTCTATTTCAGAATATTCTCATGACATCAAAATTCGACACGCTTGCTCAGATCTTTTGTTTTTCAGAATTCTGCATTTTTCAATGACCAGAATTTTGTTTCTGTTTTTATTTATGTGTTCCGTTACTTTCCATGTTACAGATATATTAGGAGTAACAGAATAAAAATAATTGTGTAATGAATTATTTTTATTTTTTACCAAATACCTGTAAGTCTTTGGTTAAATACATTATAATTTGTAGAAACCTGTTTCATAAAAATAAACGGAAACCTTTTTAAGTAAGGTGCATAACTTCTTATTTTAAAATGACTGGTAAAGTTAAAATAAAGTTACTCTAAAATAAGATATGTTACGTTAAATCAAAATATGTAGCCATACGTTGTAATTCAAAGATATTTCTAAATTTTGACATATTTTCATTCAAGACGATTAAGATCAATTTAATTTACATTTGTTTTTCATGTTTCATGGGTATTATTGAAAGCTGTACTCCATAGTCAAGTAACTACATTTATCATTCTAAATAGGTTCGTTGGTTTCCATATAGAAACTGAGTCTCTCAATTGAGAAAAGTATCTTAAGGATTCGATTTAAAACTAAATTTTTCTGTTGGAGGAAAGCGAATTTTAAATAAGACTTTGATAATCTTGGAATAATATCATAGTAAGGAAGTATGTAAACTAGGACTGTTGAGAAATAGAAATTTTTTGTCTTAAGTGGCAGAAGGTCGAGGTTGCTTACTTGAAGTTGAAACTGTCCGTATACAACTTAGGTACCTGTGAAACATTCATTGAAAGCAGTGATTTTGTAAAAAGTGTAATCGATTGAGTTTGCTTTGTCTATACTGATGACATTTGTTTTGAAAACAAGCTCCTTTATTCCACATGCGGCTGAATAGAATTTTGAAAAAATGTGTGCTTCAAAATAAATTAACCACAAATGCCATAACAGTATAATTTGCCATCCTCTCACAATGATAATGTAATTCGAAAACATCGAATCCATGGTGTAATGGTACCACAAAAAATAAATATTGATTGGAAAACTGAGTGCAAGACTATACGCTGAAAGTTCCTCATTTTTACTGAAAATGAACTTAATTGGCATTCGTTATCACTCCAAAACTCAAAATCGACTTCTGACAAAAGCTTTTTCTGGCATCTCAGAAAAAGCTTTTGTGGTTTGTCTTACAGCAAGAGTGATGAATATGAAATGGATTATATGGATGGATATATTATGTATGCATATTTGCGTCCGAAGTAAATTGTAGAAGCTATGAAAAAGTTAAATGATAAAAAACATTTTCTGTACACTTAAATGATGCTTGCATTTTTCTATGAAATAGCATCAACATTTAATCAATTCAACCCGAGCATCGCAGTTTAATTCTGCTAGTCCTTTTATAAAGCTTACTTGTATAGCACCTCAGCATTATATTGCTGGGTTACAAGTGAAACACTCCAAACAATTCTAAAACATAGTTCTGATAAAATGAAAAAGGAATTCTACCACCAAGTGCATTTCTCAAGAAAAAATCTAACTTTCATACAAAGGAAAATCAATGTACTGAACACTTCGCCAGTCTAAAGATCATTATATTCTGGTCTAGAAAAGCTAAAACTCCTCATCAAAAATTTAGACAGTGTGTTTCACTTGCAAGCAGACGAATATTTCCAGTTGAATACATTAAGCATAATCTTTACCATTCTCGTAGTGTTAAGAGTAGTAGATTCAGACAACCATTAGAGTTTTATTTAGTTGATAAAATTTATTTTCAAAAATGATGTTAATAACCAGGACTCAGATTTTGTTGACCTAAAAATCTTTCATAACAGTAATCATGGTAACAAACAGTGAATTACAAATACCCTCTAAAATATTCGCAAAAGCAATATAAATCTCTACCAGACTAATATATTTTTGTGGTTTAATTTCTTGTAAGGTTCAAGATTGGCAGAGCATTCATCAGTCGCGCACAATCCCAATTCCTTGTTTTGCTCCTCTGGACAATTTGTCAGTGAACTTCATTGGACGTTTAGCTAGAGAAGTTCTAAGAATTACTGATCCCAGGTACTGAATTTCATAGTTTTATTGTTATACCTTTAAAAAGAACGTTGATCTTTCATCTAAGGCAGGGGTCTCCAAAATTTTTCACTTGAGGGCCAGATTGAAAAATCCTGAAAGTCAGGCGGGCCAACAACACACACACACTTAAATATATATATCCCAATGTCCATCCCCCACACACATACACACACATGTGTATGTATATATATGGATAGATATATACACACACATGTGTGTGAGGGGATGGACATTGGGTCAACGTAAATTTTTTTAAAGCTTACGAAATAAACTGGTTAACAAAATAGGTGTTTAAATAAAAATGTAGATAGGTGTTTAAATAAAAATGTAGAAGATGTGTCCAAAGAAATCAAATTTATTCCAAATAATGTAAATGTACATATAAGTTGGCCTAAGGAAAAAATAACATTCAACAATATTCCTATGTATCATTCTTTGGCTTTCTTATGTACATATGGGACGTGTGGAGTTGCTTCTGGCATATGTCTGTCCATTTTGGGTCAAATTTCGATGATCTTATCACTAGAATGGATTTCAAGTGTTCGTCTGACAAGTTAGCTCTGTACTTTGATTTTACACAGGTCATTTTTGAAAATGTTTTCGCAGATATAGGTCGATCCAAACACTGAAAGCACTGATCTTGCAAAGTTTTTTATTTCTTTGAAATCATCACCCAATGACCTGCAATGAAAAAAAATGTCAGAAGTTTACTGTTTTAAAATTTAAAATAGAAATAAACTAAATATAATTACCTGTAAAATGAAAGAAGGTCCACATTCTTGTAACATTTCTTGAAATATTCTTTCAAATATTCATTTGACGTAAGTTTAATCAATTCAAGTTGAAGTTCTGTTGGTGCATTTCACATTGGAATGGATTTTGAAATAGCTTGATCTTTTCTGCTGTAGCTGCATAATCAAAGTCTGCGAGGGGTTTTCAAATTCCTCACATAGTTTTGTGATAGTTTGTACTGCATAATGTGATGGGAAAGGCAGACAAGTTTCACTAGCAAACTTCTTGCAAGTTTCGAAGTGGTCCAAAATTGTCTTTCCCAATTGGTTTTCAAAAAGAGCAAGTTTTGTTCTAAAAACTTTCATATATTGGAACAAGTCGTTTACAAAGGACTTTTCGCCTTGAAGTTTCAAATTAAAAAATTAAGATGAGTGGTAATATCAACAGCAAATGCAAGCTTCCACAGCCACAGATGATCTGAAAGCTAATCTACCCAGGCTTACCCTGTTCAATCATGAAAATGTCAATAGCTTGGCGGAGCTCAAAAAACCTTTGGAGCACCTTTCCTATGCTTAGCCAACATACCTCACAATGATATATTACATCGGGATACTGACTTTCAATATCTGAAAGAAAATTTTTAAGCTGCCAGTGTTTAAGAGAGTGGGATCAGATGTAATTTACTGTCTTAACAACGACCTGCATTACTTCCGACACATTTATGTTTTTCCCACACAAGGATTGTTGATGGATAATGAAATAAAAAATCATTGGTTTCTCTCCAGAATTTGAATAGCATTGCATACATGCCCTACTAATCCTGTTTTATTGCCACACATACTTTTACCTCCATCTGTGGTAACACCATTTAGTTTTTAGATCTAATTGAAGTTTAGAAAGGGTTTCATTTACCTTAGTAAAGAACGCAAGCCAAATGCTCTAATGAGAAGCGGAAAGCGTTATTAAATTGAAGGCGCTCAGGAACGAAAGTCATTTATTAATATTTTGTGATAGTTTATTTTCCATAAAACCGGCTCGAATTACACGGAACCTCGAACCTACAGCGACTACTGAATTTTAATTATTTTTACAATCTATGATTTTACGAAAAATTGCATGCTGCATCGACCGGGCTTCCGCGGGCTGGACAATGACCCTTTGAGGGCCTGGTCTGGCCCATGGGACGTAGTTTGGAGACCCCTGATCTAAGGTGCTGTGAAATCCATTTGAAAAGAAACAAATGTTCTGGGGTTTTAGTTAAATTTCCCTTTTGTATTGACTTTCATGTAATTTTTACTGTAACAAATAGAGCATTAAAGAGTAAATTTAAGTAAAAAAGTATTGGTAAGTATATTATTTATTGTTATCCAAATAACTACTACCCAAACATTAGAATATCATTTTTATTAGAAATAAGTTTTCTATTAAAAAATAGCTTTCAGATAGTTTCAAAGTTCAGTCTTCCATTGATGGCTATATATTGATGATCTTTTATTCTACCTATCTTCTTCAGTATATATATTAAGTTTTTAATTTTTCTATTTTTAAATTTAACCATTGCTTAACATAAAAAATTAAATTACGCTTCCATGTCAATTTATGTGGAAATCCAGGGAGTGGCCACCAGAGGTTGCTATGAGCCATTGAAGAAATACTTGTACTGACATCAGTAGAATCGTAAGTATGACTGAGGATAAGAAGTGTGTAATGTGTTTGAAGAGCACGAGGTTGAGCCATTCTCCTGGATTGTACTGTCTGTCCTATTTGTCTGATTAAATGTTTGTTTGTCCACGAATGTGATTGCCTAGACACTGACACAAACCCTACATTTATATTTTAAGGTAGTTGCATAAATCTGCACTATATTGTTTCTTATACTATTATACTACCTTATGTAAGTATATTATTCAACAGTATAATTTACTGATCAATCTGGCTGGTGCTCAGTGTACTGGCTTCTAGATCTGGTTTGAACATGGGGTAAAGCATGAATGTTTGTCAGTGAATGTATGACCTATCTAAACAGGTTGTGCTTTGAATGTCTATGTGAGGTGTGACATGAACCTACCCCTGTGGTGTACCAGGGTAATGCCAATTTGTTCACAATTCCCACTTGTAGTGCCATGATGACTAAAGCACTTCCCATAACAGATTCAAATTGACCAGGCATTAGTCAAAATAAAGAAAAACACAATTTTAGAAATTCTGTGTTGAGTCCTTACTAGGGAAATCTTGTAATTGTGCATTTGTAAGGTGTATTTTTAATGATATAAAGTTTTTGTTTATGGAGTATGCTTCCAAACTAATTTTTGGATAATGATAGAAAATTCTTATCAAAAATTAATTGAGAAAAATCTATTTTTAAAAATCAAGTATAAAGTTTTCAAATATTTAAATTAAATTGAGTAAAAATGTTCATGTAAACTAAAGACATTTTATTTTCATAAAATGATTTTTTTAACCATTTACGAATGTTATTACAATTTCTCTCCATTTCTTTCAGAATTACTGTATACATTGATCAAACAACTACATGGTATGACTTTAGAAGTCATAGTGAGATAGTTACATTGAAATTATTTTCCTTAATTCAGGTGAGAAATTATTTTTTTAATTTCATTCAATAACTTGTCTGAAGTACATTTTCTTAATTCAAAGGAGAATAATCCAATATTTTATTGCTAATAATAATTAACAGAACTGTCTTCTGAAATATATTTCATGTTGGAAGATCAGAAAATCAATCTCAAGGTTTAATCAAAATCAATCTCAAGGTTTCTGAGATATATTCTTTAACACCATACTAACATCTCCTTTTAAAATGACTTTAAATTAATATCTTATTAGGCCATTATTTATATATAAAACAACAAATTTGTGAAATTAATACCACAATCGAAGAACTACCATCACAATATCCAGACTGAGAACAGGACATTTTAAAGGCATGAAAATTAACTGTGATGGAACCAGAACATAGATATTGTAACAACTGTCTGGCCATTGAACTCACACCTCATATATTCGCCTGCCCTGCAATAGGAGCTGCTCTTCAAACCATCGATTACCATCCTGAAGAACAGCTTTACAGCAAGAAAATAATCAACATCGCCAAAGCTGTGCAAAATGCACACAGCAATATCTCACTTCGAAATAGACACGACAATAACATTTATATTGTTTATACAAATATAAACTATCAGAACTAAATAGTAATTTTTAGAATAGCTTATTTAGACTTGGGTGCTGACTTTATTTTCGTTTAACAAAAGATTAATTCAATCATTTATATTTGTATAATTCTCATTACACTGTTGTGTAAGTTAAGAACATAAATAAAAGATTGTTTAAATTTAATGGAATAAATTCAGAAAATTTAAGATCTATTATAATCTGTCTTATTTCTAAGAAGTATTTTTGTTATAGAAAAGTATTGGAACTCCAGGATTGACTGGTTTAGATCGTTTGCTCTCATTCATGATTGTGACAGAACTTCAAAGTCTCATTCGCACCTACGAAAAACTGATTTTAGGTGATAAGTCATGGCAAGAGGCCCTTAAAAGTCTTCACTCAACTTTGGATCCGAATAGTAAACTTATATGTATGCAACAGAAATGTTACTTATTCTTTGATTCTAGAAACGTAATGCCATTTTTGATCTTTAAATTTCTGAAAATAGTGTATGTTCATTATACATAGGCTAACCATATGTACAACTTTGGAAGGGACAGTACCTGTTTTTTCCACATATTTTCCCATCTGTCTTTTGACCTGTGGCCCAGTTGGTAGAGTCGCAACCATAGGGTTGCAAGTTCGAAACTCGATCCAACCAAAGACTGCCATGTACACTGGGGCTAGTGCACATCAAATTTGTCGTGGCCTCAAATGTCCTAGCATTGACATGATGTAGAAGTTTGAAGAGTATGGTGCCAGCTCAGGTGTTCACCTCATCATCTGACCATGGTTCAAATTTACATGTTGTTTTTGGATTTTTCCCTTGGGGATTGATCCTGGACTGCCACCAATAGCCCATTGTGTTGCTGCTCCAGTGCAATGTTAATTAGACTTACCTACCCATTTGTCTTAATACATGTCTTTAATATAAATGTCAATTTTGCCCTGTTTTTAATGAAAACTATGATTATACTTTAATATTATATAGTCAATCATAAATTATTATTTATAACCTATAATCATATATTAAGAGTTGAGACAATGAGGGATGTTAGTTCTAAGGCAAGATTGCATCATGGTTTGAGAAGTTTTATCAGCTGTTGAAAAGACTAAAATTTGCTAAGTAGGATTATTTCACTTAAATATTCATAGTACAGTTCTCCACTATGTCTACCTAATTTTTTTGTTTTTCTCTGAAGAATAATGGTAAGATCAATATGTTTACGAATAAAACTTTTATCTTACTTTTTCATGAATACTGAATCCCCACCTGTTTTTGCCTCAAGGAAATATGATCAGCTTAATTATATATTAAATTTATTCATATAAAATAAGTTAGTTTCTCATTGTATCTCAAATCAAAATATGCTTTTGTTTGAAAGAGTTTGTGAAAATATGAAAAGGCTAATTATCTGGCTCATCTATAATTAAGCTGTTCTTAATAGTGTAATTCTGACTTTAAAATTATCCTGTCTATTGTATTTCATTGACTTATGGTCTTGGGAATTTAAAGATATGGAATAAAATGTAGACATCCATAAGAAAAAGTATAAAAGGTACACACTCAAATTATTAAATATGACCATTCTCATATAGTAAATGGCTCCTACATTTGAATATAAAGTAGACCATCTCTTGAGCTCAACGTCTCAGTTTGAATGTATTGGTTATATATGCACTGTATTGACAAAAGCCACCAGACACCTGGAGTAGAAACAAAACAGCATTTATTTTGGTGTCTGCCTATAAATTTAAATTTTCAATTTCAGAGTCCATATTCACATGGGTAACTACAAAGATAACTATTAGTGTGGACTGAAATTTAAGGAAGCAATGTCCTATAGAAATGTCTAAATGTTGTATATCATAATCTAAACACTGAAGTAACAGTCACTTTATTTTCCCGAAATATCTATATTTGAATATTAAATATATACCATCATGAGCACAAGTTCTAGGAGACAACCATTTTGGCTAGTCAATAATTTTATGAAGGGGCACAAGCACAGTTCAGTCCCATAGGACTTGTATATTTAGGGATAATAAAGTAGCTACTACTTCAGTGTTTAGATTTTGATATAAAACATTTGCACATTTCTATAATTTCATTCCTTAATTCAATTTCTTAAATTTCAATCTATACTCACTTGTAGTTAGCTCTGTAGTTACCCATGTGGATGTGGACTCTGAAATTGAAAATTTAAATTTATAGTCAGACCTCAAAATAAATGCTGTTTTGTTTCTACTCCAAGTGCCCAGTACAATGTTTACTACTTAGATTCCTAGAAAATGTGGAAAATAAATTAAAGTTTCATTCATTTCTAACAAAAGTTGAAAGTTTAATTCAGAAATGAGTTGATTTTCAACCTCTCATGATATGTCGAAAATTATTGCTTTTGTATCTGATTTCTTTGTAGACTAATCGTTAGAAAAAAGAATAGTTGGCTCATGATAATCGAGGTTCATGGATGCATTCTATTTTGATCCTTTGTAATTTCAAATTACATGCAAAAAAAATCCAATTTAATTTCTATTTCACACTTGTAAATTAGAATAAAACTTTTTCTTTTTACAACATATTTTTGCTTTTCTATATTTTTATATAGTTGTATATGCATTTATAAATGTATATTTGTTTTACAGTACAACCTTCAAGAGTATATGGTCCTTCGATCTCCAAAGCCGCAAAATATCCACGCTTTTTGGAAATCTTGCTGAAGGTTTGCTTATTTCTATGACTGCATCATTTCTATAAATTCTTTCTTCATATAAAAGGAATAGCATGAAAGTATCTTTAATTTTCAGGTTGGACAAATGCAACTCCTGAGACGGCGCATTGCTTATGAATTGAATACTTCTTCTAAATTTGACTCCAAGCATTTGGCTTGTGCTCTTGAATCAATCAATCAGTGAGTATACTGAGATTATTTATTGTCTATTTGCACTTAAAATTGCAATAAACAATGACAATCACACTTTTTTCTGCATATATGAATAAGTGTAATTTAAAATTATGCATTTTCAAATATTTTCTAGTTATTTATAAGAAATAATTATATTATCAAATAAGCTGTAATCAAATGTAAATTCATTGTGCTATAGTTCCAGTAGGAGTCTAAATAAACATTTTGATCTTGAAATTTAGTCCCACCAAATGGCCCTAGACGCTTATTCTATACAAATTATCTATTTCGTGAATTTATTTATATATTGACTATTTTGTTCGACTTTTTTATATTTGAACAAATAGGCTCTGTGTCTCATCGCGCTATTTAATTTATTGATTTCATATTAGTAATGTTTGCATTGAAAATAGTAAATGATGCCTAATCGTTATGCAGATATGGTTTAGGAACTGGTAGACAGTAATTTGATATGTGTATTTTTAATACCAGGTACACTCCAACACCATTACAGCAAGTTTTTCTTATTTAATCACACTTTAGGTAGTTAATGTTGTGTTCTGTTGGTTTTACAATATTTCTGTGAGATTTTACCATAGTGAAATATTTTCAACTGTACTATTTTGAATAAATAGCAAACAATGAAAAATTCCTCATATTTATTCAGAAGTTAAACAATTGTATACTTAATCAATCTCTAAAATAAGAAAATTAATCATGGAATGCAAATTAAGCATGTACCAAATATTTTTCCAAATTAAAATAGAAAGCAAATTTTATAAATATATTTCCAAGTACCAGTGACACATTATGCTTAATAACTTACATAAACATGTTTTTCTCAAATTGTCTGAAATTTGTTAACTAAAACTTTTGAAGAATTCAAAAAACTAGTAATAAATTGTAGCTTTGCTTTTGTCAATTCAAATTTCAAATGTAAAACAAAACTCTTTATTTTAGAATTTATAGCAGTGTATTCAGATTTTAGGATACAATTTATATGGAGTGGTTGTATCCTTTAAGTTGCTTAGATAGAAATTGTTAATAGTATTTAATGATTGTTAGAATAAATCAAGTTTGATAATTGCATATTTAATGTTTTTTGTTTTCACAGAGCGTTAATTGCAGATATTGAGCTTCATTATAAAGATCCCAGCAAGCCTTATCCAAAGGAAACAAATCCATTAATGTATGAATTATCTTCCTACTTAGAATGGTCTGGAATTTTCAATCCACTTTCAAAAGTAAGTTTCAATTTAATTCTTTATTTAATTTTACAAATGCTAAGAAAAATTGCTTCATTATTTTGCCACTTTTTAGAACCAATTTTTATCAGCCAAACACTCGAGTAATAGGTCATGTGTATTGAAACTTTTCTATAGATTATTTCTCTTAAAATCCAGATTCTTGATAATGCCATGCTCCCCAAGCAGTTGCTGAGAGTTCCTTGTAATTTGTTTTTCACCATCGGCCCCTTTTAGATGTAGTTGGCCCTCTGCTTCGATTAGCTGAAGTCACTACGGATTTTGGGAAGGTCTCAACAGTTATTTGCATTTCTCACATGGTCATCAAAAAAATCAGATATAGCTTGCCTACCGCAGGTTGGAAGGTTTTTTACAATGTACATATGTAGCCGGAGGTAGGTGTTCTTCAGGTCATCCTTACTTGAACCCTATTTGGTGTCTTTAAATGGGGGACAGATAGGGCCTTATTCCTATTTGTTCATCCCACCTTTTATAACCTGGCTCAGACAAGCTTGCAGAGCTTTAAGTGAAATTTCCACATAGGCATCTCTTATTTCAGTGAACCTACACGACTCTTCGTGATTCTGATGCTTGAACCATTCGAACCCTTGGAGGTGGACTTGGGGTTGTTTGCCACGCAAATTTATCCAAGTGGCTTATCACTCAGAGACACTTTGGTGGTGCTTAATGTTACTGGGATGATCTCTAATGAATTCATCCCTTTTAAACTGCTTTAATCCTATTTAGGCATCGATTTGCACTTAACAGACGAATTACTTTTAACCAGCTTTTGTTTTTCAAATGATAGTATATTTTACTCTAACATAGTTTTATACATTTTTTATTCGATTTTATATTTTCAATTGAATACTTTCAGATTTACATCACAACTAGACCTCTTCCTCATCTGACTCTCTTTTTATTTCTGTTTTGCACATCTCAGTTTTCAAAACTAACTTATGAGAAAAACATAGGTAAGGAATTTCAATCTTTCTATTGCAATTAATTTGATATACAAACAGATGGTCAGTGGGATGGCTAGACTTCTCAAATGTTGTAGGGCTGCCACAGGCCACTAAAAGTTGACTTGCTATTTTTCAACCTTAGCAACTAGGGGCATCTTATCCAGTCATCTCATTTTCAAAATTTTGGCGACTTTTTCTAAAAATTCTCCAAGGGTCAACGAAAATTTTGTCCCTTTTTTAACTTATAGGGCCGGGGGGAAATTTCAGATTTTTCTTCTGAGAGAAAATTTTTCAAGGGGTGCCAAAATTGGCAAGTAGAAGCAACCATGATAGCAATACATTGGTTAGATCTTAAATCTCTGCTTCATACTAAATAAGCACATTTTGTATTTTAAGCGATTCATTTTGCAACTAAAATTGCTACTAAAATAGGGTTTAAGAGGAGACTGCTATTTTTAAAAATTTATGCTATTTCACGAGTACTTTGGCTGTGGCAGGTCTCATGATAAATTTTGTATACAAATTTTTAATGCTATTCTAACATAGCACTAATTAGGTTTGTCAAATAATGTATTTAAGTCAACTGTCACTCGAGATTAATCCTCTTGTTCCAAGTAATTAACTATCTGAGCATTATACCCACATTGCTGCAAACAGCAGGCTTTGTGTATGGCTCCAAACCAATTTTAGTGTTCTTGACCAGTCTTAAATGTTTTCTCTAGAATTCAACCAATAGACATCCAGTCATTAAATGTGTTGGGTAAAAACAATCACTGTTCTTCAAAATCTTTTAACAGTCAGGGGGTTATTCATTTTTCTGCTTTTCACAAAAGGTGGTGTGCACACAACCAAGTTTCTTGCATCTCCTATCACCATTACCACAGCTCAAAAGCATGCAATAGTGGTTGGTGTTACTAGTTATATAGTGTAAATTTAATTCAAATCATGGTATAAGAGGAATTTTCAATGTTTAACGAACCAGATGGAATTTTACTTTCTCTACCCAAATGCTCTTGCATGATACATATCAGGATTACCTTAAAATGTAGGTTATTGCCATTTTGGCAACATTTGATGTTTATTCTAATTGATGTTGACAAATCAACTATCATTTTAATTCAGAACTCATTCCTTGGAATTTTTTTGGCTAAGTGCTGAAATCGTATTCGGAATACATACAGGAAACATTCTGCCACAGAAACACTATCGCCATTTTCAGAATTTATGTAAGAAATAATTCCACCTACATTTAGCTAGGCAGAAAATATCTCGAGATAAAATATGGAATATAAAATTAGCTATTTTAACTTACATTTTTATTATGCTCAAAACACTGTTTAAAATACTGAATTTTGCAATAGCCCTTTCTGTTTAGAGCACTAAAGGAAGGGGTATCCTATTTTTCCTATGCTGCTTGTCTTATGCAGATGTTAGTTGAACCCTAAGATCTATTTACATTGAGGTAGAAATTCCAAATACCTGAAACTGTGCCATAAAACCTAAACCAACCAATATCTGGAAATAGATTAGAGCTAGTCTGAGTTGGCTTGTTATTAACGATAGTCCAACCATATACAAATGGTTTGGTAATACGAGTTGTTAGAAGTAAAAAATGCTTTGAAAACTAACAATGTTCATATAAAGCATAATATTTATTGTTGATTTTATTTGCTTAATTGTCAATCCATTGTAGTTCAATTAGACAATTTTGCTGATGGCAATTGTTTATGAACTAAAAAACGTGTTTGAAGCAATATTGTGATAACATACAAAGTTGCTGTTTTTGCATCAGAATAGGTACAGGATTTCCCAGGCTTGTCAAAACTATTTTGCCTTATTCCTTTTAGTAATAAACTGCTTATTTCCTTCCTTCTTCAGATACTCTTGTAAGTCGAAAAGTTACAGATGGAATTGATGGATTGCCTTTTGTAATAGGAACTTTAACTTTCTTGCATCAGTTTCATCAAGAACATAAGTATAACTTTTTGTCTTGCATGGGGCAATATATTCGATCTGTTACAGACGGTATAAGGTGAGTTCTCTAAATTATTATTGCATTTATTATTTATAATGTTGTATTCCTTTCTTAAAATTGATAATCTCTCAGTTGTACTCTGAAATTCCTGTGTGTACAATTCATTGATCTATTCATTTTTGTTACATATTGTAAACTTTAATTTTTTAGGGATAGCAGTAAAAATGATATACCAATTGAAATAATAAATTCATTTGTATATCTTGAAGAATTTGTAAAGTTCGGCCAATTACCCAGAAAGGTTAGTATTGATTTGTTATTCAAATTCACATAGGTTCAGCAAATAGTTGATGAATTCAAAATAATAAACTCTAGTACTAAATAAGTTGTATATACAAAACGAATATAAATTATGTACTATTTATTTTTCAGAATTCTCTCCTTGTGAAACAATAAAATTTGGAATTAAACTTGCTTGTTTTAATATTAACTTTTATGTATTTAGTTATTTCGATTATATGCTAACCATTAAATATTAAAACTGATCCACATTGGCATTCAAAATCTACAAAAAACATGAGCTATCCTGTGAGGTTTGTGCAAGGATTTTAACTAATTTTGTGGTGTCTTAATTTAGTTAGAAAACCAATTAACTTAATTCACAATATTGTAGTGTTTTTCCTTTTCTTTGTGAATCAGCTTTTTCAAGGTGTTTATATTTCTTGCAGGCTCTAACTAATCACATTCCTGCCTTATTAATTGATGAAGCAAGGAGTCAATAATACAATCTGCTTGTTTTTCTGCAAAATGAACTGTCATGTGCTTACAAATTGTTTCAATTATGTATATTTTTGTTCTTCCATCTGTTTATAATTCTTTTTAAATTATGTTTAGAGCAATAAATTGTTTATAATTTCATCTTTAAAATATCTGATCATCTATAACAATGTTTGTGAAAACCAAAATGGTTATTCAGTGAGATAAATTATAAGGGAACAGGCACGTTTTTTGTATCAGTATTAATTGCATCTTGTGTATTTTCATTAAAAATTATAATTTCAAATGTTGAAATGTATTCTTATACATGGGTGGCCTGGACAAAAATAATGTATTTTTCTTAAATGGGCAGTTTAATTTTAGTGAATAGAAATAAACTATCTTTTGTATTAGGATAGCATATTAACGAATATGCATGTTTGAATCAGTCCCTTTAGAGGAACAATTAAAATTTCTGAGTAAATTATAAACATAGGGGTAAAACCTTTTCTACCGTTGACATTTTTCAGAAATGGTCTCACCATACTGGAATAAGAAATCACTGATGCAAGATATGTGTTAAATACTTGTTTCAACTTCTTAACTTGAAAATTCAAGCAATCTATATTTAAAGTTAAATTTTTCAAAGCATTTTTTCTATTAGTGTAAATTTTATAAATTACTGCTATTAGATGGAAAATTACTGTACATGGAACTTACAACTAACGTTTCCTAAGAACCCCATACAAATTTTTAAATACTTTAACACCATGCTATAATTTCAGGATATGAAAAAATCAGATTTTTATGATTTTAATTCCTTGCCTGTACAAGTTTGAATTTGTTGGACATGAGACATGCAAGTCAATGTGGTTTCGATTTATGTTAAACATTAATATATATGATGTATAACATTAATGTATTAGGAAATTTTTGAAAGATTAAAACGCAACATCGGAATTAGCAAAGTACATTACAATAGAGTAAATAGAACAGCTTAAAATTTTCCATCTGGTTCTAAAACAGTTTAGATTGCTTTGATTTTAACCCATAACCAGTGACCTGAAATTTTTGGACCTAGATATATAAGGTTGCAGGATCCCACTGATGCCATATAAATTTTTATAAGATTTTTCAAAAATCATACAAATTTCAGAATTTTTTATGCATTATATGAATAAAATGTATAGAATTGATATAGTTATTTTTATATAAAATAATTAATTGGTTCTAAAGTTGCTTGAGAAAAAATGTCACCAATAGAAAACAAAGGGACTTGTATCATGAAAAAATTCCTACTTCTCATTAATATTTATCTTGCAAAAATAACTTATTTATAAGTAAACAGTAAAAAATTAGACCAAACATGAAAACACATCAATTTGAAATCAAAATGCCTATTTTTCAAATTCTCTGGAGCATTGACAAGTGTTTCATAGGTATATTCCAAGCACATAAAAAGGGTTTATACATAACATACAAGAAAATGAAGCTTTATGAATGGCACAGAACAAGTGTAATAGCATCCCCAGAACATGCCATTTCAGTGGAATTTTGAGCTTGCAATAAAAATATTCATAGCAATCATTTTCTCAACATACTCAATTATCAGATAAGTGAATTACCTTTAACATTGCAAATTTCAATTCCATAAATACAGAATAGTTAAGCTAGCACTGTAAATAATTCCACAAGGGATCAATGCATAAAATTTCACAATAAAATTTAAATAGAAATTAACCGACACATATACAAAACAAAAGAAAAATATTAAAATTTGAAGTTATAAATATTTATGTGCAAAATTGGAATGCTTTCGTGATACTGCAAAAAACCTTTTCATTTGAGTTTTTTTTCATGAACAGACTACAATACTAGACTAGACATCTAAAAAGATTGCAAGTTGCCACAATTTTAATTTGTGAGTGATATTTTGAGAATCTTCACCCATCACATGGAATGTTTAAAACAAAACCCATGCTGATAAACAAGATTGTGAGTGACACCAGTTGATCAATGGTCCAAAATTCATCATTGAACCATTGTTGAAGGAAATATATACTGTCTGGTAATTATAATCCCAATCAACAAATATTGTTATTTAGTGTCTTCAAAGGGAGGATTGATTTTCAGTATAATTTTTAGTGAACTGAGTATGAGGAAAGCTCTTAACTTATTTGAATAAAATAACATGCATCTTGTGTTCTTAGTTATTTCAATATTAAACATTTATTTTCCATATTAACATAATACAGAAAGAAAAATTAAATTTAAAATTTGATTTAAATCAATGACTTTTTTAATAAAAATAACTCAAAATAAATCTAGTTGAGTTAAATTGGCACACCCGAATACATTTAATAGTGTTTGCATTAGAACAAAATGCATTGATGAAAAAATGTTTTGAACTCAATTTATGAAAAAACTTGAATTGAAAACTGAAATTCAACTTTAAATTTGGTCATAATAAACATTCTGAGGAAGCATTGATTTCATATAAAAACCTTTAAAAATACAAATTAAAACATTTTAATGAAACAAATTCATAAATACAAGATTGGCCACAGATGACTTCCTTTTTTTCATAGCTGTGAGTAAAAGGTTGGGTAACACAAAATGCTTAAATGATATCGCCAAGTTTTCAAATGGAAGATACAGTTCATGAATCACTTTTCCAGATCTTTATGGTCTTGTCATTTTCCAAAGCAGCTGATGCGATGATGTTTTCAGTGGGATGACAAGCAGTGCATAAAACAACATCTGAAAACAAATGCATTTCTTACAGAAAAGCACATTTCTGAATTCACAATCATTACGAGTGAATAAAATCTAAAATTGAGTATTTTTCAAACAAAAACATTTACTAATGAGTTAGTAAACTTATGAATTAATATTAATTAGCTTCTCTGATAGAGTATTTTTCTGGTAACTTCAGTATGAGGTCTCTCAACAGCACTTTTGGTTCTCATGTTTTTAATGACTAAAGTAAAATACAGTATTGCCGAATTAATTTTACCTTCTTTTTTATTATTGTACTAGCCTACTTATTAAAATATATTGGTTGTAAATATGTGTGATGAAAAATACTATTTGTTCAGAAACAATAAACAGATGTGCTAAATATAAACAAATCATTTTATGCCATCCTCAAAATTAATCCTATATTTTAAGTAGTTACACGAAAATGCAGAAAACAAACATGAATACAGTGGTAAAAACAAACTTTTCAATCAGACTTTCAGTTAAATATAAATTTTATCGAAACCCGATTTTTTTGGGCATATGAGGTGTGATTTCACATCCTACACTTATTGTGGCTGAAATTAACTTGGGTTTGCATTTAATTGAAAAACTTTAAATTTTACTTTCTGAAATTATATTGTTAACAAAGCAGATATGCCCTTTTGCTTGTGTTAAATAAAATGTTTTAATATTTTTTATAGACCATTAGTCTAATTATTCATTGAAATTAGTACAAGATAGTACTGACACTGAATATTAAATTGCTGTGTCATAACAATACACAATGCAATGCTTCACTAAAAGCACTGCTAAAAGGCTTGGCAGTCTAATATGACCATTATAGCTCATACTACAATGGAGAGATCAGTTTCCTGGGTAACATTAAGGATGAAATAAGCCTTCATTCAAAGTACAATACAGTATATCAGCAGCAAAAAGGCTTAGTTTCATAAAAAGCTAATGTAAAATGCATATTACAGTAAGCCTCAAAATCACAGTAAACACACCAGTAAGGTGGTAATGTTTGTTTGCAACAAGCAATATCACCACCTAACTCAATAATAAAAGCAGTGATCTTAGGCTTATAAATGCATGCTAAATTTGACCTCACAATTTCATAAAAATGGAAATTTCAGTCATTAGTTAATAAGCTTAACTTAGAACTGAGCTGAAGAAATATCAACAGCTTGTACAAGATATATTTAAGTTAAAATTTCTTATTTATAAGATATTTACTTGAAATTAAAAAACAATGAATTTACAATTCTTGTGCCAAGTAAAATTATAGTTTCAATTACCTGAGTGACCCTCTAATTTCTGGACAATCTCTTTTGTTTGCAGATTCCATATATAAACCATGTGATCTTCAGATCCGGATACAATCCACTATAAAACAAAATAAATAGTTTATTTTTTAAATCAACTTTAATTACACATATAATGTTAGCATATTTCAGAAACATAAATGTGTGCATCTAACCAAGCCTTTATTTTTTGGGTACAAAAGGAGGGTAATTAATTTAGGTCGCTCTGAAGTAACCAACAGACTACTGGCAATGGTCCGGGATTAGTCCCAAAGGGACAAATCTGAGGACACCTTAATTTGGAATCTCGGTCAGATGACGAGGCCACCACCTGAGCTGGAACCCAACTCTCCAAACTTACACACCATGCCAACATGAGGAGATTTGAGGCCACAACAGATTTAATGTGCACCAGCCCCCTCATACAGAATGGTCTTTGGTTGGATCGAGTTTTGAACTCACAACCCTCCACCAGCTAATCTGCTATTCTTCCAACTGGGCTACCACAGCCCTTTTTGGGTACAATTTTGTTCCAAATTCTTCAATTCTCCAAACTTTTTATTACTATACAAAGCATTCAAGACACCAGATAGTCTCAATAGAAATTTCTCAAGTTTAAAATTTTCCTCATTGCTCTTAGCCAGTTTCAAGGCAGTGAATATGACAACCCTATTTCTAAGAAAAATTTCTTTTAAAAAAGAAACAAATATTGACTATAGATACTTTCTACCTGATCTATCTTTCATTCATCCAGTACTGTCAGTTTCTATTTCTTAAATAACAGTGATATTCAGGACTAATTAAATTCAACTCTAATTATCTCAAGTGGAATGTTCTTTCATGTGCCTTGTGTAGCCAAAAATGACTAATGACAAACCATGTCCCACTCTTCTTTCATCAATTCCAGTTCTCATGACAGTGAAATCCCTTAGTCACTTTAGGTTAAGCACACACAATCCAATGCTTGACTTAATATTTTGAACCAATCAGGCTGTTCACCTGCTTACAATCCATGTGCATATGACAATAATTGCTGCATATTATTGAATGGTTTACATCAATGCAATAATTCATATATATTTCTGAAATTCAACAAATTTAAAAAGGATAGTGCAATATTTTTTTCCACCACTGAAGGATTGGTTAAAAATCAGTTGAAGGAATGCCCCATGTTTAAATGTTGAGTATCAATAGCATAATTTATGATGCTGGGATAAATAACATTTTTATTTCCAATTCATTGGCAATTATGTTCGTCTACAAAAAGAACACAACTGTTAGTAAACTGAGGGAATTAATTGGTAGTGGTATTGCTTCAATCATTACCTAATGAACATTGTTCTGAATCCACATATGATCTCACCACAATTAGCTTATCAAACTATGAAGCAATCATGAATGAATTAAATTAAATTTGTGTTAGTATGGGGACATTGATTAAAGACAGCATGCTTAAACTGATTATGGCTATCCAAAAAACCATCAACTTTGAACAGAAAACTGCAATTGCTTTTAGATTAAAAAAAAAAGAATAAACATACTGAAAATTTAAACACAGGTAAGAAATGTACAACTTGTTTGAAAATAAATATTAAATTAATAAAATTATAAAGCAGAGAAATGCATACAAAAACTGCAAAATAAATCATTATAGCATTTCAAGTACTCGTATTTTTATGCTTATATAGCTAAAAAATTTAATATTAAACTTAATGCATACATATTTTAAGATCTAGCGAACTAATTCCAACCTAATAATAACCTAACCTGCTAATTCATAGTTCTTTGACAATAAAAACCAATATATGCTTCTGAATATATTCAGTTGAAAATGCTTTTAAAAGTGTGAACAGATTAGTAAAACTGTATTTACTGTTTTGTGGTCCATAATGAATAAGAAAAAGTTTACCTTTCCACCGGTAACAGAGAAGTTGGCAAAAATGCAGTATTTTTCATTTTTATGACCCTGATAAGTTTTTAAGCACTGTAAAAATAGACAAAAATATTACATTTCTAGTTTAAATACTTTACATGCATAATTAAACATTTCATAACAAGTAAAATAACTGCATTCTTAGTAAAGTTATCAGTTTCTAAATACCAATCTCCTCAGAATTATTTTAAAGGGAAGATAAAATAAGAAAACTAGTCAGGGTCAAACTAACTAGGATCAAAACATCCACAGTATTATATAGATTATATAATTATATGAAAATAATTATAATAGATCTTGCTGGTTGCTAGCACAGTGGGCATACCCACTGAGCCACGATGACCTCTTTAAAGTTTTGGAAACATGGTTTCAGAATGATATAGTAATAAAATTGATAAAAAATATCACTTAACATTAGTTAAAAACCTCCAGAAACAAAAGTTAGTCCTATGTCAATTTTGTTTGTCTTCTTCCCTTTTCTTGATACTTTGCAAACACTTTATTTGTTGTTTCTGCAGTGGTGTCGATTGCCTTATGCTTCTTAATTCATCCACTTCTTGTATTCCATAAACCATGAAATGTCTAGGAAACCATGAAATTATGAGGCCCATGCACCTCATAATTTCTAATTCAGGCTTGAATCCACAATTGAAATGAATGATAGCATCAAAACCTGAGTTTAACAGTATTGGTACCTGAAAATTTTGTCTTTTGGTATTGTTTTCATACCAGTGAATAAAAATGTTCATTGTTATTCCGAGTTTTGCCATGAAGGCATTTTCCCAGCATTTCTTGAGTTCTCAGACTTGAGTAAATGGGATTGATATGTTTTAACAAGTCGAGTGGCAATCCCCTTGTGTTTGTAAACACTTTCTTTTCCCCGACAGCTGCAACACACTAGTAGGAACACCATTATCATTACCCTTTGAGCTCATAGTATGTAGAGGATGATTTGACTGTCTCTTACACTCAGGTGATAAAAAGTGCTTCAAATTGCTTTTTTTATTTATTTTACTGATTCAGTATTGTTCCACCGAGCAAGTCCAAAATAGATCTGCATCATATTTTTTGCATCTTCCAGCTTTCCTTTTCCTCTTACTGTCTTTAATTTGCTCGAGGCAGTTCTAGGTCTTTTATGATAGTGTCCAATACACTCCTTTTTAAATCTTTTCCAAGATATGGTTCTAGCTCACACACTGTGGAATAGCTTTTACAATCCCCATCACTAAAAATCATGATATTTTAGTCCTCTTGTTTGTAACGACCACTGAGAAGTCCTTCCTGAACCGATCAGTTCCATGTTGGGGATGATCCACTATAGTTAATACACCAACTGTTCAGCTTTTCATGATTGGAACTTATCTTTGTTGTTCCATTTACGACACCCAATGCAGTCCTTCGACCAGACTTCGAGCCTGTGTCGATAGAAATTGCTGAAATTACTCCATTTAACGAGGAGTAGCCTTGCCCTAGGCCAAGTTCCATCAACAAATACTCTACATTCAGAAATCCCATTTATCTGTTGAAGATAATGAGCAGCCAATCACATTATTTCATCTGCAAGTGGTTGCACAACATTCAGCATCGCTTTCATATGCCTGTTGTAGAAAATGGGGTTCTGTAGAAGAGGTATTTCATCAGTCATGAAATGGCTAGCTTCTCTGGCCACAACCGATCTGTTTCATGCATACACCAAGCATCTGTTTACTTCATAAAACTGACCATGTCTTTTACAAGTTGCACATGGATAACTTACAGGTATGGCATGCGAGCTTCAACTCAACACATCCCATTTTCTTGAAAATGTTACTCGTACAAACAATGTATTTTCTGCACAGCTTAGATAGCTTGACAAACAAAAACATTAATGCAGTCTAGTTCAATAAAAAAGCATTCACACTGTGAGTCATTAATCACTCCATTCTCAGTAATGTTTGTGAGTTTAATCTTCGAAGGCGACTTAACCTGACTAATTTCAGGTTCTTTAGCAGATTCAACTTTAACATGTTTATTGACAAATTTTCTTCTCTTTCAATGTCATTGAGGGATCTTGGTCTCATTTTAATTTTTAAAAAACATCAAAAATATAGCAGAAAAATCTGGTATAAAAATGTGAAGAAAGAACTAAAACACGCTTAAAATATAGTCACAGTTAAATATCATTGCCATACTACAAATTAAATAAAAAAGTATTTAAAATCAATCATTTTTTACCAAACACAAAATTTCAAAAATTCTTATTCTTTACTTCTGGTTTTGAAATCGAAACTGGCATTTTTAGTGACAGTACTTTTCAAAAACCTTTGCAACTAGATAAATATTATGAATATTTACAAGATCTTGTTATTGTTTGACAGCTGGAGAATATTTTGAAGCAATAAAAAAAATCGATATTCTGATTGATTTTCGTGATTTCTAGTGACTTTTCACGATTCCATACACCTTAAAGCTGAATTAAATTATTTATATCATTTCCTTCAAATTTAATACATTTAACCAAAATTGTATTTGTATTTGCAGGGGGAAATATGCAACATAAGAAAATAAACAGCTCTTCTTAAAATTTAATCAAGTTAAATTTGGAATAAATGCTTGAATAAAAATAATTCTTTGCCTCATACAGAAATATTTTAAATACAAAATTCATTTCATACCTTTCCTTTACTGTAGTCCCATAGTTTGAGAGTACTGAAAATAAGATAAGAATCATTAATTATGTGCACCTTCAATTATTGACTTTCATCACTTCATTTTACACAATAAATAAGTCATCAATTGCCCATGTTAATAGTTTCATAATAAAATAAATCAACAAATATATTAGCTAAATATCATTTATGCAAACAATAAAAATTATTTTAGAACTGAAAATTATTACAATAAATCCTCTCTATAAAGTACCATGAGAAAAATGGCTGCTCAGAGATTGAACTAGTACAAACTTTAATACACATATTCCATGAGAAAAAAGTACCAAAACAAATTAGATCCATTTCATTTCTTGAGTCACTTATTTCCACATCAAACTCAAGTATGATCATTTAAAACTGGAATAAAATAAAAATGAGTAATATGCAAAACACATCTCAGCACAGCATATCCTCATCTTAAGAACTATTCTAATTATATTTATGTATTTAATAATCTGTTTTAAATCAAGTTGAATACCAGAATTAGACATTGCATAATTCAGCATTATGACGATAATGCTTAAAGTCTAAAACACTTGAATAGTATTTTCCAATGACTATATATCATTAAAAAACATTTTCCAAAGAGTATAAAATTGTTTTAATTATATCAATTTGTTCATAGTTAAAACATACCTTCAAAAAAGATTGGTCAATCAAAGTATGATTAGGTAAAAAAAGGAGGTAAATTTGATACTGATAGAACTTGTTTATCTAAACTTGTCAGTAATGGTGTCAGAAACTTTTCAGAATTTATAATTGTTCACTTAATTCAGAATGACTAATAATTTATATTGTTAATAACTATACAATTAGTGCCTTTTGATACTTTGTTATGTAGGGCTGTGGTGAATTCATGTGTTAATAAGACACAATTACAAATATATTACCTTATAAGATAATACATAAGTAATACTTATAAGATATAATAAATTATGTTTTTTTCTTTTGCAACATCACAAAACAAGTCTACCTTTTTCATTAATTTATTATTAAGGATAACAGTCAAAGAATTTAAAGTATAAAACTATCTATTTCAAAAAAATTTAGGAAAAAATTCCAGCCTGAAGTACATTATAAAGATGCAGAAATTTTAATTTTAGTGACCTTTAGTCTAATGGAGAATGCATAATTCATTTGTACAGGAGAAATTAAACTTACTTGTCCAATGTGGCTGCTAATATATATTTTCCATTTGGTGAAAATTTGACAAATGAAACAGGAGGGTTATCATCATCTGTGAATGGTATAATCATCAGATACAATAAGAATTTGGTAACATAAACTAATATAAACCTTAATTTTAAATGTTTATAAGGCATAATAAAGAAAATAACAAATGGGGAAAAATAACACTAGTCTACAAATTGAAAAATAATTTTTGGAACAGAAACCACAATTGAATTTTATGCTTTTGACGACGCTGAATCTGAAAATGAAGTCAGTTTTTTCTCCATCACGCATCACATTTTTGTTATACAACTTTGAGTAATTTCTGGAAAAGTATAAAATTTGCAAAGTGACTAAGTTTATCAGTATATGAAATTATACAAAATGTTAAATAAATTTGCAATACTCATAATTTATTTAGCTCATTACATGAAAAAGTCTTGTAGAATATAACTATAAAAGATAAAATGTCCTACAATGTGTTATAACTGGAGTTGGAGAACACATAAATTACTTCTTCCTTCTGTGTACGGTAGATTATTCTCTTTGGAGAAACCAACAGTAGTCACTAATCATTGATTCGTCCCATCTACTTTGGTAACGCTGCTCAATTTGCAATGTCCTGGTGGAAGCGTTCTTCCTGCTCGTCACTCACTGTACCCAAATTTGGTGGGGAAAAGTTCAGATAAGAATGCAAAAATGAATTTTTAATGACATCCAGCAGCTTAAATTTTTATAGTTCAACGAAAGATCTTGTACTACAAGATCCCAATTGTGCGCTTTTTATTGCCAAGAAAACCATGGACTAGATCCTTAAATGACTTCCATGCCTCTAGCTCTACATTATTCAACTTCCTGTCAAAATTTTCATTATTGAGTAATCTAATCTGAGGTCCAACGAACATACCTTCTTTTAATTTGGCTTCACTTAACTTTGGAAACACTTAGCTTAAATACATTTAAATACTTATCCTTCTTTATTCAGGGATTTCACAAAATTCTTCAACCCCAATTTGATTTGTAAAGGTGGCAAAATTACACGCTGAGGGTTGACTAATGGAACATACTTAATATTTTTCCCCCAGGATTGAAGGTGTCTCTTTTGGGTCAGTTTTTAACCACATAATGTTCACTTGTTGCACGACTGTCCACAAACATAAGAAGCAGTAGTATTTTGTAAAGCCACCTTGAAGACAGAAAACTTTGAGGTCATCACAGATACACCATAAATGAGCATTGTAATTCACTGCTTTTAAAATCAATGACATACTTTCATGTCTCTTTCATTCCAACAGCATGCGCTATTGGTATGGAAGGATGCCTGTTTGCATTATGCACTGCCTTTAAGCTGGTTTTGGACGAGTCTAGGAATAACCACCAATCAGCTTTATAAGGAATACTCAGAGCAGACAAACCTTGTATATTGCAGCAGGAACACAGCACATCTGTCTTAGTGAAATATTGCATTAATTCTTTATTTCTGTTCCTGAAATATGAAACTTTGGTATCATTATGCAATAAATTCCACTCCTTTAAGCGTGAACCTAGAATTTCTGCTTGTTGTTTTGATGAATTCAAGTAGCGAACCAAATCGTTCAGTTCCACTTCAGAAATGTGATTAACTATTTGATTTTTCTGGTATGAAATCAACGTCTTTTGAAGCTTGTGCCACCACAATATTTTCAGAACAATCCTCTTCAGAATCAGAAATTTCCTGCCATGAAGCTGGGGCTGTGGGAATAAGTAAATCATCTCATGAGCAACTGGTCTCATAGCCAATGGAACATTTGGGTACACAATATTACTTTTATTTTTTGCAGACACCACTGACACTTGTTAAACAGAAGTAGTAGTCGTCATAATAACTTTTTGGTTCGCTCCAAATCATAGGTATAGCAAAAGGGAAATGCTCTTTTTTCCCTTTTAACCACTGCATGAGCTTCACATAACACCTAATACACGTTAGATGCGGCGCCCACAATTTATCCTGACCTCCTAGTGTAGTGGTTGGCAAACCACGGCTCATTAGCCACTTGAGTGCAGTTCTGTCATGAATCAATTTCGACCAAGTGCGGGCGAGCGGGGTGTCAGTCGTGTTGACGTAGCGCAGGCGGGCGCAGAAGAGGAACATGCACGAGTTGTGCGAGCGAACCAGTTACAGCTTGTAACTTGCGACGAGTACCTACTTGGCGCATTAAGCTACTTGTATCTTTCAACCAGCTGCAGATCTCACAGGTATTTTTGGCATCAATTTAATAAGTTATTACAACTTTGTGTTGCTGCTTTTATTGTTATAAAACGAAACATGTTTTTAGGTGCAACCTATTTTACATGGCTACAGAGAAGAGAAAAACGGAAGACGAAACAGTGAATTTAAAGTTGAATGGACCTAATCGTTCGAGTTTATACAAATCTCAAATAGTCTTCCGACCTGTCTTATTTGTCAAGAAAAATTGGTGTATAACAAGAAATCAAATTTGGAGACACTTTACAACTAAACACGCGTCATTTGGCAGTAAATATCCCGCCGCCAGTGATGAGAGGAAGAAAGCAGTTGAGGAACTTCAGAAGAGTCAAGAAAAATCAAGTTCTGTATTTAATTATTGGGTGCAATCTTCCAACAAAGTTAATATTGCAAGCTTATTGTTAGTCAAGAGATTGCTAAGAGAGGCAAACCATACACAGACAGTGAATACATTAAAAGTTGTTTTATAAATGCATCCGAAGAGCTATTCCGGAATTTTAAGAACAATGCAGAAATTCTTAAAAAAATTAGATTTACCACTGTCTGCTAAAATAGTAAAAGACAGAGAGAGAGAACAGTCAAAATGTCTTCGAATGTAACCAATCAGCAAATCGAAGATCTTAAATTGGTTTCAGCTTTATCAATAGTTGTTGACGAATCTTGTGACATAAATGACACAGCTCAAGTTTCACTCTTTGTTCGATTTATTTCGTCTACGGGTCCTAAAGAACTTTTAGGATTATTGCCACTGAAAGGTCAAACAAGTGGCGAGGATATTGCAAATGCTGTCATTGAATGCATGGAGAAACATCATATTCCACTCGATAAAATTGTTTCAATTTCAACAGATAGGCAAAAAGTATGACCGGAGTGAGAGAAGGTTTTGTTTCTATTTTGAAGGGGGGGAAATTAATCACGAGATACTTGTTTACCATTGCATCATTCATCAAGAAGCGCTTTGTGCGCAGACATTTCCAGAAGAAATTTGCATTGTTATGGAATTGGTGATCAAGATTGTCAACACAATTGTAACTAAAGCTCTTTATCATCGCCAATTTAAAGAATTTTTAGTTGAAATGGAGAGTGAGTACGCAGATCTGCTGTATAAGATATGTTGCCATTCAAGAGGAAACATTTTAAAATGTTTCGCTTCCTTATTATTTGAAATTAAAGCATTTCTCCTTGAAAAGGATGTTGACTATCCTGAACTAACGTACGATCAGTGGATCCAAAAATTTTATTTCATGTTAGACGTTACGTCTGATCTAAATAATTTTAATCATAAACTACAGGGGAAAGGAAACACAATTTTTTCGATGTTGGAAGAAGTCATTTCATTCGAAAACAAATTATCCTTTTTGATTAAGTTTTTGAAAGAGAAACATTAATTCCTTTTCCAAGCCTGCTGAAACACCGCCAAGAAAATAACTCGGTAATTGACATTTACTATTTCAAAACAACAATTTTAAATATGATGGAAGCTTTTCTACGGAGGTTTCAGGAATTCAGAAATAGCATAGCGACGTTAGCCTTTGTGAAAAAACCTCTCAGTGCTGATGTAACATAATTGAATTTTTCTCTCTTTAATATTGACATTGGCGCTTTTGAAATACTATTACTGCAGTTAAAAACAAAGAATTATGGAGCACCAAATCTGAATGCCTTAATGTTGGTATGGAAAAATTGGAGAAAAATAAATGTGATCTTAGTTAACAGAAATAGTGGTTTGCTTTGAAAGACCTGGAGAAGGAAGACATGATAATTTTCAACACCTGGAATAGTATTCCTGATCAGTTAAAAAACTAGCATTTGCTCTTCTTTCACTCTTTGGCTCTACATATTCATGCGAGCAATCTTTTTTCAAGCATGAACCTTATTAGAAGCAAATTGAGAAATCGTCTTATTGATAAGAACCTGGAATCCTGCTTCAAATTAAAAACAACAACATACAAACCTGACTTATCCAAACTTTCCAAGGAAATGCAAGGTCATTGTTCACATTAAGTGCGTGTTTTGTCATATTTTTATTTTAATGTAAAAATATTTTTTATCAAATAAGATTATTATGATATCTGGTTTTATTGAATGTTAGTAGCTAGTTTAAACTGACTTCTAAAAACATGGTTCTTGAAAAGAAATTTGGCTCTCAAAAGAAATCTTAATCGTTGTACTGCTGATCTTTGGCTCTTTTGACTAATGAGTTTGATGAACACTGTCCTAGTGGACAACCGAGATAATGTATATAAGCAGTTTTCATCAATTTTGAAATCGGCCTACGCTGACTCTTTATTGTGAATTCGCCAGACAGCAAAATTAATTCGGAGAATTTTTACACGAACTTATTTGCCGACTCATGTAAATAAAAGCCGACGTAAAATTATAACACAAAACACTTTTTTGATAATTGATTAATATTAACTAAACTTGCATAACTGGAAGAAGTAAAGGACACTTACTGAACTCGCAGGATTACCACACACAACCACACACTCCAATGGCTTTAGCTGCACTGAGAGATTGTGATTTCAAACAGGTTCAACAGGGAGGACTCATCAGTTAAAGCATTGTTCATTGGTGCGGGGATGATGACTCATTATTAACTGGTTTCGGGTGTGCAACTCTGTTTTTTAAGATAGCAGATCATTTCTATTATGTGCCAAAAATGACATAATAGGGATCTTTAAAGTTATGTAACTAAAAATCGTGATGTGATAGAACATTGTTGTTTCAGCATTAAAAATACTTTATAAAACACTCATTGACTTATCTGTCCCAAAAATCGTGTAGACCGGTGTGATTTTTCTGTTAAAATATATTTTCTTTCCTACATTTTCCTCTCCATAAAGTTCTTCATTGCACTATTTTAGTGTAAGAGAAAAATTAAGATTATTATACTTAGCCTCCTGATTCCTAGGTTCTAAAAATCTTAAAATAGATTTTTCACCTAAGATTTAAGTTTGTAAAACTGTTTTACATTATAGGGTTTAACAAAAATATCACTTTAGGTTATTAGATAAGTTGAAAGAAATTTGTTAGTGACATTTCGGAGAATTGCCTATTACTGCAATAGTTAACTTAATAGTGCAGTGCTGCTTTAAACAGCAATAGCACCTATCAATAAATTATTTCTTTACACATTGAACATGATACATCAATGCATTACAATGATCATGATTTATAATTATTCTTTACTTGTCTTTAGGCATTACATTTAATTGGCCTTTTTAAAGAAATAAATTACCACAGAATGACAAAATTAATATTTTACTATGCATATTTAGAATGAATAAGTAATAAAAATTGTCTATTTCTTGGAATACAGTTATTTTAACCTACATTCAAAAAACTTATAAAGGCTCCTGAGATACTAAATAAGCCCAGACACATCTTTTCAATGAAAATCACTATAAAGCAGAAATGACATATCTTTAAAGTATGGAGCAGCTGTTGTTTTTTAAGTAAATAAAAGGCATTTTCTGAATATCATAATTGAGACATTGTGATAATTAGAATTTCAGTTTATTTTTGAAACTAAGATTTCTTAAGCTAGAAGATTTGTTAGTTATAGCCTTTAATAAACAAATTTATCTAAGAAATTATAATCTGTGGAGTGCTTATTGAAATTACAGTCAATTTTTAGATAAAAATATTCACTGAATTAAATTTAATACAAGATTTTCAAAACAAATGTTTATCAAGCAAAACAAATATTCAATAAAAACTGATAATTAAATATCCAACCCTTAACTAAAATATTTACTTTAGATTGAAATTATGCAACTTAAACACAAAGCACAATGATGTAAAAACAATTACCTATCAAAGTTTTCAGACATTGACCAGAAGCAGTATCCCATATCCGACTAAATATAAAAAATATTATATTATCAGTATGAATTTAAATGGTGTTTAGGCAAGTAACCTTTGTTTATATAATAATACAAGAAATAATGAACAAATCCTTATCACCCAAATTTTGTTATCAGGTCACCTTTTCGTTAGCACTTTGTAAACAATGCCTCTATGAAAATTCTGTTTGTAATACCATAATTCTAGATAAGTAGTTTATGTGTAATTTTCATATTTTCTATTTAAGTCATATATTTGATAGTTTAAGGCCATCTTTTGAGATTTTTAAGGCATTGTATTGTAATTTGAGCCTTTAGCATAGTTTTAGTTGTCCAAGGTTTGAATCAAATTTGTTGAAGCATTCACAAATTGCTAGTTTCGTTTTCACTACAAAAGCAGATCACAAACGATTCAATTGTCAGTTACAGGCACCAAAAAGTTGGTAATCTATAAACACATTTCTATACTTTTCTTTTGATGGATGAAACACTGACACCAGAAGGATGATGACTTGTGTGTCTAGTCTTCACTGAAGAAAACAAAAGATCATTTTACATTTGGGAACTTCCAATTTGTTAATTTTAACAGAAAATGTCAAAAAAATCAATCTAATAATGTCAAGAAACATCTAAAGCAAAATTTGTCCCAAATTACAACCTGCAAATCAATACTAATACCAGGACAAAAACTACCAGTCCTCCGAAAATATTACTAATGTCCTGTGCAAAAGTTCCAAGTACAACTCAAATTGATAGCAGTGGTATTACACCAGGAATGCACTATATTTATCTAATGAGGGACTTGCCTGTTTAGATAGTCATTCTGGGCAATAGCAAGGCTGACACAGCCAAAGCACTTGTGAAATAGTAGCATTGATGGCATACATTTTTTTAAATAGTAGCAAAAAGTTTCCTCTTAAACATCATTTTAGTAGCTCAGCAACAAAATTAATCAGCTAAAACACAAAATGAGCAAAGTATGAAACAAACACTGAAAATCTCGCCAAGAAATTTAAATTTTAAAATTAAAAAACTAAATATTTTGAATGAGATTTTCATGACAATCTAGCAGCCACAGATGCTGTTGTTTTCCTGTCATAGTTTCCATAGCTTGGGGACAAAACTGGATCCCTCAAAAAATTCTCTAAAGAAAAATCCGAAAAATATTTTTCTGTCTACTGTTAGTTGATATAAAACTTCTGTTGATCTTTGGTGAATTTTCAAAAAGTCAACAACATTTTGAAAATAGGAGCTTTTGCAATGATTTTAGTTAAAAAGATAGCCCTAGTCGCCAAGATTGAAAAATAGCAGCAAAGGTCGACTGTGGCAGCCCTGCAGTAAGTAAATTTCCTAGTTCAACTCTTGCAACACTGCTGTGAAGCAAACTTTGAAGCTCTCGATTGTTTGGTTATATTGTCTCAAGAATATCCAAACTTTTTAATGTGATTACAAAAAGTACATTTTTTAATGCTTTGTGTGTGAAAACACATTTTAATTAGACTTTTAATTAGAAATAGAAAATATACTAATCAAAAGCACATCAACTAAATTTTTTGGATCTATTTTCATATATTTTGTTCATTTTTATGCCAACAAAATCTCGACCTTAGTTATCAACATATTTTTTATATAAATTATCAAAGTAAAATTTTAATGGTTCTCTGAATCTACAACTCTTAAGTATGAGAATGGTAGATTATGCTTAAAAATGTGCTTAGCCAGAAATATTCATCAGCTTACAAGTGAAACACACTAAGTCAAAATTTTCAATGAACATTTTAGCTTTTCTAGACCAGAATGAGGTGATCTTTAGACTGGTGTCCACTCAGTTATTTTTCTTTGCATGACAGTTAGATTTCTTCTCGAGAAATACTTGGTGTGTTCAGCTAGTGAGTAGAATTTTTCACCATTTTCTTAGAACTTTGTGAACAATGTTTCACTTATAAGCCGACGTACTTAATGGTGTGTAAGAATACATTCAGATATTAAAAACATAAAAAAGTCACATTTTTTATATTTTGTCAAGAAAAAAATATGACAAACAATTTTAGATTTAAAAAGAAACAAAGCTGTAATGTTCATTAATGATTAAATATGGTGACATGACAATCTCTAGTTGAATAAATGTCAATTTTCAACAGAACAGAAAATGCATGATTTATTAATTTTCTTACATGTTCCTTCAAATAGTATAAATTTATTTTAATAAAATTTGCTGAAGCATTATGGCAAAATATATACATAGCAATTCTGTAAAGGAAAAAAAATAACATTTTTTCATTCCTAGTTCTTGTCTAAGAGCAAATGCATGTTAGATATTTAGAAAAATGATAACGAAATTACACCAATAAGCCAACCAATTACAGGTCATCTGGGTGTTCATGGTCCCAATCATTCGGAACATAGTGTTCTACTGTAATTTAAAAACTATTTCTTAGACTGCATATTCTGCTGAAAATCGCAATCTACTATCTAATTCTTAAACTTACAAATTTTTAGAATTCTTAACTTGGGGAAAATCTGCAACCTAATAGACAATGACAGGGCAAGGCATCATTTTCGGAGCATCCGCTACAAAGCAGCTCATCTCCACATCAGAAAAAGAAAAAGTTTAAAATAAAGAATATTATATAAGGGTGGAGGCATTTTAGGTTAAAAATATAGATCTAGGGGTGAAAGAACATAAAATCAGCTAGTACACAAAACCATTAGGCCCCGCCCAATCGCAAAATAGACAGGACGTCACCATCTCATCTACTGACTGGGACCAGGAGTGTTTAGATTTTGGTGATCAGTTTGGCTCAGGGACAACCCTTATACTGCTATTCACTCTTAGGAGCTTTACAATTAATAAGAGAGAAGGTAAAAGTGAAAATTTAAAATTTTAAAGAGAATTTACTTAAAAAGTAGTGATATAATTAGAGGTTCTATCATGTCAGTTATCCTAGTGAACAGAATTGAGAGCAAGACGCTATTTAGGGGAATGAGTTGTCAGAATTGAAGTCATGTACTTCAGGGTACAGACGAAACACTCCACATCGGTCATTAGATCTATGTGGAAAGGTGTTAAACTGTTTATGCAGAATAGCTCGTGGTCTTTTCTGAGCAAACGAAACCTAGTAATACTCACTTATAGAGAAATACATATAACAGGAGTTATAGAGAAATATATAACAGGAGTTATAGAGAAATACATATAACAGGAAGTATAACAAATCAATACATCTTTGTTTAATAAAAAAACAACAGAAAGTTTATGAGTGTTGAACATACCATAATCCATCATAACTGCTGGAAACTATCAATGATCCATCTCTATTAAAATGCACCTACAAATAAACAGACACAATAAAATCCTACCACCCAAATTTATAACATTCACTATGCTATAACACTATGCTAATTTAAAACTTGAAAATAATTTAAAGCTAACTCAAGTAAGGAAATAATTTATAAATTTCTTTATAACCTTTTGGATTAATTATGAAATTCATATTTTATTTGTAATAAGTACTCAATTTACATAAAACAAATTTAAAACATCTGGAATAGCAATGGAAACTAAAATAATTCAGATTAACAAAACAGCAGCTTTCCTCTTTATTTCAGTGTTAAGCATCTTTAGTATTCAAACTTATACATTTCATTACACGAAAATTTTAAAAACTTCTATGATGGAAAGATGAATCCTAAATTATTTTCTCTTTCAGTACAATTCTTTTCAAAATTATATAATGACCTACAATAAAAACATGTTATAATATAAAACTTACAGCAGATACTGGATCAGAATGTGCTGGAAGTGTTTTCAGGCATTTTCCGGTCTTAACATCCCATATGCGAACACTTTCATCAAACTGAAAATAACAAGGTTATAACATAGTAATAGCAGGATAAAAAAATTATATTTTATGTGTTATTTAATTATGACATACAATTTGTTACCAAGAAATTTTAAGAAACTAACACTAAAAATATATTAAAGTCTAACCAATTTTTTTAAATTTTCTATAAAAAAGCTATTCCTTAGATTAATTCTTCTACACCAAATAGGGTAATCTACTAAGAGTTGCTATTTCTAGGAATGCTCCTGTTAGATGCTCCTTAAGTTTTGTTGATTCATTTTAATGAATGGCAGGTTTTACTAAATATTTACTATAGTACAATAATAGTGTCGAATTAGTTAATTTGTACCAGCAAATACGTGATTCGTTGTAACTTTTACCTCATAAAAGGTAATTTGATAAGGTGTAATCTTGCGTTTAAAAATTATCGCTGCTTCCTCCCTAGATATGCAAATTTTTTAATTCTTGTACTGTCTTTGCAATGTATGTAGGTCTTGCACTAAATGTTGTTATATTTAATATTGGATTAAGAATAAACACTGCATGAAATAGTGAACATGATCTATGCAGTCTTTCAGTGGAAAAATTCAATTTCAGTTGGATATTTTATTTTTGCTGATTCTCAGTGCTTTACATTTTTAGAAAGAATGACAGAAAACAGGATACAATAAGTTACTTTAAAATTGCAAGGAATTCTTATATCCAAATTTTGTTTGAAGTGAGAATTTTAGAAAATACAATATATACATGCTATCCCATACTCTAGCAGTAAAGTGGTGTTTATGCAACTGAAAAATAAGATAATTGATACTTACAGATCCAGAAACTACCAAATTAGATTGCGGGTTAAAATTTGTACAGAAAACGTAATTGCTGTGTCCTTTTAAAGTCTTCACACATTTACCCTGTAAAATAAAGAGTAAAAATCTTTGCAACTTAATATTTTCATCTACAAACGATTTAACTGAATCCTAGATCCAAAAAGTAAAACATCAACATTACTTCATAGAAATTGATTTTTGATTTTTAAAATAAAAAAAGAATTATTGCACATGAGGAAAAAAAGCAAAGGAATACTTAATTTTCCAGAATTTAAATTTTTAAATGTATAAATTCTACACTGAATTAGAATACCTATCAATAGGTGGTTCTTTACCAGAATATACTACATTACTTTGAAAAGGTGAAACTTTTTTAATTAGTCAATTTTTGCTTTTTAGTAAATACAAAAGAACCTTGATTATCTGAGATAATGTGGACTGGGTCACTTCGGATAACAAGAAACTCTAATCATACAGACGTAGAAATATAAATCAACCTATATCAAAGACAGAAAAAATTACTGCACACACACTACATGTTAGTACTACTGCTACTAAAAGATTCATAAAGCAAGGATTACAAGATCTCATGTTGTGGCAGATAGCATTCTTCCCACCAAACCAGATGTCAAGCACAAAGTGCAAACACTCAAGCTCAAAGCATTATTCAAAGCTTTAAGAAAAACTTGGCATCAAGTTCAGCTTGGATTATACAATACTCAGTTAATCAAGATTCTACTGTAGTTAAAATTCCAGTTAATCACTAAAGTAAAAAATTTTGAAAATTCCAGATAAAAACGAAAACAAAAGCAAACAAAATAATCACTTACAGAGGACACTTCCCAGATTTTTAATGTTTTATCATCTGATGCACTAACTAACAAACGGCTGTCAGTTGACCAAGCGACGTCAGATATACCCTAAAACCAAGAGCTCACATTATATAGAAAACAAAAAATATATTTAACTTAATACACATGATACACATAATTACAGTTGAGTCTCTATTTAACGAATCTCATCGTTTCACTTAAAAACTTCGTTATAAAGAAAATTCTTTAAATAGAAATTTGTAAATTAAGTTATCAAAACAAGAAAAAAACAAAGATTGAAACTTACCTATCCACTTTATTGACTTTGACACATATCCTAAACTGTAAAAAAGTCTATAATCCTGCTTTGTACAGGTTCATTATAAAGAACACAATTTTTATAAAAAATTTTACACTTTTGTAAAGATTGAAACACTTCATCTGTAACATTTTCTTGAAAGTGTAATCCCTTCGTATTGTATCAAATGCTGTTAGCATTTCTTCTTGTGAGGATTTTTTAATAAGCTCATCATTATCATCTTCATCACTCACTGTAGTGTTTTCATTACATTTCCTAACACTTTGCAATATGTCATGCTCCGTAGGATATTCAGCAATCACAATGTCTTCATCAATGTGTAGAAAATTAGACAACTCTATACCTTCTTCAACAACTCCCATGTCTTTCCGATACTGCCATTTTTCTTTCAAATCTGCCAAACACTTGGATTCATCATATTCAGCATCACTTTTGAAATCCGCTTTCACAAAACAGTTCCTTATAGTAGATGCAGTCATATCACACTGCCAAGCTTTCATCATCTGTTATTGAGATTCTTAAATTAATACAATTGTCTATCCACTGGCTGCTCTCTAAGACAAGAATAGCTTTTTGAGGATTCTTTTTCGATAATGAACTTCAAGATTTGTTATAATGCCTTGATCCAATGGCTGAAGTTTTGAAGCTGTATTGGCCGGAAGAAAAAACCTTCATGTTCTATTTGCATTTTGAAGCAGTCTGGTGGATGTGCAGTACAGTTGCCTATAAGTATCTCAATTTTGCGACACTGTTTTTCCAATTGTTTATCCCATTTCGACAGCCACTCAAAAAATTCTATAAGTCATCCATGACTTTTTATTGAAATGATAACTCACTTCTACAGATTTGTGCCTTTGAAACATCTGGGGTTTTTACTTTTACCGATTACTAATGGTTTTAATTTTTCTTCACCAGTCATATTTGCATGTGTCCTACAGTCAGGCCCACTAAGAAAGAAACCAGTTTTACCCTGTAGAATACAGTTTCCATCGCCTCCCTGCCGTGTCATATGGTTTCTCTTCAAAGATAAGGAAGGAAGCAATTCCCTTCCTTTTGTTGTGGGAATTCCTTGTAATAGAGCAAGGGCGCATGAGGTTACAGCAGCCAATTTGGTTGATTTCGTTGGAACCTTGACAAATGAGAAGTCGCGAAACGTTGCAGAAAAACATATTTTGTTGGAAAAACTTCGTTACATAGAAATTATCTTTCGTAATATGGTGAGTAAATAACATGTAAATGTCGTTCAAAGTCAAGGTTCTGTAGAAAGTTTCGTTAAATAGAAAACTTTGTTAAATGAAAGTTCGTTGGATGGAGACTCTACTGTATAACTAAGTATAATAGAGAACAGAAAACTTTAAATAGATTTTAAAATTTAGTGAACTGAAAAACAATTTTTTTAATTATTTTTCAGTTCTTTGTTTTCTATATGGAAAATAATTTGTTAAATTATTTTCAATATAGAAAACAAATTAGTGAACTTAAAAATATATAAATTATCAAAAATGAATAGTATTTAGTAATTTTATGTATCAATAAAATAAATTTAATATTGCAGAAATAAAGACTGCTAAATGCAAAGTCTCAATATTTTTATACCATAATAAAAGCTCAGTTTATTCAAATTATGTCAGATTTTTATGAAAGTAATTACTTACAAGTTTGTGACCAGGTATAGTTTTTTCGAACTTTCCATCAGCAGAACACCAAAGTTTTATAAGTTTGTCAGCAGCTATAAGTATAAGCTAATTTATTAGGTGGAGGATAAATCATTTTAATGTAAATCCAAAGTTATAAATGATTTTGACAGAATGAATGGTAAGAAATAGCAGTTACACAGATGGGTGATTATAAATTATAAGGTACTGTGATTTAAAAATACGACTTGATTAAAAGTGAATGGTCCAAAAAATAATTATTAGTCCTTTTAATGTTCTCTACTTCCTTTTTCAAACACCATTTTTTGTTCAACACAATGTTCCAATAGTTTTACAACTATTGGAACATTGTTACACAATGTATCCATCAGGCCCTTCAGTAATTAGGTCATTTTCTTCTTGATGTCATCAAAAAATAAAAAATGGGTTCATTTAAAATATTTTGTATTTTAGGGAAAAGAAAGTAAGCATATGATGCTAAAGCTATAACTATAGCAGACCATTTCAGGATTTATATCAATTTATCTGCTGACAACTATTTCATCAAAATGCCAAAGTCGGAGCTGCAACAACAAAAACTTGTGAAATAGTAGCATCAATAACATATACTTTTTAAATAGCAGCAAAAAAGTCTCATCTTAAAGCCTATTTTAGTAGAATTTTTAGTCATATACAATATGAATCGGACCAAGAATTCTAATGTTTTTCTTTTATGGTTGCCATGGATATGTGTCAATACTTCGAAATTGGCGTCCTTCGGAAAATTTCCCCCTCTAAAGAAAATTTTGAAAAATACTTTTTCAATCAGGTATTAGTTTAAAAAAGGGACTAAATTGTCATTGACCCTTGGTGAAATTTTTTAAACATGGCCATATTTTGAAAATAGGAACTTTTGAGATGATTTTGCTTTAAAAGATACCTCCCAGTCACCAAGGTTGAATAGTAGTAAAAAGTTACCTTTAACGGCCTGTGTCAGCCTTGTAAAGTAAACAGATGTGTTATTCCTATAAAGAATCTACAAATCATTCTTCCGCAAATTTAACTCCTTTCTTATGAGTGCATGATAAATTTAATCAGAAACTCGTAATTGTTAATTTGTCCTTCAGGTGCTCTCCATATAAGTGACTCAGATATCAGAAAAATATTCAGCATTGCTTAAAATTAGGTTTACACATTCACTGAAATGCAATAGAAAACAAGTATTATCCTGATTGCAAATCCAAAGTCATTCCTACATAAATTCAACCCTTTTCTTGTGAAGTTTGTATAAATGTCAATTTCAAACTGATTAGAACTTCAGTATATTATCGTTAATTGATACTTGCCTTTAGATGATGCTGTTAATATTGAAAAACATTCCATATATATTGCTTTTATAGTTGGACTCATTCATGCTTTAAAATTGAGCTTACTACTTCATGCTCTTCTTGATTCCTAGCATAATGGGAATCTTCAGAATATGGATTTAACACTTTGTTTCTATAAAGTATTGAAATGCGCCATCACATGAATGGATGAAAATAGATCTGAATCTTTCAATTTTTTCAAGAATGTCAGAAAAATGCTTTACCACTTCTCTGTTGATTCTGAAGGGAGGACTTTAACTCCAATTTTCGTGCAAGCTGATATCGTGTTTAAATAGTCATGAAAAATTGTTTGTCAAAGTTAGCAACATATATTCAATCATTTCAATACTATGCTTTAATTATCCAACTTAATAGTCTGTTTTAAGTGCTGTTCTTATCTACTTTTGCCATGCTAGAGTGTTAGGTAAGTATTTTAATTAACGTCACACTGGAGCAACACAAAGGGCTATTGGTGATGGTCCGGGATCAACACCCGAAGTTAAAGATCTGAGAACACCACATAATTTTGAACCAGAATCGAATGGTGAGGCGACACCATACCAACATGAGGACATTTGAGGCCACAACGGATTTAACATGCACCAGCACCCTTTGTATACAACGGTCTTTGGTTGGATTAGAACTCGCAACCCTCTGGTTGCTAATCTGTTACTCTTCCAACCAGGCTATTGCAGCCCTGATTAACAACCGGAGGGTTGCTAGTTGGAAACTCGGTCCAGCCAAAGACCGTCGTGCACACAGGGGCACGTTAATCTTTGCTACCATTTTTATAAAAGATCATACTTCTAAATTTTTATAAACTTTTGTCAATGTATTAATGATTATTTTTAATATATCAGATTTCACTAATTTTTGGAAAGAAATCTATCCTACAGAATTAACCCTAAAAAATAGTTCACTGCTTGATAGATATGATTATTGATATATCTATGATAAAAGAAAGGATTTTCAATTAAACAGCAACAAGCTAATTCCTGTGGTTCTAATATCTTTCAATATTTACAGAAATATTATCTCTATAATCAAATACACAGATTAAATCATTTGCAGAGATCAAATTACTCTTAATAAAGAACTTAAAAAACTAAAAATGGTCCAAGAATAATGATCTTCTCAACATTTTTAAAAAATTGTTTCCTCTATCTATTTTTCATTACCTCCCCCTTCCATAGTTTTAACTTAAATATATATATTTCTATTCTTCTCACATCACAGGGAACCATATTTCACTCTATACTTTTTCAAATTTCTTTGTCCCTGTTATATTGGCAACTGTTTTTCAACATTTGGATGCAACATAAATAACAACATAATTGCTCTTTTTCTCATTCATTTCTTTTTCTGATTATTTCATACTATGTTTTGTATTGTTTTCCATTTTCACTGTTTCCCAAAAGTTTTTATTTAGTATTTTCTTTGATAATTTCATGTTACTATTTTGTATTGTTTTCCATTTTTGCTGTTTTTCGAAATTTTTTATTTTGAGTTTTCGGGGAACTTGAATTTTTTTCTTAAGCTAAGATTCACACAATAGAAAAAAACTCAAAATGCCTTTCTTTTTAAAGTAACTTCTGCTTTACTCCCCTTGTTAAAATAAGTGGGCTCACTTCAAATCCTCAATTTCCTATTTATGTGTTTGTCCTAAAAATTTATCTGGTAGTAATTTTCTTCATATACATGCAAATTGAAGCTTAATGAGATTATTGAATACACTTCTTTAAAACAATTTTCAATTCAAACAAGGTTTCAGAAGCAGTAACATGGCCATTTCATTATATTATTCATATATGCATAACTGAAAATCAATTTACTTACATGAACTGGCTAACCATTCACCACTTGGACTGAATTTTACAGATGATATAGCTTTGGAATGTCCAGCCAAGGTGAATTTTAATGTATAATTAGGAGACTGAAAAACAAAAGATCATATCAATATAATCTAAGTTAATTTCAAAATCATTACAAGCAATGTCTTTAAGAGATAGATATGTGAAGAATGCATAAAACTAAACTTCAAACTACCAAAATGTGCTCCATAGTTGAGTAGTAGTTACTCTGCTATTATGTATGAACATAGGGATCGAACTTTGAGCATACACACAAGGCACTGGAGAGAAAAATCAACTTCCCAAGACAGGAGACGAGAATGTCTCGTATGTAAATTTAGCAAATAAAATTCAACGCCGCGAGCATTTAATTTTTTCAAGCTCGTGCAAATGAGCACAAGCATTAAATTTGGTTGGTTGGTTGGTTGGTTTTTATGATGCACAGGCCATATTTGGAAAAGCTATACCAAACACATATAACAAGACAATGTTAAGTAATTGTGAAAAAAGGATGGAGAGGAGAAAGTAGAGAAAGATCGATTTGGCATCCTGGGGTCACAATCCCCATGTTTACCAGAGGCAGTAAACTCCATGGGAAAAGAATAGATCACTAAGGTACCTCGGTCTGTGAAGCCAGTACACGCCTAAAGAATGTCCCTGAGGGGCGTTAAATTTGAAATTATGTATTTTAAATCAATCAGAATAAGCTATTTAAACAAACCAGTTGTTGATTTTTGTTAGAGAAGAGTAAAGCCCTTTTTGTAAAAAGGGTTCGATAGATGTTTTAATTTATCTTATTCATGAAGTACCACATGTGTGTATAATATAATAATATGTGTGTATAATAAGTAAAGACATTCATAGTAATGAATGTCTGCTGAAATTTTGCACAGTAACTATTTTATTTGATATTTTGTCATAATACAGAAGGTATTTTTATTCTTTTTAGCGTGCTGTATTTATAAGAAAAACTTTATTACGAAATTTCATGATTCCATGGCCTGGGTAAAAATTACCCAAAAAGATGCATTAAAATCAAAAGCAGGAAAAGTACCCAACAAAATTAGATTGAACATCAAATGGTAATATTCAAACTTGAAGCTACTGATGTACTCAGTTTTAAGTTATTATGACAAAATAACATCTGGGTGAATTTTACTTAATCTACTGAAAGGTAAAAGGTTCAATATTTTGAATGAAAAAATAACTTACTAAACAATTTGGCAATAAAATAGGAATGAAATATAACAGATGAACCCATTTTTTTATATATAGCACCAGAAGAATTTAAGGTATAGGCTTTGATATACAGATACTTTTATGGCACTGCTTTTAGCACGTTTTTTGGCTAACTTTTTGTAGCGAGTTATGTCAGTTAAAGGCAACCCATCTTTATAAGGATTATTCCTGCTTTTAAGGAAATCTCGGCAAGTAGAAAGTTTAAGTTTTTACTTTGAATAGTCTACAATGTTCTTTTAATTTTCATTAAAATGTCCTTTGCTTTCATTGGTTCGGGATTAATTAAATCATGTTTTGTGTGATAAATGCAATGTTCCGATGAAGTTTGCTGCAAAAAATTCACTTTCAGACTGTTAAACTTGGATTTGTAGAAGCGTTCGCGATAATAAGCCTAATTATTTTCCCGTTAAGAAAAATGATGTTTTCCTGTTTCCCGTTAAAAAAACGTTTTTCCAAAAATTTCTTCCTTGGCAACTTAAAAAGTGCACCAAAAAACATGCCAATAACATTGCCACAAAAGTATGAGTATAATTAAGCTATACCAAATTTAAATGAAAATATATTTAATTTTGAAGACATTCGAAAGCATTCAAAATATTTAGCAACTAATAAACCTGCTATAATCAGTTAGTTTTGAGTAGTTTAGGTCTTACTTCAATAAGGAAAGGCACTAGGTATATATTCAGAAAAACGTTCACTATATCATCAATCGATCCATTATAAAATAAATATGCAGTGAAAAAAAAAGTTTCTGTACTAAAACAGCGTATATATAAATTATTATAATTTCTAAAGAAATCTCACCAAAGTCAGAAAGTGCACAAGAAACTTATTTGACACTAGAGAATGCGTTCGCAACAAAAATTCCTCAATTTTCTCATATAAAAAGTAATTAAAACTTTGAGAAAAACATACAAAATGAAAGGCAAAAAAGTTTCCATATGCAAATTGATTAGAACTTAGTCTAGCAGTCCCGCATTCAATTATCATCACCATCACATGAAAAAGAACTTGAGTATAGTGTAAGTAATCATTTCAAACTATTTTTATACCAGTGGATCACTTAACCTTTACATTACGGCGCTTTTATTCCGCTACCCGAATAAGGTACGACTGTTGTACCACCCGTAGTCTAATGGTTAAAATGGGAATTCCAAAAGGTTCCACATGTTGGTGATAAAGTTGAGAAATGACGGTTTATCAATGAGGAAAATATTGTTGAAATAGCAAACAAATCTAAATCTAAGGTAAAAATCATTGAAAACTATAATTAGGTAGAAAGTGGAAAACAGGAACCGCGATCCGAAAAACCTCAGAAATTGAGCTATATACACGAGGAATATTCTAAGAAAGGTTTGCGATAATCCACGAATTAGTGCACCACAACTTGCAACCTTGTTGAAAACTGATTACAACATTGAAATATAACTTCAGACTTTAAGAAAAGTAATCAAAAAAGGTGGCTACAATGGGCATGCTGCACATAAGAAGCCATTCATTAGCAAACTTAACAGAAGTGCCTTGAGTTTGCAAAAAGCATGTAAGCCCTTAAGTTTCTGGGATTCTGTACTTTTCAGGGATGAATCAAAATTTTGTCTCTATGGTTCAGATGGACGAGTTATGGCATGGAGAAAACCGAAACATCAAATGCAAACAAAAAACTTATGTAGAACTGTAAAACATGGCGGAAAAATTGTAAAGTAATGTGGTTGCATGAGTTCTGGTGTGTATAATTTATGTTTTGTTGAAGGCAGGGTATGCCGATTTAAATCAGCTTGATTAAAATCATGATTTAAATCAGGTAATTTTTATTAAAAGAATCATTGAATTAAATTGAAATTTTAAATTTCATTTTTCTTTTTTGTATTAAGTTTAATAATACTGAAAATGAAATAAATACGAACAAGATGCATGTTATTTTATTCAAATTAGTTAAAAACTTCACATGTGTACCCAGTTTACCCCAAAAATATTACTGAAAATCATTCTAACTTTGAAGGCACTAAATAACAGTAATCGTTTTTATTAGGATTATAATTACCATACAAGTATTATTTCCATCTTTGGGCATTGACCAAACTCTCACTCACAAGCTTACTCATCAGAATTGGTTTGTTTTAAACATTTCGCGTGACTAAATAGCACATGGCCAATTTTAAACCATTCACCATGTGATGAGTGAAGATGCTCGAAATATATTCACTTAAATTATTAAAATTATGGTAACTTGTTTTTTTAAGATATTCTAGTTATTTATTTAAGTCTGTTCATAAAAAATATACACTCAACAATGAAAAGATTTTCTATCACAAAAGCATTCCAATTTTGTACATAAATCTTTATAATTGGCAATTTTAAGTTTCATTTTGTTTGTATAATATATTGGTTAATTTTTATTTCAATTTATTGGGAAATTTTATGCATTAATTAGAATTCTTTACACTGCTAGAAAAACTATTCAATATTTATGTAATTGAAATTTGGAATAGAAAAGTTAATTCACTCATCTGATAATTGAGTGAGTATGTTGAGAAAAGATTATGGGTTGAAGCAGAAAGCTATTGGAATTGAGAAATTTTTATTACAAACTCAAAACTCCTCTGAATTGGCATATTTTGGGGAATGCTATTACACTTGTTCTATGCGGTTCAGAGAAGTTTCCTTTTTGGTTTTATATAGACCCTTTTTGTGTGCTTCAAATATTCCTATGAAATACTTGCCAATTCTCAAAGAATTTGAAAACTACAATTCTGAGAGGTTATTAAAGCAAAAGCAGGTTCAACAAACCATTAAATGATGAAACATGAGGGTGGGGATAACATTTAATGAAATATTTTTCACAACACGGAGATTTTTTTGCTTTATATTAGCTATATTTTTGTGTTATTATGAATTATGCTTTAAATTACATAAATATTTTTTGTTTAAATGCAATAGAAACTTTATGTAATTATGCACATCGGTTTTTCTATTTTTATTTCTTCAATAATTATATTCTGAAAATAATAGTTATTTATTTCAAATAGTAAGTGGGTACGAAAACTTTTTTACTCACTACTTCAAGACAAATATTTAGGATTCTCCTTGAGCATTGATAATTAGTTTACGTTAAGTTTCGGACACAAGAAACCAGGTATACAAACAGATTTAAGAGGATGGAACATATATTTTCATGGGGAAAGGAAACAAAATTTAATTGTTTCTTTTTGACGACTGGTATCACCATTTTTTATTCTCAAGTAGTTGAATAATACAAATATGATTTCAAATGTAGAGTATAAGGAAAATTTTAACACAGCGTAAAAAGGGCATTCATACCTTGGTTTTGATCGTATCATCTCGTCCATTACAAGAAGTCATCCTTAAAATCAGTCAAACTTTTCGAAGATAAATATTAAACACAATGGTGATGGCAAAAATGACAAATGAACAAAATGTCACAAAGAATGAAAAAGGTCCTTCTTTTTAAACACTACTTTGACGATTTGAACATGTAAATATTATGCTTTCAATCAACTGTTTCGGTGTTGTGATTCTTGAATTTGAGGAATTGCATATGCTGGATGCTGTTTTTTATTTGATGCGACAAGTGTCAAGACTCGTTGCACCAGTCTTGTTATCAATTTCAGTTATGCCTGTTATTAAATTTTACTTATCAAACAATGCGAAAATTCAAGAAAAAAAATTCCAAAACTTTTCTAAAAGATTCGGAATACATATAGAACTATGATTTAGTGAAACAAAGAATACATATCTAAGAACAATCAATTCCGGTCAAAGTTGGGAACAGTGTTCTAAATGCAAGTTAGTTTCGTCTTTAACGTCAATTAAATTCTTATTCTCATTCTGTCAGAGGATTTTCATAGGATTGCTTACCTTACTAATTCGACCCACAGGAACAAAGTCTTGGTACATAATCAGTCAGGCAGTGATTGAGCTGAATATTACAACTAATAATACTTATAACAGAGCCTCAGACTTTTGGTTTTGGTTGGTTTGGTTGCTTGATTTCCTTGAGACTTTTAGCTGCAGAATCAGGCTTTTGTCTCCATTCTTCCTAAAACAATATCAAGTAATTGATTCAGTACATACAATAAGTAATTGACACACACACACAATGAAAGCTTTACTGACACAGAAGAGAGAAATACACCCAAGAAGGAATGCACCTGGCACTCGAAGGTTGGAGCCTGCAGACGATTTGCGAACAGTTCCATCAATCAAGTAGGGCTGTTGTAGCCCGTTAGTAAAACAACGGATTACCAACCGGAAGGTTGCGGGTTCGAATCTCGATTCACCAAAGACCGTCGTGTACGTGAGAGATGAATGTTAAATATCTCATGGCGTCACCCTCACGTTAACGCAGTGTGGAAGTTTAAAAACTGGGACACCAGTTCAAGTGTGACCTCGTCATCTGACCGTATCAAGTGACCGTAGTCGAAAATTACGAAGTGCTGTCCTCGGACTTTCCCTTCGGGATTGAATCGGAACCGTCGCCAATAGCCCATTGTGTTGCTCCAGTGAGATGTTAATTCAATTACCTACCCACCTTCATTAGTATAGTTTCTGGTTCCGAAGTTACCGTTCGGTGCTGGAAACAAAGGTAAAGATTACGAGTTGACGATATAAATAACCACCTATGGCGATCGTCATACATTATGTGTCTTCTCCATAGACGTGAAATATAAGACTGACCATCGCTATTGAGAAGAGCTTCAAACAGTGAGACCAACATGTCGCTAGTAGTCACGTGATTGCTACGCGAAAATTCACCTTGGTTGATTAATTTGGCTTTTCATCGCTTCTCTTGGCGACATAACATTTACTTATAAAAAGTTAGCGATGCGAATGTGTAAATACTGAATAGCTCTTGAATTTGAGTTACGTCTTAACATTGTTAGCGATGCGAATAAACAAACTACTGAATATTTCTTGAATTTGTGTAACTTTTTAATGTTATTAGCTATTTGAGTTGTTACATAATTAGTTGAAGTACTCGTTGGTATCAAGTTAAACTAGCACGTGTACAAAAATCCGCATGCGTAAGATAATAAGCTGTAGTGAATAGATTGATCTCAGGCCAAAAATCCAGATATGGCCCACCAAATATTTTTATCAGGCCGGACCCTCTAGATCAGTTTAACCAACCCGCAATTCAGATACGGTCTTGCGGACAGATTTGGACCTCGTTTCTGGTATGCAGACCTGGACCCGGCCTGCATACCCGATACGGCCCCTCCAAATTTTTATCAGGACAGTAGTTCAGATACGACTCTTCGGACAGGTTTACCCGGCCCGCAGTCCACATACGGTCATCCAAATATTTTTATTAGGACAGCAGACCAGATATACCCGAAAGGTTTAACCTGCCCGCTATCCAGATACGACCGTCAGGACAGTTTTACCTAGCCCGCAATCCAGATAGTCTTTCAAATATTTTTATCAGACCCGGCCCTCCAAATCAATTTTTCTGACCGTGGTTCAAAATTACGTGGTGTTGTCCTCGGATCTTTCCCTTTGGGATTGATCCCGGACCGTCACCAATAGCCCATTGTGTTGCTCCAGTGTGACGTTAATTGAAATACCCCCCCCCCCCCAAATCAATTTAACCAGCCTGCAGTTCAGATACGGTCCTTCCGTAGAGGTTTACCAGGCCCGTTGTTGAGATCGGCCCAGTAGTACGGTTTGATTTATCGCTCGACTATTACCTTTGCTATTGTATGTTAAGGGGACACGGTACCCTTTGAACATTTTTTTTGTTTTCATATGTGTAGCAAAATTTTTTAGTATACTATATTGAAATGCACATAAAATGAATACTCAGGCGAAAAATTTAATTTTACAAAAGCAATAATTCAGAAATTTAATTTTTTTGAAAAAAAATCAACATTTTAAAATCCGTACTACTTTTTTAAATACCATCTTCTTAAAATTTTTTTACGTTGCAGTATTTTACACAATTCTGTGCATGGGTTTGCATGTATTCTGATTCTTTATTTTTCTAGAATTTTTTTTCTAAAAAATACTGTGAAAAACTGCAAAAAACAAGAATATTTTAGTTTGTCAATTTAAAAAAAACTTTTCATCCAAATTCTTATCCCATGCACAGAATTGTCAAATATACTATTGTGAACTACAGAAAGTTTCAAACCTCTAAATTAAATTTTTAAAAAGCCTTAGCAATTTGAGCACTTCATAGTCATCAAAAACAGAAAGCTGAGAAAAAGCCATTTAAAGTTTTAATTTTTGGTTTCGGTTTTTTACATCCAAGAGAAAAAAACTTAAATAGCTCCTAAAATAATGTTGCTAGAGCTATGAAATTTTGCACACATATTCAGAAGGGTTGTATAGTTAAAATAAAGCAATAAATTTTTTTCGATATTTTGGTCATTTTAAGGCAATAAATAATCTTATGTCCTTAAGATTATTTTATCCTTGAGATTTAATAGCAGAAAATAATTCTAACTTCCTTGTTTAAATTTAATGAGGTTAACACAGATTGGAATAAATTGAAAAATAAATGCTCATGTTTGGAAATGACTCCTTCAATAAATATTTTTACTGATGCATAAAATAAAAATAGTGAAAACAGATAAAGTCGCGTGCTCAAATCAAGTCCAGGTCACCACTGAAAGCTTTTATTTATATTATGGATCCTTAATTGCTTATGTTTTCACAAACGCAAATTTATTTTAGGACAGTTACGCATAAAAATATTGACATGAAAAATTATACATATAATCTTTATAAGATGGGAGGTAACTTTTTAACCGTGTATACTTGAAGTTAGCTATTTTGTCCAATTTTAAATTTCTGGTTCAAAAACTAAATACGTTACACCTGTTTTTTAATATCTGGATTTTAAATTTATCAGTGATCATGTAAATAACTCTTGACAATTTTTATTATTTTAAGTGTGTGCAAAAGTACTGTGAAAGATTTTTAATATTAAATTTCTATTACTTATTGTGTGGTGTGAAATCAATATTTTATAAATACGAAAGGTAAATAAGAAATAGCAAACTTATAAAATTTATAGTCACATTCATCACATTTTAAATTCACTGAACAAAACTCATAGAAACATGTAGCCATTTACTAGCTATCTTCTTTCTTCATCTTTGGGAAAACTAATAGATGGAACAAAATAATAATTTTAAATACATGAGAACTGAATAAATGAATTTTTAACAAGTACACATCTTTACAAGTCCTTATTACAAGTATAAATATAAATTGTTTTACTTATAGTTCTAAAAATCATAAATACAAAATTATGTTTATAGTTTGAACAATACCTTAAGAGTTTTAAGTTATCACAAATTTAATGTTTTAAAAAATAGTTTCTTTTTCAGCTTACAAAACGTAGGAAATAAATGTTTCGCTCGATTGAGGAGCATGTTTTATGCGTGCATAAATTTTCACAAATATATTTAATCCGTCCAAATACTCTACTTAGAGAGAATAAATCAAAGTGTCTCCTTTTCAGGTAGAAAAAAAAAGTGTGGAGGATTTCATTTCGCTGTGTAACGTGTTTTTATCACCCCAAGCTTATTTATCGAGTTAAAGAACGATATAAACATTGAAATGTCCACAAATATTGTTCGAAACAATCTAATTCAGTATGATTTATCTCAAGATTAAATTATATAAGGAATAAAGATGAAACTGGTTTAAAAGTGGAAAACAATTAAATTTTAATGTTAGGTTTATTTAAACACTAAGCAAAAAAATTCAGGGTGTCAAGCAGATGTTTTTACGAAAAGAACTTTTCCAGCTGCGCGGATTGTTTGAATTAGTACAAAAAAGTTTCATTTCGTTCCCTAATTTTTTGTTTTTCTAATTTTCTATGTTGTATGCTTCATTAACAAGAATAAAAATACTCCAAAACAGATACAGTGTTTCAATTTCCGTTCAAGCACTATTTTTATTTTTCACATAAGAGAACGGCAATTTGTTTTTCGCCATTCCGGTAGAAAGTTATAAGTTCAAGGGAAGTTGTTTGAAAGAAAAGCTCTTTTGTCAAATGCAATCTTATAATGAAAGATTTTACATATATTTTGAAACATGAATGAAATGGTTCCCTGAAACGCATAAATGTGGTTCACATTTATAATATGATTTATGAAATGATTTAATCTTATTTTTAACAAATTGATTTTATTTAATTTATAATTCTTAAAAGTTACAAAATTTATCTTTAATTTTAATTATTATTCTTATGCAATTCCACAGATGGGTGAATACAAAACAATTTTTGTTCAGCAAGAAATAACAATTTAAATTATGTACTTAAATTCATGTCTTGAATTCATAACATTTTTATCGTGTAAGACACGAAAGAATATATTGCTCCTAGTTGGACCAAAAAAATCATCGCCAAGACAGAGAACGATTTTACACAAGTTTTTATAGTTTGGTTTATTATTTTTAATATTTTAAGCTCTAACAGATGTATAATTTACAATAACAAAAACACTCGAACATCAGTTATTTTATTTTAAACATTATTTTAGATATATATTGATTGTAATTCTATGAAATCTTTTTTATTGAACGGGAAATGTCCACAGGTTGTATTAAGAATTCCAAACTTAGAACGTCTATTTTTATCATACTAGCAAATACTGAAAAACACAGAAAATGTAAAATATAAGTAAATCGCTCACCAGTGAAATGTAATGTTTCCACCTTTAATAAATTTGGAATTACATCCATATATGTACACAACACAGTAGAACCATGTTAGATTTCCCTTTCATGCATTTGCTATGGAAGAAGGAATGCGCAAACTATATGCGCGTTGGAAAGAAGAGTCTAAGGATCACGTGACTACTTATTTTGGTCATATGATCATAGGGACATAAAAAGGTTGCCATAGCTGACTCTACTTTTATATCTCCTCTATGACGCCAGCTCAGGTGTGACTTCGTCATCTGACCGTGGTTCAAAATTACGTAGTGTTGTCCTCCGATCTTTCCCTTCGGGTTTCATCCCAGACCGTCGCTAATAGCGTTGTGTTGCGCCAGTGTGACGTTAATTAAAATACCCCACCCAATCCTTCACTGATTGAGCCGCGGTTGCCCGGTTGGAAAAGCAGCAGAATAGCAAACTGAGGGTTGGGAGTTTAAACTCGGACCACTAAAGACCGTCGTATACATAGGGGCTGGTGCACGTTAAACATGTCGTGGCTTCAGATGTCCTCACGTTGGCATGGTGTGGAAGTTTGGAGAATGGGGTGCCAGCTCAGATGTGACTGAGTCATCTGACCATGGTTCAAAATTACGAGGTGTTGTCCTCCGATCTTTCCCTTCGGGTTTGATTCCACACCGTCACCCATTGTGTTGTTCCAGTGAGACGTTATTCCACTGCCTCGATTAAAAAAATTAATAATATTCACCACGATATATGAAAAACAATATCATGTACATCATGCATTTGACAGACTTTTTCTGTAAAGGGCAATAGTGTTTTGCAGTAAAACATGCTTCTTGTACATATTGGATGACCGAAGTAAAATCCTCATCTGTCGAAGTAAAATCCTCATCGCGCTTATTACGTTGTACAAACCAGCGTAATAAGCGCGTTTATTCCGAAAAGGGTATAGGAGTCCAGTTGGAAAAGCAACGGAATAGCAACCGGAGGGTTGAGAGTTCGAAACTCGGTCCATAGTCCGGTCGTGTACAGGGGGCTGGTGCACTTTAAAACTTTCGTGGCCTCAAAGTTCCTCACGTTGGCTTGGTGTGGGAGTTTGGAGAGTGGGATGCCAGCTCAGGTGTTGTTCTCGTCATCTGACCGTGTTTCAAAATTACGAGGCGTTGTCCTTGATCTTTCCCTTCGGGATTAATCCCAGACCATCGCCAATACTCCTTTGTGTTCCTCCAGTGCGACGTTAATTAATTGCATACCTACCCTCTCATAGCTCTGTTACGATTTGAATAGAATAAAAAAATTTTGAGATATAACTAATTTTTACTAAGCATTTGTGTGATATAATTTTAACAGAAATGTTGTTTTGCATTCGTTATTTTTAAAGAACAACAAAATTAAATTTTTTGAATTTTCATATTGCAAGATGCAAGTAGTTTTTATAATATGAAAATTATCTTGGTTAGCTATGGTTTGTCGTTCTACAGTCATTCTTTGCCACACGTGTCGTGTTGCTCCAATGCAACTTATGGCCGTGGTTAAAAATTACTTGGTGTCCTCCTCGGATCTTTCCTCTCGGGGAGGGGGCGGTAGCCTGATTGGAAAAGTAACAGACTACAACCGGAGGGTTGCAAGTTCAAAGACCTCCAAAGATTTAACGTGCAACCAAAGACCGTCGTGTACAAAGGAGGCTGGTGCACGTTAAATCTGTTTTTGGCTGGACCGAGTTTCGAACTCGCAACCCTCCGGTTGCTAATCTGTTGCACTTCCACTGGGCTACCGCGGCCCATCTGCCGGTCATATTTCTACTCATGGGTGTCACCAGCACCAAATTATTGAGGGAATGACTCAATAGATAGGGTATAGATTACCAGAGGTCTAAAGGGGTCGCTCTGGAAAATGTTAAAAAATTTAGGACTAAAAACACTTTTTGAGGCATTCTGAATGCCTCCGACCGTATTTTAACGGTACTTAAATCTCCTAAAACTAGGACTAAAAAAATTCAAAATGTTTTTCAAAAGAATATTGGGGGGACGCGTCTCCCCCGGCGGTGACGCCCGTGTTACGCATAGTTTTGAGAAACCACAGATAGGTAGGTAGTTGATTAACGTCGCACTGGAGCAACACATATGGGCTATTGGCGACGGTTCGGGATCAAGAGTAACCAAAGGAATTAAAAATGATTTCAGAAAAGAATATTTATTTCTTTTTGTACAAAACGAACGGACAGTTTTATTTTTTTTATCATTTTAAAAATACCCTCTCAAAGCATCTGCGCTAAACTTTCGTAATTGCTTACATCTATTGATGTGGCAAAATGGCTTTACTCACATTTCGTATCTTATTTCGAACTAATGAATATATCATCCTTATCCACGTAAATGGATTTCATACCTCTAACTTAAATTAAATTATACAAAAATATATATCTAACAGCATTTCGTCTATTTTATTGGTGTTAATTCTTGTTTTTTATAAAATGGCAAAAAAGCAATCCTCAGGTCATGTTACAATGGGTCATTCCATGCAAAATGAGCAATTTGGCTGTAGCTGACATGTCACCAATATAATGAAAATCAGTTTTTAAATAGGTCGCATATAGTAATGAGCAGCTGCAAAATAATAGGTTTCAGAAATCTTAATTTTGTTAATCATTGACATTTAAAGTTCAAAGTCACTCAAATTTAGATTTTCTTGCGCTAAAAGTGGCCTGTTTGCGACCCTATATTTCAATAAGTTATTGATACAAATTTAAAATTTTTATATCGTTACATTCTTCAGAAAAGGATCCCTTAGGAAACGTCAGAATATAATTTAACAGCCATCATTGCCAAATCTGAGAGATCGTCGAAAATAGAAATTTTGCCTATTTGCTACAAATTTCAAATTGCTCTGGTATCTCTAGAAATAAAAAGACAATTTTAAAAATTATTCTTAATGAAGAGCCTTTCTTAACAAATAGCGTGGCGTAATTTGGTGATTGCATATTTCTACTCCTTTATAAAGAAAAAACATATAAAGTAAAATTATGAAAAAATACGATTTTTCAATTTTCAAAAATTCATCTTTCGCTGTGAGGGAAAGCTCCGAAAGCATCAAAATTTTCAACATCAAAGAACAAGATGTTTATTATATGTCCTGAAATTTTCACAACTGTAATTTGATTATTTTGTCTCGGGAAAATTTTTAACTAGATGTAAATTTTACTTTTTTATCGCAGCTGATAATCTACTATTATAAAAGGAAGTATTTTTGTGTGTGTGCGGTGTCCAGACGAATCTATAGCACTTACAGCCATGAAATTCGGCACACAGGTAGTCCTAAAGGTGATTGAATATCCCTCGAAGCCCGAATTTTAAAATTTAATCTAGAAAATTTTATAATTAATTTATTGACATATTTTGTATTATTTGGTTTCCTAAGAATGGCAACAGTGTGAAAGGGATCCCGACTCTGTTTTGAAAACGTTCAGGCAAAGAGGTGAACATTCATCAATCGTGAGTACAAACTATTAACCCTAATTACATTAAACTTTTGTTTGGGTATTTTTCGCAAATAATATAATGTTTGTGTTAATAAATTACATGAAATGAAGTAACAGTGTTTATTACTGTTTAATTTCGTTGACATTGTGATTCATTATGTTGTTTGTCGAAAACAGTGAGGTAACAAGACTTTTTAAAAGGGTAGCGTTATATTTATAGATTGAATCACATTTTTATTTCAGTAGTTGTTTTTCATAACAATTTGTATAATTTCTGTATTTGTATCACAAATCTATCGCCACTACATGTGACACAGATGAGGCTGTGAACTACACAACATAGTTTTTGAACACATTGGAGCCATCTGGAGTTCCGTCGTGCATATTACAGCTACAAATTGGGGCACTGATTATGCTTCTCAGAAATCTGCATCCACCTCACTCTGCAATGGAAAAAGACTATCTATCAAGAAACTTATGCCGAATATTATTGAAGCCACCATCATGACTGGACATGCCGCAGGCGAAGACGTATTCATTCCTAGGATCCTAATCATCCCCTCCGGTCTCCCATTAAACGACTTCAGTTCCCTGTTCGTTTAAGTTTTGCCATGAGCATCAACAAGGCACAAGGACAATCGTTGAAAGTGGTAGGACTCGATCTCATTAAATCGTGTTTCTCCCACGGCCAACTGTATGTGGGTTGTTCAAGAGTTGAAAAAGTCGAGAATATTTATATCCCAGCTCCAAATGGAAGAACATTCAACATAGTGTATCATGAAGCTCTCTAAGCAAGAATCAATGAGGTGGAAGGAATGAGGCGACATGCCCGTGTCATGTCGGGTGGTGGTGGGATTCATTCTTAAAATTATTGTTTTTCTTTTTAATGCTTTCAGAATCAGTGAGAACAAACAAGCCATACAACGCCATGCGGGTACTGCTAGTGTATGTAGAATACTTAGAACACTTTTGGATGAGTTTGCATACATAATATGTAGAACTCTACTTTAGCAAAAGGGATAAAAAGCGACATAATTAACAATTAAAGACGTTTATTTTCAAATAAAGAGGGGAATATTTACAGATTAAAAATAGTTAACAATTTCACTTCATCGGGTATTCGTTAGGTATGGCCGTACGCCATCCTCTTCTCGTTTCATCGTTCTGCAACTGTCTCTGGAATCTCTTGGAAAAATCGTCCTAAGTCACTCTATCTAGACTTGGCGGAGCTTCCTTATTTCCTGTATTACACACAGGGAGTGGCAGATGGAATGCTGATCTTTTCAACATAACCCACATGTATAATAATGGGTATTAGTATTATATAGGTGGAATCCATCCCCATACCGCCACCAGAGGTCGCGACCAGCGCGCGGAATAGAACTGTAACTGTTACTTTGTTTTCCTGACTTAGAGTTGGACTTGTGACTGAACGCTTCCACGCGCAGGTGGAGCGCCGTTTATACAATTCATGCATGTGCCAGCGTGTAGGCTGTGCCGTCATCCATGTAACCTTTTGTGTATATAGTTCGTAGAATAATTAAATGTTGTGTTAGTCCTAATCTCCGTATCATCCAGCTTCCTTTCTTCACACCCTAGACACCATCTATATATATAAAATAGGATGTGTGTGCGTATGTATGTGCGTATATATGTATATTTTCTATACACATCTACACCGTTTGACCAATCCACACCAAATTTGATACACTTATACTTTAGAACACTGCGGTCAGCATAGGCTAACTCTTAACCCCCGTTCTATTGGCCCTGGGGGGCTAAAAACTATTCGAAATCGCAATAGAAATAACATTGACCATAGATTGATTGCTTTAGGCAGCGATGGTTGCTTTACCAGTGTTGATCGAAAAACAATTTTTTCCGAAACAAATTATATTACATTATTTATGTTTGAACTGACTTTTTAGTTCTTCCCATGATGTAAATAAATTATAGATATTTTATTGATGAAGGGAAAGAATATTTTAAAATATTTATGTTTGCAAGGTAATTCAAGGAAAGGTTTTCAGGAGTTCAACTATTATTTTCAAGGAAAGACCAGAAAACAGGAGGATGGGAGGAAATTACTTGTTTTCCTTCCTCCCATCCTCCTGTTTTCTGGTCTTATTATCCTCCTTATCCAATCCTCGATGTTTTCGAATTCTCACTTTTCTAAATCAAAATATATTTTACCTAAGTTTCGAGTAATGAACCCAAGGATAAATAATCATAGGACATAGATATACATACAAATGATATTTTATTTAAAATTACTATATTGTAATCCAGGCATTCTTTTCAGCAAACATTTTTGTAACATTCATTTTCACAAGAATTTTCGAAACATCCTGAATAATCTTGTAGACCTATTTTTATAGTAGAAAAAAACATTAAGCAGTAAAAAACCAATTAAAAAAGTTAAACAGTAAAAAAGTTAAATGGAAAAAATTAACCAATAAAAAAAGTTAAACAAAAAATTAAACAGTGAAAAAAGTTAAACAGGAAAAAACTTAAACAGAAAAAAATTAAAGAGAAAAAGTTAAACACTAAAAAGTTAAACAGTAAAAAAAGTTAAACAGTAAAATAAAGTTAAACAGTAACAATAAAAAAAGTTAAGCAGTAAAGTAAAAAAGTTTTAAAAAATTAATAAAAATAAATATAAATAATTCTTTTAAAGTGTGAAATATTTTAAAATACTTTTAACAAAAGTTTTAATAAGCCCCCCACTAAAAGAAACACTCAAAATGAATATTTAATTCAAGCAATCTTTCTTGCATTACAGAGTACATTTACACATCTTTCCTAAAACATTTAGTAACTCCTGTGTAAGGCACTCTTTAAAATTCTTTAGCAAATAGGTTTAACATATAATGAACAAACGACTAATAATTAAAATAGTCAATATATTTATAAGGGTGTATAAGTCTTTCCTACACGATTTTTTTCCTTAATAAAGAGTTTTAGGGTTTTAGAGTCTCAAACTTCCTTACTAATCTTCTTACTGAAGCACTTTTGCCAATTTAATAACTTTCAACTCAATACCACCCTTTTACAATTGGATTTTCTTCCTCACCATGTTCAGTATATCACTTGAAATTGCATCTACTACATGTACTAATAAATAGAGTTTAGTAACAAATGTACGTTTTAATTTTATGTAAAATATTGGTTCGATACATAGGACACGTTGAAAGACTCTTCATACATCTCATGCATGTCACCAGATGACCGCAAGGCTGTAAAGTAGCATTCATTTTCCGATTCCCTGCAAATTTTACAAAATCGTTCGTCCTTGTCGTTGTATAAGGAGTAAAGCTATACATCGGTTTTTTTTTATAAAACCATTGGTATTATTGTTGATTTCATCCAGCACCTGTACAATTTCATCTATGGGCTACCAAACATTTTGGATAAAACTTTGTGTTTGTGTCTCAATACATCTTCTTTTTACCAATTTTCAAGCCCTTCGCCACACCAATAGCACCTGATCACGTCCAAGACACCGGTATAATACAGTCCGTTTTCGGTTAGGTCCCTAATGTCAACGTCTGTGCGTTGGCCAATTTCTAAACGTAGATAGGCGCTTAGACATGCTTGGAACTTTTGGCTTCAAATTTGCATAATGTGTGGTTATTCATTTTCCTTAAAACTATATTATGCTCTATTACTCTTAAGTGTAAAATTATGGCGCAGATTGAGTTAAATCCCCATGAAAAAAGGTTCTTCTCTTAATCAATTTTTAAAAATCTGATACTTGTCAAAGATACTAGTTTCCTTTCAACAAAGGCAAAGACTTGTGTGTGCCCATAAATAAATAATTCAATTTGTTGATGTAATTTTAGAAAAAATAAAACTGCAGAATCAAGAGAATTCAGTATACTTTAAAGTTTTCATTTTAAAGAAAGTCAAAATACGTTTCTCTTATAAATTATATTTGGTTGTTTTTTTCTTGCTCAGGTTTAGTCGTAGAATTGAATTGCATTCAGCGCATAAACGTGGTAGAGTAAAAAATCACACGCACATTTAAGTATATCCTTTCGTTAAAATCTTCTTATATTACAACATAAAATTTTATTTCGCGCATTATCACAAACACATGTTTTCTGAGTATGTACATTCTTCACTTAGTCTTATCTTTTGTGAGTAACTATGGAACGCAAAAGATAAATTTTAACTTTACTGATTAGTAAGTGTATGGTGTTATATAGTCCAGTTCTTCGTGGCCTCCAGTTTACAATTATTTTTCCAAGAAAGCTAACGCTTTTCAATAGCAATGCTTAATATTTGTGCAATTGTGGATTTTGATGGATTTCAGACTCAAGAAAAGTTTCTTAGTACATAAATACGCATACATTGCTGTAAAAATCGTAAGTAGCTTCAAGTATTCGTTTTAACTTATAGTCTGAGCATAAGCTTAGTGCCAAAGATCGTACAACTGTGATATGCTAAAAATTACGTATGTGCACTTCATTTCTGTCCCATGACATAGCAAATTGTGTCTCCCTTAGAAAGTCTAGACTCTAAGCTTTTAGAACTGTACGAGCAGACCAAGAGGGCCACTCAGTACCTAATTGCTTACAAAGGTGGTTGTGTGGAAAAGAAACGCTTAGATGCAGACTTCAGAACATCAACTTTGAACGATATGGGTGTCCCAAATTCGATGCATTATGTGCTCTAAGTATAGCAACAAAGATATCCAAAAACTATCATGTGGTCATCACAAAAATAATTTGCATTGCCCAAAAGCTTAGGTGGCGGTATTGAATAATTGGCTTGTCGGAAATATGTCTCTTCAAAATGCAAGTATGTAAAAATAAGTTCTTTTCTACACTGCAATATTTTATTTTTGTAAAAAATATTAATCATAATGTTTTTTACTATTAAAAAGTGTTCTAATTTACTTTGTTTCCATGTGGCTTTCTTCAATCTGTTTAAGAATTGTCTGTGCTGTTTTTTGCAGAGATTGTTTAAAGAATACATAGAATTCAGATTTAATCCATTATTTTAATATTTGTTCATTTTAAAATTCACATTAATACTTAAAATTTTCAGTTATTATTTAATTTTACTCATGGGTAAAACTATCAGCGGTGTGAGTAAATATTTAGATTATGCATTAAATATCAAGAAAAGGGCAAAAGTTAATTTGCTTAGCAGCACAGATGTTCACACATTATTTTCAAAACAGAAAACCCACTTACTATCCATTTAACATAGCAATGTAGAACATTTAAAATTAAGAAAACAGTACAAAGTATCTTGTAAAATACTTCATAGCTTCGTACAGAATTGGTATTTTGCTGTGCAATTTAAACCGTACGATGTGCATAAGGTTTTCAAATAAATAAAAGGAAGTTCATATTTAGTAAAATGTGTGGTTTGCAAAAGCATTAAAGAAAAAGAACTTTTAATTTAGAACTTCAAGGACAAATGGTTTTTAATTCTATTTTTCACTACTTCAAATGTGCAAGGAAACATGGTATGGGTCGTGCAAAGTTTCACAAATTAATGTATAAAATTATTTTTACTCTTACAGGTTTTTATAATATTTTTTTTACTATGCATAAAACACACTTTAAGAATCAAACTTTTAAAAATCTCTCAATTGTAAAATTAAAAAATAAAAAGCAAATTGCATTTAAATGTTTGTAATATCTGATGTATATGTTTCAATTGTTAAACGTTTTCTAAAAATCTTCAATGTTATAATACGTGTAATAGTATTTGATATATACTTAATTTTTGTGTAAAAACATCTAACTTTTAAAATATAAATCCTTATATCAAAGAAAATTTCGTTAAAAACATTTTGTAAATCTTTATAATATAAATTAAATCACCAAAATGTATGAAAATTTATTTAAAGTAAACAATAATATGCAAGGAAAGATTAATTAAAAATAATATTTAATTCAGATTTTACAGGATAAAGGGTTTAATACTATTTTTCACTACTTCAAATGTGTAAGGAAACATGTTCATAATATGGGTCTATAAAGTTTCAAAAATTTTACGCTCACTTAAGTGTATAATATTAAAAAAATATGTGCTATAGCATCTAATGCATAATTAATTTCTGAGTAAAACATAAATCTTAAAATCAAGGAAAATTTCATTTCAGATCTTGCATTTTAAAAGAAAATTTACAAGACCAGGTAATAAAAAAACAAATAATCCAAAATACAGTGTATGTGGTAAGACAAGCAAAAGTTTATTTAAAATAGAAAGGTGTAAGCATTAAAAAGATTTCCAATATTCCCTTATGGATCTGCATTTAAGTGTTTCTCATAATATTTAATGTATATGTTTCAATTGTAAAATGTTTTCTAAAAATCTTCAACATTGAAAATATGTGTAATAGTATTTAAGATATAATTAATTTTGAGTAAAAACATTAACTTTTAAAACATAAAATCCTTATATTTCATCCAAAAACAGGTTTGTAAATCTATATAATATAAATTAAATCACTAAAATTTATGAAGATTTAAAATAAAAAATAATATGCAAGGAAAGATTAATTAAAAAATAACATTTAATTTAGATTTATAGGATAAATGGTTTTAATACTATTATAACTTCTTCAAATGTACAAGAAAATATATTCATAGTGTTTGTCTTGTAAAGTTTCAAAAATTTTACTCTTACTTAAGTGTATATTATTTAAAACAAAATTTCTGTTATAAAATAGGTGTTATAGCATCTAATGTATAATTAATTTTTGAGTAAACACATCTAACTTTAAAAAAAACCATAAATCTTTATAGCAAAGAAAAATTTCATTTCAGATCTTGCATTTTAAGACAATTTATAAAACTATGTAATAAAAAACAAACAATCAGTATATGTGGTAAGACACGCTAAAGTTTATTTAAAAACAACAAGATGTAAGCATTTATAAAAATACTATTCAGAAAGGCAAAGATCAATTGCAACGTTGTCCAAATATCGTCTAGTGTACGACACTAAGTTCCAGTTCGGGGCACATAAGTGGTTTATTGCTTATTTACGCTAGAATTTTACGAAACGTTAAGTTTATTCTAGGGCATGATGCATTCCCATGGGGACTAAATTTCATAAATCATTATCGTCTTTATCATTTTTTTCAAATGTCTTTTTTCGAATTGCTCTATTTCAGAATACACTCAGGCAGTCGAAATTCGACACTTTGCGCATCTTTCGTTCTTTAGAATTCTGCACTTTTTCGTCGGAATTTCGTTTCTGTTTGTATTTGTCTTAATCTTTTACATATTGCAATATATTCAGGAATCAAATGTATATATTTGCATCCGAAGTATATTGTAGAAGCTATGAAAAAGTTAAACGTATTTTCCGTACAACTTAAATTATTGCATTTTTCTGTGAAAAAGTGATTATTCTAATTCACTTTTCAAGCAACATTTAACCATTTCAACCCGAGCAACGCCGGGTAATTCAGCTAGTTTTATGATAAAAAGTTATTTACTTATCTCATTTTCATCAACTTTACAACCCAGAGTATTGTTGAATAACAATAACAGTACTGTTAAGAGCAACAGGTTATTAACTCATACCTGCAATTAGCTAATGAATATCCAGTAGTGATATGTTGTGACTTATTAAATATATTGTAAAGACTTCAGACTAAGATAGATGGCGCTCTTGCGCATGCCCAGAAGGACTTTGAGAAAGGAAAGAGTTGAGAACGAGTGTGGCGAGAGACGTGTGGGTTGTGTTTTTTGGAGAGTGATCGAGACTGAGATGTTTCGTTTTTGATATTTACTACCTTTATTATTTTGTGTTGTGTGTCGTGCCTGTACTGTGTCCTGTGAGTTCATTAAAATGGTTTGAACCAAAAAAAAGGAGTATTCCTTGTGATGATAATTTAAAATTTTGAGCAAGTCAGTACAGACTACGAAGAAATGGTGGCAGCCGTTTGGATACGATCCTGGTATTGCTGATATCTCCAGTGCAAATTATTGGGTGAGTACCAGATTTCATTAGCAACAGTGCCTTTTTAATTGTAATTTGTAAAGTTTTGCATGTTGAGTTTTGGTTCATTGAAGAATCGTTGTTTTGGTTTCATGCAGTTTTGGTTTTGTAAAAGGCAGTTGTAATATGCAAAAGTGTTCTTATTTTAACTAGGCTGATATAGTTAAAATTTTGTTTGGTGAAAGGTAGTTGTAATTTTGCAAGTGTTCTTATTTTAACTAGGCTGATATAGTTAAAATTTTGTCTGATTTTGAAAGGCAAATTTATTCTGTTGATTTGCAAAACTATTCTTATTTTAGCTAGACTGATATAGTTAAAATTTTGTTTGATTGTAAAAAAAGAAAATTTAGGACACTCATGTGGTATATATAAAAAAAAAAGAATTTTCTGTTCTGAATGGTTAGAATTAGAACTATTCAAATGGTCAGTTTGAGTTTTGTTTTCTGAGAAAAGAGAATTATTTTAAAATTTTAAATTGAGATAGCCTAGTTTGTTTTGTGTTCTTTTGTATGATGCTATCTGATGACAATTGAAGTGTTGTTAAAATTTGATTTGATTCTGTTGTATGATTCAAAATAGAATTACAAATTTGGTGTAGAAGTATATAGTTTGAATTACAAGTATAATTCTTTTTGATGAGTGTTGTCAACAGCACCAAATGCCTAGAATTTTCAATATTTAGTGCGTCTTGGGTTATTTTGCTTTGGAAAATATTTTGTTATATTTCTGAATGAATCGGAAATTCATTTAAAAGAGTTTTGGAGTGTTTTGAAATTGTCATTTTCATTTGTTGCTCATTTAAATAACTAAGAAACCCCTTAGAATTGTTTATTTATTTTGCGGAATTTTGAATGTCTAACTTGTGTACTTAAGGAAATTTTTGTTAGTAATTTGAAATTGCTTTGTGTAACTAATTTGGCAAATGTGAGACCATTTTGTGTTCAGAAAAAGAACTCGAAAAAAAAAAAATCCGAAAGTGTGGATTTGAATTATTCACTTCCTGTGTTCGTTGACGAAAAAAAAAAAAGGAAAAGAATGATATTCTGTTTTATATTTTTGTGTGTGCATTTATGCTTCTGAGTGTGAATCAATTGTTCATAGAGAAAAGGGAATTCTTTTGAACTGCAATACCTTTTCTTGATTAGACAGGAAAGTTGAGTTTATATTCTGAATAGTATTTTAATTGTAGTATTATTTTCAAAACAGCTGTTCTTTAGTTGAACTTTTCTTTAACTGTTTATTTTCTTCTCAATTTGAAAACATCTTTAAAAAAAAATATTGTTTTAATGAATGAAAATTTTAATTTGTTTATGTGTTCGAAAATTATTTCTATTGATTTTTGGTTGTTCGGTAAGAAAGTTGTAACGTAGAATTAGCGAATTTAATTCTTTGATAAAGTCTTGTGAATTCTGTTGGAATTTAATACCTTAATAGAGGTTTTTGATAGTGTTTCCCCTGGCCCTTAATCATGGCATTTCTTGCAATTGGTAGAAAGCAGGACTTAATTGCTGTTGCGGAAGAAATTGGTGAGAAGGTACCAGCTTCGTGCAAGGTTGCAGATATTAAACAAATAATTTTAAAAAGCCCAAATTTCGATCGGGAGGAGGTAACAATAATAATGGAACGAGTCATAAAGGATAGACTGGAAGAGGAAGAATTTGCTAAGCAAGAAAAAATTCATGAGGAAGAATTAGCTAGACAAGAAAAAATTCGTGAAGAAGAACGACAAGAGCGGGAAAGGGTCAGACAACATGAGCTCGAAATTAAAAAACTAGAAGTGGCTCAGAAGGAATTTCGCCAGTCTGAAGAAGGATCTGAAAATGGGGCGGATAGAAACAGAAAAATCCAACTTACCCAAATCACTCCCAAATTCGACGAAAAAGAGGATGAAATGGGATTGTATTTGATCAATTTCGAACGGAAAGCAGAGATGGCTCGAGTGCCGAAGGAGGACTGGGTGGCTTATTTGCTGGCCGTTTTGCCAGCCGAGTTATCTAACATGCTTGCCCGAGAACCTCCTGAAGTGGCCAACAATTATGATGTTGTGAAAGATCTCATTCTGAAACGATACAAAATGAACGCTGAAAAATTGGAACAGTGTTTCTACAGACATCAGAAAACAGCAGAGAAAACATGGAGAAATTATGCTCATGAACTGTACAGCTACTTCACTGAATGGCTTGCTGAATTGGAAATTGAAACCTTTCAGCAACTAAAAGATTTAATCGTTGCCGAGCAATTGAAGTATCGTGTACCAGATCAAATCAAGGAGCATTTTCTTGACAAATGGATGAAGTTGAAGACACCTTTTGAATTGGCAGAAGTGATCGAGGAGTACGAAACCATCAGGCAGAGTTTCAGGAAGAAGGAATTTCCAAAGAAGTATGGCTATCAAGGTTCAAAGGGACATTTTGGTGGAAGTAGACCCAAAGTACCATTCAAGGATGACAAGAACAAACATCCGGTCAAAACCGAACCCGCAAGCAATGAAAACCGTGAAAGAGAGTTTGAAAAGAGAAGACAGCTCCGATGCTATGAATGCGGTTCGTTATCACATCTGAGACCCCAATGCCCGAAGCTCAAGAGATCTGAAGTAGTAGCTGCCAATGAAGTCTTTGGAAGACACGTGCCTGAGTTGATGTCTCCTTATACTAGTGCTGGGACAGTAAATGGAGCCCAAATGTCTATCTTGAGAGATACTGGTGCCAGCATCGATCTTATTCCCAGAAAATTTATCAAACCACATATGTACACAGGTGAGCATGTGTGGCTCGCTTCTCCATTACAGCCCGGTCTGCTTGCCCATTGCAGAAGTTGATTTGAACTGCGAATTGGGACATGTCCTTACGAAAGCTGCTGTAAGAGACAGTTTTCTGGATCAAGAGCATTACCTACTAAGTAACAAAACCGTTGCTCTGATCGAGAGTATGAAAAAAGATAAGGAGCTGGAGATCCAAGTTATTAATGCAGTTCAGACGAGAGCTCAGAAAAGTCTTTTGACAGCCGAAGTTGAAGAGTATCCAGTTGAGTCGAGTCCTGGAGAAGAGAATGACAGTACCGTGTTAACAGAGGAAGACGGAGAGGTATTGCCTATGGCGGAAGAAGCCTCACTTCCAGATCTGATTAAAGCCTCACGGAATGATTTTGTCGAAGAGCAGCGCAATAGTAAAGAGTTGAAACCACTTTTCCTAGAAGCTGAGGAGTTAGCAAAGAAAACCAAGTATGCAATCGTTAATCAAATGCTGTTCTATCTGAAAAGTGACAAGGATGGTACGCAGAGAAAACTGCTGATTGTTCCAGAGAAGTTTCGGGACCAATTAAAGAAACTGTCTCATGAAGGAACAGCGGCTCACTTAGGAGTGACCAAGACTAAAGATGCTCTTTTTAAAACTTTTTTTTGGCCGAATTGTTACAAAGATGTTGAAGAATTTGTCAGATCTTGTGACCAATGTCAGCGAGTCGGGAAACCTCGGGATAAGAAGAAGGCACCCATGAAGATCGTTCCTGTCATCTCGGAGATCTTCACAAAGATTAATGTGGATGCTTGTGGTCCTTTACCTACTACACCATCTGGAAACCGGTATCTCATCACTGCAATTTGCATGTCTTCCAAATATCCCGATGCAGTTCCTGTCCCAAATCTTAGTTCTTCAACCGTGGTCGATAGTTTCCTGCAAATCTTTAGTCGGATGGGTTTCCCGAGGGAGCTGCAAAGCGATCAAGGAACGTCGTTTACAAGTGCACTCACAACGGAGTTCCTGGAGAAATTTGGAGTTAAAGTAGTGCGAAGTTCCGTACATCATCCCCAGAGCAATCCTGTGGAGAGACTACATAGAACTTTGAAGAGAATTCTTCGAGTCCTGTGTCTGGAGTCAGGACCTGATTGGGAGAAAATCTTGCCTCATGCCCTGTTTGCTCTACGAGTTGTTACTCATGACAGTACTGGATATACTCCAGCTGAGCTGGTTCATGGACAGAATTTGAGGACTCCCATGACTCTACTGTACGAGAACTTGACGGAAAGCGAGGAAGAGAAGACTAGCGTAGTATCATATGTCTTCAAGCTACTAAACCGCATGAAAAGGTGTCAAGAATTAGCCGTCCAAAACATGGAGAACGCCAAAGACAAACAAAAACTATGGTATGATCGCAAGGCTGTGAAGCGTAAATTTTGTGAAGGCGACCTTGTGCTGGTTGTCGCTACATCTAGGCCTAACAAAATGGCAGTTCATTGGATCGGCCCAGGGAAAGTCGTTAAACAGCTTTCCGAAACCAACTACATTGTGCAGTTTCCAGAAAAAGACAAATCCCATGTGTACCATGTGAACATGCTCAAGTCATATTTCCAGAGACCCGAAAATGTGAATTTAATCTGTCTAAAAGAGATTAGGAACTGTGACAACGAGGAGGACATTCCAAGTCTCGAGCAGAAGCCTGAAGTCTCGGAAATGACACAAATTTGGCAAGACATAGAACAAAATGGTCGCTTGTCAGAAGATCAGAAGGAGCAGCTGAGAGAGTTGCTATCAAAATACTCTAGCTCATTCTCAAACCAGCCGGGGTGTACTGATCTTACTGAACATGACATTGAGCTTGAATCTGAGAGGCCCATCTGTGCCAAACCTTACAAGATGTCTCCACGCCAAACAGAAATTTTGAAGATGGAAGTGGAGAAGATGCTGTCGCTCAAAGTCATTGAGCCAGGAGAATCTGATTTTACTTCTCCTCTTATTCTGGTAGAAGTACCAGGAAAGGATGCAAGACCGTGCATCGACTATCGAAGACTCAACAAGGTCACTAGAACCCAGTACTTTCCTCTGCCAAACATTGAGCAGCTTGTTGAAAAAGTGTCAGCTGCCAAGTATATCACCGTTCTAGATTTGACCCGAGGTTATTGGCAAATACCTCTGAGTAAACGAGCCCAAAGATATTCAGCTTTTGTAACCAGTTTTGGGACATTTCGACCGTTGAGATTGCCATTCGGTTTGAAAAATGCCCCTTATGACTTTAGTCGTTTGATGGCCGAACTGTTGAAAGACTGTGGAGAATTTGCATGCCCTTACTTGGATGATGTAGCCATCTATTCCCTAAGTTGGGAAGATCATTTACAACATTTGAAAACCGTCTTAGAAAAGATGAATGCAGCTCATCTGCACATCAAGCCTTCTAAGTGCCAGTTTGCTCGTGCGTACGTAAAGTATCTTGGGCACTTGGTTGGTCAGGGCCAGAGAACACCTGGAGAATTGAAGATCCAAACTGTAAAGGACTTTCCGACCCCTGCGACTAAGACGCAGATCCGATCTTTCTTAGGACTTGCGGGGTATTATCGAAAATACATTCCTGACTTTTCAGTCCTCTCAGCACCAATTACAGATCTGCTGAAAGGAAAAAATCGTCGTGCTGCTGTCATATGGACTGATGCTTGTCGAGAGGCGTTTGACAAGTTAAAGAAACGGTTGTCGGAGAATCCGGTGTTGTACAGTCCAGATTTCTCGAGACAGTTTCTCGTCCAATGTGACGCGTCAAATCTTGGGATTGGCATCGTTTTGTCCCAAATTAATGACATTGGTGAGGAACATCCTGTCATGTACTTGAGTCGGAAGTTCTCAAATGCAGAACAAAAGTACAGTGCCATCGAGAGAGAGTGCGCAGCTATCGTGTTCGCCATCCAAAAGCTGCGATGTTATTTGGATGGACACCAGAAGTTCATCATCCAGACGGACCATAATCCCCTTGTTTGGCTGGACAAAAATACGGGAACCAACCCTAGACTTTTACGTTGGGCTTTGATCCTGCAGCCATTCAATTATGAGGTTGTCCATAAGAGGGGGAAACAGCATCAAAATGCTGATTCATTAAGTCGCATCCCATAAACCTCATATCCTTTTATTTTATATTAGTAAGTTTATTGTTTATTTTGATATTTGTATTATGTGTGAAAATTTTAAATTTTTCTTATCATTAGTGTAAATTGTTTTCCTAAATTTTTAATAAGTATATAATTTTTTGTATAATATTTTTGAGTTCAAGGCACTGATTGCTATAATCTGGTACATGTGCAGTGTATTTTGTGTACTTGAACTCTTGAACTTTTCCAATGACTGCACCTATCTGGAGACTTTTTCAGGCAGTGGAGTCATCAAAACTTTTCCCTCATTCTTCGAGAAAAGTTTCCTCCTTGTGGGGAGGAGTTTATAAGTCTGTAAAGACTTCAGACTAAGATAGATGGCGCTCTTGCGCATGCCCAGAAGGACTTTGAGAAAGGAAAGAGTTGAGAACGAGTGTGGCGAGAGACGTGTGGGTTGTGTTTTTTGGAGAGTGATCGAGACTGAGATGTTTCGTTTTTGATATTTACTACCTTTATTATTTTGTGTTGTGTGTCGTGCCTGTACTGTGTCCTGTGAGTTCATTAAAATGGTTTGAACCAAAAAAAAGGAGTATTCCTTGTGATGATAATTTAAAATTTTGAGCAAGTCAGTACAATATAAATATTATTTGACCATTTATACCACAAACATTTGGTACCAGGATACAATACCTAAAGGTTATCTGAATTGCTCACTATCATTAAGCATCATAAACTTTATAAAATTTCCGCATACGAAGGCTGGATAGTAATATGCTATTTTTTAATAGGTGGTGTGTACAGCCAAAGATCGTCGTGTACACCGGGGCTGGTGCACGTTAACTCTGACGTAACCTCAAATGTCCTCACGTTGGCGTGGTGTGGAAGTTTGAAGAGTGGGGTCTCAGAGTGTTGACTTCATAATATGACCGTTGCTCAAAATCACGAGGTGCTGTCCTCGGACCTTTCACTTCGGGGTTAATCTAGGAACGTCGCCAATAGCCCGTTGTGTTGCTCTAGTGCAGTGTTCGGCAAATTCATTAGTCAAAAGAGCCAAAGATCAGCAGTACAACGATTAAGATTTCTTTCAAGAACCATGTTTTTAGAAGTCAGTTTAAACTAGCTGCTAACATTAAATAAAACCAGATATCATAATAATAATCTTATTTATTGATAAAAAATATTTTTACATTAAAATAAAAATATGACAAAACACGCATTTAATGTGAACAATGACCTTGCATTTCCTTGGAAAGTTTGGATAAGTCAGGTTTGTATGTCATTGTTTTTAATTTGAAGCAGGATTCCAGGTTCTCATCAATATGACGATTTCTCAATTTACTTTTAATAAGGTTCATGCTTGAAAAAGATTGTTCGCATGAATATGTTGAGCCAAAGAGTGAAAGAAGAGCAAATGCTAGTTTTTTAACTGATCATGAGTCAGGAATACTATTCCAGGTGTTGAAAATTATCATGTCTTTCTTCTCCAGGTCTTTCAAAGCAAACCACTTTTTCTGTGAACTAAGATCACATTTATTTTTCTCCAATTTTTCCATATCAACATTAAGGCGTTCAGATTTGGAGCTCCATAATTCTTTGTTTTTCAACTGCAGTAATAGCATTTCAAAAGCGCCAATGTCAATATTAAAGAGAGAAAAATTCAATTCTGTTACGTCAGCACTGAGAGGTTTTTTTTCACAAAGGCTAACGGTCGCTATGCTATTTCTGAATTCCTGAAACCTCCGTAGAAAAGCTTAACTCATATTTAAAATTGTTGTTTTGAAATAGTAAATGTCAATTACCGAGTTATTTTCTTGGCGATGTTTCAGCAGGCTTGGAAAAGGAATTAATGTTTCTCTTTCAAAAACTTAATCAAAAAGGATAATTTGTTTTCGAATGAAATGACTTCTTCCAACATCGAAAAAATTGTGTTTCCTTTCCCCTGTAGTTTACGACTAAAATTATTTAGATTAGACGTAACGTCTAACATGAAATAAAATTTTTGGATCCACTGATCGTCAGCTAGTTCAGGATAGTCAACATCCTTCTCAAGGAGAAATGCTTCAATTTCAAATAATAAGGAAGCGAAACGTTTTAAAACGTTTCCTCTTGGAAGCCGACGTACCTTATGCAACAGAAGATCTGCGAATTCACTCTCCATTTCAACTAAAAATTCTTTAAATTGGCGATGATAAAGAGCTTTAGCTACAATTGTGTTGACAATCTTGATCACCAATTCCATAACAATGCAAATTTCTTCTGGAAATGTCTGCGCACAAAGCGCTTCTTGATGAATGATGCAATGGTAAACAAGTATCTCGTGATTAATTTCCCCCCTTCAAAATAGAAACAAAACCTTCTCCGGTCATATTTTTTGCCTCATCTGTTGAAATTGAAACAATTTTATCGAGTGGAATATGATGTTTCTCCATGCATTCAATGACAGCATTTGCAATATCCTCGCCACGTGTGTGACCTTTCAGTGGCAATAATCCTAAAAGTTCTTTAGGAACCGTAGACGAAATAAATCGAACAAAGAGTGAAACTTGCGCTGTGTCATTTATGTCACAAGATTCGTCAACAACTATTGATAAAGCTGAAACCAATTTAAGATCTTCGATTTGCTGATTGGTTACATTCGAAGACATTTTGTCTGTTCTCTCTCTCTCTGTCTGTCTTTTACTGTTTTAGCAGACAGTGGTAACTCTAATTTTTTTAAGAATTTCTGCATTGTTCTTAAAATTCCGGAATAACTCTTCGGATGCATTTATAAAACAACTTTTAATGTATTCACTGTCTGTGTATGGTTTGCCTCTCTTAGCAATCTCTTGACTAACAATAAAGCTTGCAATATTAACATTGTTGGAAGATTGCACCCAATAATTAAATACAGAACTTGATTTTTCTTGACTCTTCTGAAGTTCCTCAACTGCTTTCTTCCTCGCATCACCGGCGGCGGGATATTTACTGCCAAATGACGCGTGTTTAGTTGTAAAGTGTCTCTCCAAATTTGATTTCTTGTTATACGCCAATTTTTCTTGACAAATAAGACAGGTCGGAAGGCCATTTGAGATTTGTATAAACGCGAAATATTAGGTCCATTCAACTTTAAATTCATGGTTTCGTCTTCCATTTTTCTCTTCTTTGTAGCCATGTAAAATAGGTTGCACCTAAAAACATGTTTCGTTTTATAACAATAAAAGCAGCAACACAAAGTTGTAACAACTTATTAAATTGATGCCAAACATACCTGTGAGATCTGCAGCTGGTTGAAAGATACAAGTAGCTTAATGCGCCAAGTAGGTACTCTTGTCGCCAGTCACAAGCTGTAGCTGGCTCGGTCTCGCACAACTCGTGCGTTAGTCGCGTGTGCCTCCTCCGCGCCCGCCTGCTCTACGTCAACACGACCGACACCCCGCTCGCCCGCACGTGGTCGAAATCGATTCGTGACAGAGCCGCACTCAAGTGGCTAAAGAGTCCCATGCGGCTCGCGAGCAGCGGTTTGCCGACCACTGCTCTAGTGCAACGTTGATTAACTACCACAAAGAACAATTCCCAATCCGTATCTTTCTATTAAAACCCTCAACAGTTCTGTTTCAATACTAAGAGAGTTCTTCACCAAGGTATAAAAAAATCACGATTTAAGAAGAAAAAAACCATAAAAATATGATTTATTTGATTTAGATCAAATTTTAAAAAATTTAAATTGGTTATTTTTTATTTTAATTAATCCCCTGTTTGTACAAGTCTAAACTTGTTGGAATGAGACACGAAAATCACTGTGTAGTTTCTAGACAGTTGTAATTTATGTCAAATATTAGTGTTTATGATGAATAACATTAATGTATCAGGAAATAAAATCGAAAATTTTGAAAGATTAAAACGCGATATAGGAATTAGCAAGGTTAATCACATGATAGAATAAATAGAATAGCATAACAAATGTCATGTATAAGCACTGTTTTCCCATCTGGTTCTCGAGCGGGTTAGATTAGTTTGATTTTAACCCATAACCGGGTGCATGAAATCTTTTGGTCCTAGATAAATAAAATTGCTGGATCCTATTATCACCACATACATTATAAATTTTTTCAAAAAATTAATCAAAAATCAGACAAATTCCAGAATTATTTTGGTATTACACATTTGTCATATATGAATAAAATGTATAGTTTCTAAAGTTATTTTTATATAAAGTAATTAATTGGTTCAAGACGTGTTTGCGAAAGCAAATTACGTCACCAATAGAGGAAGGAAGTTGATTAACGTCGCACAGGAGCAACACAACGGGATACTGGCAACGATCCCGGATCAATCCCGAAGAGAAAAATCCAAGGACAAAGCCTCGTAATTTTGAGCCACGGTCAGATGACGAGAACACCTGAATTTATACCCCACTCTCCAAACTTCCATATCACGACAACGTGAGGACATTTGCCACGACAGATTTAACGTGCACCAGCCCCCGTGTACTCGACGGTCTTTAGCTAGACCGAGTTTCGTACTCGCAACCCTCCCATTGCTAATTCGTTGCTCTTCCAACTGGGCTATCGAGGCTCGTCACCAATAGGAAATAAAATAAAAGGAATTTGGAACAAAATTTATGAAAAGATTCCTACTTCTCATTACTATTTAGGTCACAAAAAGTACTAATTTGTTAAAAAATGACATTTGTAAATAGTAAAAATTGAGGTAGGTAGGTATTTAATTAAAGCCGCACTGGAGCAACACAACGGGCTATTAGTAAAAATTGAGACAAGACGTGAAAATATATGTAAATTGAAATCAAACGTGCCTATTTTTCAAATTTTCTGAACATTGATAAGTATTTGAAAGTTATATCCCCATCATACAAAAATGATTTATACGTAACATACAAGAAAATGAAGCTTTTCTCTATGAACAGCTAGAATAAGTGTTATAGCATTCCTCCAAATCATTCCAATTGAGTGTTATTTTGAGCTTGCTATAAAACAAATCACCATAATCAATAAAAGGAATTTGAGCTTCAAACCATTATCTATTTTGTTAACATACTCAATTATCACATGGTCGAATTAACTTTTACTTTTCAAATTTCAACTCCATAAATATTGAACGGTTATTGCTAACAGTGCAAAGAATTACTGGGGATGAATGCACACAATTTTCCAATTAAATTCACATAAAAGTTAACCAAAAAACCCGAAAATATTAAAATTCCCGATTGTAAAGATTTATGTGCAAAATTTGAATGATTATGTGGTATTACAGAAAACATTTCATTCACTAAGTGTCCTTATTTTTTCATAAACAGGTAGGTAGTTAATTAACGTCGCACAGGAGCAACACAACGGGCAATTAGCGACGGCCCGGGATCAATCCCGAAGGGAGAGATCCAAGGACAACACCTTGTAATTTTGAACCACGGTCATATGACAAGAACAACACCTGAAATAGCACCCCAGTCTCCAAACTTTCACATCACGCCAACGTGAGGACATTTGACGCCACGGCAGATTGAACGTGCACCAGTCCCCAGATACGGTCTTTGGCTGGTCCGAGTTTCAAACTCGTAACTCTCAGTTTGCTAATCCGTTACTCTTTCAACTGGGCTACCGCGGCGCTTTTCATACTTAACTTATTTGATATAGTTCTTACTTATTTGTATAAAATAGCATGCATGTTAAGTCTCCCATACATTGAAGAAGGCGCTGTGTGAGCGCGTGGGTAGCATTCAGGCATTAGACGCCGGAAAGAAATGCGTTTTTTTAGCCGTGATGACAAGAAAGGCTTCTTTAGCCCTAACGATAGCGAGGTTTCCTTGGAGCTAATGAGAGCGGTCCTTCCGCAACCTTGTTGCATTTGTTGTTAATAAACTGTTTTGTTACAACGTATTGTTTTAATTATATAGTCCATAAATCGAGCTATTGGCACAACAATGCATCTTGTTTATAGGTATTTCAATTTAAGAATTAATGAACTTAAAAAGACAGAAAGGAAATTGAAAATTTTATTTAAATTAATGATTCTTTTAATAAAAATCACTTGATTTAAATCGGCCTACCCTATTCTTTAGTATACACAACAAAATATCGGAAAGAAAATTTACTTCCGGTTAATAACTAATTTGATATAATCGCCGTTTTGACAATACATAGCGAAAGTTTTTAAATCAGCGACATGCTAAAATTGCATTCGAATATCATGCCAAGTTGCGCCAAGAGTTCCGTAAAAGGTTTCCAAACACCAGAGCTCTCAGCCGTTAGCTTTATAGTAAAAGCCTCATAATTTGAAATCGGAAAACATGATATTATATCATAACTACAACCGTAAAGTCAACTCTCCTGTGATTGGTCAAGCGTGTTTGTGGATGTGAAAGATTCGACGAAAGCAATGCTACAATCATTGCTTGCGGACACCATTTTCACAGAAAGTGTATTGTAACATTAAGTGGAGTTTAACATTGAAAGTAGCTTATACGATACACATGTCGATGCCAAAGAAAATCCAAGCCAACGAACAAAACTAAAATGCATTTCATTCTAAATATTATTTGCTAAAATTTAAGAAAAAGGTGTGGTCACATGACTTCCAATAGCCAATGAGATCGCGTTTCTCTCAGGTCTCCTATAAAGCTCAGATCGGGTACACGAACGTAGCCATTGCTATCTATTCGGCTGCCTTGTCGAGCGCGTATTATAATCCATTCTGTAAATGGTGATGGAGTGCCATCCGAATCTCTCGGAATGAATGTGATTATTTCGGAAGTAGATATAAAGGTATTCTTTGCTATTTTCAATAAAAATGGTAGTTATATATTCTAAAAATATGACCTATCTGTAGGTCCAATGTTACCAACCTCCGTATCCTTTTCGAACGTTCTAGTGATAGTAAAGGCACTTAAATTTTCAGCGTCGTTTTTTGTTTAACTGAAATGTCTTCTTAAACTATTTCAGTATTAGAGTGAAATAGAAAATTTCTGATTGAAACTAGCGTAACTCGAGAGATAAGCTCTCGAAAGCAAATAAATTGTAACTTGAGTATTTTATGTGTTGCTATATCGATTTTGATTCTTATACTTCGGCTTTTAAAGCATCGGAGATACTTTTATGATTTTACCGAACTAGAAATTTGAATATGTCATCATAACGCCTATCGTTGAAATCGAAATGTCGGAGTGTAAAATGGCGCTGGCTCTTGTTGGGCGAAACATCCTGGACTGAGATGGCGCTGTGTAAAATCCGTTAGAAAACAATGAATTCTGGAGTGATATTACCGGCTCTTCTGAACTATAGTATCTTGAATGCTTCATTCGTAATTCAACATTGTTCAAAAGTTATTTGGTGTTTCTTAAGACGTAAGTACCATTGCATGTTGTCTTTGAAAATTTCTAGAGAAAAATAATAATCATAATTTAAAATCTTATGGATCTAACTAACCAAGAAAATATCTTGGGATATTGATTGTCCTGTATTCATGTCGATATATAATTTGGATGCATTATCTCTTATTTATTACATTAATTTTCTTACAAATTGCCAAATGTAAGAAAAGCATTACAATTCATTCAGTGATACTGCTTCACATTTGGAGATCACAAGGGATAATTATCTGCATGCTATAATGTAATTTCATTCCTCTTCCACGAATGAATATTACTTATGAGTTGAATATTGGGATCTCGGTTGTATTTATATAATACTAGTGTATATCTATTCTTATACTTATGTGTTAATGTACACTAATTTTAGGAATTTACATGTTCAGCATATAATTTATTTAGATAGTATGCAATATTCTGTATGGGGTATTCAATATGATTGTAGAAGAATGGTACATTATACAATACTTATTTAGTACCTAGTCAACATAGCTAAGAATTGTATGCACATTAATTTCTGTATCTAAAAAGTGGCATGTGCTTTTATCAGTACAACTAAATGCTCAATATTTTGTCGTTCATTCTAGATTAGTTTCTATTGAGCTCAACTTATTTATGGCTAATAATTAAGTCCCATATTTAAGTTTTAAAAATATGACTAGATTTTTTTCAACTTACAATTTAGGTTTTTTAAATGGCTATTTTAGGTTTTTATAGGTTCTAAAAGAGAACATCACTAGATGTAACATAAGATCACTTTTTAAAATATAATGGTAATTTTTGAACATGTACCCAGAAATTTGATTGCATTAATTATGGACATTATACATAAGAAAATATTAGTTCACATTCTCATTTTTGAGTTATCAGCTGTTATAATGACTAAATTGAAATAATGGTTTGGTTGGATTTTATACTATAAGGGCCATATTTGGCCAAACAACATCAAGTAAATGGATACAAGCAAAGCTTTACTATAAAGACAAGTACAGCCAGGGATGAATCAAACCTGCAAAGCCTACAGTTCCAGTTGCTAGCGCAGTGGACATAGCACTAAGCCACTCGACTCCTTGAAATTATGGGACTTATTTGTATATTATTAATAATACAGGGTGACTCAGAACTCATGGTACAAACTGCAAGGGGTGTTGGAGCACACTACAAGAATCATTTCTTGTGTTCTCTAATAGCAGGCAGCTATAGATGATAATGAATTATATAACTTGCAAGAATGCCATGCAGTAATTGCAGAACAGCCTATTACTTCCAGTTTCATTGGTTTGTTTAACAGAACGTCACAAAATAACTTATCAGATATTAGTTAATTACTGTTTGATATATTGCTTAAATGTCTTTAGCAATGTATGGGAGAAAGTGATGTGTTTAGGCTCATCAAATACTTCACTTGCGCAGGAAATGAAATGTTTAAAAAAGCATTATTTTACAATTATTTATTTACATTAACTGCTCAAAGGTGCCACCACCAACATTAATGCAAGCTTGGCAGCATCAAAGCATGGATTGACGAGGTTTTCCTAAAGCACCATGTATTTCCCGAACACTTGCAGCAGTGAATGAAAGTTTAGTGACAAGATCCTCAACAGTGTCAATTAGTCTCGTGCATGAGGGCCTTTAGATGTGCTCATAAGAAGAAATCGAGACTAGATCAAGCAATCGTGGTGGTCAAGTGACTTGTCCACCTTGCCTTATCCATCAAGTCCCAAATGTGGTATCCTGGTAATTGCGCACATGAATTTCGAAATGGGTTGGCACCCCATTGTGCTGAAACCACACTCGATTTTGAACAACTGGAACATCTTGAAACAATTCTGGTAAGACAATTCCAGAAAACTATAACTCCTACCATTGTGTCGATGTGGTAACATGTGGACCAAGGAGAAAGTCATTGACAAAACCCACATATTTACAGAGAATCCTTCCTGGTGAGCATGTGGATATGCAGCAGAGTGGTTCCTCACACATGACAGTTGTGTGAATTTAAGATACCCTCGTGTATAAAACTGGCCTGATCTTTGAAGGCCACATATGCTGGGAAGTCCGACAGCAAAAACCAATGACAGAATTCTATGCATTGGGAATAATATGCTTGCAATGAAAGGGTGTAATACGTACTTGTTATAGGCTCTTCTGCTTGTGTCTAATCTTTGACCTCCCCAGAATATGATCTTCCATTTCTGGAACTCGTAATCATCCAACCCTTATCAAGTCTACTGTCTTGGAATGATTCTCTTTCACAAAGGTGGTAGTGCAAACACTCAAAAAAACATTTTGCGCTCCAGCACTCGCCCGTTGGGGAAGCATTTCACAACATGATAGTGCTGCCCATATAGTAGATGCCTTCTCTGAATTTGTAAAATGGTCCATTACATACGAAACCCTACTTTAAACTGCTGGGTTCCAGGAAAGAACAATGTTCAAGTGTACTTAGCCAAACAGTTCACTGTAGTGGCAAAAAGTTTGCCAATCAATACATTGATGCTGCCAATCTAGCATTAATGTTGGTGGTAGCTCCTTTGACCAGTTGATAAAGATCATTGTAAATAAGTATATGCAAAACAAAGAAAAACGGTACTTACGTATTAACCGCATGCCATTGGCGAATATCAGCCAAGTTTTGTTTGCCATTGGCGAATATCAGCCAAGTTTTGTTTGCCATTGGCAAATATCAGGCAAGCTTTGTTTCGGGCGGAAAATGTTTAGCAATTGCCCTTAGGATGGCGTCAAACATATTATTGTCATTACAAATTCCGAGGTGGTGGCGAGGTGTTTTTTTATTTCTCTGTTTTTCACTTCCCAAGAATGCGTTATATATTCTGTGTGTGCGTGCCAGTTTCAGAATCAATAAAATTGTATTTGTGGTTCACTTAGCAGTGAATATAACCAGATCGTTCCAGTTCTTCCGTCTTATACCCCTTCCAACAGTCGGAAAAAATGGTCGATCCATCTTTAATGTGTTTTTTTTTAAATTTCGTTCATGTTTCGCGACAAATGCCCCCAAATATGCGTCGGGGTGGGAATATTCTTCCAGCATTATTTCGTTACGTAAAAATTTACTTCGACGTAAAAACAGAAAATAAAACACGAGTACCTAATGCAACTACACACTGAATACTGAACTGTGGTTCTAAAAAAGTTTTGCGAAACAATCAGAATCAATGAAATTGCATTTGTGGTTCACTTGGCAGTGAATATAACCAGATTGTTCCAGTTCTTCCGTCTTATACCCGTTCCAACAGATTTGGCGATTAATCGCTGGCATGCGGTTAATACGTAAGTACCAGAAAAACATTGTTTCTTTTCGTGCGCAACTGTGTTTCGCCTAAACGCATCCCTTACAACCATACATTACTGTACAAAAAAATTATTAATCCACAACAGAATTATCTCCTAGCCATCTGCTTTTTCACATGAAACTTTATAATTAGATTTTAAATTTCTTAAAGCCCAATTTTGTTATTTTTAATTTGTCTTTTAAGTTTTATGGGTAGTTTTTGCTATTGAAATAACTTGGGATCTTCGTAATCAAACCTGTTCAAGAGCAAAAGTGAAATACATTTCTTTGTGTCTGCGCCATATTTATTTTCGGTTCTTCCATTCGACAAACAGCATTAGATTAGTCGTATTTCTTTAAGCAATTAATTAAATTACATTTTATTTAAATATTATTTTTTACATATCACATTGAATGGAGCTGTTACAGATACTGATATATTTTGCGAAAACAAGGTACTCGCCTCTAATGATACTTCATATATATACTTCTCGAAAGTCATATTTTTTGGTAACGATTGTTGTATTTATTTTTAAGGTAAAGAACTCTTGTAGTTCCCATCAGATTTGTAAGAAAAGAGGATTTGGCAGTCTCCATTTCAGTAAAATATGGATGAAATTGCTTTTTTAAATGTCTTACTCTTAGGTTAATTAATTATTGCCTAGAAATTTACTTATTTTAATGAATAAAGCCATTTTAAACAGTTGAATTAAAATAATTAGTTAGCATTCTATTTCTACTTTTTTTATTAGAAGAAATAGTAAACTTTGCAATGTTTAGCTTCCATTTTTATGCTGAATAATAATTGATAAGATCTAGTTACTGTTCCAAGCTTTCCGTTAGCTCTTTAATAATCCCAAGTACGATGCGCTTTGATACATAAAAATACAGCTGTGTCTCACGTGCTTGGCATTGCTTCTTAGAGTTCATAACTTTTAGCATCTTAAAAATAATAGCCGTCTTCAAACTATTAGGTAAGAAATATCCACATTTGAATTATAAGTCAAAACAAATATTTAAAAGTGGAATGAAAACAGCAGGAATGTAGAAAGCCTAATAGATTGTCCAAATCTTTTTTTCAGGTTAAAAGATCCAGAATTTGTAAAATTTTTAGCACCTAAAAATACCTAATTTCATTCAGGATATCCAAAATCATAAAAATGTATTTACAGATTTGAAAGATGGCATAGAACTATATAGGTAAAAACTCTAGAATCTGAGGTTTACAATAAGTCATCAGTTTTAACTTGTCAACGTATAAGTGCAGTGAAAATAAGCAGAACTAATATTTAAACAATACACACAATAAAGGCTAAAATATTTTAAATTTATATATCAGCCATTGAGAAATTAGCATGTCTTGTTTATGTTAATCTTATACTTGTACAACCCTTGAAACTGGGACAAATGTTCAAAGTTAAGATTTTTCATAGAGCTCCTATTTTAGCCCTAATTTTCATAAAGCTCCTATTTTTAGCCTTCTGATAGTGTTTAGAGTTAAATATCAAAATCAGTCTATATATCCATAAAAATAACCCTTTAAAAGTCAGGTTTTTCCCTAATCCTGTTTGTCATAACCATAATCGACTACTGTGAACATGCCAGTAATGGACCAGTTAGTACACATTATTCATGAAAAATTGCCTGGAAGATTTTTGCTTTGTATCTTGAAAGGAAGATGATTAAAATGAGCTTTAGTATAATTTTTAGTATGTTTTTGTTTAAGAAAATTTTTATATACAAGTTCAGGATAGTGATTGGACCAGTAAGTTGACCACCATATCTAACACTTGAATACTACTGTGTTTTTCAAATTGAAACAGTCCAAATGTTTTTGTACTTGTCCATTTCTGGACCTTGAGCCATAAAACCTAAACCAACCAAATATTTTTGTGATTAACAGTATATTTCTATCAAATATAGCTAGGCTGAAGTTTTTAAACCACCCAGGGTATTTAAGTAAAAGAAAAAGTTAAGGAACAGCGGTAGTATAGGACATTTGGCATGTTTTTTCCTTGGCGACCAAAGTGGTCGCCAAGGGCCAAAACACTTCACATTTACTGTGATTAAATATTACATTTGGTTAATTAATAAACACAACATGTAATTAAAAATAAAACAACAAATAGTATATTAATATCTTAAAACGTAACAAAATAAACACAAAATATGTAAATCTTGACTAAATATATCTTAAATAATAAAATATTTAAATTACAAAATTCAAAACAGCCACACAAATGCGAAAAAAAATCAAATATCGGCAGAAATAAAATCGTTTTGGTAAACTGTAATTTTGAATTCCTCTCAGTTTACTTTCTCAGTTCTTACTGAGTTCAGTTACTCAGTTCTAGTTATTACAATTTAAAATCTATTTGCCAATTGAGTGTAGGCAAGCCAGTGGAACGTTTGGAAAACGAGGAATTTCCGGAAACCGCATAAATCCGAAAAACCCACCAAAATGTTCTATACTACCACTGTACCAAGTTAAATATTAAACTACTAAATATGATAATGGTTAGTACTGATATTAAATATTACAATGTCAAAGAATTCTTTGGCATTGATTATATCAAACTAAAGTCAGTCACTGCTATCTCCATCAGTTTCTCCAAAACAAAATCAATATCTTCATCTTGAATTTTTGAGACTGCTGACAATTTATATATTGTGTTCATGTAATTGATCACCTTCCAGTATTTTACCACCTGGCAATAGAAAGCAAAATAGAAAACCAAGTGCATCTGCTAGACAAGGGAATCATTTATTCATGAGAAAAATTCCACTTTCAAGTTGATTTTATTGATCAAAATGACCAGGAAAAAAGTTCTACTGTGCAATAAACAATGTAATGCCCTCTTGTACTATAAACAAATCAGGGTTCTCATAGGCCTTTAGAAGGCCTAAAAATTCTTATACATAAATTAAATATTGAATAGACTCATTTCTTATTAAACTTACCCAAAACAATTGTCAAACGCTTGTTCCTCATGAAATAACTTCAAATCTAAAATCAGAGTACCTAAAAATTCAGTAATTGACTATTATATTTATGACTTAAAATTTATTTATGGAAAACTATATCTAAATTATGTCTATTTACCTTCAATCGAACTAGTTTAAAATAAGAAATAGAATTGAGATGAATTAAGATTTAGACATCACCCCTCAAACTAGTCCACTATACTGTAATTTAATAGATCCCAATGATTTGACTTCTTGTTTTTTAATTTTTATCATTAACAAGAAAGATTAGCAAATAAAATTGGTTTCTATTTATTGTAGTCCATTGGCTGCTATAATATAAATTTAATTTATTGTGGAATAAACTAGTTTGATTGTTGAGGAAATGGGGAATTAGTGGCTGGAGTTCAGGAATTGGCTGGTTAAAACTAAGCAATTTAAGTATCCAAGTTATAAGAAAGGAGTAGTGCCCAGTTATCATTTTAGGACTCTAGAGCAGATCTGGTTTGTTTTTTTGCCTTTTTGCACACTATTTTTATTTATGCATATAGCCAAGTACTGCATCAAGCCAAAATTTCTCTAAAATAGAAAGTTGTGCATTTAATTTGCTACCCAATGTTTATTTGCTAAATTTAAATTATCTCTCAGTTGATAGTTAGACTTAACAAGTTGTGTATCCTATAAACACAACCAAGGGACTTCTTTTGTACAAGAGGAAGTTTGTATAATTTACACATTGACAAACTATTGAAAAAATTCTTAATTAACTTTGTTTAGAGGAAATCAGCAACTTAAAGCTCGATGTAGTTCATAATCGTTTGCAAGTTTCTCTCAACACTCCCGTTTTTTAGATTTGAGTTATAAAATAAAATTGGTAAAAGGGATTTTAATTGGTATTTGAGAAAGATTAACAATCAAAAATTCTTTCTATAAATTCCACTTGAACACATTTGTTCTGTATACAGTCTGACCACAAGAAAGTTATAAATGAGAACCCTGCCAACATTTTTCTTTTCTGCAAGTTAGATACAATTCATGTTGGCAGTCATTCTTTATTATATATCACTAGTCAGAGCCTTAGGAAAATAGCAAACATCCAAATGCTTGTTTTATTTCAAAGGGTTGTTCTCTTTTACCGAGGTATTTATTTCTGAGTAAATTGTATCCCATGTCATAAGTTATATATTTAAAATTGATAGATATACAAAAATGTATTTTATGTAATTTTTGTTTGGTTTTCCTTTTGAGTCTTAAATTTTATATTTCAGATCACTTGGATCTCAAGTGTAGTCTTTTGATATCCTAATGCCTTATGAAGCATGGGTGCCATTCAAGATGAAAACGAAAACAAAAATGTATGTTTAGTTAGTCTTATTTATAAAAACAAATAATTATACTTATTGCCAACTTATGCATTTGTGTGTTTCAGAATAACAGCAATAACGTAATGCCGAAATACGTGGAAAAAGTTTTGGAGCCTGTAAATGGCATTGTTCAACCTCCTTATATACCTCCTCCTGATAAACCTCACAGGAACACAAATCAGCTTCACTTTTTGTTAAAGAATGTCATGAAAGCTGTATGGAAACATCAGTTTGCATGGCCCTTCTACCAGCCGGTGGATGCAGTCAAATTAAACATACCGGTAAGCATAAATTTATGTGTAAAATTTAGTGTTAATCTGAAAAATGGTATAATTTTTTAGCCTTTTTGACAAAAGAAGATTAAAGTCCAAACTTATTTAAATACACAAAGCAAAGAGGTTGTTACATGCAATGTCTTTCAATTTTAATTATCACTATTAGTTAAATGAATTTTTACTAAATTCAATACACTTCCATCTACTGTTGTAAATTTTAAAAAATTAGCACTTTAAATAGAATTTAAATCTACTGTATGTACCTAATATTGATGAATCAGCATACATATCCACGCTTTTGACGACGTTAAGTGATTTAATTTTGAGTTCACACATACAAATAGCAGTCATTTTACACTCGGAATTTTTGTTTTGACGAATTTTTAGACCCTGTTGAATATCCCAGTCAATATTTTTACTTTCATGATGCAAATTTCAACCATTTATTCTTCCATACATCTGTATTGTAATCTTTTTGTAAATTACAGAACAATCTACTGTAAATGTGCAAAACAATGACACAAAACACAAATGTCCATACACAGCAAAAAGCTCTTAATGCAAATAGTAATCAAGTTGACCCTCTAGTCATTATATTCACTCTATACACGTACACATCAACAAAATACATATTTTTTAATGCACCCTAGGATTATTCTTGCATATCTTGCTAAGTGTCTTTTAAAAAAAAGATTAAATGTGCAAGTAAATTCAGAGTTCTGGACAATTTAAAACAAAATATTTTTAGTGTTAGGTAGGGTTTTAAAAGCAATTAGGGGAACTTTCTCAGATGTACAGTGTGCTTTAAAATTAGATTGAAAAATATCTTGTTGCTTAGATTCTTTTATAATTCAATATTGAATTCTGTTCTTTTTAAAAGAAACTGAATGTGCTTCTTTTATGTAGCAAGTAATAGCAACACATTTCTAAACTACGCAATACACTGGTTTCGGTTTCTTTTGTGCATTACTTTTCAGAAAAACTGCCCTGATCAAGGGACCAAAGGGGAAGCTTGTAAAAATAAAAGAAATTTAAAAAAAATAAAGGTAATAAAAATAGATAAGATTTTGCTCTACGTTTGGGCAGACAATGAAATTTCGTAAAAATGTTAAATTTTCAAAATACATAGAAATTTAAATCAAAACTTTTTTCCTTAAGGTAATTTTTGTGCCGATCTATCAGTTTAATGGTCAGGGTGCTGACTTCCTGATTGAAAGGTTCCTGGCAGGGTATGCTGATTTAAATCAAGTGATTTTTATTTAAAAAATCATTGATTTAAATCAATTTTAAATTTCATTTTTCTTTGTTATGTTTAATAACATTGCAAATGAAATACTAAACAAGATGCATGTTATTTTATACAAATAAGTTACAAACTTCTCTCGTACTGAGTTCACCCCAAAATTATATTGAAAATCATTCTCTTTGAAGACACTAAATAACATTATTTGCTGATAGGAATCATAATTACCAGACAAATATTTCCATCTTGGGCCATTGACCAATAGGTGTCACTCGCAGGCCTGCTCATCAGTGTTGGTTTTGTTTTTAACATTCCTTGACTGTAAATCGCACATGACCAATTTTAAACCATTCACCATGCGATGAGTGAAGATGCTCTAAATATATTTCACTTAGATTATTAAAATTGTAGTAACTTTTTAAGATGTTCTAATTATTTTTAAGTATTGTAGTCTTCATAAAAAATAGACACCCAATGAAAAGATTTTCTGCAGTATCACAAAACCATTCCAATTTTGCATACAAATCTTTATAGTTGGCAATTTTAATAGTTTTGTTTTGTGTAATATATTGATTAATTTGTCTTTCAATTTATTGGGAAATTTTATGTATTATCCCTTAGAATTCTTTACACTGCTAGAATAACTATTCAATATTTATGGAATTGAAACTTGGAATGTAAAAATTAATTCACTCCTGATAATTGAGTGTTGAGAAAATGTGGGTTGAAGCACAAAGCTTTTGGAATTGATACATTTTTTATTGCAAGCTCAAAATTCCTCTGAATTGGCATGTTCTGGGGGATGCTATTACACTTGTTCTATGCTGTTCGTTATTTTATATATAAATCCTTTTGTGTACTTCAAATATACCTATGAAATACTTGTCAATGTTCAAAGAATTAGAAAAATAGACATACTTGATTTCAAATTTATGTATTTTCATGTCATCTCAATTTTTACTGTTAACTCAAAAAAAAAAAATTTTAAATTTCACCAATAAGTTACTTTTGCAAGCTAAAAATTAATGAGTAGGAATTTTTTCAAAATACAAGTTCCTTTTATTTTATTTTCTATTAGCAGTACCTGCACGGCATTGCCTTGATATCATTCTTGTTATGTCCTCATTGATTCTGAAAACATTAAAAAGAAAAAACAATAATTTTAAGAATGAGTCCCACCACCATCCGACATAACAAGGGCATGTCGCCTCATTCCTTCTAAAAATCGGTGATTCTTGCTTAGAGAACTTCATGATACACTATGTTGAATGTTCTTCCATTTGGAGCTATGATGAAAAGATTATCAGCTTTTCCAACTCTTGAACAACCCACATACAGTTGACTGGGAGAAACAACTTTCAGTGATTGTCCTTGCGCCTTGTTGATGCTCATGGCGAAACTTAAGTGAACAGGGAACTGTAGTCGTTTAAATTGGGATCCTAGGAATGAATATGTCTTCGCCTGTGGCATGTCCAGTCATGATGGTGGCTTCAATAATATTCGGCATCAATTTCTTGATATAGAGTCTTGTTCCATTGCAGAGTGAGGTAGATGCAGATTTCTGAGAAGCATAATCGGTGCCCCAATTTCTAGCTGCGTAATCTAGATGGCTCCAACGTGTTCAAAAACTCTGTTGTGTATGTCACAGCTTCTTCTGTGTCACATGTAGTGTCGATAGATTTGTATTATACAAATACAGAAATTATACAAATTCAAAAATAAGTTATGAAAAACCACTACTGAAATAAAAATGTGATTGAATCTTTAAATATAACTTTTAAAAAGTCTTATGTCACCTGATTCCAACAACCTGAATGAATCCCAATGTCGGCGAAGTCAAAACCAAATTAAACAGTAATAAAAACTTACTTCATTTCATGTAATTTATTATCTGAGTTGCAGAAAATTTCTTGATGGTAGGAACTTGGCACTTGTAGTCGAACATGTATGGGGGTGGAGCTTCAGTTGTTTGCTTTTCATTGGTGGTACGAAAAAGGACAAAACAGTGACAATACAGTTTCAGAATTGAAATAGCTGCATAAAATAAATTAAATTTTTAAAATAATTGTATTGAATTCGAAAAGTAATCAAAGGAAGTAACTGTAAAAATTGGAAGGATTAAAGTATATTTACTATTTTTAAAAATATAGAGGCGAAAAATAAAAATTATACGTCTGCCGGGTTCGAACTCAGGTCTTCCTCCAAAGCACTAACCGCGACTTCAGTACATCGCTTTACCCACTACACCAGGGATGGGCAAACTTTTTCGGTGGCGGGCCAAAAATCGAAAAAAAAAGTTTGGCGGGCCAAGATAAATTTTTCTAAAATTTTAAAAACAATATACAAGTATTACAATTTAAATATGTTAATGAGATGAATGAAATTGCGATTTCATTTTTAAAAGTTCCTTATATTGAGGTTCGAAGTGAGATGTACTGATTCTAAGGAACGAGGCTAAATGCTCATCTGTCAGTCTACTTCTGAAATAATTCTTTCTAAGGTTCATAGTTGAAAACACTTGTTCACATATATAAGATGAAGCAAACATAGCACTGATTTTCTGGGTGTGGGATATTAAATTTGGGAAACTTACTTTCGATAATGATTTGTAAAACTCTAACTTTGGCATATTTAGAAACAGCTGCTTGAGATGATTGTTAGATTGCAACTCAATTAATTCAAGCTGCAAATCTGACCTCACTGCTTCACAATTTACGTTGAAAGGCATGGTAAAAATATCCAATTCTGTTTGAATGGCACTGAAATCTTGAAATCTGCGTTCGAACTCAAATTGCAGTTTTTTCAAGCCATCTTCATAATTCTTAAGCTTCTCTTCATTTACTGAGGGTATTGAATTTAACCTCGAGAAATGAGACAAGTCGTTCTTAGCTAGCTGCCCAGCAAACAGATTAAGTTTTAGTTTAAAAGCTTTGAGATGGGCCCAGATATCGTCGATAAATTGATTTTTCCCTTGCATCTTGACATTCAAGTTGCTCATATGACAAAGAAGATCTGTGAAAAATGCAAAGTCCGAAAGCCATTCTGTATCTTCTAACATTTCGCACTCCGCAGAACACTGTTTCTCATGGAAGAACGACACAATGTCGTCTTTCAGCTGCCAAACTCGCTCGAAAACACATCCTGCACTAAGCCACCTTACTTTCGTGTAATACAGCACATCAGAGTATTCAGATTGCACGGACTGAAGAAAATCTCGAAATTGCCTGTGAGTAAGCCCACGAGATCGAATAGTATTTACAAGCTTCACGACTGCATCAAGCACGGGTTTCATATTCAATGCAGATTTACACAGAGCATCTTGATGTATAACACAATGTAGAAAAACAACATTGTTCCCGGGATAGTTTTGATTAAAGAGTCCAAGAAATCCAGATTTTTTTCCTGTCATATTTGGTGCTCCATCGGTCGTAATATTACATATATTTGTTATAGGCACTTTCAAAGTTAAAAGCCCTTCCTGAAATTCACGAAAAATATCACATCCCGTTGTAGTTCCCTTTAAAGAACGCATGCACGCCAGTTCCTCGGTAATTTCAAAGTTCTCATCAACACCTCTTATAAATAATACTAATTGAGCAGTATCATTTATATCAGTGCTTTCATCCATAGCTATGGAGCAAAATTTAAACTGGCCAATCTTTGACTCTAATTGTGATGTCAAATTTTTATCGATGGCTTCGATTCTAGAAGTCACCGTTTTTCGAGATAAGCTTACAGTCTCAAAATTATTTTTCTTGTCTGGACATAAAACATCACAAACTTGGAGCATGCATTGTTTAACGAACTCCCCATCACTGAGAGCTTTATTATTTTTAGCAATATTGTATGCTACAATGTAACTTGCATGTGTAGCTGCTTCTTGTGTTTACCTTCTTGAAAAAATTTTGTCGGCCTGATAATTTTTTACAAAGACTTTCTACATTTTGTTTTCTTTCATATTCGGACATTGCTTCGTAATTGGAATTCTTATGCTTAGATGTGAAATGACGGGAAATGTTATATTCTTTGATGACTGCTACAGCTTCATTGCAGATGAGACACACTGGTTTATCTTTAACAACTGTAAAATAATATTTCCAGGTCCATTCATCATTAAAAACACGGCACTCTGAATCAACTTTACGTTTTTTAGTAGCCATTTTGGGGTTGAAATATTTTATGAATAACCCAAACAAGCACTAGCTACGCTATACTTTTTATACTTTCACCACTATTCACAATGATGCTATATGTCCGCAATCTTTCCATACGCAATCAATAATATTAAAACTCGCGCCAAAAGAAAAAGCCGCTGGCTGGAGCTTAAAATGCGCAGTCTGCCACATGTGAGGTCTAATTCACCTATATTGGATTCCCATATGTCTGCTCCCCGAGAAAGAGAACGCTTATTGGCGCCAGTCTACAGGTATAACTAACAAAGAACTTCCGCTTTTAACACTTTACCGATTGAAAGCTGTCTGTGCTTGCTATTTCCGTCGATTTATGTTTTGTAGAACAAAAATAGAGAAAGTAAAAAGATCATCAGTCCTTTGAAAAAAAGGAAGAAAAAAAAATAATATTTAAACAAAGTAGAAAAGGAGATGGATATATAATATAAAATCATATTTCTTTTAATTTCCGTCAGACCGGCAAATTAAAATTCTATCCGCGGGCCGCATAAAACCTTCCGGCGGGCCGTAGTTTGCCCATCCCTGCACTACACCATCATTTCAATGTGAAGAGGAGTGTTTTTAGTGAAGAGATAGCATGTGCGATAAGTATATAACAGATAGATCTGCACAGATACATCTTAGTGGAGGAGGGGCTACACACACAGCGCAAAATATTAATTAAAAAAATTTCTAGATTAAATTTTAAAATTTGGACTTCGAGGGACATTCAGTCGCCTTTAGGACTACCTATGTGCCGAATTTCATGGCTGTAAGTGCTATAGATTCGTCTGGACACAGCACACACAAGCATTTCCTTTTATAATAGAGAATACAATGTTATACATAAAAATATTAATGTTTAATAAATCAAAATTATCTAGAAACTACACTGTAATTTGTGTGTTTCATGTCCAACAGATTTAAACTTGTTCAGGCAAGGAATTAATTATAATCATACAAACCGATTTAAATTTATAAAAGTCTAATTTAAGTCAAATAATCCTGTTTTTTATTTAAAAAACATGATTTTTTCATGCCCTGGTTCGAATATCCAGTGTAAAGCATATTTCATGATTTTATCTTGTGCTTGGTGCAGCTTGTACCATAAAACCCAACAATCAATCAACCAGGGTAAAGCATGGATGTTTGTCCATCTGGAGTGAATGTGGCCCTTTCCTGTAAATGGATTGTGCTTAGATTGTGTGGTGTGGATGTATGTTGTAACGTGAACCCACCCCTTTGGTGCATGAATCCACCCTTGTAGTGCAGTAATGAATAATGTTCAATGGTTGGGCATTAGATTTTTTCAACTTGGGACTAAAAGAAATGCTAGAGATTTAAGTCTTCAAAATAAGATACAAGTTAGGTCTTTCAACTGAAGATTACAGTAGCCTAAGAAAACATGTCAAAATTGCAATTTGCGTCATAGGCGTGTTTTCCCATTTTCATGGTGGCCCGATTGGAAGAGTAACGGACTAGCAACCGAAGGGTTGCGAGTTCGAATCCAGCCAAACACCGTCATGTACAAAGAGGGCTGGTGCATGTTAAATCTGTCGTGGCCTCAAATGTCCTCACGTTGGCGTGGTGTGGAAGTTTGGAGAGTGGGGTGCCAGCTCAGGTGTTGCCTCATCATCTGACCGTGGTTCAAAATTACGTGGTGTTGTGTCCTCGGATCTCTCCCTTTGGGATTGATCCCGGACCGTCACCAATAGCCCGTTGTGTTGCTCTAGTGTGATGTTAATTGAAATACCCCCCCCCCCCATTTTCGTGTGTGCAGGATATTACTGTGATTTACTTTTGAAAGATGTCTATCTTTGACTTATAACTGATAGTCACCTCTTAAAAAAAAATTTTAATTGTATCCAGATTATATAATATTTTAGAAATCAAATTGTGAGTTGTAACAACTAAAAATATCAACATGCAATCTGAGACCTACTATTTCAGATTACAAATACAAAATTACAAACAATTGAGTTTTACAAATCTTGGGTCTTTACATGTTGTAATTTGCTTACTTGAACTTGTTACTTTATGTCTCAGTTTTTGTAAGTTGAATCCTATTTTCACTACACTGTTTGAAAATATGACCTATCACTAAATCCTCAACACTATTAAAGTTCTATTAGCTATAGTAATACTTGAAGCTCAATTTTATATCTACTTTTCACTCAAGCAGTTTTTCTTTCGGTGTTCAAATTTTGCACACCCAAATGAAATATATTGTCCTTAATATTATGGAAGACATTTGTCTTTTTCTTCATATAACCTTATTTTGAAGGGCATATACTATCTGAATAATTATTTCACAGTATTTAGTTTATTTTTAATAACCTCGTGTTGAAATTTAATGTCTGTTGAAATTTTTACTGGTTTACAACTTAGAAATTATTTAGTTTCAGGTTTTTGTTTAACTTTAATTACTTATTGCTTGTTATTTCTAGGACTATCATAAAATAATCAAGGTACCAATGGATTTGGGTACAATAAAAAAGCGTTTAGAAAATTATTACTACTACTCCTCAGGTGAATGCATTCAAGACTGCAATACTATGTTTATGAATTGCTATATTTATAACAAGCCTGGAGAGGTATGACACTTTCCTCAACATGTTTTCAAAAAACCATTCTTTTTAAAAAATTATCCTCTAGCTTAGTATGACATGAATGTTAAATTTGTTTTTGTTGCCATTTTAGGATGTTGTCTTAATGGCTCAGACATTAGAAAAACTATTTCTTACAAAAATAACTGGAATGCCACGAGAGGTATGTTCTTCAATTTTTAAGCTACTCAGAATATGAATTAAGTTTTCTGATTCGCTTCTTTTGTGTGTGAGAATTTTGAAAGTAAAATTAATTTTCAGTCTTTTAACTAGCATGCTTGTTAAGAATTTTGTTTCAAATACATATATTTTCTATTTGTAATTAAATATCAGTAGCTTTAAAGCATGAGAGATATAAAAATCTGACTTCTAAAACACTGCTGGTTTAAATAAATACATGAAACATTTTAGTTTTGTTCTTGGATTCCTAGTTTTGTAAGTTTTTATTGTGGCACAGTATTTTGTTGCCATTTTAAAGATGTTAGGCTGAATTCAGTTTTTACGTTTCGTCCATTTCACAAACCTTGCACTTATTCGCTTACATCATTTATAATGTTATTTCTTTTTGGTGTTCTACCATATTATCTAAACATTGTTTAATTTTCTACTCCTTTTTGTCTTTACACCTATTCTTACATTGATTCCATCCGACATTCAAATTATGAAATTTTCTTTTGTAAATCTTTGTTTCCATGTTTGTTTCTCTTTGCAAAGACTTGCACCTGTCCAATGAATGTGTTCTATACTTGTATTCCATATTATGTGGATTATTTAGACTGTTTATGGATCAAATTTTGATAAACCCCAATACGTGTTATGAATAGTTGAGACTTTATTATGGTGAATAATGGTTTTTCAATCAAATGAAATCCATGAAAATGAATCTTATGTCACATTTCTCGATTCCCATTATGCATAGATCTTTGGTTTAGTGTTTCAAATTTTAAAATGTGTTACTATTTCCTTTTATTTTTGTAGAAACTTAACTATTAAAATGTTATATTTATTATATAAAATTTAGCCTTTCCAAATAGTTTTCTTCAAGAGACATGCTGTTTATAAAATATACTTATCTATTGCCTTTTGTAGGAGATTGAGCTGCCCATACCTCCTTCCAAATCTTCTGGTGCAAAGGGGAAAGGGAAGAAAGGAAAAGGTAGCCGTGGTAAGCGAAATAAATGTCTCATGAATTACCACAAATGTTTCTATGAATTAATTATTTTTTAAGACAACACTTATCTAATTTTAAAGCATGTGTGTTTGAAATTTTTTATTTCTGAAAAGGAATTTATGTATTTAAGATATGCTATTTTATAATTTTCGACATCAGATCAATTTATAGAAACTACCAAGTGTACCGATATAAAATTCATTTGATATTCAGTGTATGATTTCTACTGTTGTGTGTCAGCTCACACACAGATCTCATAATGCTTTTCAAAATTCAGATCTTTTAATCATTTCATTGGAACTGAAGGCAAAACCTTGCAAAATCACTTATCAAATTATACCTGTTTACTTGTATAGAATTCAAAATAGATTATAGCCCACATGTGGCATACCTTCTTTAGGTTTGTACATGCTTCACAACCCAGGGGTACCTGAGTGGTCTGTTCTCCCTTTCATTTTCCCCTTCCCTTCTGCATTTTCTTCCTCCCTTGTTGTGGTTGCCTCTTGGAAGGTGAGGGTTCCCAGCTTTTCGCCGCTGTTATCAGCTCCTCTTGGGGGTTACATCACCCATGTGTCCTTGGAAAGGAAGATCCTGGCAGTTGAGGGGTGATATACTGACCCAATACTCTGCTTCATGTAAACAGGAGGTGCACCGTGTTCCCCAGTGTATCAATCGGCAGGTGGATAGACTTCAGTCATCTACTAGGGTTCAAGTGATCGTTGCAATTACTAGCTCCTATCAAGGCAGACATAGAGTTGTAATGAGAGCATATAGGCCTGGCTAGTACTGGTGTAGATATCTGCATCCCCTCTTTGGGCAGTATGGTTAGGCCTGAATTCAAATGAATTAAACATGGAAAATAAAATTAATAATTTTTTCCATCAGAAGAGTACCAAATTAACAAAATTGATGACAGCAACAGATTCTTTATTATAAGAAAAGTAGAACGAACTCTGAAGAATATTTTGGCAATCCTCATCCACAAGACAATTCTTGGAATAGTTGGAGATGTCAAAACTAAAGAAATGCAACGGTGATATATTAGTGGAAATTGCTTCTCAAAAACATATCCAACCCATCATAAATTTGAAAAAGTAGGAGAATATGATACTGCTTCACCTCACTTTTCGCTAAATCGCTCCCGAGGTGTCATCTCGGAATCGGATTTGTAATTTGACTCTGATAAAGATATATTAGAAGCACTCAAGGACCAACACGTATGTCAAATATGAGGAATAACATTTCGTTGTGACGGTCAAACCTTCCCAACAAAACATAGTACTTACTTTCAAGGTCCATATTCTGCCTAAATTTGTAAATATCGCTTACCCTAGATGTACTGTCAGACCATACATACCCAATCCTGTACGCTGCTTTAAATGCCAGAGATGTGGGCACTCCATGCAAAATTGCCATGGTAAAGAAATCTGCAATGGAAGGCCATGATAGTAAAACATGCGAATCTACACTAAAGTGTGTTAATTGTAAGGGTAATCACCCATCCTATTCCCACACATGTCCTTGTTGGATTGAGGAAAAAGAAATCCAAACAAGGTACTCAAAACCTCTCCTTTACCGAAGCTAGGAAAATCATGGATAGAACCCCAAGAGCAGGCATTTCTTACTCTACTGCAGTAAAAAAAAATTCAAAATCCATAACTACATAAACAGACACTCTAACTTTTGATCAGCTCATTAGTATGCAACCCAAAACAGTTAACCAATCATCTACTGAAAAAACGATAGACAACACTAAACCAACGAATAATTTAATCCCTTCTAGTTACAAAATACCAAAGGTGAGTAATCTACCGAAACTTCTAAGCAAATTGAAACTTACCAAAAAGACTGAATCATCAAAAGAAAATATAAAGATTCAGTCAAAAAACCCTAAGAAGGCAAGAAAGAAAAAAGATCTCTGAAAAATTTTAGATAATTTTTGAGGCAAAAAAGACGATTTACTGGATTATCTATCTGATGAAGATTACGTGCAAAGGGATGAGTTGGACAAAGTAACCTTAGTTATATGGTTATAAACCTCATTTCGTGGAATTGTCGCGGTTTCCGAAGCCATACTGATATCAAAACACTTAACTCATTTCAACCCGCTTGCATTGGATTACAAGAAACATCTGACACCTGCAATAGGAACAAAAATCAACCAGTATAGCTTTGTAAGAAAAGATAATATACAAAATGAACATGCTATAGGAGGAGTGGCATTAATGCACTCACAATATTTTCCATCCAGACAGATTTAAGTACCTCATTTTGCAAGCAGCAGCTCTACAAATTCAAATAAAAATCATTACAATATGCACCATATATCTTCCACCAAGCCAAAACCTTCATCAGAACTTGATGAGCTTGTCAGCCAACTTCCTGTACCTTTTATAATTTTTGGCGATTGGAATGGTCACAGCTCTCTGGGGAAATAGCAACAATGCCCGAAGGGTTCAGATAGAATTTCAGACAATAATTTATGCCTTTTAAATGATACAAGCAATACTTCTACTGACTAAAACTTTCCAATCCATAGACCTTGCAATTTGTTCTTCTCTTTTCACAAAATGGAATTTTAGTGTTGACACGGATTTGCACAATAGTGATAATATCCCAATCATTTTAACATATTCTGTGAAAGATGTTACATTCCCTAGACGACCTATATGTTTTATTTTTGACAAAGCTAATTGGCCCCTATTTGAGGAACTTAGCGAAGACATGGTAGACCATCCAAATATTGATGCAGCTGTAGAAATAGTTACGACCTACATTAAAAAAGCTGTAGATGTTGCAATTCCCAAAACATCAGGAAAATTTCCCAAATTATGGAAACCTTGGTGAAAAGAGGAATGTGCTAAAGCTTACAAATCTCAAAATATCCTGGAATCGATTTCGACGATATCCCACCTATGAAAATTTAAGTTTTTAAATGTACTAAAGCAATTGCTCAGCGAATCAGATATCAGAGTCAAAAGAATCTCGCAAAAATACGCAAGTACTATTCAAAATCGGGTATCAAAATTTATCTGGGACAAAGTAAAAAATACTTCCAAAAACTCTGGACATTCATTATCATTTCTGAAAAATAACGGTCAACTCATATCGGATCAGGCTGTGAAAAAAATCATGATTTTTTTTAATCAAAACTATCGGATTTATTTGATTTAAATCAGACTTTTTATTTAAATCGGATTTTATGATTTTAATTAATTCATTGCCCATACAAGTTTAAATTTATTGGAAGTGAGACATGCAAATTACAGTGTAGTGTCTAGATAGTTTTGATGCATTTAAACATTAATATTTTTATGTCGAACATTAATGTATTAAAAAATATAGCCTGGTAAATTTTTGAAAGATTAAGACCCGACATAGGAATTAGCAAAGTAAATCCCACATGATAGAGTAAATAGACTGCACCAAATGCCAAGATGAGCAATGTTTTTCCATCTGGTTTTTAAGCGGGTTAGATTACTATGAGTTTAACCCATAACCAGTGATGTGAATTTTTTGGACCCAGATAAATAAGGTTGCCGAATCCCACCTACACCATATTATGAATTTTTCAAATCATACAAATTTTAGAATTTTGTTTTGCATTATGAATATTTATCATATGAATAAAATATTTTGAATTACTTCAATTATTTTGATGTAAAAGAATTAATTGGTTCAAGACTTGCTTTTGAGAAAATTATTCCTGCTTTGTTAATTTTTAGCTTGCAAAAATAAAATTGGTGAAAAAATGTTATTTTTTGTAAGTTAACAGTAAAAAATGGAGATAACATGAAAATACATAAATTTGAAATCAAATGTCTATTTTTCAAATTCTTTGAGCATTGACAAGTATTTTTTGGTATATTGGAACATACTACAAGGGTTTATACAGAAAATTAAGCTTTTCTATATGAACAGCATAGAACAAGTGGAATAGCACCTCCTAGATAATGCCAATTCAGTGGAATTTTGAGCTTGCAATAAAAAATTTATCAATTCCAATAGCTTTCTGCTTCAATCCATAATCTTTTCTCAACATACTCTCTCAATTAGCAGATGAGTGAGTTAACATTTATATTCCAATTCCTTAAATATTGAATAGTTATTCTAGCAGGGTAAAGAATTCTAAGTGATCAATGCATAAAATTTCCCAATAAATTGAAATAAAAATTAACCAATATATTACAAAACAATGAAACTATTAAAATTGCCAATTATATAGATTTATGTGCAAAATTGGATTGCTTTGTGATACAGAAGGAAATCTTTTCGTTGTGAGTGTCTATTTTTTATGAATGGACTACAACACTAAATAAATAACTAGAACATCTTAAGAAAAGAAAGCAAGTTACCACAATTTTAATTTGAGTGAATATATTTCGAGCATCTTCACTCAATACATGATGAATGGTTTAAAATCAGCAAATACTGTTATTTAGTGTCGTCAAAGGGAGGATGATTTTCAATAATTTTGGGGTGAACTCAGTACGAATGAAGTTCTTAACTTATATTTGAATGAATTGAACATGCATCTTCAGTTATTTCATTTTCAACATTATTTAACATAACAGAAAGAAAAAGAAAATTTTGATTTAAATCATTGATTTTTTAAATAAAAATCACTTGATTTGAATTGTGATTTAAATTGGCATACCCTGTATTGGATGCTAAAGATATAGCAAATACTTTAGGTGCAACTTTTGCAAAAATATCTAGCAACGATTCATATCCATTGGACTTCATCATGAGATATAAAACACCAAGAGGAGAAAAAAGACTTTAAATTTTCGAAATTCATCTGAAATTTATAATACTAATTTTACTATTAATGAGCCAAAAAGAACTCTTAATAAATCGCATCCTACTTCCCCTGGTCCAGATGAAATTCATTACAACCTTTTAAAAACCTAGGTGAAAATTCATTGCTCTTAATTCTATATCGTTTTAACGAACATGACTTTCCTAAGGCATGGCGAAGAGCCATTTGCGTCGGTGATGTTTTATCAGATGATTCCCATTTTAAAACCGGGAAAAGATTCCCAGAGCTCCAGTAGTTAAAGACCCATTGCACTCACAAGCTGTTTTTGCAAAATTACGGAGCGAATGGTCAACTCGCGTTTGGTTCATGTTTTGGAGGCAAATGGCCATCTCTCGGTGTATCAAAATGGATTCCATTATGGACGCTGTACAATGGACGATGTTTTAATGCTGGAGATTTCTATAAGAGATGAATTTGACAGGAAAAACATTTGATTTCTGTATGTAAAGCATGTGGCAGGACATGGCGATACGGAATTTTAAGACTTATATGACATGGACTTCCGTGGCAACTTACCTTTATCCAGAACTTTCTTTCGACGAGAACATTTCAAGTTTGTGTCGGTGATGTTTTATCAGATGATTTCTTTCAACATAAGGGTGTTCCTCAAGGTAGTGTTTTAAGCGAAGTTTTATTTATCATTAAAATTAATGGAATCATTCATGAACTGGTTTTTTTCTTCCCAAAAAACAAACTGTTCATTTTTGCAGATGGCGTGGTCTGGTCTTCATCCAGACCCAGAAATTTTAATGAATGGAACTACCTATAGTACCAGCGACCAAATTTTGGGGAATTTTGCTTGATTCTAAACTGACTTTTCGACCTCATCCTAAATCTGAAACTAAAATGCTACGAAACGTTAAATCTTTTGAAAGTTTTATCAAGCACAACATGGGGAGCTGATTGCTTTTCACTCATGAAACTGTATAAAGCTTTAGTTCTGTCCAAGTTGGACTACAGTTGCATGGTATATGGATCTGCAGCTCGATCAACCGTACAGACCCTGGATCCCATCCATTATCAAGGCCTTCGCATATCATCTGGAGCATTCGGGACATCTCCCATCCTGAGTCTATATGTAATTACAAATGAGCCTTGTCTACAAATGAAACAAGATAATGTATGGCAGAGTCGTGAATCCCATTTTTGGCACTTTTTACTCATCTAGCATACTTTCCTTCATTTGGACATAGGATTTGTTCCTTACTTAATTTTTACAATATCAACAATATAGAAATATTACCTAAAGTAGATGAACCTCCACCTTGGAGAGACACAGCTATATCTATTTTAGATGATTTTAGCAGGTATCCCAAAGGAATAACATTTCCACTAGTCTATTTACAACTATTTTATTATCGTGACAACTTTATCTTAACTTTCATACTGCTTTTACGGATGGTTCTAAAAATGGAGAACATGTCGGTTCTGTGGTAGTTTTTAATGAATCAGCTGTATCTGAAATTACACAAATACTGTACAGTTTTTACTTCTGAAATTAATGCAATCTATATGACTTAAAAAATTGCTGTTTCACATGTGAAAAGTTGGATTATTTTGACTCCAGAAGCTCAATTGAGGGACTTGCTAATGTTTCAAGACGGCCACCCATTGGTGCTGAGTTCGATTAAACTATATTTTAATTGGCTGACCAAGGTTTCAATATTTTCCTGTGCTGGATTCCAGGTCATGTGGGTATACCAGAGAATAAAACAGCCCAAATGGCTGATACCATGATAAGACGTGGATCATATCAAAACGTCCATCAAAAATTCATGGCAGAATAAATGGGATACACAAATTCAAAATAAATTATATTCCATTCAACCATATGTAAAGAGCTTTAAACCCAATAATTTTAGAAGACTCGGACTCAAACTGACAAGACTTCGTATAGGTCACACCTATTTGACCGACAGACATTTGCTATACTCAGAACCAGCTCTTGACTTGTCCAATGTGTGATGCAATCCCATCTGTTGGACACATTTAAGTGAATGTCCTGATTTTAATGCTATTAGACTCAACCACTTTGGTGCTAATAACCCTAGCATTAAAGACTTAAATAATCCTCATCCAATCTGTTTTTATTTATATCAGACATGGGTTTTTATAATTTTATCAAAAAATGATTTGAAGTATTTACTATTTTATCTTTGAATTTTGAGTATTAATTTTAAGAATAAATGACGATAAAAATTTATTTGAAATTACCGATAGTTTGGTGCAGCTTGGCCAAACCTGGCCCTTGTGCCATAAAAATGCAATCAATCAAAATAGATTATATGCAATGGTCAATTAATTTATTGTACTTTATAACTATTGCTTTCCACTTTTGGACCTTGCTCTTTAAAACCCCAAAATCCAATCTAACCCTTTATAACTGGGTTTTTTTTTTTTTTTTTTTAAATTTGAAGTATTAACTTGTATAAAAACCTGCTAATTTGTGTGGAATGTCTGTTATGACATAAATACATTAGTTTTTTATTACTTACATAAACTAAACATGTCCCTCACATTTTGCAATTGAGTGGTTTCAAGAGTAATTGTGTGAAACGAAAATACCCAGTGAAATGATTGTAACACAGGTATGATAAGGATTGTTTCAAACTGGGAAAAATTTGTTTTTATTTTTCTTATGTAATTTGCAGTGTTAATTTTGAATGAGGGTTTTGAAATGAAAAGAAATGTGAACACATAAAATTCATGTTTCAGTGCTTTTGATGTATATAATTTTAATTAAAGCCTAACCATTTTTATAAAATTATAAAAATCATTTTTAGGCAGATTAGATATGTAGACTAAAGGGGTTCTCATTAGAAATTAAAGTCTGGTTGTGCTCTTGAGCTTAAAAGCATGTTTTCTGAACATTGACATTCGTATTTGATGATGTAAAAGATTTCCCTTTAAATTCAAATAAGCAATTGGGAAAACTTGCCAAACGTTTTATTATTTTTCCAACATGAATGAAGTTTAGATTGAGACTTTTTAAATGAATCCTAATTTTCAGTGCAATGTTTATAACATTAGAAGTAAGTCTTTATCTAATTCACCCGCATGATTATTTCAGATTTTATTAAAACGTCGGGTTCTTTATTATGTACGGTAATCTTGTATTTAATGATATTTTGTTTTTCGCCTTTTTCTGTTCTATATTTATCTTACATGTCTCATTTTTTAATTTCAGTGAACTCAGTTGACTCATCCTCAGGTCAAGAGTCTACTGTGAACTCCGCTTCGACCGTCCAGTCATCACAAAAATCTCCTATCTCTACATCCAGCAGTGCAGTCTCTCCATCTGTTCCTGGAAGTACTAACACTACTACAACATTATCTGCCTCAGTTGTCAGTTCAACTGGTATCAGTCAAAATCTCAGATCAAACAGTTATGCTGGGGGATCTTCTATGTCTCCAAAAAAGAGTAGCAATTCTGTAGATCCTAAATCACCACCGAATACCAAAGTGAACTCTGTACATTCAAATGACAGTCATCCTGCACAAATACCAAGTCTTTCCTCAGATGGCATTGTAAATCAAAAAGGACTACCTAAAGTAAGAAGCTTGAAAATTCATCCTGTCTTTTTCTTTACCAATTTTTAAAAATTTCTGCAAAAATCAATATTACCTTTTCATGTGAATTGCATTATGTAGTATGTTGAAACTTGTGAAAATTAATAAAATTAAAAACTAATTCAACCAGTTGAGCAGGCTTGGATGTCAAATTAAAGTCTACAAGTTGGGAGTTACTTGTCAAGAGTACTTCGACCGTCCAGTCATCAAAAAAATCTCCTATCTCTACATCCAACAGTGCAGTTTCCATGTGTTCCTGGACGTACTAACACTACTACATTATCTGTCTCAGTTGTCAGTTCAGTACTAGGAATTATTTTTTCACTAAACCGAATTTAGTCAATAGTATTTGAAATTTGATGAATATTCTGTTAAACCAGTACAATGAGCATATTGATTAATGCTGACAGAACATTCTCAAAGGGATACATTAAGGCAAAGTTTCTGATGTTGAGGCTCAAAGCTAGTGATAAATTGTAACTTGAAGAGTGCACTGAAAATGATATTGCTGTTTTAAATAAAAGTTCAAAGAAATTATTGAATTGTGTAACTTAAACTTGTTCATGATTAATTAATGAATCTTGGTAATTCAAAAAGTTTTGAATAATTTGCTCACATCAATGTTTTTACAGGATTTTTATGGCAAGACAATTTTTTAAAAGATTAAAACAATAAAAAACTAACATTGGGCCTTGTTACTCTTATGCTTTCATTTGATAGATATCCATAATATTTGAAATTTTAGATAAACTTTTTGGGTGAGGGTTGCAATTCTTCAAACCTTGATTGATAGTTAGGGGTACTTTTTGGGTACCCCTATTTATCAAGGTTACCATTTTTAATAACTAGTCAATGAATGAGTCCCAAGTTCTTTATCATGAATCCTTTTTTCCTGTTACGAGTTCCTCCTTTTTGCATCATTATGGAGAGACTGTTTTTATGACCTTTTTGCATTTCAGTTGTGTATCAAAATCTTTTTGTAAATATAGGCATTTGGGCTATTGCTCCAGCTAAGCATAAAGTGTTTTGAGGTCTTTGACGACTGCCCCAATTTTACATAAACTCCTCGAGGGAAATTGTCTGGGTAAGCATTCAGATCCTCAGAATAAAGCCCTAACAGTTCTGCTTGCGGTGTTTCAAAACCCAGTTTTTTACTTTGAAGTTAATGTTCTTATTCGACAGACTTGCAATACAATGGAACATGATCAACTTATTAAAACTGTAAATGATTCCATTCTCTATGAATGTTTTGACAGCACTATGCCCCTTCTAGATTTGTGGAATGTGCATGAAATTGCTAATTTCAAAGTATATTTACCCAGTATAGAAAGTGACATTTTTAACACTTGCAGATCCTTCTTATGCATATGCATTTACTATTGGATTAGATTTTCCAATTATATTCAATTTGTGATACTTAGTCCCTTTCACATTTTAATTGTATAGCAAGATTTTTTGTTGAGGTAACCCTACATCCAAATCTTAGGTATTCTTTACTTGCCATTGATTTCTTTTTTAGTCTTATTTTTGTTATACCTTTTTATTACTTTCCTTTATGAACATTTTACATTTTTTTAATTATCAATGCTCTTATTGCATTATACTGGTGTTTTCATACACTTGCTTTGTTTTATCGTTTTATTAACTCCGACGTTGTCTTGTGTTTGGTGTACATAGTTTTTGAAATTTTAACGTACTTTATAGTACTGGGTGTGCCAAAAATTCGTAAACTTAAAAATCCATTTGAGAAAAAGAAACATAATAAAGAATTGAGATTTACATGAAAGGGATTGGATGGTAGTCGAATTTCTTTAGTAGAAAGAATTTTAGTTAAGAAAGTCACTAATACAGGATGCTAACATGCAAGATATTCAGCAGATGCATGCAAATCAGGCTTGCAATAAAAAAAACCTGGATGCATGTGGATTCTTTGTTCGATTTCGGCAGCATTGCGATAATTGGTAGAATGTTACCAAGCATTGTTGGTGAAGCTCTTCTACCTGAACAGTCAATCAGCAACCCTTGCATTGAGAAAATTTCGCTCGACGAGATAAGGACCCATCTCTTGCTGGGATCCTGAAGCTTGTCAGACAGTTCAAAGAAACAGGCCATTTTTTGGAGGATAGGCCACCAGGTGGAAGACCCTTGTTGAAGAAGGAGCACATGAGGATGGATGAAGCCCACTTTGCACTGCATGAGGATGTCAACACGCAGAAGACTAGCAATGTCGAATCCACGTAGGTACACGACACAGCCACTGCATTCACCCCAAGTGACAATTTGTGACTTCACTTCCTCTTTCGTTGTCTGTTCTTTGAAGAGTGTTGTCCAGTATCTTGCTGAAAGTGACTGCTTAGTGTTATCTCACTCTTGCTTGAGAAAGTCATGTCCGCATTACCTAAAAGAGATGTGTTGTCTTCAGTAAGATTCATGCAGGATGGCACACCAAGACATTTTTGGATACCTTTAGAGAAGACGAAAGTGATCAGTCGGGCTGCAAGATTGCAGGGTCCTGCAGTCGACTCCGGTGGATTTCTGGCTGTGGGGTTATTTAAAAACGCTTGTGTACCTACCATTCCTTCCTTTCCACATTGGACAGAATGTGGTACTATCGATCCCGCCATACTACACTCAGCTGTCTGGGCATTGAGCAGCCTTAGTTGTGCCACACATTGATTCATTCTTTTGGAGTTATCAATGCCCTCTATTGATGACTTTTTTAAACTAAAACTTTTTTGCCACTAAAATCCCACTTTCCTCTAATCCCTTTTGTTCAATCGAGTAGTTAAAAATATATGATTAAACCTGTTAAACTGTCACTTTTTTTAATTTCTGATGGAATTGTTTGTTTCATTCAAATAAATATTTGGACTCGACATACTTTTATAGAAACCCATTTTAAGTTTGAAACTTGTTAGGTAAAATAAATTTTGTATGATTATCAATGTAGGGTGGGCCAATTTAAATCTCTGATTTGTGTAAAATCATACAGATCTTCATCAATCATTCAGTAGTCTGTATGATGTGAAAAAAATGAGTTAAAAATTTTGCTTGTCCATAGTAACTCCAAGAAGGATTCTTTACTTCGAAGACATTAACTAGGGATACCAGTATTGATTGGGATGTCAATGACAAACTAGTATTTTTCTTTGATCACTAACTAGTATAACTCATTTATTTACTGTATAGGTCTATATGCAGAGGCTGTTTTATACATACCAAAGCCAGTCCACAACTAAGTGATTTGAGGACAATTTTAATATCCTTTTCTATGAAAGGCTGTTGATGTCTGTCATTGCAAAATTGTTATTGCAATAAAGGAATTTGCTGTTTTCAACACAAGTTATATTGTTTTTGTTACAAATAAGCTCTGAATGCTTCTTTACTTCTGAAGCTTTGTGCATGGAACCTGGAAATGAAACAGCTGATTATGAATGGAGATCCTTGAAGCCTTAAAAATGCTTATATAGGCACTTCTGTAATGGAAAAAATGTTTTTAATTTACTATTGAATTATGCTTAAAAATTAGGGAAATGAAAAGACAAGAAAATTAGTTTTTTACATACTGAGTCTTGAGTGTTATAAAATAGAATTCAAACTTAATTAAATTTACTAGTTGGTAAATTTCTGTATTGTAAAGTGAAAAATCACAAAAATTTGCCTTGCTATATATATTTCTTAAAATCTTCATGAACTTCATTCTTAATAAAATTCTGCTTTACCTAGAAATTTCATTAACTCAAATATCTAACTTTTAAACTTACCATAATTCCAATTCTTTTTACTGATGTATATGACAGTGTCTTAACAAATTATTGAAACAATATCATTTAAGATCTTGCAACTTCATTTTTAACTTTTTGAATGTTATTTTTTACTTGGCATCAAAGTCATTGATTTAGTTGAATTTTTTCAAACGTGAGTTGCTAGTGAAATTTTCAATCAAAAAATAAAAGTGTGATGAATAACAAATAAATTGGGCTGTCTGCCTCTTAAATTAGTGTGTTGGTGCAATTCAGAAATGATTAGGAGTTTTATAGCTTGGAAATAACATTTTCCATTTAAGTTTTGTTTTCAAAGTTATTTATCATCTCTGGTCCATGTCTTAAAGATTTTATGAAAATTGGGATTGAAGTACAGTGAAACTTTGATTATTTGATTACGCCACTTTTTTAACCATCAGTCTGTTTTATTAAAAATTATTAGTACGTACACACATACATACTGTCTCATACACACTATACTTCTATGTAAAGTACGAAACATTGCCGCTCAGACAGCATGAGACTCGAAGAAACAAAAGAAAATGAGACTATTTTAAAATTTGAATATGTATGTACGTCTAGAGCATAAGTCCATGTAACAATATGTACTTATGTAAATTGTATATTGTTTGTTTCTGTAAGATAAAATACATGTACAGTGTATTTCCAGTTCGTAAACGTACATTTTTTTTTTATCATTTGTTCATATGCAATGGGTGGGATGTTTAAGATTTTTCTGTTATCCATCTATTCGATTAACTGTCCCGACCCTGACAATTAATCGAAGTTTCGCTGTAATTATATTGCTTTATGAAATGGAATTTTGTGGTACTTCCGTAGAATTTTAGATTTTGTTCACTGAGAAATCTTTTCTTGTGATTAAAAGTTCGAAATTAAATTGCTTTTTGACCATCTAAAGTAGTTTTGATAAAACAAATATTCTTATACTTACATTTTTGTAGGCCAAGAGAGGTGTTAAAAGAAAGGCAGACACAACAACACCATCTGGAAATGTAAAACCTGAAGTAGAAACACCTGCACCTCGAGAAGTGAAAGTGGCCAAAGTAACAACACGACGTGAAAGTGGGAGACCGATCAAAAAGCCTTCTAAAGATCTGCCCGATCTTCCAGTAAGTGAAGAGTTGACTGTCTTCACTGAGGAATTGGTTAGAATTTTAAAGCTTTCTTCAATCTTATCTTTTGATATTGAATGTTATTGTTTGTAACCATTTGGTATATCGTGCTTTTTGGGAAAAAGAAAAAGTACACATAGCAGGAAGAGACAAAGACACTGAGAAATAAAGCATGCATTAAATTACAGATTTTGGTTTAATTATGTGTTATGCAAGTTAAAAGTAAAGAAGTCATGGTAAACATTTCAAAATGTTGCAAAATACACTAAAATGTAAAAAATATAAAACTAGTATGTGTTTAATAGTATAAAAATACACAATGCATGTTTTTCAAATTGTTTGAACTTTTCACAAAACCAAAATATCTTCTGTCAATAAGTAAGAAAGATAATATATCTTGTTTTTTTATGGGCACACCATAAAGCATCAGCTAATGTTGAACACTTTTTTTGGCAACGGCTTTGGGATTTTTGATCACTCTAAAAGTCAAAATAATATATTCTAAGTATCCCATGTTAAAAGAAAGTGGTATTTTAAAAGAAAATTTTGAGTTGATAGAGGGCAAATCAAAGAGTTGATTTAAACTTCAAAATATACCTTTATAATGAATAATTTCAAAACACCAGAATATTCACTGTTATTAGAGTTAAATACTATTACCACTACTAGAGTACCTTCTTTTCACCACCTGCAGTTAAGGTGAAATGCAGGTGGTGGAGAGAGAAACGAAACTATGAGAAAACGAAACTTGAAAACCAAATTGTTGTAAAGACAAAAATGCTAGTCTATCTTTTTAAGGCTGTATATTAAATGGAACAAAGTTAAAAAGAAAAATGATTTTTTAATCAATCCTTGCTTCTAGCAAGATTCACAGAAACTAGTATCTCCATAGCTGGCATGTATGAGGTTCAATTATTTTGAGTCTGGAGAAATTTATGTTTAGTGAAGTTGCATTTTGTATTTGCTTTTGTTTTAATGTTTCCATATTAAGAACGTCTTTAAATTTTTAGCAGCCAAGTGTGAAGCCAAAGAAGGGAAGACTACCTGAACAGTTGAAGTATTGTAGTACAGTATTAAAAGAGCTTTTTGCCAAGAAACATGCTGTAAGTATTCAATGTGAATGAGTTGTGCTTTTGATTTTGATACTATTTTAATGTTATTTAGTTACAGAGATTATTTTGTCATGGGATTTTTGTGCTGTGTTTTTTTTTAATTTATGCTAATTTTATATTGTACATCCCGCAATTAATGATTCTCTAGTTTTTCAACTAGTGTGTTCAATCTGAATTTTTAGGGTTATGCTTGGCCTTTCTACAAACCTGTAGATGCTAAACTGTTGGACTTGCCAGATTATCATGAAGTCATCAAACATCCGATGGACTTGGGAACAATAAAAGTAATAATACTTTTCCTGTTATTCTGTTGAAAGGGTACATCTTGTCAAACATATCACACTTGAAATTCATTCTATTGTCTTGGTTGAACTTAAATTTTTTTAAACCTTTAATGATTTGAAAGCAAATTGCATGTAAACAAGTGTTAAATTTTATTCCAAGTTTTTTTAGAAACGATGTTTGTACTCTTTGTTACATTTATCCACCTTATTTATTTTAGGTAAAATTGGACAATCATGAGTACAAATTTCCAGATGAGTTTGCTGCTGATGTGAGGCTTATATTTACAAATTGTTACAAATATAATCCCCCAGATCATGAAGTAGTGGCTATGGCCAGGAAATTACAGGTAAGTTTCGTCTATTGAAAATGTTTGCAAATAATGAACGTTTTTATTATTACTAGACAGGGTTTGCTTAATTTTAAATAAAATCTTTTATCTCTAAGTTTTAAAATATGAAAATGACCTATGACAACTAGCAAATTACTTCCTTTTACCTCTAATGTCACCACCATCCTGTTCAGCAGGTCTGCATATGGGTCCAGTCCATGTCTTGCTGTGATATAGAGAATCGGCATTGTTTTTAAGTTTTCAATTCTTTACTCTAAAGAGTCCCTTACTTTCTAGGGTTTTTTATTGGCTTCTATTTAATCATGTATGTCCTTCAAAACTTTTACTTTTTCTTGTAGGATGTTTTTGAGATGAAGTATGCAAAAATGCCTGATGAACCACTTACTGGTGACATAAAAGTTGATTGTGAAAAGACTGAGGATTCCACTCAAAGCGTATCTAGTGATATGTCATCTGAATCATCATCAGAAAGTGGTTCTGACGATAGTGAAGAAGAAAGAGAAAAGAGATTGAAAGCTCTTCATGAACAGGTATTCAATTAGCTCTTTAAACTTTAGTTTTTGTCTTGATATATTTGAACCAAATTTTCTTGCTGAATTTTTATTGAGAATGACAAATGAGATGACGTTTCTGCAATGTATTATAAGTTGAAAATAAGAAATTTTGTTTTTCAGTTGAAAAAAGTGACTGAGCAGATTAGTGTATTAGCTGCTGAAGATAGAAAGCGGGACAAAAAGAAAAAGAAACGCAGGAGAAAAGATAAAGATGACGTAAAGGACATTAAAGTTGACGATGAACTTCCTATGGAAGCAACGACCACTGTAGCACCTCCAACTACTCAACCTAAACAAACCAAAGCTACTAAGAAAAACACTGCGGGCAAAAACCCCAATGCAAATAATAAAGTTCAAAATCAAAATAAAAGACAAAGAACTAATAGTAAGTCTTCTAAAAGGAATAAGCCATTGCCTGCATTTGATAGTGAAGATGAAGACAGTGCAAAGCCAATGTCTTATGATGAGAAAAGACAACTCAGCCTGGATATCAATAAACTTCCAGGTAATTTAAATTTATTCTTACCTTTATATATATAATTGCTTTTGTGTAAAATCTGGTTAAAACAGCTAACACATTGAAACTTATAAACAATTATGATTTTCATTACTATTGAAAATAACAGCATTACATAAGTTAAGATGTGATGCTTCATGGGAAATAGGAGCAGATTATGTACAAATGGATTACAGTAAAACCTAAGTTGAAAAATGTTAAAAGTTAGTCCAAAATTCTCTCCATTACAACCTATATTTTTCCAAGTTGCCCTTGTCCTGTGATTTTTTTTAAATTATATATTTTTTGTGTAGTAGTTCTTGAGAAATACTAAAATAATTGGTGTACATTGTCATGAAACAGTTGTGTCCTTTTTTACTCCATTGCAATATTTAAATGTTTTAAACAAATGTGATCTTCAATGGGCATAATGGAAATGGACAAGAAAAAGAAATTTTTCTTTTACTACAATATAAAGTAAAAATACTGCAAATTAAAATTAGCATTCAAGGCCACGGTGGCCCAGAATAACAGATTAGCAACCGGAGGGTTGCGAGTTCAGATCCAGCCAAACACCATCGTGTACAAAGGGGGCTGGTGCACTTTAAATCTGTCGTGGCCTCAGGTGATTGGTCCGTGCGACATAATAGGAGACTGGCGATTTCACCACTTAAGTCACCATTTTAGAAATGTTCATCTGCATCCACACATCTACCCTGTCATGAAATGTTATATCACCAAATGAGGTATTAAGAGGCGCCAACCAAGTCAATTTTTCAGAGCAGTCGCGTGATTGCTAGTCGACGTGTTCACATCTTTTGAAGTTTCTCTCGATAGCAATGCTCAGTCTACTTACATTCTTCTATGCCTGTACCATGGTAGTAAAATGGAATTGGTATTGAATGATGTCCACAAATCACTTCAAGGTAATGAAAGTTATAATAGAAAAAGTGAAAATGACCTGTCAATTCTGAAAGAATCAAAAACATGGGGAAATATATTTTTGTGTGCTGTATTAAAAATAAAAATATCCAAGTGAACTGTTATCAAAATGGACATAGGCCCTACCAAGGTACTGACATATTCTCAAAAATTCACTGTACTTTTTACTGTATTAGAAACTAATGATTAAGGATTAACGTCGCAATGGAGCAACCTAATAGGACAGTCCAGGATAGACCACATCAGCGAAAGAAACAAATGGAACTAAAATGTATAGGGTGCTGGTGCATATTAAATCTGCTGTGGCCTCAAATGTCTTCACGTTGGCGTGGGTGCCAGCTCAGGTGTTGCCTCGTCATCTGCAGTGATTCAAAATTACGTGATGTCCTCGATCTTTCCTGGGATTGATCCCATACCGTCACCATTAGCCGTTGTGTTGCTCCAGTGTGACGTTGATTAAAAATATCTACCTACATACGAAATTACCTTTCAAGAATTAAATTATTAGCTCAAAGTTAAGTTTCAAAAATTGTAAGGTTTGTTTATTACATTAGATGGGAATAAAATTATCCATTGGAGTTAAAACTGAAAATGACGATTGCTGCAGTAACAAATACAAATAGAATGCATCATTGTGAATCACTATTCATTAATGGGAAATAAGTGTCACATGTTGTGAAGACCAGGGTATGAAAAAATCATTAGAATCAGATTTATTTTATTTAAATTGGATTTTTATGATTTTAATTTAATCCCTTGCCCATTTAAGTTTAAATTTGTTGGATATGAGACGTAAATCAGTGTAGTTTCTAGACAGTTTCGATTATGTTAAACATTAATATTTATGATGAATAACGTTAATATATATTAGGAAATATAGCAAGGTAAAACACAAAAGGTTTACACATAACATACAAGAAAATGAAGCTTTTCTCTGATCAGCTTAGAATACGTGCAATAACATTCCCCAGAACATGCCAATTGAGTGGAATTTTGAGATAGAAAAATAATCATTGCAATCATTAAAATAGCTTTCCGCTTTAATCCATAATCTATTTTTGTTAACATACTCAATTATCAGATGGGCGAATTAGCACTTTTACATTCCAAACTTCACTTCCATAAATAGAAATAGTTATCTAGCAGTGTAAAGAATTCCTAGGGATCAATGCATAAAATTTCCCAATTAAATTTTAAATAAAAATTAATCAACATATTTCACAAAACGTAATGAAAATATTAAAATTCCCAATTAAGATTTATGTGCAAAATTGGAATGTTTTTCTGATACTGCAGAAAACTTTCATTGTGACTAAGTGCCATTTCATAAACAGATTACTTGACTTATTTGATGTAGTTTAACTTATTGGAATGAAATAACATTTATCTATTGTTCAGTTTTTCATTATTTATAAACTTAATACAGAAAGGTAAATAAATTTAAAATTGTGTTTTAAATTAATGATTTTTTTAATAATCACTTGATTTAAATCAAGCTAATTTAAATTGACACACCCTGGTGAAGACTGCTTGTTTTCAAGTGTCTAAATCCATAAAATGGCAGCTGCTTTTGCTCGTTTTATTAGTGAGTATCTAGGCATAAAAATGGAGTGTTAATTGGGGAACATATTTTGTTCCATTTCTAGTTTATTAACCCACTCAGCTATTTTAAAGCAAAAGCAGTCTTTTGTGTTGGTTTGTGCGCCTGCATTATGTCCAAATGGTTCTGATATATTTTCATAAATACTCACAGTAACTTCATGAATGAACTACACAGTATCAGTCTGTCTTCTCGTTTTATGTTTATATGCTTATACGAAAAAACGATACAATATATTTTTATGAAACATAACGCAAAGAATGCATTATTTAACATCCCTCTGTCTGCATTTTTGTGCATTTCACGCTAAAACAGCTAAATATTCTTTACCATACTTGAATCTTCCTTAACATGATCTTCGAGTTTGATCCTGGACCGTCACCAATAGCTTGTTGTGTTGCTTTAGTGTGACGTTAATTAAAATTACCTACCTTAACACATGACAGTATTATAAAAGCTGATAGGTATGTAAATTGGTTGAAACTCAAGATTGTTTTGCATACAATGCTTGAAAACTAATGCAATGTCTGTTCAATGTAAGTTGCAATTCTTCATTCTCTCAGGGTGCTTGTAAAAGTTTGATCTAATTTTACTCTTCATATGCTTCAATCCTTGAAAACAGTTTTCTCAAATATACATTCTCCTAAAAGTGATAACATTGGGGTGGGATTGTAAGTGATGGATATCTTTCTCTAGAAAGATGGGTCTTAAAAAGTCCTGAAAAATATTGCTTACAATCACACAATAAAAGTTTACACATCACTAGCTGTCCAGAGCCACATTAGGCTGGAACTTCTGTATCTTTTTAAAATATAAATAATTTTCAAACATTTGGATTAGGGGTGACAGAATAAGAAATTAAGTTTACATAAGAACTAAACATTTGGAGATAAGTTGAACTCCTTTGCTTCTGACCTCATCAATAGGTATAACAGATAAAAGGTGTAACATCTATTTACACTGTCTGTGGTTAAATGTAATTCGATTCCAGCAAACATGTATATCATTTGACAAGGGAAACAATTAAATAGTAAACATTTAAACACAAAACTTATTTAAATCGAATAAATCGTGTTTTAGAGTCTTCAGTTATATCAAACAAAATTTTAATCTGAATTGTTTGTATTTTTCTATGTATTGTTTTTTTAGTGTATTAAGTTCTTTGTTTTTTAATTATTGCAGGGGACAAACTTGGTAGAGTTGTTCATATCATTCAGTCAAGGGAGCCATCACTTAGAGATTCCAATCCAGATGAAATAGAAATTGATTTTGAAACACTGAAACCATCAACGTTACGTGAACTTGAGTCATATGTTGCTCTTTGTTTGCGTAAGAAACCAAGAAAGCCATATAGTATGTTTTCGTTCTTCCCTATGTTAATCTTATCTAATTTAATTGCTTTAAAGATATATCAAAGTGCTTAATTGAGTTATGAAATAATTTACACTTTTTACAGCTGCAAAGAATAAGGCTGCTGGTAAATCAAAGGAAGAACATATGCGAGAAAAAAAGCAAGAGCTTGAGAAACGTTTGCAGGATGTTAGCGGTCAACTAGGTCAACCTCCCAAGAAACCTAATAAAAAAGGTGAATACCTTATTTTAGTTAGAAAATATTTTGCAAATAAAATTTGTTCTTATATAAATTGTTTGAGGCTTGTCAGTGCTTTCAACTGTTAAATAAAGCCTGCATATAAAGTGCTTGTTCTTAGAAGCTCAATTTCTACAGTTAGAATTTCTTGGTAATTATTTACCTTAAAATCTCTTGAAAAATACTGAGCTGAAACTCTCCCTGAAGCAGTAAAACATTGGAGGCAGAAACATTAGGGTATATAAGCATTGTTAATCTACAAAAAACTTGATGCGGGCATATTTTACGTATTGACTACCTTCCTTTTTTTATTATATTTTATGGAACCATGCTTAGCATTTTTAGAAATTGCTTAAATTAATGGTTTAAATGCTAATTGGTCTTTGTCAGACATAGCTTTCCAAATTTACAGGATTTAGTTTATTACAAAATAGTTAACTGCCACATTAGAAAATTCCTATAACCAGTCTGAATTTGACCCACAAAATCTGAAATAACTTCTTCCCTTTTTAAATGCATGAGTTCTCCTGTCCCTCCTTAAAATAGCATATTTTTTATCATTTGTTGGTTACTATATTCATTTCATCTTAACTTTGAATTGCAATTGACAACTTATATATTTTATTTGTCTGATGACTCAGTTCCCACACGAATTGTAGATAATTGAATTGCATGTAATTGTATATGATTATACCATTGAATACAGTTTAGCACTTTAATGAACCAAGCGGTGGGTGAAATAAATATACTTTCATTTTTAGATACAGATAACACCAACACTGAAGTGGGTGGTGGTCCAAGTCGACTTAGTGCAAGCAGCAGCAGCTCTAGTGAAAGTGACAGCAGCTCAAGCAGCAGTTCCAGTAGTTCTTCTGACAGCAGTGAGTCAGAAGAATGAACATGAATTATCTTGTTTTGTATACCAAATCTGGCCTTAGGGGATAACTGCAGCACATGATTTGAGATTTCTAGTTGAATACCTTGGAAAAGATTGAAGACTAAGAAAATGTTTAATCACCAAGGATTTTGCTAGAATCATCTCAAGTTACTTAGTACAGACAATGAGCAGTGTACCGAAGATTGCAAGATTACCTTGTCGTTCAAAGGATTGGACCTACGATTTTAGGTTCAGATTTTTAAATGTTGGTGCTTTGAGTCTTGTGTAGCCACTAGCACAGAGTGACCGAAGTCAGTGTAACTTATTCCACCACCTAAGAAAGTCAAGGACGGATAGGTTGTATTGGTGTTCATTTGTAAATATTACAGGAATCATGAACTTTTTGTCTCAAAATTTAAATGCAACTGATTGGGTTCCAGTCTTGGCTTTTGATTAACATTGTAAATTTATCATTTTCATTCAATGTATATTTCATTTTCCTAATTGTAAAAAGAAACATCATGAAGCATCTACAAGAAACTTAAATGTTTTTCACCTTCTGTCTAATTTTTGTCTTCAACTTTTATCACTGAACTGAAAGCATTGCATGACACGTCTGAAGAGATTTGTATTCCGGATTTACTTTTAACATAGTATTTACCAGTAATTTTAACAATAATTCTTAACAAAAGTCTAATTACATGAAATACTACTAGGGCTCAAAGGGTAAAAACATGTCGAATACTGGCATTACAATCAAAAAATTGTTATTTTTGTCTTTCAAATGGCAACTGGTCTTTGATGGGTATTTGGTAAAGGCAAGTATTTTCACCAATTCAAGTTGGATGAAGTATAATGATATTGGCCTGCTACTTGGGTGCAATTGTATAAGAATGGACTGGTTGTCAGTATCTGGTTTTACATAGTTGAGGAAGGAAGTTGTTTTGTACATATATAAATTGGGGATTGTTTTTGTTAATAATTATGAACTCACAAAATTTTTTGTTACAAGTGATTGAATGAAGTTTCACTATTTTGAAGCAATTATCATATCTGTATAGCATCAAAAACTGAACTTTAGGTCTATTTATATTTTGTGTAGCTCATACTGATATGATTTACTACTGCAAGTGTGTACAGTAACCATACAATGTGGTAAAGAGGTTTATTTAATGTAAAACATGAAAAATATCTCGTATTTTGGAGAAAAGAATTTGTTTCAAAGCAATGTTACCTCATTTCATTTACAATTGTACAGGCATTAATGAACCTCACAAAATTCTTTGATTGTTAATATATCATTTGAAGCAAAATAAAAACTCATTAAAAGAAGTTGTTTGTGGTTAGAAATATCACCAGTGCTTTTTTTATCTTGGTTTTTTTCTTCATTGTTTTAAGAAAAGGTTAATGTTTGAATTTAAAATATAAAAAACAGTCATTATTTCTAACAAGTGGGAAGAGTTTAATAGATATCCAGGGTTTTATAAGCAATTTTCTGTGAACTGTTTTTATAGTTACCTTTTGAAACAATTTTTTAAAAGACGACAGTTTTTGTAGAGCATTTTAAAACAAATCGGATCAAAATTGCTCTCACAGCTGTAAAAACATTTGTCCTATATTCCGTTAAAACATATTTTAACCCTTTGCACTCTAAATGTTAAAATTAACTACTGGTCATTCCACATGAAATAGAAAACTGTTGGTCGTATGGTGGCGGATTTTCGCGAAATTGGGTACTGGGATTTAGATTATGTATAAATAACGATATCCTCAATATTTTGGTCCAAACTACTAAAGCATTTCCACAATGGGCACCTGTGGATTCTGGTGCTTGTAAATAGAAAGCGATAGAGGTTACAATGAATTGACCCAGGGAAAACCTTCCAAGACAATCGCCATTTCAAGTACGAGGTTTGTTCAAAGATATCCGACCATTATTTTTCGTACGTAAACGAATGAAGCTAGGGAGGTGTGGTTTGGTGCACGTATGTAGGTGATACTAATTCGAATGCTTGAATTTTTCCTGCCTACAGAAGCTGTCAGTCGCCCGAAGACCGCCGATGAGTGAACGCCGTCAGATTTTCGTTTTTTACAAAATGACGGAAAAAATTTGAACAATGCTATTGGCATTAAATTTTGTGTAAAGCTTGGGAGCAATGGGCCACACAGATAAAGGAGCGGTACAACCGCTTCAAAGATGGCCAAACATCAGTGAAGCACGTTCTGGTAGGCCCTCAACATCCAGAAATGAGACGTCATTGATCAAGTGAGGACCCTCGTGATGCACGATCAGAGAACTAGCAGACGAGGCAAGCATCAGCATTGGATCCGTTCATACCATTTTGACCAAAGATTTGGGCTTCAGGAGAATCTCAGCGAAGTTTGTGCCAAAGCTGCTAACGATCGAGCAGAAGCAACTCCGTTTGGATATCGCACAGGACATGCTGGAGACTGAATAGTGATCACTGGCGATGAATTATGGGTAGACTCGGAAACGAAGTTGCAGTCATCTAACATCCCAAGGCCAAAAAAAAAGCAAGGCAGGTCTGCAGCAACGTCAGTCATGCTGACCGTCTTTGACTCCAGTGGCGTGGTTCATCACGAGTAAGCACCACACCTTACAACCAAGGAGTACTACCAAGAAGTTCTGCGTCGCGTCGCCTTTGTGACGTGAGAAGCAAACGGCCGGACCTGCGGGCAATTGGCAGCTCCATCACGATAATGCACTCGCCCATTCTTCACATTTGCTAGTTTCCTGGCCAAACACAACACACCTGTGCTTCGTCAGGCTCCCTACTCTCCTGACATGGCTCCGTGACTTCTGGCTTTTCCCCAAGCTGAAAATGCCCTTGAAAGGGACCAGATTTCAGTCCAGAGAAGACATGCAGCACTGCTTCCGACAGTGGAAGAAGTGTGGCAGCCGGGTCTACTTTGAAGGAGATAGTGCAAGATTGTTGTATCTGAATACAAGTATTTTTTTATGAATAAAGGTCGGATATTTTTTTAACAAACCTCATATTCACAATAAATTTGAAAGTGAGTTCGAAAAAAATTATATTTTCTTTGATGTTAGAAAATTTATCATTTTTCTCTGGAATGGTGGAAAATATCAGGTACAGGAAATATTAAATGCAAGCAGGTCATAACAATTTTCCAAGTATCAAGATAAATTTAATTGAAACAAAAACCAGGAATTGAATGTCCAAAGTATCTGAACATGAAACGAGGTGTATTGTCCAAAATATTTGCTATATCTTTAAAAATTAGATAAATTGACTTGAAGCCTAAGAAATATTTAAAAAGTACTAATTGTAAGAAAAATCGACTTTCGTGGTCGAGTATTTAGAATAAAGCCATACACGAGTAAAAAATGTCGCTTAAGAAGCGTGCCTACATTAATCAGTTTCGAGAATTCAATTCAGTTATATTTATAGGTAAATCTAATTTAATATATTTTAGTGATAAGAGCACAATAACTGAAAACTTCCCACAATTAGACTGATGGTAGCAAATAATCTTGGGCTGTGTGAGTGCTTTCTTGGCATTAGAAGACTAAAAGGGTTAAAGATAAGGCTAAAAGATTTAAGGGTTTTTTTAAGTTGAAAGGGATAACAAATGGGGTTGTCATATTTTAAACTTTATCAGGATAATAATGCATAATGCCCATATGGAGTAGACCCTATACCACGTCCAAAGTGATTGTAACTTCTGTACAAGTCCATGCTATTAAAAGTATTTGGTATTCGTTATATAAGAATTAACATTTTAAATTTCGTATGAAAAGGGCTAATACTTTGAGAATAAGACCAATGGGAAAGTCATTAAAAATCAATGTCAAATAGGTTCAGAGAAGTCATCAAATGTAAATTGAGTCCAAAAAGGTATTAACTTAAAAAATATTTAATGCCCCGATGCTTTTATTTCCATGAACACGATTACAAAATTTTGTTTTTTATTTAAATTTTTGCTTTGCAGATCTTGTTAATTTCTAAAAAATATGCTACTCCAGTGCGACGTTAATTAAAAAATGTGACGAAAAAAGATTTACTTACGAAAATTGCATGTTTTTTCATGATTGTGCCCGAATACTTTTTTGTCACTTCGGAAATAGACGGGCCGCGGGAGTCCGGTTGGAAGTGTAGAGTTCGAATCCAACCCAAGACCGTCGTGTACAAAGGGGGCTGGTGCACGTTGGCGTGGTGTGACCTCGTCATCTGATCGTGATTCAAAATTACGTGGTGTCCTCGGATCTTTCCCTTCGGGTTTGATCCCGGATCGTCGCCAATAGCCCGTGTGTTGCTCCAGTGTGACGTTGATTAAAATACCTCCAACGAAAAAAAGCCCGAAGATTTTACAGAAAACCAGCATGGCAACTGACAAAAAAGTACTGTGATGTTCTTGGCGGCAGTTCTAGCACTTTATGCTCGATTTCGCGATGTTTTACACAAAATGGCTCCAAATTATGCAAAAAGGAATAAAATAACAATATTTTTGTAGGTTTTTTGAAAATTGGTGCCAAAGGTTTTCACGACAATCCGGCACGGATTCCGATGTTTTCCTTTCATGGTGCGAGTTCAAAACTAGATCGGTCCACAGCCAAAGACCGTCGTGTACACGGTGCACGTTAAATATGTCGGCCATAAATGTCCTCACGTTGGAGAGTGGGGTGCCAGCTCAGGTGTTGACCGTGGTTCAAAATTACGAGTTCTCGGATCTTTTCCTTCGGGAATGATCCCCGACCCTCGCCAATAGCCCGTTGTGTTGCTCCACTATGACGTTAACTACCTTCTTACCTTTTATGGTTGGGGCCGCGGTAGCCCGGTTGGAAGAGTAATAGATTAGCAACCGAAGGGTTACGTGTTCGAAACCGACATGTAAGTGGGGTTGCCAGCTCAGGTGTTGGCCTGGGATCTTCCCTTCGGAATTCATCCCGGAACATCTCCAATAACAATAAAGGTTGGCAGCTATGATAACCACTTTCTTAGTCCCACATAAAGCAATATCGTGGGTGTGCGCTTGGGCATTAGTAACCTACTTCGACTGATGTAGATATACACTGCTGGCCACCCAAATTGCAACACCAAGAAAGACAAGAGATATCACAACAAAATTTATTTTGTAGATAACATGTTGACCAAGTATCAAATGATTAAATTTATAGACTTCTGTGAAGTGTGGTTCCTGCCAAAATCAGTAGCCAGAGTAGCCGCCATTGTTGGAGATCACCGCTGCCACACGCCTCGGCATTGATTCAAAGAGACTTTGGATGTGTTCTTGGGGTACAGCAGACCAAGCAGCTTCCACACGTTGCCAAAGTTGATCTGGTGTGGCAGCTGGGGATGTATTCTGGGTCAATCGTTGAGCAACCATGGACCACATGTTTTCTATCGGCGAAAGATCCGGAGAGCGAGCTGGCCAGGGAAGCAATTCAATCTGGCGATTGACGATGAACCCTTGGACAATGCGTGCCACGTGTGGTCGCGCATTATCCTGTTGAAATATGACTGTGGGCAAGCCCTGAAGGTAAGGAAGGACAACTGGCTCCAACACCTCGGAGATGTAGCGCTGGCTGTTTAAAGTACCGGCAATGCGTACTAGAGGAGTGCGAGAGTGATATCCAATACCGCCCCATACCATAATACCCGGTGCAGGACCAGTGTGGCGGTGCATAACGCAGCTGTTCAGCATCCTCTCTCCACGGTGTCTCCAGACTCGAATCCGACCATCGTGGTGTTGCAGACAGAAGCCTGACTCGTCAGTAAAGACAATTTCATTCCATTCTGCCGTCCACATCCTTCTTTCATCGCACCATTGGCGGCGGAAACGTCTGTGGTTCTGCGTCAAGGGTAGACGAAGCAATGGACGTCTTGCGGACTCTGCTGTAAACGGCTTCGAATGGTACGCGCAGACACTGGATGATGCGGTATAGACTGAATGTGCTGTGCTGTGGTGATGGTTCGTGATGTGGCTGAGCGATCCGTCACTGCCATACGCACAATATGACTGTCATCACGTGAAGTGGTGCACTGAGGTGGATGCGATCGAACACGTCGGTCCGTCGTACCCTCCTGCATCCAACGATCACATATCCGCATTACAGTTGTTTGGTTTCGTCCAACACGACTACCGATTTCCCTGAAAGATAATCCACAATCTCGGTAGGCCACTATCCTTCCTCTGTCGAACTCGGATACTTGATCAAAAGATGATCGCTGTTTTCTACGAGGCATAATTGATCGTTTTTTTGAAAAAAACCACAAGAAAAACACAATTGCCGTACTTGAAATCGTCGAAATCTCCAAGCCTTAAATAGCGCTTTGAAGTGGCGCCACAGGCGCGCGTGATGTGCGTCTGCGCTGAAATTCTAATCATTTGCATATCTCACCTCCGCTAATGCATGTTGTAAATTTCATATTATTTGCATGCTTCCTTCAGGGTGTTGCATTTACGGTGGCCAGCAGTGTATTTTAATTTAGTAAAGAAACAAAAGCGAACATACTTCCCAAGTGCCGCGGTAATCAAGTTGCATAAATCGTGGATAAGCAACAGGAGGGTTGTGAGTTCGAAACTCGATCCAACCAGACTCGTGTACGATCTGTCGAGCCCTCATGTCCTAGCGTTGTGTGGAAGTTTGGAGAGTGGAGTGCCAGCTTGGGTATCGATCTCGTCATCTAAACCGTGGTTCAAAATTACGAACGAGGTGTCCACTGGTCTTTCCCTGCGGGACTGATCTCGAACAGTCGCCAATAGCCTGTTGTGTTACTCCAGATAGAGCCATCTCAACTATAGCGACAATCAAAAGCAAATAGACTACTCAGATTATACGACGCGTTTTGTTGTCAATACTGAAATCATACTCTCTGATTTCATATTAACAATACAAAAACTTTTTGTGGAGTCTCCATTGTACTCCGGCTCCAGTGTGACGTTAATTACCATTACCACCATTGTTCTTCTAATCGTGTCAACTGTTCTCAAATTTGAAAGTCAAAAAACTACAAAGATATTACTCCGGTACTATTTAAATCTTTAAATAAAATCTGTAATGGAGTAGATTTTTTTCAAATACGAATTTGAAAACCAGGCTAAATTTGACATGTTCCTGTGTTCCACTGGATTTAAATTAAAGAATTGAAAGGGTCGCGGTTGCCCAGTTGGAAGAGCAACGGATTAGCAATTGGAGGGGAATATTAATCCCCGTTCTATTTGTCGGGTGTGCAGAGGGGTGTAATGTCCCGTCATCTGGACAGAGCACGGTTTGGCTGTGCAGATGACGTCAGAGTTAACATCTACAGGAATCGCCTCTCAAGATGACCTTGGAGTTTTTTTAGAATCATAGTATGTTGCGCTGAAAATCGCTCAGTATCATATCGTTTATGTATCCCGTCTGTAAGTTCTTAAGCTGTTGCTTTATTATTGGAATGTAAATTTTCGTAACATAAGACTATTTTTATAGAAAGTGGTCTCCCCCCCCCCGTCGATATGGTACAGGGGCTCATAGGAATAACATTGCGTATTTTTACGATCAATGTCAAACCAATTCACACTAAATTTGGTACATTCATCCTGTAGAATTCTGCGGACACATATACTATATATTAATCCCTTTCAATTTGTCCTGGGTCTGCAGGGTAGCTAAAAACAATTCGAAATCTCTATAGGAATAATATTGATTAATATTACTATGAATTATAAACAATTCAACCCGAGCAACGCCGGGTAATTCAGCTAGTGTTCTACAAAGCAAAACATACATTGTACTCCCTCCCCTCGCACTTTTCGATATCCCCATTCCTTGGACTGGCGAATGTAAAATATCTCGGTGTTATATCGGATGAAAAGCTAATCTTTAAATCCTACATTGCTACTCTTTAAGCAAATCGACCCATAATTACCTATGCACATCCCCAATCTGAATCCTTGCAGCAAAAAACCACGTTAATATAACTATCCTCCAAAATAAAATGCTTCGATTAATAACCGATGCCCCATGGTACATTTCAAATGCTTTCCTCTATCACACAATCTTAATACTGACCCCCTCTTCCCACCCATATTCAAAAATTCTCCTTTAAATTCTTCAATACTATTTCCCATCACGCTAACAATGCAATCCAAGTACAATATATATTCTTCAATCCCACTGAGCCAGACATAACTATCCGTTCTCCACAACCACCCAAAATGATAAGCTAATAGCAAGAACCCGCCCCTAGAAACGTTGATAATTCACTGGTCCAGGATAACACAATCGCCCGCATCCAGGCACTAGAACCATAATGCTGCTTCTCGCGTCAACTATCCTTAAGTTGTCCCACCTACCCGAAGTGTTTTATAACTAGCTTAACAGCGTCACTTGATTAACGCCGTCAACCCCACTTAGAATCCCCATTTCCCACTTTGTCTCCATCAACTTAAATATTCTTAAAATGTTGGGAAATACAATATCATTTGATAAAGCTACCCTCTAAATCAGGCTTGTGCGGTCCAAAGGCCGCATGCGGCCCAGGACGGCTATGAATGCAGCCCAACAAAAATCATACAAACTTTATGAGATTGCGACTAAAAATACCATTAATATCATCACTATTTGGAAGCACCTACATTTGTGAGCAGATATTTTCAAGGATGAAGCACCGGGAAGAATAAACTAGAACCAAAATATTTTATGAGTACCTTGAGAACTCGCTGAGAATTGAAACTACTTCCATTCGAAGCATTAGTGTCTCAGAAACAATGTCAAACATCTCACTAATTTCATGTTGGTCTTGTCTTACTTTTATAATAAAAAATTCATAAATTAATGAAGTTTAAATTACTTAAATATGTTAACTATATATTCTACGTTTTTTACTCATCAGCTATCGTTAGTGTTAGTGTATTTTATGTGTGGCCCAAAAAAACAACTCGTCTTCCAATGCAGCCCAGGGAAGCTAAAAGGTTGGACATCCCTGCTCTAAATTTACATTTATATTTCCCGGCTGACGAACCTTTTTTTATTTTTATTTTAAGCCCTTAATTCCTTTCCCAAAAATAACTTTCTAATACTAATCTATTGCGGAGTAAAAGCGTCAGCGACGTTGTGAACTTCAGAAGAGTGATGTATAGATTATCTTTGAGAATTACTTTTTTCTCTGCCGACTTTTCTTCAGTTTTATTTCGCTGTTTTCTGTGGTTGTAAATTTAATAAATATTTTTTAATAACTTGTCACTCCTCCATGCAAACTCACAAACATTATTTAATCCTTCAATTGATCAATTCATTTTATTTATAAAGCGTAACGTGGTTTGAAGCATTTAAAAAATTAGCATGCAATTGATTGCCCCACATCCGAGAATTGATTTCAAATGAAAAAATGACCTTCGAACTAAATTTTCAAAACCCAAATCTCCTTTTTTTCCTCTTTTTTATGAAGGAACACAGCCAGTTAAAATTCTTATTCCCATAAAATATTTCTCCTTGAGTAGAATGTTTAAATATTTTAAATAATTAATTCAAGTCGCCGATTGTAACAGCACGTGCTCCAAAATCACGATTTATTTTATAAATATTTCAAGGTAATCATTCGAAGGCCATTTGGCTGTCATTCGTACAAATGCACTGATATGAATCGGTGTTTTTGGATTCCGTCCAGAAATCTGCCGCTTCTTAAGTACTTTTTCAAGTAGTTAAAACACTCATCCCTCTGACAGCTCTTAATCACTGATTCAGATGTGGTTATTTCCTTCCGTGTACTATCCGCTGAATACGATGAAAATCGTGCTCACGTTTGTATGGGAAAGGCGTCGTTAAAGTTTTATCATTCTACTTTGCCCTGATGTGTGTTACGGTGCGGTCAGCTTTTTCTATTATTCATTAGCATTGGAATTGTAGTTACCAAGCGGTGCTTATGAAGAATTTTAAACGCTGTGTCAAGAAGTTCGAAGCGCGATAACAGCATGAAACTGCAGATTATCATTTTTGCCTCTATCGTCCTGGTGGAAAGTGAGATGCCCGAACACAGCATGGAAACACAATTCTCATACGCAAATTTCACCTGTCCTCCTAAGACTGTGTTGAGGCCGTGTGAGTGCACAACTGTACCAGATATACCGACAATTCACTGCGGAAGAATCCGCAGCCTGAAGTCGGTACAAAGAACGTTGAAGGAATGGTTCGACTACAACCCGATACCGTACCTCAAGATCCTGGACGCTCGTTTTGAGGGTTTGCCGTCGAGGGCATTTGTTTCCTTGAACGTGACGAGGCTGCAGATCAAAGACTCGAACTTGAAGTGGATAGCCGTCGACGCATTCGCTGGGATGCAGTCTCTCCTATTGCTCACGCTGCACAACGTGGCTCTCTTCTCTTTCCCTTCGGAATCCCTAAGCCACCTGTCATCGCTGGTGTCCCTGAGATTGCCTGAAAACAAGCTGTCAGAACTGGCTCACCGCCACTTCAGAGGTGTTGTCAAACTGAAGTATCTTTCTTTAGCTGACAACAAATTGACTTACGTCGAGCGCAGGTCATTCCCCAACACTCTTGTGACTTTGTCCGTATCAAACAATTGGCTCCGGACACTGAACAAGTCGCTCAGGAACTTAGTGAAGTTGGAATGGTTGTTTTTGAATGATAATAGATTAATAAATCTGGAAGGAGAATTGGATGGACTTCGTAGTTTGAGGCAATTGAATTTGGCAGCTAATGCAATACGCCGCTTGGGCAGATCGTTTCGGGACTTAGTTTATCTACAAGAACTTTACCTTCAGTACAACGCCATACATGAACTTGGCACTTCTCTGCAAAATTTAAGCCAATTGAGAAATTTGAATCTTTCTATGAATCGCTTAGCTCGTTTGAATTACCATGATTTCGATAGAATGGTGTCACTTCAAAGCCTAGATTTGTCTGGCAATCGTATAACAATCATTAACGGAGCTTTTCATTCGCTTTCAAGTTTACGGCGATTGGACTTATCCCATAATCGGTTACGCAATCTTTCATTTTTTGAATTCAGCTCTCTTACTGAATTAACTATACTGGACGTCAGTGATAATAGATTAAACCGTCTGAACTCTGAACATCTTACAGTTACACTACCTACAGAAAGATTGTTCTTTGCAAGAAACAACTTATCGAGCTTAAATCAATTTTTAAAGCACTTTCCGGGTTTAGAAGTAGTGGATATCAGCCATAATCAGATACATATATTAAAGTATTCTGATTTCACAGTGTCATCAAGTATTGACTACATCAGTGTTTTAGGTAAGTCTATCTCCTTATTTGTTAGAAAAAATCCAACTTGAATATTAACCACCAATTTGCTGTATCAAAACCTGCAATATCAAAAGTTCTTTTAATTAAAAATCAGGTCGACTTTTCACATAAGTTGTTTCTAAATATTGCTAACCATTATCAATAATGTTAGTCGTACACGCAAACTAAAGATATGAAATGGTTTAATCCATTAGAGCTTTAAATTTGAAGTAATATTTTCGAAAAAAATTTAATCCACTTTACTTTAAAACCTACCAGTTGCCTTATTGTTTATGTTTAAAATCGATACATGAATTACTTGTTATCAGATGTACTTTTTTGTCTACCCTCAGACAAATTTTGATCCAGAATCCTTTTTCATTTATTCCATCAGATCCTATCTCCATGATGATATCCTATTCCAGAGCTCAGGCAATAGCGTTTTGTCCATATTTTATACGATATTACAAATAAGAAAGCTATATTTTATACATTATCCTTGCCAATTAAATAAAATCAGCAAGCAATTTGAAAAAAAAACAGTCTTTAAAGTTCTTCATTCCTGACGGAAATAGTGCATTATAAAACTGGAGTCAGGAAGGAAAAATTCAATTTAATTGTTAACCGTAAAAATAAAAATGTTTAACTTTGGCTCCAAGCTCATGGACTATTCTGAAGACTAAAGAAAATGACGATTTGTTACTATCCAATGATGGCAAAAAAAATTAGATAATCTATGCAGTAGTCAATAAGTTTTGACAATATTAAAGGAGTATGTAGTTGAAAGATTATAAGAGCTAGGGACTTGGAAACTCAGAGATGGATTTCCTCCAGTTTCAAAGATGTTTATCTGATAAGGAAAACTATCTATAGATAAATTTCACAAAGTTTGGTGAATTGAGTCCAAATGAATGCACGCGTAAACTGTTTATAGTCACTTATAATTAATGCTGAGAAATGCATGCTATGTAAATCAGCCCACTCTGCATCTGCACTCCTTTTTCCTAGTACCAGATTAAGTGGTAGACCTAAGTACCAAGGATGGATGACTCCCCTCAAGAAACAAAAATACAGTCCAAGTGCTCAATGTATAACACACAAATGATTAGAATTTTCTCTTCTTTTTGTACACTTGTTATTATAAATACAAAACGGAAACATCCAGAAACTTAGAAAGCCGACAGCACATAGCAGTACTAAAAATTAACATGGTATCGGCCCATCTCCCTGGGATCCGGGTACCATGGTACCCAGAGGAAGCTTGACATTTTGAGACTTGGGACAGATGAGGCTAATGCCATCCCTTCAATCAATTTAATTCGTCTACATCAATTTAAATTAAGGTAATTGGGATAAAATGTACTAATTCAAACCATGTTAATTTTGTTAAACATTAATATTCTCAATAAATATTTTGCAATTAATTATTGACTATGCATAAAGACTAGCAAAGACCGAACTTTGTTGATGGGCCTTTTAGAATGGATGTAAGAAAGGCGCTTTCGGTGTTGTTTTATGCTCTCCGGACGTTTGTGGAGAAGACAATTTGAATATTTTGCCTCCTCTGAATAGCAATACGATTGATTGCACGGGCGTACATAAAAATAATTGACCTAAATAGTTGTATTCTGAAGATGGAGTGCATGAAAGCGCATTCACTTCATAAGCATAACACTGGTAAATACTTCTTTGGTAAGGACAAATGTTTAAACTTTTTCCAACGAAACCCCGACTACTTTTTAAAATATTTCTGAAATGCCGCCCCTTTAGACACTCGCTCTCGGGCCACAGCCCATCGCCTTCCCTTCGCTACGCCACTGATGGTACTGACGCCGTCAAAAATGTAAAAATTACCCGAGATTATCTACTGTAGGTTTCTTTTTCAAGAAAAAATATTCAACTAGCAGACAACATCTGCATTACCTTTTCTCAATTGCTTATATCTATTGATGGCAAAATGTCGTTACTCACACTTCATATCTTATTTCAATCCATTTATAATAAATGACATCCATATTCACATAAATGGATTTCATACCTCTAAATTAAATAAAATTACCAAAAAAATATGTAACAGAACTTTGTGTAATTTACTGTTGTTAATTTTTATTCCCAATAAAATGGTAAAAAGTACTCCGCTGTCCTGTTACCACAATTAAATTCTGAACGTCTACTTCAATTTCATCCCATTTCCTTGCTCAAAGGCGATTCGGCATTGATTGACGCTCTAAACCTTTTTCTCTTAAATTTTCTTTTCTGCGGCGATTTCTCATTGCTTTTCTGTAATCAGAATACTGAAGAATTTCATTAGAGCGGCGAGCTCTTCCGTGTAAATTTTATGCTACTTCATAACTCAAATCAAGCATTTGAAAACTAAGCGGCGAAATTGGGGCGAATGTATCCAGTAATGGTCGATTTTAGATTACTTATATCCGTTGTTGACATACGAAGCTAAACAAATAACATCGCTTTCTGTGTCATGTACGTTTGTGTTAGTGATATGATTCAAAACATCACATTTCATTAAAATTAAACGACTTTGGAATCGAACGATAAACTCGGTGCCAGGATCAGTGATAAAGCCACCTATTGAGGAAGGGATTTCTGTACCAGTCCTCGAATCATCTAATAGACTCATACAAAATCATGTGACCGACCCAACTGATTTTTCACGGGAGCCGGCCTATAAGCAATCTTCATTGATTCCGTGCGTAGACCATGCTCGTTAGTTATGCACCCTTCATTAAAAAAGTTGACAAATATTTTGTTGAATAAAAAAAAACTAATTTTAAAAATACAATTTTATTTGTGTAAAAAACTTATTAAGTACTCGTATAGATATTGACTATATATCCAGGAAACAATATGATCCGATCCCTGGAGAAATTAAGGGGCTTGGTCTTTGTGACATTCTATTCCTTGATGTAGCGTAGATAACTTTTAAAAGCCGTTTCAAATTTTTTATTAGCTATCGAATGTATTAAAACACTAGGACAACCCAGTTATTTCGGTAGGTAGATAGGTAGGTAATTCGGGTTTTATGGCGCAAGGTCAGTTATTTCGGTAGGAAGGTAGTTGAATTTACGTCGCACTGAGAGCAACACAACGGGCTATTGGCGACTGTCCGAGATCAATCCCGAAGGGAAAGATACGAGGACAACACCTCATAATTTGGAATCACGGTCAAAAGACGAGGTCAACATCTGAGCTGGCACCCCGCTCTCCACACCACGGCAACGTGAGGACACCCCCCACGTTCATGACGGTCTTTGGTTGAATCCAGTTAGTTTCGAACTCACAACCCTCCTATTGCCAATCCGTGACTGTACCTACTGGGCTACCGCGGCCCCCACATATGTCGGAAGGATTTAATCACAAAACGTCTTTCCGTTTTCTTTTCACAACCTGTCTCATAATTAATTTGCTAGTTGATCATGCCTTCGCGTGTGGTATAATGTAATAAATACTTGACGCACAACGGAAATTTGTTTTAAAAGTACGAGTTTGAAACTACGCATAGAATTTTTATTTAAAATCAGATAAAAAAAAGTTTGTCATAAAGTAACAAAAAAATCGTGGGAAAATTACTTATTTAGAGATTTAATGTGTACATACCGGCGTATAACGAGAGAGCGTTTCAGTGGGCAGCACGCGGGATCGAACCTACGTCCTCTCACTCTATTCCTACGCAAGTCCGGGTGCTATAAGATCACCTGTAGGCCCTGACGAAAAAATATACATTAATATGAGTACAGTATGCTATTCATCAAAAATATTTTTCATTGTTGCTTGATAACGGGAAAGAAAAATAAATACTACATCTGATGAGCATTAATACTAAGAGAGAAACTAAAACCCTTAGTTTAATTTGAAATTCCATAATTTATTTCAAGCTTCAATTCAAGTTTTGCTGATGAACGATACAGAAACAGACTAGAATTTTTTTAACTTTCCCTTAAGTCGAAGTTTGCCGTAACTTGCCATCGACTTCCTGAATTACGTCCAACTCAGCGCTTAGTTTTGCAAGGAAACCAGTCTATTTAATGCGGAAAGGAAAACAAAAAACCCACTGATAAAAGATATTTGGTATCTGACATCGTCAAAATTGATGTTTCATTTGCTAATTCTAAAAGTAGCAAATGAAACATTGATTTTGTTCTAAATAATAATTCGTTCTAAAACGAATTATTTATTTTGTGCAAAATATCGCTATCGAAGACATAGGTTCACCCTCTTGGCCATATGTGTATATTTCGACCATCTTTCCATAACAGTCATTGATTAAATACATAATGATTTATAGAATTTTGGCATAGACGCAAAAAAGACTTGAATACCGCTTGTGCACAGCTTTTAAGCAGTCAGATTAGGGACCGTATACACAATGCTAAAAAGCATTTTTTTTTCGGTCAGAAAGTGCAACATTGTGCAAAGTAATGTAGTATTGCAACTGCAGATGAAAATCGCAATGAATAATAGTAGACACTGTAATCTTTAATAAAAATATTGTATAAAAAATGGTTTAAATAAAAATGAAAGGAAATTTACAACGCATGTTCAAAATGTTTTCCATCTGCAGCAATGCACAACTGTTCTTCATTTTTGGCTATGGGTCAGTTTCCGTTCTAAATTTAGATACGGCTCCCTTAAAATGGAACCTCCTCTTGTATCTCCGTTACTATTCAACCTACAGAAATGTAGTTTTTACTACCGATAGGGATGCAGGTAAGAAACATTTTGGCTATCTCGGATTTTTATCTAGAGGGTCGTATTTAAATTAAAAACTGAATCCGCTTAAATTGTTATCACGTGATAATTTTATTCACATATCTTAATTACTTATCTTATTTGGTGTACTTTTGCAATTTACGTTGCCTACCTATCTCCAAATGGTAAAAAGATAAATTGCGTAACAACCTTTTTGGGACACCCTGTATAGTTTACCAATTCAACCCAAGTAAGGTCGGGCAATTTTGCTAGTTTTAAATAAAACTTTGCTGATCTTAGAATAGTATTACTGTTATAAATATTCTAAATAGGTTTTGAAAAGTTGAAAGTTTTGTCTGAAATGACAGAACATCGAGGTTGCTTACTTTCCGAGTTGAAGCTATTCTTATGCAACTTTGCTACCTCAAACATTTGTTGAAAACACATTGACTTTCTTTTATAAAAAAACGTTGTAAAATTGGCCTTTCGTTTTCCGGAAAATTGCAATCGATTAACTTAGTTTCGTCTGTACTGAAGACATCTAATTTTAAAACAAGATGTTAGTTCACATGTGGAATGGAATTTTCAAGAAGAAAAATGTATTTGAAAAGAAATTGATCATGAATATCTTGTCAATGATTTGTAAGCCTTTCATAATGATGGTGGAATTCTGAAATATCGCATTCTCGGTACAAGAGTACTAAGAGTCGGAGAAATAAACTTAAGAGGCATTCATAATCACTCCCAAACTCAAAATCGACTTCTGTAATAGTCATCTCACTATTAACTTTTGTAGTTTTGTTTTACACTATTGTGCGATGTATGTGAAATGGATTATATGGATGGATAAAGCAAACATACGTACTTCGCCCAAAGTAAATTGTAGGAACTATAAAAATGTCAAAATGGAGTTTAAAAAATTATTTTTAATTCACTTATTTTTTTCTACATTTGCATTTCTATATTTGCATTTTTCTATCATAGAGAACAGTGATTTTCCGGATCACTTTCTATCAACGTTTAACCAATTCAACCCGAGCAACGTCGGGTAATTCTGCTAATGTTTAATATTTAGGCAAAATAGGTCACTGTTAAATAAATTAAATCTAAATGAAACTTTCGTTTATTGTTAAACAAACCATAAATAATTAACTGTTTCTAACAAAAAATTACCTATTTTATGGGTCATGATTTCTAATTTTTTCATTACAACGGAATTATTTAATTTTTTCATTACATTTTTATATTTAGTTTTAAATGATACTTTCAAACAGTTACAAAAATACAGAAAAAATCTTGCTACTCTAAAGCAATATGAAATCAACTGCTACAGAATTCATTTGCCTATTTTACTGCTTAGTTTAAATAGATTTTTTTGAGCTATAAAGCTGCATGGATGTTGCTAAAACTACACGGAAGAGCTAGCTGGTCTAATACTGGTATGAATATGAACAATTAAAAAACTAATGAGATGTTATGCGTGGGTCTGCTAGTAGTAACACATTTTAAACAATTTTTAATGAGAACTATTAAAGTAAGCTATAAGCTTTCCTCATGCATCACATCCTTTTATTAGTAACGCGTGATCCCCCTTCAAAAAAAATTCTAAGTGTAGATGTGCTTATGATTTTAGAATTTCACCCAATTATTTATATTTTGGTGTATAATTTTATGATTTCGCTTATATTCGAGCTATTTTTCAAGTAGAACAAATTGGAATTGAAATTTATACATCTAACTTAAGTACTGTTTTATTTGTGGGCGACTGAATATCATAATTACATACATTCCTGAATACCATACTTCAAATATTCGATATTATATTGTCTACATTTCTTTGGTTCCGCCATGGGTTTATTTGTAAAAATGTTTTTATTATTGTTACAAAGTTCTTAATGGTTTATTTATATGTTTAGAAAATTTTCGCCTTCTATTCATCTGGGGTAGTAACTGAAAATCAAGCGTTTCAACTTCCCATGTAGAACTTATGTTTTGCAACTATAACTTTAACGAAATTGCCCGCATGCAATTCGAATCAAATCACAATTATTCACAATTTTTTATTAGTACGCAAGTACAAAAAACGAGAATTTCCGGTTTTATAAAAAAATTTTTTACGTATTTTATTTGCAGTGCACCGAACTGGTAACTACTTGTCACACAATTCGAAAAAATTCTTATAGTGATTTGTCTTCCCACCTATTTATAGTATTGTACAGTTAACATGACATGATTCCTGCCACTACTGTGAAATCGGATGTGCGCAGGTGCGCACAATTAGGTACATGCTAACCCTCCATACACTGGACCAGTATACGACATACGCATGCATACTCCGTTTCTGTACAGAAAACATGCATATTTCAGCCTATTTAGTGTCGCAGGACTAATGTTGGACCGATGTGTGGCTTTTTACGACCTGTCGTCTTGCTTTTAAAACGATCAATTGTAATTTGGATTTTACAACGCATAATTCATGCGAGAATGCATCACTAGTGGTTGTTTGGGTTTTATGGCGCGAAGGCCATAAAACCCAACCAACAGACAAGCACAAAAGACAAATAATATCAAGTAATGAACATATACACACATGGAAAGTTTTACTACACAGAACAGAGAAATACACCCCAGAGAGGATTCGAACCTGAGTCGCCTACAACTCCCAGATTGCTAGCGCAGTGGGCATAATCACTGAGCCGTGACGGCTCTGCATCACTGTAGTGAGAGTTTGTATTGCGAAATGGATAAGTGTCAGCAGGGAAAACATTTTTAGGCGACGCATTTTATTAACATCTTATTGTCCACTGTTGTTCCTCCAGCACCCCCTTCAATTTACCTTGGGGCCAGTATTACCACCCAAAATTCTTTCAGAGCTCACTTTGGGAAACTGATAAAGATGATGAATTCGCTATTATACTTCCGATGACTTTGATATCTGGTATATTCTGTGATAGTGTACATAATCTTCGGTCAATCTTTGAGGCTGCCACTTTGGATATACATATAGAACTGATATTCATTCATCGAGTTAGTAACTGTTAACATTTTCTTCAAAACGTTTGCTCTATTGGTTCGATCATAGCATTGCCAGGCATGGATGTCTGTTTGATGGGGAGACATTTATGTTTTCCCCAATGTCACCCACACATTTGCTTTTTAGTTGCCAAAAGATATCTCTTGAAATATTTTCAAATAGTATAATTTTCAAATAGTACAAAATACTAGTATTGTGCATTATTCGTAGATGATAGTTTATTATATTCTGCACTTCTAGACTCAAATTTTGTGCCGCATTCAGAATGTGTTCGTATCATCACATAAAGGACAGCACACCCTTCCTTGCCATATACCGTACACTTTCATGACTTGTAGTAAAGTACTTTCAAGATAATGATTTTTGCATTTAAAAAGCAAATACTAAGCAGTACTAATACTGAGGAAAATGAATTATTGCCAATTGAAGTGACTGGCAGCTCACATAAGATAGATTCATCAATTAAAAGCAATGGTATGCGATTTAAAATGAGTGAATAAAATGGGCAATTGAAAACATGACATGAAAAATAACTTATATTCTTGATTTAATAAATAAATTGGGTATATATGTGCGTGCGTGTGTTTGTGTGTGCACATGCTACATTGTCGCAATTACTAATTCGTTTAAATAAATTGGTTACAAAGCTCGTTCATGAATTTTAAGTTCGACTTCTACATGAATTTTGAGTTTGTCATGACGAGTTCATGAGAGATATTTTTTGTTCAATACGTCTTTTTGAAGTGCTTCCGTATTTCCTGCATTATTCTGTTACAACTTTAATCTTCAAGTTTCGTAATTTCTTTTCGGGACAAATGCCTCATTGCTGGAGTATCTTTTAATAGGAACTAGAGCAAAATTTATCATGTGAGACCAGAGGTATTTTTCAAGCCGAATCGTTCTAATAATCTTTTAAGTGCGTTAAGAATATTCTTAGTGTACGAATAATCATTTTAAGTGCAAAGAGATATTCTAAAATTCCTATCAATTCTTTGTGTTGAGAAATTACTCAATGGTTGTCTGAAAGTAATATTTCTTCTCTATGTTCTATTTCAAGGAACCAAGGACTAAAAGAATTATCCTTTAAGGAAGGATTTCCTTTTCCCATAAAATGAATTTAGTTGAAAATAATGTTTAAACAGAACAAATGAGAAAAATCACTGTATAGGATATTAAAAGGTCGGGCGTAAAAATGATAAAAAGTACCACAAAATCAGTAACTACAATTAAATATGATGTAACCAGTAAATAGTATGTTTGTCAAATAGCTTCAGTGACTCTTTTGAGGTTAAGGTTCATCACGGTTACTATTATCAGATGTCCGGAAAAGTTAGGAATTTTCGTGGGTTGCCTGGATTCCGCCAGGAATTATAATTTGTCCTGATTTTGCAGAAAAATCATAATCACAATCCACATGTTGTATTGCCTGAATAACTGTATGTGCAAAAAATATTTCTTAGTCGTTAAAGGCAGTTCGCGGAATTGTGTGCGTCAAATCAGATTTTTAAGAGGCATTTTTTATTTTGTAATACCGTTATTTCCTATTTGTAAAACAAATGCTTATTTGACCGTTTCAAAGTAAAAGTTTTATTATCAATACCCAATCAATTGAGTTTTATCTGTCCGGACACTTCCTGAAATGTCAGGAATTATTGTTTACGGATTACGGATTACGTTCGACTGTTGAAACGTCCAGTCTTGGATATAATTCTCCCCAATATTATATTTCTCTTTAAAATGCTCTCTGTGTTTTTTATTACTTGAAGACTTCCAACAGCTTTGCTTTTTTTTGAAGTGATGTACGTTTCCTATGTAATGGGGTATTTACTAAAGCTGATTATTCCATTCCTTAAGTGACCTACTACTGAGTTAATTATACTTTGTCCAAGGATTTTCTTTACATATGTGTTGAATGTGTCTATGTATAAACATCAATAACACATAAGGAGACTAGGTACGTTGAAAACTACATTTTTTGCTTTACTATTTTACACAAAAATTTATTTGAATATTTGTAGTAAATCCTATATATATAAATTTGAATGAAAAAATGTTTTGTTTGAAAAGCATTAAAAGGAAAATTTTTAAAAACTTAAAACTTTTAATAGGTTTTAAAAATTTATCTCCTACAAATCCCATTACGTTGTATTGTCCTCGGATCTTTCCTTTTGGGATTGATCCCAGACCGTCGCCAATAGCCCATTCTGTTGCTCCAGTGCGACATTAATTCAACAACACACTTACAAATCTCATATTTTAGTTTTAACAAACTTTATATTTCAATATAATGATATGGTCCCTGTCTAAAACATTGTTTTGGATTTTGGATAACTTAATTACTTTTTGGAATAATTGAATAAAAAAATAATATGCATACATATTACTTAAAATTGTGCAAAAAGGCGACTTGTACGTATAATTTTTTTAATATTTTTCTTTTCATTCAAAAAATGATGCTATTGTTAACTATGATTAGTGAAATGTAGTAATAGTAGAAAAGTAGTAAAAAGTAATAAAAAAGTTTTATACTTTATAGGAATAAGGTACTATAATTTTCATAACAGTTCTAAAAACTTCCCATGTATTAATTGTGAAAACTTTGAAACATTCATTTGATCTTTCCGCAATATTCTCCCATTTGCCTCATTTTTTATCTTCATTTGCTTTTCATTAAGCCAATTTTATGAGTTCCCATCACGTTGAAAATTTACACTTAAGCGTTGTTTGCTAAAATATCTTTGCATATCCCTACCTTTTCTATTTTTGCTCTTGTGATCATTCTTGTAGCATCCTTAATTTGAATAGCACCAGTACTAAATAACCAACCAAAAATTCGAAGCCAACGTAAACACAGACAGCTAATGCTGCAATGAAATTTTAAAAAATCAAGAAAATTCATAGAAGATGCAGAAACAACAAGAGAACTGATAGAAAAAGTTTGATTTATTAGTCTCAGTACAACGGATAATTTTGCTTTGTGTGGCTTATTTTCGGATTTCAAAGGCCGCTTTTGGGAAACAGAAAGTGAAGAAAAAATACTCCAATCACATAGAAATTTCACAGGAATTGTTTTAAATAATTAACAGGACTATTTCGGAAATAAAAAAATTTAAAAATTTGGTCACTTAGCTGTGGAATCCAAAGAGGAAACTAACTACATGATAGAATCTTGAAATTTTTATCGTACTATTTCAATCACTCAATCCTTCTCGTGAATACCAGAAAATTCTAATTAGTTAATTTTCAATTAATTAAAATCCTTCAGTCACAGAATATATTGAAATTATACAATTCTTCCAAAATATGGAAAATGTGCACGCAAAATGGAACATATTAGAGTGCTGTCAAGGTGTTCCATATTGTAAGTACTCACGTGCTTGACGGAAAAGTTACGTTTGTACCAAGAAAAAAGCAAATTTAATGGCTAACTTTTGTTAAAAATTCAAGAACAATTTTTTGATGAATCACGCGATAAAAATAAGTGAGGGATTTTTAGTGTAAACAAAATACCGGAAGACGAGGATTTTACTTCCGGTTACCCAAAACGGAATACATACAGGAAGCACAGCACGTTCGGCCATAAAAACACTGCCCATCTACATTCAGTCTTTCAAAAAATAGACATGTATCTTTTCAATCTCATGTTCTCGTTTTGGTGTTGAAAAGAGAATATTTGGTGTCTTACCCAAAGTAAAGTATTTTATATAGAAATCGCGGTCCATACAATGTGCTGTTCCATCATATTACATGCACTTATCTTATTTGCAGCAAAAATTGACTATACTACTCTTTAGTATGCAATTTAAAATTTTCTTATACGTATTTTCGGTTTGTTTGGGTTAGTATTCGATATCTTACTGAATCTGTGGGTAGTGAAAAGAGGCAACTATAATTTTCACAATGACACTCTGTACAGATGTCAGTTTCAGACCTGATTTTTTAAATTTAATATCTTGGTTAGTTGGTTTGGGGGTTTTATGGCGCAAGGGCCATATTTGGTCATGCTGCGCAAGACACCAGACATACAATATCAAGTAATAGACAGACACACACAATGAAAGTTTTACTGACACAGAAGAGAGAAATACACCGAGGGTGGAATGCACCTGGCAGGAATCTTAATATCTTGGTATGTATCTTAATATTTTGGTTTGAGATATTCTAATGTTCAACAACATTTGGTTTGTCACTACAGTAACTTTTCGGTAAACGAGGGCTAGTTTCACCGGGATCTACGACTTCGAATGAATTCCGAACCACTACGAATATTTATGTCTTGACAGGATTCGAACCAGAGCCTGTTGAACACTCGGCTACAAAGCCGGGAACCTTAAGACACGCTTTATGTACTGACTCTGTCTACCTTGAAAACTGCCCGACACCGTCTAGGTGGTGGCAGTCGCTACAGAAACAGTGCTCGTTCATTTTGAATAGGAGTGACTTAATTTTATTTTGTTTTACGGGAATGTTGGCGTTGGAAAAGGTACTACCGCCAACATTTGCGGAACATAGGTTAATAGTATAAATTCTCTCGTCGACAAGTAAAAATCATTGGAAATTTATTCCCAATTTTTCATCCAGTGTGCCAATGTGACAATCTTGAATTTCAAGTTTGTCACATTGGCACACTTGATTTCAATCTTTTCTTCAAGCATCTTCCCCTGGGGAAAATCGGATAAGGTTCAATTAAGGTTACTACAGTAACAGACAAGGGCAGATATTGTGTCTGGAGCAGTTCTCGCGATAGACAGACAGTAATTTCGGCTCAAAAACTAAATCTGCATTGCGCTTGGAAATTGTTACTTCTCATTCTTATTAGAGCTTAAGTGCCTAATTAGGTTCAAATTAGGAAGTAAAGTGAACTTGGGGGTTTGGACGGCAACAGAGCTTCACTTTCCCATACTAAATTAAAGTTTTACTATTTTTTCAATATAAGTTAATAACCATTAATTTGTAACGAAAGTTGTAGCAAATATTGTAGAATTGTGGGGGTCCGGGCAACATAGTGATAAGCCATGATATAAGAAGTGATGAACAAAATATTCAAGAGGATCTTAAAAATTTCTGAATATTTGAATGAGTGCTTGATACTTGAAAGTTTAAGAAAACATGACCCTTCTATCTCTTTCTCTTGAATAGTGGATTAATAATTTTACTAATCCACTATTCAAAAAGTCTTTATAATTTTGGAATTTTTGAAAATTTGAAAAACGTTGCCTGAAAATTTTGAAGTGACTTATTATTTTGTTGCCCGAAACCCTTTATCGTTTCCTTCCTCTAGCGGGTCAGGTTAAATAAATATCCTATTGAGTGGCACCACATTGAAGTACACTGAAGTGCCAGACAAACTGGTACAGACAAGCAAGTACACAACACATAGCAACGCCACCTATGCAAGTCATAGGTTGCGTCTGCCAGTGATATATAAGGCGATGGACATCTATGGAAGCATATAGAGCCGTTTCCGCCGAGAGAATGGCAAGTTATCACGTCTTAAGCGATTTTCAACACAATTTAATAGCTGGAGCTTGTGAAGTGGGTCGTTGCATTTCGGAGGCAGAGAAGTTTGGATTTTCACATTACGATTTCAAGGGTGTACCGTGGCAAGAATTCTGGCAAAACTTGTAACTTAAGACAGCAGTGTGGCCGTAAAAACACTCTGGGTCAACGTGACTAGAGTCAGGTGGCAAGAATCGTTTCTCCGACAGTCGTGCAATAGGCGTAACTATCTCAAATAACATCGAAATTTAACGCTACAAACATAAATGTGAGTACTGTGTTCCCTCAAAGATATGGACTTCAGAAGCCGACGTCCAACTCGAGTACCCTTGATAAATATTAAACACATAGCTAGACGTCTCGCCTAGGCTTGGCAACACCGTCACTGGATATTTAATGACTGGAAACGAGTAGTCTGGTCTGAAGAGTCGCGTTTCCAACTGTTTCTGTCAGATGGAAGGATCCGTGTGTAGAAAACCCCACGAAGTCATGGTTCCCACAAATCAACAGGGGATTGTAGAAGAGCTGGTGATGGCTTCGTAATGGTATGGGGGTGTTCAACTGGTACACCTATAAACGACAATTGAACGCTATATGTGCATCCTTTCTGACGAGTTACACCCGTTCATGTCCTAAGCTTATTCTGATGGGTTTGGCCTCCTCCGACAGGACAATGCGCCACCACACTAAACAAGCAAAATTATGGTTAAAGAAACACTCATCCGAGTTTGGGGTCGTGCCATTCCCACCTTCGTCACCAGATCCTAACATTATCGAACACATCTGGGATGCCATGCAACGCGCTGTGGAACACAGAAATCCTACACCTCAGAGTTCATGCCCCGTCGTATTTCTGAAGTTTAACGATACCGTGGGAGGTCTACCAAGTATTACACTGGTGTAACAGTTTTATCTGGCACTTCAGTGTATTTTGCAGCTGCTCCCAGTGTGATATAGCACCCCGTTGAACACATCCGGATTTGGTAGAGGTTTCAGGTAGTTGCGACACAATTAGAAACGCACGAGCCAAGAGCTTCAAAATTTCCAATTATGAGTCATAATAAAGGACAAAAACAGTATCGTGAACAGGAAATTTTCTAGGATCAATTAACAAAGAAGACAGAAAACGTGCAAAGCGAAATAGCTATGAAATTGGAACATGAGTTCTTAAAACACTATAAAAGATAGACTTTACTAAAAAAATTAGCCATCTCCGAAAAATAAATGAACAATTCACAATTAAAAAAATTAAAACACGCATTGCGGAATAAAAATGCGCTATAAAATATAGTAAATAAAATTGACAGATTTTGTGTTTACCTCTTGCCACAAACAAAACGACCTTGAATTGTTGCTGTCCTTGTAATCGAATTAGTATCATTGATTTATTATTCTTCCTTCAGCAAATCATTGAAGAGATTTGTGTTGATCAACAAGTCAAATAGAGAATGCAACTACTTTCTCATTTTACTCTCAAGCAAAATGCTATCCCCATTTTTGAAGTGGGGGCGTGGCCAATCACTTTATTCTTATTGAACGGAGGATTTAAAAAACGCTATTTTTGTTTGACAGATAAGAAAACTTACAAGGTGCCGCGTTATCGATGTTCTGGATGGAGTTCGCTCCTTCAAGTTTTGGTCTTGGTGTAACTTCAGGGAAAGCTTTTTCTGAAAGATAAATATAGAATCATAATCGCACTCTGATAAAAAATATTTCATTTTCATTTCATCATCAATTTTGTTTTGTTTTTTAACACGAAATATTTTTCGAGATATCTTTACCAAGACTTTTCGTCCAAACTAAGTTTTTGAACTGAAATTTAGTGTATTTTACAGTCTTAATATAATGTTTGAGACGCAGTGTAACTTCATTTTTAAGATGTTTATTTTGACATTAACAGCAGGAGGATGTTTTTGATTAACTCTTTCGTTCGCTTTAAATTTAGTTGCTTCGTTTTTAGTCTTCATTCTGTTAGTTTAAATGTGCAAAAAAAATGTTTCAATACGTCAAATCGTTGTCGCAAAAGCTTAATGTTCCCTTATTTTGACTCCTCTTTCCCATAATTTATTGTAAACTTGTGTTTTAATTTCAGGTCAAAGGCCAGTCATTTTGAATTTATGTAGTTTCGTTTCGGAATTGTTAGAAACTTTTATATAATACGATCTTGATTTTTCTAATTATCTAACCCTATTAATTTGAAAAGCAATTTAAAAGTCAAAACCCATATGAGATTCATTTTTGGAATGATTTCAGATTTCCGCTTAAATCAGCTGATCTAAGAAAAAACGAAAGTCCTCTCGTAAGAAATTTCGATATTTATGTACACAAAACTTATTTCGTGTGACTAGTAAAAAGTAAAAGTTTGTCATTTATTAAATTTTTAAATTATTCAACCATTTTTAAATCCAATTGTTTCACGAATTAACTCCATACGATGTGGATATTCGATTTTCATATTATAAACATTTCGTATTTATTTTATGTTGCAAAATTAATCATAATCGAAACATGATATGCATAAATATTTTGTTGGATATGCTATACGTATAATACTTGAAGGCCCGGTAAGTCTAGTAGTAGCGCTTCGCGCTGCCCCGAGGTTCAATCCTCGGGCTGGGCAAGGTCGACTCAGCCTTTCATCCATTTGAGGGTCGAAATGAGTACCAAGCGTGCTTGGGAACTAAACACTGGGGGTCCCCGCGTCAGGCCGATCACCTGACACGGACAAAAAAAATGCCACTCGGCACCCAAGGTCTCGTAAGCGGTAGCGGGATGGACACCGCCGGCCATGGTTCTTTGAGGACTGTAGCGCCACGGAGAGTATATAATACGTGTGGGATACTGGAAATCCCTCGTCGCCCAATGAAAGCAGATGTCGGAACGTGAAGACGCATTGCGTGCTCGAAACACCCCGCATGACTCACCCAGCAATACCAGTTTCCCGCCAAAATCGGCAGAAGGACGGAGAACACGACTGGCGATTGATTAACAAAGACTGCAGCAGACAGCTGCTAAGATGTGAACTAAATTTAATTGTTTGGGCATAAGACGGCCTATGACCCTGTCAATTTATCTCATACTTGTAAATTTGCTTAGATTAATTAATTGTGATTTAGCTTATATTAAATTCCTCTTAATTTTAATTCATCTCTTTATTTAGTGAATTATGGTCATTGTGTACCACATACATGTTTACAGTGCAAAGATATACCACGCAGCCTGTCCTTACGCCATAAAACTCAAAACTAACAACTTCATTTTATACTGAAATCTGAATAAGTGAAATATTTTTTTATACATTAATTCTCCTTTTGAGCTTAAAAGATTGCGTTTTACATTCATTGAATCATTAATAATTTTGCATTAGATAGGAATTGCACAATCTGAATTGTGTAGTATAATAATTTTATTTCTCTCTCGCAGGTAATCCATTACTATGTGATGAAGAGCAAATGGTCGTTTATCATATGTTGCAGAATAGGAACATTGAAGTAGACGGATACCCCAAATGTGACATCGAGCCTAGAGCTATGTAGCACTCTATCTCTTGAAATATTTATCTTGGTCCGATAAGTACAAGTACATCAGCATATAGAATGAAACGGGTATTTCTGCGATAATCATATTTCATACCAAATCAGTATTATAAATGAGTTTACTTCGTATGGCTATTTCAACATTGTTTAACATTTTTATATTTATTTTCCCATGTAAAGTTCGTGTATGTGCTGTTTTATGTTTTTACAAATGCATCAAGTATGAAAAAAGAGCGTTAGACAATTCTTTTAAAGTTTTTACGTTTGCACAGTTAATTTTTTAACATAAAACCTTTGTTAAAATTTGTTGTTACTTTGATTATAATTGTTAGGAATAGGACTACATTGGTCCAAAACACAGGACTATCTGCGCCAGAAGAATAGGACTGAAACATCAATTTTGTGTGATTTTCACACGTATTTTATTATGAATTATGTTTTTTAATTTATTTCGTAGAGATTCAACATTTATGCCTTATTTCAATATTTTTGGTTTCACGATACATTTTTTCTAAAAGAAAAGGCGTTTTAAACATTTAGAAAATTTCTGAAATTACACCAATGGTAGTGGTAGTTAACTAACTTCGCGCTGGAGCAACACAGCTGGCTATTGGCGAGAAATTACACTAATGAAATCAAAATGTTTAAGAGAAAACATGTTGCAGCAGCTAAACACAATATATGCGAAAGTTATTTTTAAATACGTTTCTAAGAGTTGAAATGAGTATATTTAGATTTGTATCGAAATAGATTATTTTAAATAGATTTTAAAAACGAAATAATTATGTTTCTATGCATTAGTTACACGCACTTATTTTTGTATATTTGTACACATTGTATAAAGCCTTGGTATTTTTATATTAGACATAAGAATTTTATATTTGTCTTATAATCATATTTTATTTATTTCATAGAAGTTCACTTTATACTTACTATTTTCTATGGCTGTAACAAGTGTTATAATTATAATTATAGGATTGCTTAACATCGCAATATGTAAAAGCCGGGAATTCCTTTTTCCAGTTTACAGTCTGTACTTTTAGAGAATATATATTTGGTTTTATATGTAATCATTAGCAATACAAATATGCATTTTCTAAAATAAAGTTACTTTTAATTTTTGTACGTACTTTTTAAAAATCAATTTAAAGATGTAGATATGTAAACATCTGCTTACAATTTAGACAGAAAAGTCGTGCTACATTTGTTATGTTTTTTATATTCTATAATACAAAATACATTTTTTTTCTGTATTTTTTGTAAATACTGTTAAATAAAAATTTTATATTTGAATACTATAGTGTTGCGTTCTCCACTGTTTTGTTGAAAACACTATTCTAACAATGAGCTAATCCATTTCGCAAAACATACAAAGACTATGCAACGTCAGTCAACCAAAAAGTGTTGCATGTTGGAGATGCGTTACTCGGCTGTGTATACTGCAATGGATGATTGCAACCATGTCTGTCCTGTTACCTTTAGCAACCGAATATGAGAGCAGGTCGTTAGTTTTGAAATGAGGCTGAGTGGCAACGAATAATGAAGCTGTGATACGAGTAGAAGCAGTGTCTGTTATCACAGATCTTCACAGTTGTAAGTATTGGGTCTTCCGGAAAGTTCTGCGGTTTTTCAAATTGAAGCGCGCTTTCTTATTACTATTTTGCTACCGCTGTCAAGGAGTGACCTTGATTGAAGCAGATGTTTTTTTCGGTCTTTTCTGCTTTCACTGCATAATTCTAGCTTGTGTTGTGGCACAATTTTTGTTTCACTGCAGTGCTAAGAATGGAGAACCAAAAAGTTCATTTTTTTGTCATATGCTATTTTATTTTAAGAAAGGAAAAATACTAGTCAGACTGCTTGTAAAATTTGTGCTGTAAATGGATAATGTGCTGTTGCGGATGACAGTTCGAAGGTGGTTTGGTATATTTAAGCGCGAAAATTTCAGCCTCGAAGATGATGCCCGCTCTGGACTACCATCCTCTGTAAACCTATTAAAAGATGCCATCGCTGAAAATCCACGTTACACAGTTCAGAAACTATCACAGACTAAATATCCCAAAAAGTATAATTCATGATCATCTAAAGAAGATTGGGTATATAAGCCGCTACGATGTATGGATACCCCATACTTTAACACAACAATATGCTTGCTCGAATTTCGGCATGTGATTCTTTGCTGAAACGAAATAAAGAAGCTCCTTTTTCGAAACGGCTCATTACTGGAGATGAGAAGTGGATACTATGCAATAATATTACAAGAAAAAGATATGGGGTAAGGCAAATGAACCCCAAGTAACATCGAGAGGGGGGTTGCATCCCAAAAAAGTAATGCTTTGTGTATGGTGGGACTACAAAGGAATTGTTCATTATGAATTGTTGCCGCAAAATAAGACAATAAATTTGGAAAAATACTGTTTTCAAATGGCAGTATTAAAAGCAGAAATCGAAGCAAAGCGGCCAGAACTGACCAATCGTCGAGGTGTTGTCTTCCAGCATGACAATGCTCGGTCCCACATTTTGCTGAAAGTCAGATAAGGTCTTATTGAGTATGGCTGAGATGTTTTGTACATATTTTCACTTCTTCAGCAGGTCACTTCAAAATTCTCTGAACGGCCTGGAGTTCGATTCTTTGGAGACTGTCAAACAGCACCTCGATAACTTCTTTACATATAAGCCTAATGAATTTTTAAAAAAGGAATTTTCCAGCTGCCGGAAAGATGGCAAAAACTCATAGAACAAAATGGTGTTTATATGATTCAATAACATTTTCTTAAGTTTTTGTACTGCTTCGTTGGTATTTATCATAAAAAAACCCGCAGAACTTTCCGGATGACCAATAATATGCATCGCACTGGAAATTCAACTAATCATCCTGGATCAGAGCAGATCGAGGCGAGAGCCTCCATGATATAAATTTCTCGGAAGCCCGTATACTTTTTAAAGTATGAGGTCAGTTCACAGTTACCGTAAGGTCTTCAATTAAAAGAAGTGTCATACATTTTTAAAGCGACTTATCATTTTTCAGTCTGTAGACTTCCCTTGAACATGTAGACACTTAAAACCAGCCGTCTCTATTCCCTATATCAAAGGTTTTCAAAGGAGCCGCGGAAGTTTGATAATGAACTCTGTTCCGCGAGATACTATCAGGTGTTCCAAGATAAGTATAAAATAAGGAAAAATTAAAAATCTTTGCAATTGAGAATATTTTATTAAAATAAAAAACGCGTTTGGTTTTAAATTACTAATATCGTTCGTTGAAGTCATTGTTGGGCTGAGGCGGTAGCTTTAAAAAGAGCAAATCTTAAAATAATAAAATGAAAATCTAAAAATAAGGTGCAAATTTTAAGAAATAACATTAATTTAACTGAGAACTAAATCGATTCATTTCAATTTTTTGTTTAATATTTAAATGTATTTTTGTAAGAGTATCTGATATTTACGTTCAAGTAAAAGGAGTCTTGGACCAAAAATGTTGAAAAATGCTGCCTTATATGATCGCAGACCACGTTTATCTGAATTACTTATGTTAGGTTTGTTTTTATTTGACGCCAAAAATATAGTACGGATAAATCTATGATTGATTCCATCGTTTCAAAAATTCGTATGCAATTACGATATTCCAAGTCACACACGACAGTCCGTACTCACGCTTATGTTCCTCTTTCCTAACTTACCATTGACAAATGTATACAATTTTTTACATGTTGCCTCCTATAACAAAATCGAACGTAGCTAATCTATTTTTGAGGAATTTTTAACCTTCAAGAGAATAGGTCAAGATAATACGTTACTTACTAAGTGTCGAGAAACCTTTTAAACGATGCGAATTAGTACGGTTGCTTCGCAGTATACAAATACATTTGATAAGAACAAGGCTGTTTTAAAAACTATTAAATACTTGGAATTGATGAAGGATGAGAAATACACACTGTAGATTTATCGAATTTCAATCTGAAGTACTTGAATCTTCAAAATTGATATGTATTGACAAATGTGGTTTTTACTCTTTCCCTTATCACCTAAATGAAGGCTATCAAGAGTTCATAACGAAATTTCATCATTGACCTAAATTGTTTATTTACGATTTCAAGACAAAATGTGCATAAAAACTGAAGAGTCAAGATTTAAAGTGCAATTCATTTCGACGTAGTAACTAGTAAAATTTGGCGAAGTAAAATAATAACTCTTAGGTCCCGTTCACATGAGACGTTTTCTAACGCGCGTGTTACGTCAAAACAAAACGCGGGTAGCCAAAGTTCATAGAGTTCTATTGGAGTGTTCACATGAGAAATCGCGAGAATTCACGCGCTAGATAGCTTCGGCGCTTCAACAATCTCCGGTCGTTCTAGCGATTTGAAGGCGCTTGGAGATACATAGGATTGTACTGCACCGTTCACATGACCAGCGTTTTGACGCCCGTCAGGGCTTTTTTATTCCCCTACTCCAAGTTCCTATTTTCGCGATCGTTACAGATAGAGTAAATGCATTTGAAATATGCGGAAAATTTTACACTAGATCGATACCTAAAACGTGATTTTCTTTAAATAAATAATTTTTTAACTGTAACTAAGCTTCGCGATACACATTTGACGAATATATTCATTGCGAACACAAAAGGGAGTATTCATCTCGTTTTTATAGGAAAGATATAACTTGATTGGAGTATTTTGTCTTAATCCACTGCTTTATATTTATGGCCATTAAAAATAGGATGAGAAAATTTAATCGTATTCGATTTATTGAAGAAATTTACCCTGCTTTCACACAAAACTTGTAAAAATGTGACAGTTTATAACTAAAGGATGATAGTGGGTAATTTTATTTCTGAGATAACGTATACCGACAACTGTCCGTTCTAGTTTTCATGTGCGGCAAAGGTCTTTAACATAAAGTTAAAATTAAATATTCAATTTAAAAGCTAAACTTTGAAGTTATTTTTTATTTGTCCTCAACGTCAAATGTGTAAGATAAGTTTCTATTTTCATTCATTTTTCACATCCTCGTGTTACATTGAACTCGATATCACTTTTGAAAATGAACTTCTGATTTACTCAACTTAATTTACTGTGAGCTTATTTTTCATAGAATTTATATTTTAATCTTGCAGTTAGTGTTATTACTACTTTAATCGAAATTTTTATATTATATGTACTCGTAGACGCAAATTCTATTATCAATCTCCTGGTTTTCGATATATACTGTTTTTTTGGTTTTTCTTTCAGATTTTTTAGTTGTAACATAATTTTCTCGTGTCATCGTGGGTTTTAATCAAATTTTAGTTGAAATATTTCCCAGTCGTTATTCCATTTGTGCTACAAAACCCCTGAAAGAGGGTAGGTTGGAGGATTAATTTTTGTTTCGGATAGTCGGAACTCAGGAAAAATTGTGCTTAAAAATTAAAAAAACTAATTATTGTTATATATGTGTTATTTGTGCTGATAGAGTAAAATGCTTAGAGATAGGTTTTTAAAAATATAGATTAATTTGAAGGAAAAGTAAATAACAAATTAGCTATAGATCGTAGGAAACACGATAAAACCTGCAAAACTAACATAAAAAAGAAAGGTTATCACCAGTGCCGGATATTGTTTGCGTGTCATCTTTTTGATAGTACTTCGTAGACAATGTCATATGAACAGAAATTCCGTTCCCAATTTCCTTGTTCCAGAAATGTATTTTTTTGGGGGATATATTTTTATTTTACACTGTCAATTTTAAAATTTTAAGTAAATTGTTTGGTCATTTTCCAGTTAGTTTCGTTTTAATCAGTTTTATAGAAAAATTCCAATTTTTCATACGCAGTTTCGCTTTTACTTACGCTTAAACACATTATAAATGACTCATCTGCTAGCTTCTTGAGCCCAAAAAATCCGTGATCACCCCTTAACACAAAACAAATCCTTCTTACTATTTTTTATTGGTGGGTGAATCATCGACACACTGGAGAGTGAAGGTTATAGGTTTTTTTCTCTAGTCTTGACAGTAAAAATCGAATTCTTTAGGATTTCAGAGTTAATGAAATGTTTAAGATTGCCACAATTTGAACTACATAAAGCACTGTTTCTCTGTGATCGGCTGGCTCTTACCGGTTCCTAGGTCCAAAATATCCCGTCATTCGAAAATTTTTGAAAAACGTACGAAAAGCTAACGTGCAAAAATTTACAATCGAGGTTGATGGCATTGGCATTACACTGGAACGCATCGTATACTATACGTTACGAAAGATTTACCTGTTTGGGTTGTCACTTCTGGTCAGCAAGTCGATTATATTGCATTTATTTATTTATAAAGATTGAAGTTCAAAAATACTTTACTCACAGGCAATTAGGAAACGGATGTTTTGCAAATCGAAAGAATATCAAATTTTTACGTCATTTTGAATATTTTTAGATTATTTTACGGATTTTATTGGTCATCTTTATACATTTCTAAGTTAACCAAATCCAGGCTCTTGTGAATACAGGGGAATCGATTTTAGGTTGGGAAAGAAAGATTTTTATCCTATTTTAATGGCTGTTAAATTAAAACAGTTGATAAGGGGCAACAAAATATCTTGTTAAATTGACATTCCCTTTAAAAACAAGGCAATCTTCAGCTTACGCTTAGTATAAAAGGAATATCTTTAAAAAGATTAGTTGTGAGAATTGAGAAAAAATAATTTTTTCAAAGAAAATCATGTTTTTGGTATCGATCTGTCGTAAAAATTTACGCTGATTTGAAATCCGTTGAAATTTTGACCATTCAAAAGATAGAAACTTGGATTAGGGGAATAAAAAACACAATTTAGTGCATAACGGAAACTGACCTTGAAAAACGCCCAAGAGGTGTTCACATGGTAACGCTGGAAAAATCTTATCAAACGCGTGTTAGAGAAAGTCCATGTGAACGGGGCCTAAGTGCTATAAAACATTACAAGAAGCTATATAATACTCTTCACTATGTTTAGAGGAAAGTTCGAGGACACTTTACTGACTCAAGTGACAAATTATTAACACACGTGCTCTATGAGTCACGTTTTAAAAACATTTTCTTTGCAGACAGGAAAAAATTAGAATCGTTAAATTACTATACGTAGATCTTACTCTCATCATTAATTACACATTGAATTGGATTTTTCATTTAAAAATAGTTATGAAAATAACGAAGGCAAACTATGCTTTATATGAAAAAACCCTGAAAGCAGGTAATTCATTTAACATTCCATTATATCGAATTTTATTTTCAGATAATATGGATACATGAAAATTATTACAACTGTTAAACATCCTAGCATCACAAAACGGTTAGTTAAAGAGATCATGTAAAAAAGAACAAAATACTGCAAAATAAATTAATAAACACGAAAATACAGGCCTTTAAAATCCAAACCAAACAAGCAATGATGTGCACATTTGGAATTTTCCAGTTAAAGCACATTCTAGTTACTTGGCCCATACGTTGAATGTAGGTTTCTTCGTAGCATTTATGTATTACAAAACTCTAACTTTTACTTTAAATCATAAGAAATAAAAATTCCAGGGTAATTAACAAATTGTTAAAAGCTCTGGAATTCATAAATTTCTGTGGTTATACAGATTTTTGTTCTTTACTTTGGTTCATTTGGTAAAAATGGAAGCAGAATAGAATTCAGATACAGAACCATTATTCTGAAATTTTATACATACTACGTATATTGATGGATATACCGGATGAGTTTTATATGCCCACAAAAATAAACTTTTCTGCCGAAAGAGGGGCAGATGGTTTTGGGGAAGCGATGATTGGTTGTAAAACATCTGTCGCTCAGGAGAGAATGATTACTTTTTCAATTACTCATAGTATATAATAGTTGTAAATTGTTTCTACAAATATTGTGAGGATGTTAAAATACACTACTTAAAAATGAAATTGAAGTATGATTTTTGTTTTCCACACAAATCAATAAGGAAATGTACTATTATTCATCATATTTTTACGAATGACTCAACCGTGGAACTCGATAGAACAGAGGTTTCATAAAGCTTATTTTTCTTTAAACATGTCTGCTTCGAAAAGAACAGCTTGCGAAGATTATATTTGGTCGCTGACACAAATCATGCGATCACAATCAGCATAAGTTATTCTGATAGGACATGTTTTAACACCAATAAAAATCTGGAAACAAGAGTAAAGAAGTTGAAATGCAATGTTTGACAAGTATAGGTATGTCCAAATTCACTACTTTTGTTCACACGAAAAAAATCTCCATTCTCAAATGTGAACAATGCTTTAAATAAAACTGTAGTACTAATTTCCTTTCTTATTCTATCAGATTTCGCTTTCACGCATTTGCTAGTGCTTTTCAAGATTAGTAACGGATTTAAGTTTAATACATATAATAATTTTATAGTGTATACAGAATACAATAATTTTAGTATTTCCTTCCACACACCTATATATCAGTGAAGTTTTAATGAATAAAGCAACTAAAATATTAGAGAATTAAAAAGTTTACTTACCTTTATGGATATCAGTTTTATCTGATGTGCACAATGTGCAATTGATGAAATATCCTTATTAAAAGCAAGTGAAATGGTTTTCCATTTCTACCAATCAACTTAGAATAGTCAGAATGTGTCTTCTAAATCAAAGTTACGCACATTTCCTTTGCATTTTCTAACTGCTCCATCGATGAACATGGTTCTTTTCTACGATACAAAGTACCCCCCCCCCCCCCAAGTGGGTAAAATTCCTCAGTTTTCACCAAATTCTTGGAGACATTTTATTTCAGTGTTTTCGTTACATCTTCTAATTATTCCATTGTGCTCTCGCAAGAGAAATATCGAGTTACCTGAAAATTAGTTTGTCGCCGTTCTGGCAAAGTTTAGCTTTGATCTATTTGGTGTTGACCAATCAAATTTCAATTTGGAATTAATCCTCCAGAATTTTTATTGTCAAAGTGCTGAAATTGTATTCGAAAAACAAGCTAAGTGACGTCACGGTGAAAACTTACAGGAAACACGTATCGTCGCAGTAGCGCACCATCACGTACTATATTTAGCTAGACAAAAAAATGCCTCACAAGAAATTTTTGCGTAGAACTTATTAATCTAATGTTTCGCTTTTGATATTCTTTCATGAAACTAAAACACTCACATGCAGTGGATAAAAAATGTTTCCGTACGTACTTACTATTTGAAATAAATGACTATATTATTTGCAGAAAATATGGAAATAAGAAAAATGGAAAAACATACGAGAATAATTGCATAGAAAGTTTCTATAGCACTTAAACAAAAAATATTAATATAATTTAACGCAAAATTCACATTAACACAAAAATGTGGCAAATAAAAAGCAAAAAAGTCTGTACGGTAAAAAATATTTCATTAAATGTTATAACTCCCGTCTCATTATTTGGTGATCAGTTGAACCTCCTTTTGCTTTGATGACCTCTCTTAGACGTTTTGGTATAACGCCCACAGGTTTTTTTTTGTTTCTGGAGAAACGTTGCTGTGACACAGGGTAAAGGCACCATTCTTTACAGATCGTTGCCGTGTTTTGGATGGATCCTTGTCCTGTTGGAAGATAAATGTTCTTCCAAGAGAGTTTCATAGCACTAGCAAGGACATTTTGTTTCAAAATGTCTAGGTACACATATCTATCCATGTTACCTTCAACAAACCATAAAGTACCCACACCGGAAGAACTCGTGCAACCCCACACCATTACGGTACCTCCGCCGTGTTTTACAGTTCCACATAAATTTTTCATTTTCATTTGCTGGTTTGGTTTTCTCCACACCATAACTCATCCATCTGAACCGTAGAGACAAAATTTAGATTAATCGCCGAAAAGTACAGAATCCCAGAAAGTTAAGGGTTAATTTCCATGTTTCTTTGCAAACTCAACACTTCTGTCAAGTTTGCGCTTATGAATGGCTTCTTACGTGCCGAACGCCCATTGTAGCCAGCTCTTTTGATTATATTCCTTAGTCTGATACTTTAAGATTGTAATCAGTTTTCAACAAGAATGCAAGTTTCAGTGCGCTAATTCGTGGATTATCACGAACCTTTCGCAGAATATTGCTCGAGTGCATACGGCTCAACTTCTGAGGTCTTCAGGATCGGATTCTGTTTTCCAGTTTCTACCTCATTATACCTTTCAATGATATATCGAACCGTAGATTTAGATTTTTTTACGATTTCGCCAATTTTTCACATAGATTTATCAATTTTATCACCAACTCGCGAATAGCTTTAGGAACTTCCATTTTAGGTGATCCACTGGCATGAAAATCGTTTGAAATGATTACTTATGCTATTCTGTTTTTTTTCATTGGCTAATCATGATAATTGAACGCGGTACAGCTGGACTGTAGGTCACAATCAATTTGCATAGTGCATACGAAAAAAATTTGTGCCTTTCATTTTGCATGTTTTTTTCAACGTTTTAATTTATTTATTACTTTGGACTCGTTCGTAAACGCGAATAAATCGCACCGGTTGTACGAGTTATTCGAACAGAACGTTCCAAGAGTCTCAGATTTTCTAGTGTGAAAATCAAGCCGTTTCATGAGTCACTGAAAAAGAAAAAAATCGTTTGAAATGAACTGAGATTGTGCTAGGTTTTGTCAGTTCCAGAAGATGGCGTCTGAAGTGAATGTCGTGATGCATATATGTTCCCAATGTAAGTTGTTGGGATCACTCGATGAAATTACTTACCACGAATGTAAAATTCAGTGCAGCAATCAAAGTGTTTATATTTTTTAAATTATTAATTTTAATGTATATTCACGTGTTATGGAAGAAATGTTAGTTTAAACCGAGTAGAATACGAATGACATGTAATTGTTGTTTTAGTCGTATAATTTGCAAACATTCCATAGTACATATTTGTATTGTAAGAAATTGTAGTTTATTGTTTTGTCTTTATTATCTACTTTTAAATTTAAAATCACCCAAAAAAATTTGTGAAAGCTGCAAGAGTTTCAGTGATAAGAATTAGATTTAATAATATTAATTTTATATATTGTTGGATGGTATTAGAATGGAGAATTTGTTGTTAGTTTGAAATCATAAATTGTGTGCGATTACCTTTTTCAATTGAATCTAGTTTTATTTGTGCATACGTATAAATGAAGCACGGTCCGCCTTTTGTTGAAAGAAAAGCAAAGCATATGAGAAATTGGAAATAAAGCTAAGCCGTTCCAACATTTACTATTTAAGTTACGTAAAATAGGTTTTTTTGGTTGGTTTTGGGGGTTTTATGGCGCAAGGACCATATTTGGCCATGCTGCGCTAGACACAATATCAAGTAAGACACACACACAATGAAAGTTTTACTGACACAGAAGAGAAATACACCCAGGGAGGAATGCACCTGACACGAATCGAACCTGCGCCGCGTATAACTCGAAGATTGCTAGCACAGTAGGCATACCCACTAAGCCACGACGGCCAATTACTTAAAAAAAAGCAGATTGTCTGATAACATTAAAATAAAATAAAATTCTATTTCGGAATAATCCTATTTAGTCTAATATTCTGTTTTTATGTGAAAGAGTGAGTAATACTGAGAGGTTTTTGTAAGACTGGCATGAAATTTTAACCGACATTTGTAAATGAGTTTTCTTAATTGGTAACTGCAGATTAATATTATTTTTCCGTAGGTGAGCAAATGCAGACCACTTTTTCGTGGAACGACGTGGTAACACGTTTACTACTTGCAACATATGCTGAAAAAAAAGACTTTTTTATCCATACTTTAAAAAGAGACAGTGCGGGAAGGGATATCTGAAGTTATAAGGAGTCACGGCTATAGTATCACAAGAATACAAGCAGAAAATAAATGCAAACGTTTACTGAATTCCTATAAAAGGGCAAGAGACAATAAACCGGCAGTCTGGAGGTTGCCGTGAAACATCTTATTTTAAGGAGATGGTAGAACCGTTTGCGGCATTTCCAGATATAAACCCAGTTTCGTAGGCATCATCATATCTGGATTTGCCAACAGCCCAGCAGCCAGCATCAATCCTGGATTTGCCGAGTCTGCCAGCTCTTCCTCTCCAAGAAGAAAAAAAAAGAAAAGTTGAACCAGTGGTTTATAACGTATCGAGAGCAGGCCCAAAAGAGGTATGAGGAGAGAATAGCCCTGCAAAATAATTTTTAGATGCCTTTATCAATTTTAACAAACCTTCATAAAATAAAATCAGCTTTAAAAAATGAATTTGTTTGAAAATTTTTGAAACATATTACTCTACAAGATTTTGTAATAACATCGGCTCAGAGCAGAAACTCAAGGACAGTTTTTGGTGATACTAAAAACTTATTTTCGAGATAACAAATGCATTGTCAATTTAATCTTTGTAAAACAAGCATGGCACCACTAAAATGCTTATAATTTTCATTTTATACCTAAAAACTAATTCTATAAACTGCTGTAAGAGTTCAGATCGATACCTAAAATGCGATTTTCTTTAAATAACTAGTTTTTCAATTGTAACTTGAATATTTTGGCTATACGCATTCGACGAAGATATACATTATACGAACACAAAGGATGTATTTCGTTTTTATAGAAAAGAAACTACTTTAATGGTGTATTTTGTTGTCTTGATCTACTGCTTTACTTTTAGAGTCATTAAAAAGGTAGGATGAAAATTTAATATGCTTTGATAATTTGAAGAACTCTTACCCCGAATAGATGGAAAACTAATAGTTTACAAAGAGGATAGTCTAATTTTACTTGAGATTCAGCATTCCGACAACCAGGTTTTGAAAAAATCTTAAAAATTGGATTTATTTGATTTAAATCATATTTTTTTATTTCAATTGGATTTTCATGATTTTAATTGATCCTGGACAAGTTTAAACTTGGCTACGAGACATGCAAATCAGTGTATTTGTTAAACATTATTAATATTTATGAATAACATTAATGTATTGTGAAATATAACTGGGCAAATTTTTGATAGATTAAAACGCACTATAGGAATTAGCAAAGTTAATAACATGATAGAGTAAATGGAACAGCATAACAAATCTTATGCATAAGAAATGTTTTCCTACCTGGTTCTTCAGCGATTTAGATTAGTTTGATTTCAACCCATAACTGGTGGCATGAATTTTGTGGGCTTAAACGAATAGTCGTTCATAATGGATATAGAGCGCTGTGACACAGATTTATTAATTGATGAAATACAAAATGATCTGCTAAATGGAATATGGGAGCAGGGTGTGAAAAAAAGTCATTAAAATCGGATTTTTATGATTTTAGAAAGTTTACAAACAGAAAATTAACAAGTGCTAATTATAGGAATTGGAGTTAGTAGAATTAGAGAGTAAGAATATTTTATACATGTAATCTTTAAATGGTTTCACAAGCAGTTTAGAATTGAACTTGAGTCAATTTTGACTAAATGTTTGAAAATGACGAACAAAACTTGACTAGTTTATTTTGCTTTTTGTTTTCAGTCAAACTCGTTGAATCTGAATAACATGAAATAAAAGAAAGTCAAAGTTTGTTAATTTAAAACACATTAAGCATTGATTTTAATTGTATTCTGTAGACTAATAGAAATAATTGAGTGCAAAGTAAATGGAACGAACCTTATATTTGATCGGAAGTTGAGTTGCATAACATATGTTTCTTAGCATCGATGAGACTCAAGAAAGCGTTCGTAAATGCAACTTCAGAACTGGTGAAACGGAGGTCATGTGACGGATTATTTTTTGGTTTGCACTTTTTTTCAGAGAATTGTTTACGAACGCGGTCTTTATATTTATTAAAATTAAGGAATTTTTGTTACGAACACATTCTCTAGTGTAAAATTAGTTTCTTGTGCAGTTTCTGAATCTGGTGAGACTTTTTTGGAAGTTATAATTTGCTCGCCGTTTTCATTTCCTAACGGAAACTTTTTTAAAACCACTGTATGAATTTGTCCGAACGGAACACTTTTTTAAAACCACTGAAAGGACATATTTGAACTAAAAAAAGTTGCACAATCCCTATTCATCTGAGGTCGATCAGACGGTATACGTGACATCAAATCACCCGACCATTATATCTACCGGGGCCACAGAAAAATAGCTAAGCATACAGAGGCGTCACTGAAGATTTTACTTGCACTGACTTTCGAATGTGGTATTACCATAATTCACGCGCTTCCCCCCTTTCCGCTCTTTTGCAATTCCACTCACAGAGCAGTCGCCATTTTGTAATCGTCATGTCTGCAATCGCCAGAGCTCTTTCATTAACGCAAACCAATAGCACATGTTGCTAGAGTTATGCTCTCCGAACGTTCCAAAGATTAAGTTTCCCACATGCAAAACTAACTGTTCCATAATCCACCATCACCGAAAAAATAGTGGCTCCCGAAATTGCGCGTATACACCATGAAGAGATTTCTTTAAAAGATTAAAACTGTAATCGATAATATTTAGAACTCAATTTTTATAGGAATGGTAAAGCACACATTCAGAAACATATTAGGCTAAAACGCTAGTCCATACTTACTATATTATTAAAAATGGGTTTTAAATGTCAAATTTTCAAAATTCTTGTCACAAAAACAATAAAAACGTAAAATAATGTGTACTTATTTTCGTGTGTAGAACAGCTTCTAAGCCGAAGGCACTAAATAATTTGTTGTTTTCCCGAGAAGCCCATTTCTCTCATAAAATTTATGTTCTGAGCTCTGGATATCATGATTTTAACCACTTTTTCCTATTAGGAACCCGAATTTTCAAGCCCATTGAGGTCCTGAGATTATGGGGGTATAGTTGCTGAAGGTGATACAGAAACTCAACCATTTTTATCTCTACCTCTTCTCTCTCTGTGGAGACGTTATCTATCCAAAAATGTTACCCTAAATCCAAATTTTGAGCACATTTTTTTAAATTTATTCTTTAATAGAGTAAATTATTTCACTTTTCCATTTCATCAATAAAAACTAAATTTCCAACCTCTCCAGCCAGCTAACCATCCCCATACAAGAAAAAGTACATCCATTCTTGGAGTGGGCATAGTGTGCTGAAGGAAGCGGTTCACTTTTAGGGCTGTGATAAGCCTATCATTGGCCATCTCTTCGAGAAACATTTAATTTGCTTTCTTAGCTAAAAATTATGTTTTTTCTTGGGAAGTGTTGACCGATGGTTGTTTATCATAACCCTAAAAGTGAACCGCTTCCTCAGCACACTATGACCACCCCCAAGCATGAAAGTATTTCGTAGCGTGGAATACAAGAACATACAAGCTCCTATATTCCACGTCTTTGTGGCCACTGTGTGTCAGAGGTAAAGCAATAGAATTATCACCTTAAATATTTGTAACGATTTTTTAATTTACTACTTTTTATTAAAGAATTTCGAAGAGAAATCTTTCGAGTCAAAATCTATTGCAAGTTAAAAATTAATTTATGCTTCAAAATACTGTTTTAAGTTTAGAGACGTTAATTCTTAGTTTTAAAACAATATCTCTATTCCATCTTAAGATCCAAGTATGTCTGGATATTTTTGGTTTCGTTTCTCGTTTATGGTCATTTTTTTTGTCATGAATTGTCTATGGAATAACCCTGTGGCCCTCGTTTTAACAGGTCCTGGACTTGCAAATCCCGTTCATAGCATGGATGTTCCAGTAGTTCGGAATCAATTTCAAGAACTAGGCCTGGAGTGTTTGGACCTTGCGCCATAAAACCCCAACATCCAATTCAATCAAGAACTAGGTCCTTACAAAGCAACAAACCAAACAATCATTGGATTTCCAATTAGGAACTAGTTTATTATGATCTTCCCCTTCGGGATTGATCCCGGACCGTTCGCAACAGCCCGTTCTGTTGCTTGAGTGCGACGTTATAATTAACTACCTACCATCACAACTGAAAATGTCGGAATATTTTTCGAGTGAATTAAAACTTGTAATTTAAGGATTGGATTAGATTCCTTACTAATAAATGCGTTAGTTTAATGGATCTGCCAATGCATAATAGCGCCAATAAGTTTTGCGGATAATTTGAGGACTGAACTCAAAATCTTCTCGATTCAGATCTTTAACTTTATTAACCGGGTTATGGGTTCAAAATGAAATTACACTATTCAGCGAGATTTGATATTGCAGATGAGATTTAAGAAACGGAATTCTAGATATTTCGTGTTGCTTATCTCAAAGCAAAATCTCCCTGATTTTGATTATTTTGCACTGCTTTTTTAAAATTGGATACTTTAAAGGCTATTTACAATCTTCTCCCATACATAATGCTACGCTGTTCATTATTGATATGTATAATTTTTCATAAAAAAATCTTAATGCTATGATTTATTTTTTAATTGCCAATTTGAATATTCACCATATCCTACTCGTTATGCTTCAAAAATGATTAAAGATCAGATTTTCACCCTTTAAATTGAGGCGAATTTATTCAACACAAGTTCAAGTTTTGACAAATAAACAAGACTGAAAAAGTGGTTAGAGGCAATAAGGTAGTCTTAATTAAGGCTAACTTATTTACTCATCTTATTACCTCATGGTGAAAAATATTTTATTGAGGAATTGAAAATTATTTATTTACATCAACTTAACGACTTGAAATAAGAGTGATCTCTATAATTGGTTAAAACTTCAATTACAATCTCTTCTATCATGAAATCCTTGTTTTCCAAGTGCATAGTTTTGATTCGTGTTTTAGACTCCTCTTTCATAGATCTTCCTAAGATTAATATTAATAAGTTTTAAACTTTCATGGCATAGTGCTTACGAATAAAGCATCAATTTGAATTCTAGACAATACCAACATCTAAGTTAATTGTATGCGGACAGACGTCGCACCGGAACAACACAACGGTCTATTTATTGGCGACAGTCCGGGATCAGCCTAATTATTTTGAACAATGGTCAGGTGATGAGAACACCTGAGCTGGCATCCCACTCTCTAAACTTCCACACCACGCCAACGTAAGGACATTTAAGGCCCCTACAGATTTAACGTGCACCAGCCCCCACATACACTACGGTCTTGAGTTGGACCGAGTTTCAAATTCTCAACCCTCCGAGTTGCTAATCCGTTACTCTTCCAACTGGGCTACCTACTGAATATGGAGAAAGTGTGTGAATAAAATCGGCCTTTAAGAATATACTAGTGGTCGCCCAGTGGTCGAAATTCGACCATAATTCATTTAATTTTTTAAGTTTGAACGTTAATAAGGTTCTTTTGTCAAAGAGTATACCTCTATATTCATTGCATATAATTTTTTTGAATTTTGCTCTATTACGTAAGCTGCGAGCATGTACAAATACGTCATAGGAAAAATGCGGTATAGCTTTGTTAAGCCATATCTAAAAAATAATAACGCGTTGTTTGACATTTTCTTGGTTTTTTTTATTGCTTTCCCGCCACAGGTTTCGCCAAGGCTACACAGTTAATTTGCCTATCTTTTTCAAATTATACAAAATTTAAATACAAAATAAATCCAAAAAATGAAATAAGGAATACGTGCTTCGTGTTTTTTTATATATTTTTTATTGAAACAAAAAAAACCGGGTGGTTAAAAAAATAAATGTTGTCCATTGAACTTGAAATAGTTCGACAATGAATTTAATGATTCAAAACTTCTGTGTGGACGATGTTTTTTGTAAAAACTCTTTCATCGTTTGCTAAATGCCCTTGACCGTTATATTCTGAAATATAAAATCTCAAACCATCGAACTCTACTTGCTGCGACGTACAATTGACCATATGTAAAAACTGGCTGCCTCAATAAAATTCCAATTTTTTCGAATGTTTGTCCTTGAGACTTATTATTGTCATCGCAAATGCAGGTATAATTAAAAATTGAGTTCTTTGAAAGTTAAATGGTAAAATAGTTCCGGAATATGTTAAATTTATACGTGGAATCAAAATTCTCTTATTGCATGCGGTTCCAGTTAAAACTTCGCAATCAATAGTATTACGATGCATAAATTTGATGCGCATTCTTGTTCCATTGGCTAATACTTCCTTTGTATTTAAGTTTCTGATCAGCAAAACGATGCAATTAACTTTCAATACTAACTTATGTGGTGGCAAATTATGCCAAATCTCATACTCCTCCGTGCGTACAAAGTTTATTCTTCACGTATTAATATATAGATTACAGTATATAAACGTAAACAATGAATGTTTTATTTTGTTTAATTTAATATATTTGTAACGCATTAATTTTATCTTTCTGCACTCCTTCTCCATATGAACTTCAATTATGCCAAATCTCATACTCCTCCGTGCGCGCAATGTGCTTAAAAAGGGGTACAAAGTTTTTTCTTCACATATTAATATATAGATTTAATCTTAAAACGCGTGCAATTTGTGTGTGTGTGATTTTTCCTCCATTAAGATAAAATTTGTATTTTTAAAAATTGTCTTTTATGGATTCCGGCAAACATGCGTAGTACTTAGTTATGATTTTGAAGGTGCTAGGAAAAATTTTCGATGGTAAAAAGAATCAAGAATTTCTTTGGAAAATCGGCTAATGAAATTTTACTCATCTATTTAATGGTGTAGCAAAAAATGACTTGAGTGGGACAAACTAAACCACATTATTCGGTTCCGTCCACAACCGTAAACAGTTATTTGGCTAAAAAGTAGTAAAAATCCCATTTCTTCAAGCAAAAAATTGATACATTGAAAACGTAATCATTTATTTCTATTAGTGTTGTCAAAGTACTATGAATAGAATATGAATAAACTCAATCACACAAAGTAGAAATCAATTTAATGTGCAATTCAATCTTACACGGCCAGTTGTAGTTTAATCTATTTCTGGTTTGGGAACATGAGATTCAAAAGGATTGACAAGGTTCTTCATCAAAGTAATTATCTTTTCCTGAACGATCAAAGACTGTCTTTGAACTTCCAGTTGGTTGGTAATAATGCTCATGAGCTCTTCTCGGTAGTTAGCAACCTCTTGGCTGTTGGTGCCCATAGCTGACAATTGCAGCGCAGTGTGCACTTCGCATGAGCCCCTCCATTCATTTCCTTGGATATTCGAAATGGAAATGGCGGGACAATAATTCTGCCCATCAGTGACGCCAATTACCTCACTCTCTGAACTGTCGCGTTGAGTTTGATTTTCAATATCCATTTCCCGTCGACGACTGTACCTAGTCTGGTAGCCCATGAATCTGTCCAGACGCTTGTAGTAGATCCAAGTTGGATTTGTTTTACCAGAAAATTTAGTTTTCCTAAAAGTGAAATATTTGAAAAATAAATTCTTATAGAATACTTTTAATTGATGTCAACACGAATTTGTGTACACAATTACCGATTTAGTCGTCGAAATTTCTGCAATTGATTTATCACTTGTGGACATTGCTGTTGTCTTATTATTTATCGAATTGATATCACTGTAGACATTCTTATCTATACTAATGAGGGTGTCGAAACAACAAGTCTAAGATTGAAGGGCTTCGGGTAATACAATAAGCCACTTTTCAAAGTTTTCAGGCTTGAAATTTTCAAGTTTTAAAAAGTTTCAAAATTATAATGGTTTATCCACTATTCAAGAGGTCATGTTATCTTAAACTTTCAAGCATTACGCACTTATTCAAACTATTGGAAATTCTTTTAATCCTCTTGAATTTTTATTTTCATTACGGTAGCTGGTAGTTGTTTTTAAATCGCACTGGAGCTGCTACGGTCGACGGTCTGGGTAGATAGGTAGGTATTTTAATTAACGTCGCACTGGAGCAACATAATGGGCTATTGGCGACTGTCCGGAATCACACTTGGAGGGAAAGATCCGAGGACAACACGTAATTTTGAATCACGGTCAGATGACGAGGTCACACCTGAACTGACACCCCACTCTCCAAACTTCCACACCAAGCCAACGTTAGAACATTTGAGGCTACGACAGATTTAACGTGCACCAGCCCCACTTATAAGATGGTCTTTGGTTGGATCGAGTTTCGAACTCGCAAGCCTTCGGTTTGTAATGTACGACTACCAACTGTACTTCCGCGGCCCCTTTTCATTACTGAGTGTCTTATGTTTCCCTTATTGCAAATATCGGAAGTGATGAGTGCATTTGATTCATTTTTAGGAATAGATCGAGAAAATGTAAATGAAGTTATGCGGAATTTTCAGCCATGCTTACTTATGCCTTCCTTTTTCCCGAATAAAAAAATTATGGTTTTTATTTTCCTTGCATTTGGCGGATTTCCTTACATAAGTGGAAAAAAGATTTCGGAACACTAAGGAAATTTTTCTGAGGATAAATCTGATTGTTTAAAGCGAACAAGTTTGTAAATTAGGGCTGTTGATTCTTTCGAATAACATCATTTGACCAAACAAAATGAAAGAAATCGTCTTCCTATCATTCCCGGGATTTAATTAGCTCTCCTTAACACAAATCGGCAAACCAATTTGTGCTCAGATATCACTTTTGCTTTAAGTCTGAGGGTTGATGTGAGTTTCCCCTTAGATTCAATATTTTTGTAATCAGAAAATCTGAGGGAATCTAGAACTGCATTTGTTTCTTAGTATGAAAACCAAATCGTAAATACGATTATTTACAATAGTTCCACTTTTATCTCATTAAACGGAGCCGAGCTTTTATAAGTTGCTGGAAGATTGCAAAAATGTTGGATTTGGTTCTCATGTAAACCTTAAGACAACCTGTCGCACACACGGATTATATCTATGGAGATATAATGAAAAACCTGTTGCCTTGTAGGTTGTTGGATGCATAAAACGAACCGAAAATACCATGCTTACATCGGCTTGTGCATTATGTCTTGATGTGTTTGTTATTATTGTACCAAAGCGGTTGACCGGTATGTTAGATATCAAACAAAATTAACGATATTTTTCTACATATGTAGTTCTATCCACGATTTTTCCAATAAAAACCAGGTGCCCATCGATATATTAGCATTTGTCATTTATTGATTCCTTATATTGCAAATTTCAGTTTTAAACTGATACAATTTTACCACTTTTCTCATTAATTGTTAATTAATCTTGGATATAATTCAACATATTTAAACATTAATTATTGTTTAAAATGTTACGTGTGCAATGTAATACTGATATTTCCATATTATAAATACTTCAATGTCCATAGAGTTACTTATAATCTCGTACTTGTATGTATTAGTCATTTAATTAAAGACTCAATTCCGTTAAACATCTTAGCATAACATACAAAATATCAACAGTTTTTTGGTTCTGGAAATCAAATATTTCTGCTTAAGATTAATTGCGATGTTGGAGGTTGTATGCAATGCTTTTTTTCAGCTCTTTCATGTACTGTGAAGTAGAAATACCGGAATTAACCAAATATACAATGCATGTCACATTTGGGAATTGGTTTCTACAAGAAAGTTCAATGAAATCTGCAAATAACGATTAGTACGGTTTTGCTGAAAGATAGGTCAGATTAGATGGTCTAATATAAATGACTTCCGGTCATTCTGGAATTCAAGCCGAGAAAAGGTAATCTATAGTAATGCATATGACTTACTATAATATATATAGTAAAAAATTTGTATCCACTCAAAATCTTATAAACTAACATCAATGTAAATTAGGTACTTGCAACTTAATGTAGAGAACAGAATTTTTCCCCTTTCATTAATGTTAGTTACTAAATTTAAATGCAACGATTAGGCACGCAAATTTTAATCATAACATCAAAACAATACTTTCTGATATGTATTTTTTTACTATGTTTTGGAGCCCATGGCCCCAAATTAATATGGACCCCTTTATCTCCGACACTGAACTTGAAGCTTGACAATTTGGACCTGCTTTGATAGTTAAACTATTGCAAGTTAGGGGATAACTATTGAATAATAGAGTTTAAGTAATCTAAGTAGTGAATTCTTTTTACATCTAAAAACTTATTTTTGAGTAAGGTCGCGCACATACTGTATTAATATTTTGAAATTAAATTTGGATTAATTCCAATAAAACACTATCGCTTATTGCTAAAGGCATTTTCGCACTGAATTAAATGTTAGTTTCTTATCTCATTTCGGAATATCAACAAGTATATTAGTATTACTTTGAAAAATATTTTTATTTTACAAGAAAAAATGCATAGAGCGGATGGATCTTAGTTTAATGTTTTGTAATGAAGGTTAAGTATGCGATCTCAGTCTATCTCGACGGTGGAATGTTTGGTTCATTAAGACGACTGTATTGAAAATAAGGTTTTATCAGAATATTTACTTTTGAAGGAACACTTTTAATGCCTACTTTTCAAGCTATTACTGATCCAATATTGGATCTAATTTTCCCACTCCTCACCTCACGAAAAGTTGAGGAAACCACATTTAAATTAATCCAATAAAGGCATAAGCCCAACTGTTCAACAAAAAGAATATTTTGTATCAAATGAACGTTTAAAACATAATGCAATCTAAGCAAATACATATCTAAAGTCTACAAAATGAAAACGAAGTGGTTGAAAAAGAACTAATTTGAATCAAAGAACCAGCTTATTACCTGTACTTTTGAGTCAGGTTGTCAATCTTGACTACAATTTGCCTAATGGATTTCTCCACGTTGAGGGCAAAGAGTGCCTGTCGAATTTCTTCATGGACATGAGCTGTTCGTCTTTGACTTCTAAGAAGGTCATATCTTTCTTCCCATGCATCAATAAGGGCCAAAGTTTCTGGATGAGACCACACGTGTCTACCTTCACTCATGGTGTCTAACAGCATTAACTCGAAGTTGATGTCGATTGCAATGGTTAAACGTGAATTAATGGAGCTGAGCTGAAGCCAAAAACTTATAGCGTTTGAAACAGCCAATGAGAAGTAAGAATTGGTAGCAGAAGCGGTTTTCCGAATGAATGCCAAATGTAGCTTTTATTACATTGAAAAACGTTGTTCCATATCACCTTGGCGAACATTTCATTCGACTGAAGAAAATGCCCTTGAAAGATTTTCGAGAACTTAAAATCGAGAATTGGTTCAAATTTAAGAACATGGCAATAAAGAATTTTTTAGTTTGAAATACATGTGCAACGATTTTTCAGATCGCTAATTTCCTGTTCACTTGATTTAGTAAAGATTAAATTTTAATGTCTTCCCACTTACACAAAATTCTGCATTTCTTATCTGGATAGTTTTCCAAATGTAGCTCCAAATTCCACATTTGAATATTATTCATTTATATTAAGTAAAAGTTGTACAATTGCGAATATTGCTGAGTTTCGGACAAAAGTTTATTGTATCCTTATAAAAAACTAATATATTTTTAATATTGTCTTAATATATTGATTCGCAGTTGTTTGTCCCAGACATTTAGGCCGTTGAAGTTCATTTGAGATTTTTATTAATGTGTACGATCGTACTCGTTGAATTTATGGTGACAGTAATAGTATAACATGAATCTGTTCATTCTGTTTTGTTCAGTTGTTTGTACCTGCTGCTAACTCATTCAAAGTAGTTTATCTCCAACACATTTTCAATAAAACTAAAATTTACATTGATATTTTCTTATAAAGGATAAATCATCGATAACTTTACGAATACGTTCAAATGTAGTTAAGAACATGATTGAAAACAGATAATATTTACACATTAAAAATAACAAAATATATTAACCTTTTAGGAATGGTGAGGCGTCAGACATCTCACATTCTTGAAATGGTTAAGGCTTGGTGGATAAATACTATAGGTATATTAAGGCTGCTAAGGTATATAGTCTCGCACATTTGATATTCTGATGCCTAAGAGACTAGATAGGCAGCGAGGCATAAGGAGTCCCACACCAACTCTAAAAAATATACTTTTGTTGAGTGAAAAATACATTCATATAAGGTAATTCACTGTTTTTCTATAAAACATTTTTTAGCATAGTTGGGGTTAAGAATCGAACCGCCAATTGTTTTGCATACAAACACTAAGCCAAATGTATGCAATATTATCTTTTATTGCAAATGTAAAGGGCAATAAATGAATACTCATGAGGTTTCGGAATGTCATTACCGATTCAACTATTCAAGATAGACACTAAAGTTAAGCTAGAATGGAGCAAAATTTGGTCCCCGTCGGCTACACAAAATTAAATTATTGATTTTTCTTTATAGAATTGTCACCATTTACGTTTCCGCTTATTATTGGGAATGTCAATTAAATTTTCACGTGGTGTAATTTATCGTTAGTTGGTCTGTCGCTCTAAGGTCATATCTAATACGCGAGCGCTAATTAGACGGATATACGGCTTGAAGTAGATTCGGAACCACTTCAAAAATCCATGCCTAGACCGGAATTCGAATCCAGAGGCCGTTGAACAGGCGGTCAACACGTTTAGTTGAACATAAGAGCAAATATAACGTAGGATTAAATTTTCGATAGTCCCATTAATAAATAGGGCCGCGGTAGCTCGGTTGGAAGAGTAACGGATTAGCAACGTGTTCCAACCAAAGACCGTCGTGTACAAAGGGGGCTGGTGTATGTTAAATTTTTCGTGGCCTCAAATGTCCTCACGTTGGTGTGGAAGTTTGGAGAGTGGGGTGCCAGCTCAGGTGTGACTGGTTCAAAATTACGTGGTGTTGTCCTCGGATTTTTCCCTTCGGGTTTGATCCCATACCGTCGCCAATAGCCCGTTGTGTTGCTCCAGTGCGACGTTAATTAAAATAGTTATCTACCCATTAATAAATGTCGGAATTCGTCTGCAGTGATATTTTTTAAACTATCGGAAACTTACCTCACGCTTTATAAGCTAATCTCAAATTAATTCACTAAAGGTATTTCGGTAGTTAATTAACGTGTCTCACTGGAGCAACTCAACGGGTCATTGGCGACGGCCCAGGATCAGTCCCAAAGGGGAAGTTACGAGGACAACGCTTCGTCATTTTGAACCACCGTCAGATGACGAGGCAACACCTGAACTGGCATCCCACTCTCCAACGTGAGGACATTTGACGCCGCGACAGATTTAACATACACCAACCCCGTGTACACAACGATCTAGGGGTGGATCGAGTTTCGAACTCCAATCCCGTTGCTAATCCGATACTCTTCGAACTGGGCAACAGTAGCTCACTTCACAAAAGGAGAGGATTTATAAAAATAAAAGCAGCTCAACATAGTCACTTGAATGCCAAAAATCCGAATTTTTACACATACGTGACGGGCTGAACGAAATAACACTTCCACTGCCATCCAATCTCCTATTAAATATTTCCAAGGCCGTTTGAAACACTAGTATTCGTCAATTACAATTTTCAAAGTAACTCGAATTGTTGATTTGTATTTAGTTATTTTAATAACCTTCAATAAAAAGCGTGCTATCACTATCTTTCACTCTAGCCCTCTCTCTGTTCAGCAGGATCTGGGTTCGAATCCTAGTTCAGGAATGGATGTTTGTAGTGGTTCAAAATCCACTTTTAAGTCAATGGTCGCGGTCTTATCAACCCTTCATGTAGCAAAAAATAACCGCAGGTAAGATGAAGACAAACCAAACCACTAACAATTTCTATTTAGTCTTTTGGATCAAGTAATCATCTGAACCTGATTCAAAATTTCGAGGTGTTTTCCTCGGATCGGGAATTGATCCCTGATCCCCCTTCCAGATTGGTCCCAGACCGTCGCCAATAGCACGTTGTGTTGCTCCATACTTTAATCTAACTACTTACCTGTTAGGATCAAGACTAGGTAGTTGAATTTGTCTCACTGGCGACGTCCGGGATCAATCCCGAAGGGAAATATTCAATTGGATCAAGATGTACTCATTCAATTCGTTAAATTCATTGCAAGAACACACCGAAATACATAACTGATCTGGTATTCATGTGGCCGATAGTATTCGAATATTATAAATGTGGGGGTGCTGGTTTGTGGGCGATTGGCAACATTACGAAAGTTTTAAAGAATAACTAAATTTAATGAGATTTATGAATATTTACAATGAATTTGGTTTAGACAATTAAAGTTAAGTGCACAGCACAGACATCATAAACTCCATCGGCGCTCGTCGCCCGTCAACATTGCACAGTCTAACGCTACGTCTGTCTTGTAGCTTCGTCGTCTTCCTTCTGTGTCGCTTTTTGACTGCGTTCCTCCAATGCGCGGAATGGCTGCGCAGTGGTCGGAGATGACATCAGCGCGGAGGTGCCCTCTAGTGGTAGTCTGGGCACCACATAAATAATTTGCTACAGCTGTCGTTTAGAGCAGATCATGACGGAAATTACTCTAATTCGGGAAATACCTTCAAACATGAAATTCTCTAAAAACTAAACGCAGCACATGTTTGGGCTTCGTTACAATTTTCCATCTTACCTGGAATTGGAGTAGATAAAATGCGAGTTCGCCGAATTCCGAATAATTGAGTCTTCAGTTATCGAGGATTTAAGACTCGAAGCAAGTAAAATAAAAATATATTTACCAATAAGATTTATTTCAGACGTAAAACTGACGTTTGATAAAGGTAATTAAAAGTCAGTTTAATCATGATTTATGTAAAAAGTTAAATATTCGTTTCGTTTTCCGACCAGTTTGTTTTATCGCTGTCATTTTTACACGACGACTAATTATTCTTCATTTACCAACTATTTTTTATCAAAATACTGATGACTGTTTTGTGTATTAATTTCTAAAACCAGACGGAAAGCGAAAAAATGCTCTCGCATGATACATATAGGGGTTATCTTAAAACTTATTTTATCGGCGTCTTGATCTAATTGTCGTTTACCCAGTCAACTGTCATGTATCAATTAAGAATTCCTTCTTTCGAATTTCTATTGAAGCGTTGAAATCGTATTAGAAAAACAGTGATGTCATATTCGGAATACATAAGGGATCCATGTTCCGCCACCTGAATTCAGCTTGACAGAAGAAACCTCACTTAGATAACTTAAATGAATAGTGATTATATAAATTTAATAAGAGTAATAATAATCAAAATAAAGGTAAAGAATTTCTTCATGGACCAAAAGCAGTTAAATGGGCACAATGACCATAGTTCAGTAAACGAAGATGATTCTCTCAAAATTAAGAATTTAATCTATATACGTGAAGAAAAAGCTTTGTACCCCTTTTTAAGCACATTGCGCGCACGGAGGTGTATGAGATTTGGCATAATTAAAGTTCATATGGAGAAGGAGTGCAGAAAGATATATATTAATACGTGAAGAAAAAGCTTTGTACCCCTTTTTAAGCACATTGCGCGCACGGAGGTGTATGAGATTTGGCATAATTAAAGTTCATATGGAGAAGGAGTGCAGAAAGATAAAATTTATGTATAATATGCGTTACAAATATATTAAATTAAACAACATAACGTTCATATAGAAATATATATACCAACTTTCCTTGAAAATCATCCTTGAACTCCTGAAAATTTGTCTCTATATATTAATACATGAAGAAAAACTTTGTACCCCTTTTGAAGCACATTACGCGCACGGAGGACTATGAGATTTGGCATAATTAAAGTTCATATGGAGAAGGAGTGCAGAAAGATAAAATTTATGTATAATATGCGTTACAAATGTATTAAATTAAACTAAATAAAACATTCATTGTTTACGTTCATATAGAAATATATACACCATCTTTCCTTGAAAATCATCCTTGAACTGAAAATTTTTCTTGAATTTCCTTGTAAAAATAAGTATTTTAAAATATTCTTTTTTGATCAATAAATATCTATAATTTATTTACATCATGAGAAGAACTAAAAAGTCAATTCAAACATAAATATTGTAATTTAATTTGTTTAGGAAAAAGTTGTTTTTCGATCAACACTGGTAAAGCAACCATAGCTGTCTAAAGCAATCAATCTATGCTCAATGTTATTTCGATGGCGATTTCGAATAGTTTTTAGCCCCCTAGGGCCAATAGAACGGGGGTTAAGAGTTAGCCTATGCTGACCGCAGTGTTCTAAAGTATAAGTGTACCAAATTTGGTGTGGATTGGTCAAACGGCGTAGATTTATATAGAAAATATACACACATACATACACACACATCCTATTTTATATATATAGATATGCGTTACAAATATATTTAATTAAACAAAATAAAACATTCATTGTTTACGTTTATATACTGTAAAAAATTTAGCGGAGTAAATGCGAAGTGGATGATTTGTAATTGATTTAATCCCCCCGCAGTGAAATCCACTCCCAAGAGGAAGTTTATTTAGATTATTTATAAAAAAAACTCTTCGGAGTGAAATACAAAATGCGGATAATTTAAATCTGTCAATGTCAAATACATATTAGCCTGTGGCAACAGTCGCACTTATTTATTATTGGTGGTTTCAAAAAAGTGAGTACATTTTATTATTTTTAAATTAAACTCTGTCTAATCTTGGTCATTAAATGTTTTTTTTTACATCCAGTTATTCGCACCTATTTCCATTATGCCTCGACATAGAACATTGACGGATCGGAGTGAGAGACAAAGAAGGGATATATATTCGCGTAAACATAATAATAGGCCAAATGCAAATTTAAATAGTGTAAATAGTATACAAAATGATGAATTTATTTTGAGAGATACATTTAAATGCGCACTGAATGTCATTCCAAGAACTTTTAATACTTTTGATTGTGGATTGATGGATTTACAATGCAGGTTTTGCAATGCAAAACATTTCGAATCTGAAGTCACTTTAGGTGAAAGGACTGCATTCACTTTATGTTGTCATAAGGGTAAAGCAATATTACCGGCCTTAAGTCAAAATTAATATTTTAAATTATTGTATGATGGACTTACTTCAAATGAACCTTCAATAAAAAGTAAGTCAAAAAATTATTTTGAAAACATTCGTAAATACAATTCATCATTTGCTATGGTTAGCTCAGAAGCTAAAATTTCGGATACAGTTACGAAAGGAGTGTATCATTTCAAAATACATGATATTTTTTATCACAGATCAGGTCCAATGACTGCTGGATATGGTCGCTCACCATGTTATGCGCAATTATATTTTTATGATGTTGACACTGCTATCAATTATAGATTACGTGAACACTTTAACCGAACATGCAATAACAATATAATGCGCGAAATCTCTCTTGAATTGGAACGCATTAATCCTTTCGTTCGGTCATTCATTGCAATGAAAGATCATTGTCAGAGAGTTGAAAATCAAAATAAAGAAATTTGTATGCTCATTAAAGTAAATCGTGATTTAGATCTATGCCGTTACAACGATGCAGTTCAAACTGATGTAGCAGTAATATTTAGTACAGTTGATGGTGAGCCACCTTTTGAACGAAATATGATTTCATTTTCAAAAGTTAATGGTACCATTAAAAATATCTCTGTTTTGGATTCATCATTAGACCCTTTAGCGTATCCATTACTTTTTCCAAATGGTGATACTGGGTGGCATATCAATATTTCTCATAATGTACCAACTACATCTAATTCAAGAGCGCCCAGAAATAAATTAACCATGCTTCAATATGCAGCCTATCGAATTGCAATTAGAGAAGATTTTAGCATGTTGCACCATTCAAAAAAATTATTTCTGCAGTGGATAGTTGATATATATGTGAGAATAGAAGGCACAAGGTTATATTTCATTCGACAAAATCAAACAATTCTTAGGTCTGAAGCTTATAACAATTTAACAGATTATTTAGAATCGAACATCAATGCCAGTAATGTTGGCCGTAGAGTAATTTTACCATCTTCATTCAATGGATCTCCAAGAAATATGTATCAAAATTATTTAGATGCAATGTCAATTGTACAACATTTAGGAAAGCCTTCTTTGTTTATTACAATGACTTGCAATCCAAGTTGGCCTGAAATAGTTAGCAATATTGGTGTAGGTGAGTCTGCTAATTTTCGGCCTGATATTATTGTGCGTGTATTCAAGTCCAAACTGAAAGCATTAATTGAGGGCCTTACACTAAAAAATATCTTCGGTAAAGTTGAAGCACTCATTTATGCAATTGAGTTTCAAAAGAGAGGATTGCCTCATGCTCACATTTTACTCTCTTTAAATGAGCAAGATAAAATTGTTAACGCTACCGATATTGATAAAGTTGTATCTGCGGAGATTCCTAACATTCAAACGCATCCTACATTACATGAATATGTTGTAAAACACATGATGCATGGTCCATGTGGTGTACTTAATCCAAATTCTGTATGTATGAGAGATGGAAAATGCACAAAAGATTATCCAAAACGATTTAATGAATTTACATGTGAATCATTAAATGGATATCCATTATACAGGAGGCGTGATAATGGTATTCATGCAGAAGTTCGCGGTAGTTGCCTTGACAATCGTTATGTTGTACCATACAATCCTTATTTACTTGCCAAATTTAATTGCCATATAAATGTTGAAGTATGCACTACAGTTAAAAGTGTTAAATACATTTATAAATACGTGTATAAAGGCTATGACAGTGCATTTGTTGAATTAGGTTCAGGGCGAAATGAACAAGGTCAAGAAATACAAATTGATGAAGTTACAAATTTTTTAACAGGTCGTTATGTTGGATCAACTGAAGCTGTATGGCGCATCTATGAATTACCAATGCATTTTCAGTCACATGTTATCATCAGACTTGATATTCATTTACCCAGTAGACAGAATGTTTACTTTCGAGAAGGGCAAGAACGTCAAGCAATTGAAAATGTAAGACAAACAAAATTATTAGCATTTTTTGAATTGAATCGATCAGATCCATCAGCACGTGAATATAAGTATATTGAAATTCCTCTGCATTATGTGTGGGAAGATTCCCAAAACAAATGGAAGAAGAGAAGGCGTGGAGGTGATAAAATCATTGCACGCATGTATGTAGTATCACCAAAAGACATCGAACTTTTCCATTTACGATTGCTTTTATTACATGTCTGTGGTCCAAAATCATTTGAGGATGTTAGAACATACAATGGAATTATACACACTTCTTTTGTTGAAGCGTGCCATGCTCGCGGCATTGCTTCAAATGATAATGAATGGCGCGAATGTTTAAATGAAGCAAAAGAATTACATTCACCAAAACAAATGCGAAATTTATTTGGTTACATTTGTGCATTAAATGTGCCAGCCAATGCATTGGCGTTATGGAATGAATTTAAAGTATATCTTAGTGAAGATTTTCTGAGAGTTTACAACGTAGAAGCATCTTTTAATAGAGCTCTATTAGAAATTGAAGATATTTTGAATGTTCATAATTTGTCATGTCAAATACTTGGTTTACCAGTTCCCACATATTCGCAGAGAATAGAAGAAGCAAATACTATTGATCCAATAGAACAAGAGTTCCTGTTTTGTGAGCATTATGAAACTGCAAATATTGAACAGCGTAATCTCATTGATCATGTGATTCGTGAAGTTTTGCATCATGATACTGGATCTAATGTTTTTTGTTTAACCGCTCATGCAGGTTGTGGCAAAACATTCACACAAACAGCAATCATTCACAAATTAAATTCGCTTAATCTTCGTTGTATTGCAACAGCGTTCAGTGGCATAGCTTCAACTCTATTACTTGGAGGTAGAACTTTACACAATGTGTTTAAATTGCCTATACCCATTTTGGAAAATTCTGTAGCGAATATTACCGCAAATAGTAGCTATGGTCGTTACATAAATTCATCATCATTGATAATTATTGATGAAGTTTCATGTGCCCACTGCAAGTGTTGAAAATCATAGATAGATTATTGCGGGATCTATGCGATGAAAATGATAAACATAAAACATTTGGAGGGAAAACGATACTTCTGTGCGGTGATTTTCGGCAAATCTTACCAGTTATCCCACATGGATCACGTGTAACTTTAATTGAAAATTGTGTTACGAGTTGGCATAAATTTGTTTATTTTCATAAACTTACGTTTACTCAAAATATGAGAGCCTTACCAAGTGAAATAGAATTTGTCGAATTCTTGAAAAAAATTGGTAATGATGAAGCCCTACAATTTCCTCAGTTTGGTGAAAATGTTATTGAAATACCTCAGCAATTAATAGGAGATGAAAATAATATTATTAATGAGGTGTATGGAAATATTTCCGAAAACATACTCTCAGATAACATATTGAACTCAGTTATTTTAGCACCTAAAAATTATGATTGTACTTTGATTAATACTGATATACTTAATCAAATACCTGGTGAACAGAGAATATATCATAGCTACGATAAAATAATTTGTGATGATGACAATGACATCAATAACTATCCAGTAGAGTTTTTGAATTCTTTGACTATTAGTGGTTTGCCACCACATAAGTTAGTATTGAAAGTTAATTGCATCGTTTTGCTGATCAGAAACTTAAATACAAAGGAAGCATTAGTCAATGGAACAAGAATGCGCATCAAATTTATGTATCGTAATACTATTGATTGCGAAGTTTTGACTGGAACCGCACGCAATAAGAGAATTTTGATTCCACGTATAAATTTAACATATTCCGGAACTATTTTACCATTTAACTTCCAAAGAACTCAATTTCCAATTATACCTGCATTTGCGATGACAATAAATAAGTCTCAAGGACAAACATTCGAAAAAATTGGAATTTTATTGAGGCAGCCAGTTTTTACACATGGTCAGTTGTACGTCGCAGCAAGTAGAGTTCGATCATTCGATGGTTTGAGATTTTATATTTCAGAATATTACGGTCAAGGGCATTTAGCAAACGATGAAAGAATTTTTACAAAAAACATCGTCTACACAGAAGTTTTGAATCATTAAATTCGTTGTCGAACTATTTCAAGTTCAATGGACAACATTTATTTTTTTAACCACCAGGTTTTTTTTTGTTTCAATAAAAAATATATAAAAAATACGAAGCACGTATTCCTTATTTCCTTTTTTGGATTTATTTTTATTTAAATTTTATATAATTTGGAAAAAATAGGCAGATTAACTGTGTAGCCTCGGCGAAACCTGTGGCCAGTATAGCAATAAAAAAACCCAAGAAAATGTCAAAAAACGCGTTATTCTTTTCTAGATATGGCTTAACCAAGCTATACCGTATTTTTCCTGTGACGTATTTGTACATGCTCGCAGCTTACGTAATAGAACAAAAATCAAAAAAATTATATGCAATGAATATAGATGTATACTCTTTGACAAAAGAACCTTATTAACGTTCAAACATAAAAATTAAATGAATTATGGTCGAATTTCGACCACTGGGCGACCTCTAGTATAAGTAACTGCACCAAGTATTTACAAGAATGGGATGAATTGACAGGGTTTTGAGCCGTTTTCCCCGAACAAATTAAAGTTCACATCTTAGCAGCCGTCTGCTGCAACGTCTTCGTCTTTCTGCTGATTTTGGCGAGAAACTGCTATTGCTGGGAGTGTTTCGAGCGGCGTCTTTTCGTCCAGACTAAATAATTCACCAAACGCTGTTTTAGCAGAGAAAATCTATAGTTACTTTATTAACACAGTTCACAGTATATGAAGGAACATGATTAAAACAAAAGGATGCACGAGCATCTTAGCATTATGAGTTGGGTTGTACACTGACAACATCTACTAGAAGACATTAAGAAAATAAATTACTAGAAACATCAAAAACAAATTAACATACAGAATTAGTTTTAACAGACATCTGCGTTCAATGGGCGACCGAGGGATTTCCGGTATCCCACATTCGTCCATCCTAGACAGGTCCTCCTAGTTGTGTGAAAGGAACCAGAAAAATATAATAGAAACAAAAAAAAAGGAAAGAAAATGTTCGTCGTAGCTAGGGATGGAAAATACTGTTCTCGGCGAATAGTTCTTTAACGTGCTCTTCTGTTCTTAAATGTCTCTACGTGCTAAGTGTAAGCCCTGTTCCTCCTCCTAGACTATGTGGCGCCAGCAGTTTTCGCGATAGACAGATAGGGACCGAATTTTGTTGACATATCATCTTTGTTAGTACTTTGTAGGCGTGCATATATAAACAAAATACAAATGACTCTTCTGCTAGCCTTTTTATTGGTGAGTTTTTCTCTAGTTTTGACAGCAAGAAAACGAAAGATGGAATAATTTGATCTTCGAATTGTTAATCGATTGATTGATTTTTTAATGGCTCAAGGGACAAGTCTGTCCAAGATGCGCCAAACTATCAGTAATTAAGTAAAGAAAATTAGAACATATCCGTAAATTTGAAAAAGTTCTTGCAAATCGAAACGTTTAAATTCTCTCCCTAGTGGCAACTAATAATGTCCCACATCTGGACAATCTCAAGTACGGTTTCCCAAACAGATATGAGGTGCCTAGGACGAAACAAATTCGCAAACGAAAGAAATAATTTTTTTAGATTTTAATGTCATTTTTAAGTCACCAAAATGGTCATTTTAGACAACAAAACGAAGTGGCGTGATCCATCCCGAAGAGAAAGATCCGAGGACAACATGTAATTTTGAATCACGTTATGCAAATAGGGAGTTACCTTTTAAAAGATTATGAACACTTAAAAAACGCATACCGGGATTACCACTTGGAAAGTAAAATTAGTTTGTCAGAAAAAACAGGTTAATTTTTATATAATCTATCTATACACGTTTAAAACATGAAAATACAAAACAAAAAATCACTTTCGCTTTTCAACACATTAGTTTTATGGTGGGATGCTTGTTTCCGAGATGTTTTTAAAATCGTAATAGCTGACTTAATGAGATCCCTTTTCAACTTATAGAGAGCATGACACCCGATCCGAATCTCCCTTTCACAGTGAAATATGTCCACACATTTGAAATTTTGCTTTCCATTATGTAAAATTTGGTTTTAAAATAAAGTTAAAAGCATTACAAATCTTGAAAACGAGTAGGTGACACAGCCAGAGAGAAAGCTGAACAACAAAATCTTGATCAGTAATATTAAAAAAAATTTAATTTATTTAAAACCAAAAATTCATCACCATATCATTGCCTAACAAGTATAAAATTTCACAATTATTACGCTAATCTCGCAAATTCATCAAACGTCAGGTCTTGGTTCAGTCGAGAACAGTTCCGGGAGCAGTCAGCGAGATCAGCTCAGCGAGCAGTTCATCGAGAACAGCTCCGAGAACGGCGAACATCTCCGAGAACAGTTCGGAAAACGGAGAACAGCTCGGAGAACGGAGAACAGGGTCGGAACAGTTTGAGAGCAGGATACAATTCCCGAAAAGGAAGTAATCTCAAGCAAGATTCAATTCCAGAACAGGAAGTAGTATCAGAGCAGGGAATAGTTTGTGGACAGAGAACGGGTGAAATGAATCAACAGGAAACGGCGAGTCAAGAACTGTAGCATGAACAGCTGTTTCGGACAGCATTTTTTAGAAGTAGAAACAAATTCGAATTTTTCTTTTTACAAAAAGAACGGAGAACGGTTTTGTGAAAAGTGGGAACAGGCTGTTCCCGTTCTTTTTGAAGAACAGATGTTCTTTCTTTCCCCATCCCTATTCGTAGCAACATAGAGCAAAACGTCGTTTGTTATTTGAGCTTTGTTGTTCGTCTTCAGAGTACTCTATCACCCTTAATTGAGCTGTGAAAATGGGCGTCTTAACAACTCTGGTTGTCGACTTTTCGTCATCTGGCTGTCACCTATGAATAAATTTTAAGAGTTAAAAAAATTGTCATGATTTGTGACGCATCTTTGGGATTAAGCTGTAAGCCAAGCTTTCATGTTGTTAGCCACCTTCTCGATGTTATGTGGGGATCCTCATGATTTCCTATCCTCTTTACGTCATACCGGTCACATGAAGCGACCTAAGTAATTTTGTAGGAACCAAAGAATTTAGAACGAAGTTTCAAACCAGTTGCAATTTGGGTTCTTTGGTTGCTACTTTGTCACCCACTTTGTACTTGGTCGCCTTCTTTCGATGTTTTTTTTGTAGTTTTTATTGTTCTCGTAATTTAAGTATGTTGTTTGCTTGTAGAGGGAAGGAGAATATATACTTCATCGTCTCACCGTTAAGTCTTCTATAATCATCACAACAGGTTGATATGTCTGGCTTCTTGCATAAAACAAGGGGAGCCGCAATGTCAGATGAACTTTCTGTCACTATACCAGACTTGAGCCATTCAGCAATTTCTCTATCTACCTCCTGTATTTCAGAGTAAGCAGGTCTTCGCGGTCGTTGCGCGATCGGTCGAGATTATCTTCATCTTTGTCAGTGTTCTTTGTTTTGTGCGATTTGTAGGCATGTACGATTTGTGTAATCTGTTCCGAATGTGTAATGGGTGTAAGGTTGATTTCTTCATTGTCTTCTAAGGTATTAGCAACGTTAAATTAGTCTAAATATGAAATTTCATGACTTTACTATCTTTATATCCGGAGGTATTCAATGTTAAAATTGCTGTCAATTTCAGCACGTGCAAACGATCCGAGAATTATTATATTCATTATGCAAGTGAAAAAGATTCGAGAATGTTGTTAATATATTTATTATACAAGTGCAAACGATCGGAGAATTATTATATTTATTATTAGCAAAATTGCACGACCTCACTCGGGTTGAATTGGATAACTATATATTGAAAGTGACCAGAAAATAATCACTTTCCTCTTTCGTATAAAAATGCCAAATCATTTATGTAAGAGTTAAATAATTTTTTAACACACCTTTTCGACATTTTAATTTCTACAACCTACTTTGGACACAAATTCTATACATGCATATCCATCCATGTAATAAATTTCATATATATCTCACACCTGCTAAAGGTACAAATTGACGAAAGGTGAGAAACTAAGGTAACTACTAAAGACGATTTTGAGGAAGGATTAGGATTTCCATTTTAAGTTCTATTCCTGTATAAATTGCTCAATGACAAATCTACGGAGAATACTCTCGCACTCATAATTTACCTGCCAATGCTTAAATATAGCTTCAATTCGTAAAATAAGCCACCTTAAGATGCGATTCTAATGTGACGACTGAAACGACTACAGCCGCGCGATTAGAGGAACGCGATCCTCTAATCCCGATAGAGGTCGCTTCAACTTCGAATCCCACGAGTAAGTCCCACGTCTAAGTCTACGTGAACGACTTAGAAAATACATCGTTGTTGGTATCTTATCTTGAGGAAGAGTTATTAACTGTGTAAAGCATTTAAAAAGAATTGAACCTCATCCCGATGTACTTGGCCAGGAGACAGGGTTTTCAAAATATTTTTATACAGAGACGTCTTTTGAAGGATGATTCAGTATTTAGAAAAATTTTCCGTTTGAATATTGACCAGTTTCATTACGTTTTGTCAATCATTGAAAGTGAACTAATAACAGTCTTGTATTAAAGTGAAACAGCCTATAAGCCCTGCTGAAAAACTGGGACTAACGCTCAGGTTAGCAATTTAATAGTAATAATAATCAATATCAGGGGTGTCAAACTGGCGGGCCGCATGTGGCCCCAAGGTAATTTTTTGTGGCCCACGATGCTCTAGTTCAAATGCTGCTCCTTTTTACAATATTGTGGTAAAATTGAAGAAATCAAAAACGAATTCGGTAAACGTTTTAATGATTTCAGAGTTACAAAAATTTTGTTCTCTTTTTATTAGGCCTTTTTCCTTTGAAGTTGAAAATGCTCCCACTTCGATACAACTGGAATTAATTGATTTCCAGAATGATTGGGTTTTAAAAGACAAATATCGAGAAGTAGGAATTCCCAAAATATATTCTTAATTAGGTGAAAAATACCCGGAAATTAAAAAGTTTGCTGCACAAATTTTATGCTATTTTGGGAGTACGTACTTGTGTGAGCAACTATTTTCGTCCATGAAATTAAATAAAACGGGCTACAGATCAAGATTAACTGATAAACATCTATCTGCCATAATGAAGATTGTCTGTTCTCAGTCTTTGAATCCAGATATTGGAAAAGTAAATAGTAGTAGGAAAGCGCTGACAAGTTTCCGGTAAAAAAATTAATTAATTTTAGTTTTATAAATACATTAAATTAAATAAACGTTTAAATAAAAGCAATTAAATAGCAATATTATAAATTATTACCCTAAATTCACTTAATTACATAATGTGTTTAATTATCCTATCCATATTCCTGAATCCTCACTGCAAAATATAATGTTAAGAAAATTTGTAAATGTGACGTGGCCCGCGTGAATCTTATCAGTTGCATTAAATGGCCCGTGTTTTAATTGAGTTTGATACCCCTGATCTATATAAATAAGAATAAAGTGCTTGCTTGTACATTGAATATTTTCGACCCATTTCTACAAGTTTTCTATCCGTTTTGGACCCTTCTGATGCAAAATCCGTCTCTTGCGCGTTTGGTGTCTGTCTGTCCATCTGTCTGTATGTGTGTGCCCGTGCTACGTCCAAACGGTTGAATATATTTTCATGAAACTTTGCATACTGTGAGTTCTAACATTTATTTAGTGACTGAACTTGGTTGCGTAAGTATGTCTGTCCGTCTTCCGGTTCTATGTTCGATCTTGTGTCTGTTTGTACAAGTATCATAAGATTTATTCAAAACATTTTAATGCTATGTCCTACATTTGATAAACCATATTTTAGTGTAGTGAATGCATTATATTAAATTCCTTTGCTTAAGTATTTAAGCAAGTTTCATGTTAAAACATCTGAGTAACTCTACTTAAATCAACCATAATTTGGTAATTTTGGAGAAGCTGGAATGCATATTGAGCATTGCAATTACTTAAATTGTTTTACGAGTACTGCTGAAAAATGTATTATTTAAAAAAAACTATTTTTACAGAATTTAAATTCAAATACTTTTTATTTTGAGCCTTATTTATTTTCTTTGCAAAGTATAAACTATTTCCGAACATTTGGGACAGACGATATTTTGCAATAAAACGGAAACTCGTGTTCGTTTGTCAAGCGCAGTGATATTTTTTTGAGCTCTGAATTAATTTCGTATTTTTAAATTCTATCTAATTTTTAGTTGTAAGTTGTGGCAACATGTGAGAGATCAAGAGATAAAAAGGAATCATCAATTTATATCTTTAGAACTTTTACCGTCAATTTTTATTTTGTTTTATTCTGTTTTCTGTTTTGAATATTTTTTATTTTAATAAATTGTAATTCCTTTTCATCACACGCAGCACCACCGCAAAGTATTCTGTTTAAAGCGGCATGTAAGTTAGAATAAAGCAAATTTTAATGTAAAATTTAAGTGGATTTTTGCCATTATTAAAAGAACGTTAATGTTAAAAATATCCAAACTAGGACTTTTGAAATATTACAAATTCTTTGTCATAGCGACAGATGGACAAGGTGGATTATTTTACGAATTGAAGCTATATTTAAGCAACTTATATAGGGAAGGTTTGTTTAAAATAATGATTTTCTTTAGAAGAAAAGTTGTGAAATTGATTTACCATTTAAAAAATGGTAATAGGTTACCTTGGCTTTAACACTACTGAAGATATTAAATTTTAAAACAAGTTCTTTTATTATTCCACGTTCCACGAAACGGAATTATCAAGAAAAATGTATTCGCTTTTAAAACAAACTTAGTGATAAATATCTTATCAAATTAGTTACAAATCAAAAAATATTGGCAGGTAAATTATGTGAGAGTATCCGAAGTAGATTCGTCATTTTTACGAATTGAGCTGAGCAATTTTACAGGAATGGAACTTAAGAAAGGGAATTCCTGATCCTCCCTCAAAATCGTCTTTTGTAGCAGTTACTTTAGTGTCTCACCTTTCGCCAATTTCAACCTTTAACAGGGGTGCGTATTGTATTACATGGATGTATTATATATGAAATGTATTACATGACTGGATTTGCATGTATAGAATTTGTGTCCAAAGTAGGTTGTAGAAATTATAAAAATGTCGAAAAGGTGTTAAAAAATTATTTTACCCATACTTAAATGATTTTATATTTTTCTACGAAAGAGGAAAGTGATTATTTTCTGATCATTTTCAATAAATAGTTAATCAATTCAACCCGAGTGAGGTCGGACAATTTAGTTAGTTAATTAATATATTTTCAAAAATCCTACAAAGCAAAGGTAATAAGTTGCTTGTTTTTCAAATTACATAGAATAAGAAAACGTAGAACACTCAACTAAAATTATGGCCAGATGTGTTTGTCATGAACTGCAATTCATTTTCAGGCAGGGAAGCCGGCGAGGTTTGAGAAGAAAAAAATGTAGTCGGTCTAGGTGTATGTAGTAGATCATAGTTGGTTGACACCGAAGCTGATGAAAATCGGGAAGAGATTTCATCTAATTCGAGTTGACCAACAATCTGCCTTATCCATTTCAAGCTGAAAAAGGTCAAACTACAACAAAAACACTTCCAATCGCGTCGGCTGTTAGGATTCGACTCCTCGACCGTACGTTTGGAGCCGTCTCCTTGGAATCGCTACAGTCGCACGGCCGCTGACGCGCCATTGTGGAAAGGGTTCCATTAATTTACCTTGAAGGTGTCCCATTCATGCAGCGTTTACCGACGCGCTGCTACAATCGCGCGGCTGTAGTCGTTTCAGTCGTCACATTGGAATCGCATCTGTCGCAAAGATAAAGAATTTGTAATATTTCAAAAGTCCTAGTTCGGATATTTTTAACATTATCGTTCTTCCAATAATGAAAAAATTCCACTTAAAATTTGCTTTATTCTAACTTACATGCCGCTTTAAATAGAATACTTTACGTGTGATGAAAAGGAATTACAATTTATTAAAATAATAAATATTTAAAACAGAAAGGAAACTAAAACAAAATAAAAGTTGGGGAGAAAAAGTTCTGAAGATTTAAATTCGTGATTCGTTTTTATCTCTCGATCTCGCTCAGTTGCCTCAACTTACAACTAAAAATTGGACAAAATTTAAAAATACAAAATTAATTCCGAGTGTAAAAAACAGAAAATATCACTACACGTGGAAAACGAACACGAGTTTCCATTTCGTTGCAAAATATTTGGAAATAGTTTATATTTCGCAAAGAAAATAAATAAGGCTCAAAATACAAAAGTATTAGAATTTAAAATCCGTAAAAATAGTTTTTGGAAAAATAATTGATTTTTCAGCAATACTGGTAAAACAATCCAAGTAATTGCATGCTCGATATACCTTCCAGCTACTCCAAAACTATCAAATAATGGTTGATTTAAGTACAGTTACTCGGACGTTTTAGCATGAAACTTGCCTAAATATGTTAGCCAAGAAATTTCAAATATGTTGAAGAATTTTTGTGATACTTGTACAAGCATACAGACATAAAATTGGATATAGAACGTGAAGACGGACAGACACACTAACGCAACCAAGTTCATTCTTTAAATTAATGTAAGTACTCACAGTATACAAAGTTTCAAGAAAATATATTCAACCGTTTGGACGTAGTATGGGCACACACAGACAGATCGACAGACACCAAACGTGCAAGAGACGGATTTTGCATCAGGACCCAAAACGGATAGAAAATTTTAAATGGGTCGAAAATATTCAATGTACAAACACTCCATTCTTATTTATGTGGATACGAGTTCAAACGATAATATTGTGAATTGTAACCATGATTAAAATCTGATAAAAGAATTTTGGAATTGAAAACAATTCCAAACGGAAAAATGCTGATCGACTTTCTGTATAATTTGTATCTTTAGAGCATTCTTAATAAATGTTAATTTTTTAAAATTAGGGTTCGCTTCTATGTAACCAAAGAAAAAGCTTTACAATTATTTAATACAATCGAACTGATATTCCGATAATCCAAAAAGTGAATAGAGTGAGTCATTCAATTGGTCATTTATTAGTAGAACTTATCTATACGACATAGTATAACTGGTAAAGGGCAATGTATTTTAGATTAAGATGAAACATAAATGAAATTTCCAACCATTTTTCAAAAATTTCTCAGGTTTGTTGGACATTTTTAAACTTTTGGTTGCCCCCTAAAATTGTCATGACGAGGAAAATTTAATGTAACGCAAAAACTTAAATTTGGAATGACCTGAAATTTTGCATATTAGAAAGTCCCTCTGAAACGATTGCCATCCAAGTATAGTAAGATTCCAATTCATAATTTTTCAAACATTAATTTAATAATTATTATTGCATACTAAAAACTATTTTTAAAATGAAATATTGGTGGATTTTATTTGGGTTGATTAACAATAACATGGTACTGTGACGAATTAATCCAAACTTTTTTTGAACATTAAAAAATTACATTTATTTTTACACAAACAAAACATGGGTTGACAATGGACGCGCGAGAAACAAAATGCTTAATTTCATATTAATTTTATCCGAATTGCTACGAAGACGTCTCAACTAGACGGAGTCCGTGAGCTAACTAGGGATGTTAAGCGAATCACAGAACTGCTACTCAATCACAGATATTTTTGAATCACAGTTTTTACCTGTTACTGGAATATCAAACTAACAGTGATTTAGGAACAGTGATTGAGAGTATCGGTGTTCGGTAGCAGTGATTGAGCTTGGCTGATATCGATACTGCGACTGCGACCGGGATCTGTGATTCGGTATCAGTGAAAACTGTGACTTAGTATCGGTGATTTCGTAGGGGTGACAGCTGGTTTATCGGTGATTCCTTGGATGGAGTGTGGGCCGTGGGTTGGGGCTCTGACGGATTCGGGTTTCTTTAGAGGATTAGGATTTTCAACCGGATGCTAAAGGAGGCTTTATGACACACCAGGTTGCCGCGCATTTGGCTACATAAATAAGCTCCACAGTTTAAAGGAAAGTTCAGAAGAAAGCGTTTTTAAATTTCGCTATTTTAAATCGCAAATTAATTATTGTTCTTCAACTTTCTCTGATTATTTATTAAGTTGTATTTTTATAAAGAACACATGAGCTAGTAATTTTTTTTCTATTTTTTGGTTTTGTTAAAACATAAAAATTTTCTTTTCAACCTCTTGTAAATTGTTTTTAATTCTAAAAAAAGAATAATGTGTGTAAAAGTAGGTGCTTCTGAAAGACTTTATACATCGAATGAGTCTAAATCGGGGGGGGGGGCAGAAGATGATTATTTGATTTCGCTAGTGAATAGAATAAGAACATGGCTGCATGCTGATTTTTTACCCTGAGAAATTTCTTTTATTCTGTAAGACAATTTCACTCTTCAGTTTTACCTACATGCAGCCATGCTTTAGAATTCAAAGATGAATTATGGGTATTAACAAAGGGAAGAAAGAGTTTTAAAAGTGTGTGAAAGTAATGTGATTGAAATGCAATCATAATAATTTTAAAAATTTGAATATAAATTAAATGACTTGAAATATGGCATTCGAGGCTAAATTTTGATATAAATTCTAAATTTTTCACAAAAATTGGGTGTTTGTATGCAATTTAATATGAAGACAATCCCTTATACATATTTTATGCATATGCATTTATAAAAGTTATAGAAAACAATATTTGATTTGGCAAAAGAAAATAGTTAATTTTAGATTTGAGTTTTATAAACACAAATGGATTCGGATGTTACCAGAGATTTAGAAAAATTGCTTAATGTTTTGAAACAGTTACTCCTTGTGTGTGTGAATATTTCAGTACCTCCAGATTATCAAATGTAAGGACCTATTAGTGAATATTTCAATACCTCCAGATTATCAATTGTCTTGTTACACATACGGTGTAAAATTTTTTTCTTCAACTAACCAATATTTTAGATAAGAGTAATTAATTTAAATGTTTTTAAAAGAAAAATATAGGTATGCGAATTATTTAATAATTAAAGTTCAATAATTTACATTCAATTAGAAGCAAATTTATCAAGTATTCTAATGCATATATCTTGATTTTAATGTTTGATTAATTATGAAATTTAATTTAATTTATATGAAATAAAAATATCGATATATTTTAATCTGCAAAAACCAGTTATGAGCAAGAGGCTTCTGTTACCTGCGCATAATAGGTCAAAATGACGATCCATCACTGTCAGGAAGAGAAAAAAATGTCTGAAATAGTTTATTGAGGGGAAAAAGTATCTTTAGAGAAAGAAATAACGGGCTTAATATAAAATACGGCTCATCAGCGGAAAATGTTTTATTCAATTTAAATTGTAGGTTTATTGAGTGGTATGTGTTTGATTAAATTTTAAAAAATTAAACGATATTTCATTTGTTTTGGACGAAAAAGAAAAACCTAGGTTCCCTATCATTGTAAGCCGCGACACTACTAACTGAGCTGTGCATTACGCTTAAGGTATCTACTAAAGGATTTTAAAACATCAATACGAGCGTTCCGTTGCTACTTGTGGCTAAGAGATACTTTGCAATCAACCAATCAGATTCAGTCCCAGTTTAGAATCACAATCACAGTTTAGAATCATAGATATTCTTCAGTAGCAGTCACAGTTAAAACTGTTACTGTGAAATCACTCTTTGTACCATCTCTAAGCCACGACACTACTAACTGAGCCATGCACCCATATTACACAACGAATTACTAAATAAATAGAAGCAACCTATTGCTACGAGTGGATAAGAGATATTTTACAATCAACCACTCAGATTCAGTTTGGAATCACAGATATTTGTCAGTAGCAGTCACAGTTAGAACTGTTATTGTGAAATCACTGTTTGTAACATCCCTAGAGCTAACTCATACTCTTCGCATGCGCAAGCGCAGTAGTCAAGGGCTCTTAACAGGAAACTTCCGGGTCTGCAGCCCACCATCCTAGACTCTTAGGCGCTAAGATGTCACAGTACAAAATATCAGCGCTATAGAAATATTATTTAGGAAGATAACCATAAAAGTCAGAAACTGATTTAACATTAGAGCTCCAATCTTTCTGTACTCATAACTTCGAAACAGTAAGATCTAATGACATGAAATTTGGTATCTGAAGTTAAATTTCGATATAGATTTGAAATTGCGTCAAGATATGGGTTTCCATTGGAAATTATGAAGTTGGTGATCAATTTAATGTGAAGACAGTCCCTTATGCAAATTTTATGCATCTCAATTACGTTAGACGTTAGTTCCTGTCGTACGCCATCTTTGAATTATCTCTACTGTTAAAATTGTTTGAATGAAGAGTAGTTCGTTTTCTTTCCGCGACTGTAAAATTGAAACTGAGCAATTGAAACTTGTAGTTGTATTGAGTTGAGTAGGATTGGTGAAAGCTCCTAAGAGTTGGAAGATGTATTAAGGTTTTTATTCTTGTTTTTTAAACCCAGAAGCTTTATGACCAAACGTATTGCTGGAAAAGAATTTAAGAGATTTATGTACACTGAACTTTCATGTCCCTTAACGCCACAATTATAGCATGAAACATTAGAAATTGCTGGTGTAGAACTGTCTACGGTCTACTTTTACGTCATGTTTTTTCATTTCATATTTGGGACGAGCAGAAGAATTTGTTTTGGCGAGACGAATTGAACACAGTTTTTCATACACTTTAAATAATAAATTTATAATTAGTACTGTTGGAGCGTGCGAATTCGTGTTCGCGATTTGATGTGCCAATTTCCTTTCATGTCCGTATTTATCATTTGCGCAACTTTCTCGAGCAAATTTGATTCTAACTTCAACTGGAATTGATATTCTGATTCTGAAAAACGCTAGATTTCAGAATAGAATTATCAGTTCAACGGTTGGTGCCATGTAAATATGTAATTGTAATAAAAGTTTTAACTTTAAGTTATATATATGCAGTTTTAATTCCAATGTACTTCTACATGCACAATTTAGAATTAGTTCACTTAAGAACTTTGGAAGGACACTAGGGTCCTTGAATAGTATAGAAGGCGGAAACAAGTACAACCATACAATATTAACTTATTTAGACTTGAATCTGTAAGTCCATTTATAAAATATTCAAAAAAGGATTCTTGATCAATGTTCCCTCTGCTGGCAATCTCAATGAAATCAAATAATCAATTAAAGTTTCATTGTGTTTCAAACGCCTCTGCCTTAAGGAATTATGTAAATCAACACTCGTGATCTTAGATTTGAATTTCGGGAGTAAATGGTCTCTTAAAGAATACCATGTGAAAATACCTTTTAAGAATTGATCACTTTAGTACAGTGTGTAAAGTAACGTTTCGTAAACACAATTTTCTGCACATCATCTTGAATAACAAAGAGAAAAATGCTTCCAATTTCATTCAAAAAACATTCAATTGAAATCCCATCACTCAGAAAATGGTCTGAGTCCAAAACATCCTTCATGCAAAAAGTTAAATTCGTAAGGTCCCGCTCACATGAGGTGTTTTCTAACGCGCGTTTTACGTCAAAACAAAAAGTACATAAGAGTTCTACTGGAGTTGTTCACTTACAGAAATCGCGAGAATCCACGCGCTAGATAGCATCGGCGCTTCAACAATCTCCGGTCGTTCTAGCGATTAGAAGGCGCTTGGAGATACATAGGATTGTACTACACCGTTCACATGACCCTCGTTTTGACGCCAGTCAGGGCTTTTTTATTCCCCGCGTTTTGACGCCAGTCAGGGCTTTTTTATTCCCCGCATTTTGACGCCAGTCAGGGCTTTTTTATTCCCCGCGTTTTGACGCCAGTCAGGGCTTTTTTATTCCCCGCGTTTTGACGCCAGTCAGGGCTTTTTTATTCCCCTACTCCAAGTTCCTATTTTCGCGATCGTTAAAGATAGAGTGAAAATTTCAAAGGATTTGAAATATACGGAAAATTTTACACTAGATCGATACCTAAAACGTGATTTTCTTTAAATAAATAATTATTTAACTATAACTAATATTTCTGCGATACGCATTTGACGATATTTGTTGTGAAGTGAAGTGAGCGTGAATGTAACTGTCCAATGAGCGGCGCTGTAAAAAGTGACGTCAGCTTCCGAGCTGAATTTTGTAAGTCAGATTAAGTTTGTTCTCGGCGGTATGTGGTATGTATGTTTTTGTCGTCTGTTAATCTTGTAAATAAAATTATGCATGTTGTGTTAAAAGGCTTTTTGGCTTATTTCCAAATGCACCCGGCATCGGGTAGATGCAGCCCGTGAAGACTTTCTGAACTTATTTTTACGAACTTGTTTCCTAACATAGTGGTACCCTCGGCGGGACTGGGTGCTTTGGCCATTTAAGAACTTTTGAACCTAGAACTTTTGAAAATGAATTTAAATGCTTTAAAAACACAACGAAAAGGGCTGAGAACTGCTTTTTCTCTGAGTTTAAAGAAAATAGAAACGGCATTATCGAAAGAAGTATGTGATTTGAAATCGCTTTCGATTTTGAGAATTCAACTTAGTGATAAGTTTCAGAGACTTGATGTCTGTCAAACTGCTATTTCAGAACAGTTTTTACAGAGTGAAGATGACGAACATTTATTTAATGAAGATTTAGAAGAATCTGAAACTTACAGAGACCGGTACTTAGAGCTATGTGCTCAGGTAGATTTGAAATTGCAAGAAGTCGCTCTGCCGAATGACAATAAGGAAACGAGAAAATTCAAATTGCCAAAGATAGAGCTGAAAAAGTTCAATGGCGAAACGAAAGAATACCTGACTTTTTGGAGTCAGTTTCAGAAAATACACGACGACAAAAGTATTGCCGATGAGGATAAGATGCAATATTTATTGCAATCTATGGAACCCAAATCGAAAGCAGAACGTTTAGTTCTGAGTTTCCCAGCTACGGCGGCTAATTACCCTAAGGCAATTGAACAATTGAAAGAGCGTTTTGGACGAGAAGATTTGCTTGTGCAAATCTATGTTAGAGATTTGTTAAGCTTAGTTATGAAGAACGCTGCTACCGGAAGAGTGAAGACGGATCTTCCCTCTCTATATGATGAACTGGAAGGAAAGCTGCGAGCATTGGAAAGCTTGGGAAGAACACAAGAAAAGTACGGGGACTTTCTAACGCCGTTAGTGGAGAGTTGCCTTCCAGAAGAAGTGTTAGTGGCTTGGGAAAGAAGTAGAAATCACGACTCGACAGAAACCAAAGGATCTCGAACTTTAGAACATTTGATGAATTTTCTTCGACAGGAAGTAAAAGGTGAAGAAATGGTTTTACTTGCCCGGACTGGTTTCGCGCCGCACCAAAGTCATCGAAAGAAGGACTTTATTGAACAGGTAAAACAAGCTGACCTGACAACAGCATCAGCTTTGGTAAGCCTTGTTGATAATTCAGGTAAGAGAATTAATAACTGTATTTTTTGTGATAAGTCTCATCCTAGTGAAAAATGTTTTACCGCGAGGAAAATGACTTTGGCTGCTAAACAGCAATTGTTGATGAAAAAAGGTGCATGTTTTTCTTGTTTAAAAAGAGCTGGTCACTTAAGTAAATTTTGTAGTGTCAAAAAGCAATTGAATTGTTCTATTTGTAATAATCCTCATTTTGAAATTATGTGTTCCAAACAAGAAAAAAATGTTGAGCAAAAGAGTGTTCCAAAATCTGAGAGTTCTCTCTCTAATTGTGGCAGAAGCGAAATTGTATTTTTGCAAACTCTTTGCGTACTTATTCGATATCTAGGTCATGAGAAAATTATTCGCGCGGTGTTTGATACAGGAAGTCAAAGTAGTTACGTAAGCGAAAATGTTATAACTCAGCTTAAAGCATCTCCACTGAGAGACGAAACTGTTATACATGCGCTATTTGGGGGGGCTGAAACGAAACCAAAACGACATGATGTGTTTTCTGTCGAGGTCAGTAATTTAAAAAGAACTTTTGCTTGTAATTTTGAAGCTCTTTCTGAAAAAAGGATTTGTGGTTTTATTCCTAAGATTAAAGCTAACGGGATTTTGAATGAATTAAAAGAAAAGAAGATAGATTTTACTGATTCTTTCCGAAAAGAAACCGAAATTAATCTTTTGATTGGTGCAGATGTTGTAGGAAAATTGTTGACAGGAAATTCTATTGAATTACAGTCTGGCTTAACGGCCGTTGAAACGAAACTTGGATGGACTGTAATTGGAAAACAAAATTCATGTGAGAAAGATAATATTTTGACGACATTATCAATGCATGCAATGAAAGTACCTATAAACAAATTATGGGAACTTGAAATTTTAGAAATAACTGATCCAACCCAAATTGAAATGGAGAAAAGTGATCTTAATTTAAGTGATTTTAATGATAGAATGAAAATTCTTCCCGCTGGAAGATATGAAGTAGAACTTCCATGGAAGTGCAGTTCTGCGAATTTACCTAATAAAAAAGAATTAGTCTGGAAGAGACATGAAAAAATGATCAATAGATTTAGATGTGGTGAATTTTTCACCGATTATCAGAAGGTGTTTCAGGAATGGGAAAAATTGAACATAATCGAACGCGTGCCAGATTTCGAATTGAATAAAGAATGTCATTATTTATCACACAGGCCAGTGATTAAACTAGATAGTGAAACTACTAAAATCCGTCCGGTTTTTGACGCTTCTGCCGCGGAGAGAGGGAAACCCTCTTTGAACGAATGTTTATTTAAGGGAATTAATCTTATTGAATTGATACCTGATATTCTTGATCGGTTTAGAATGTATCCAATCGGTATAAGTGCGGATATAGAGAAAGCTTTTTTAATGTTGTCTGTTGCACCTAAGGACAGAAAATTTCTTAGTTTTTTTTTCCCATGTTATGAAGGGCAGCTCATTTATAGGCACTGTAGAGTTGTATTTGGAGTCTCTTCTAGCCCTTTTTTGTTGAATGCTTCTATAATGCATATTTTAGACAATTGCCCACCTCAGTATAAAGATGTTGCTCAGAAACTGAAACGTTCATTCTATGTAGACAATTGTGTATCAGGAGTATTTAATACTGATGAACAAGAACGTTTCATTGAGCATGCTAAATTAATTATGTCAAATCAATGTTTTAACTTGCGTGGTTTTGAAAGCAATGTAGCAGGTATAAATGTTGATAAACATTCAGGAGATACTTGCGTTTTAGGGGTAATTTGGAATTTAGATAATGATACCTTGAAGTGTTGCACAGATATGGAAGCATTGACATGTGATACGAAAATCACAAAAAGACTAATTTTAGGAATTGTGCAGAAATTTTTTGATCCTATTGGATTGTTAACACCAACTACATTGCTTCCGAAACTGTTATTGCAAGACTTGTGGAAGTTGAAAATTGCTTGGGACGATGAATTGTCCCCTAATGATGTAAATACTTTTTTAAAGTGGTTTAAAGATGTCTATGTTTTAAAAGATGTTACTTTACATCGTTACATGGTAATTAATTCTTCATCTGAACTACATGTCTTTGTGGATGCTAGCAAGGGGGCGTATGCGGCGTGCGTCTTTGTTCGATCAATACTTGATTCTGAAGTAAAAGTAATTCTCGTTAGAGCGAAATCCAGGGTAGCCCCCATGAAACCTTTAAGCATACCTCGTTTAGAACTGATGGCTTATTGTATAGGTTCTAGACTTGCGAATTCTATTATCAAAGCCCTCAATTTGCCAGACATAAAAATCACATTTTGGTCCGATTCCACCACAGCGCTTTGGTGGATAAGAGAACAAGGCAATTGGTCTGTTTTTGTGAGCAATAGGGTCAGAGAAATTCGTGAGTTGTCGAAAGGTCAGTTATGGAGACATGTTCCAGGAAATATGAATATTGCCGACTTATTATCGCGTGGTTGTTCTTCGCGACAAATGCTCCTTTCTAGATGGTGGGACGGTCCTTCTTGGTTACGAGAAAGCCCTGAGTACTGGCCTATTGGTGAAATACACTGTCAGTCTGAAGAAGTAGACGTAGAGAGGAAAAAAATAAAAGTAGTAAATATTGATCTATCAAAAGACGCACCCCCTTGGCATCTAAACAGTGTATCCAGTTATGATAAAATGATTAGAGTATTTGCATGGATATTGAGATTTGTGAATAATTGTAAAAAGGCACATGAGAAATGTAAAAACTATGAACTTTCACAGTCTGAAATTGAAAATGCTGAAAAGCATTTAATTCGTTTAGTTCAAAGACATTATCTGTCTGATGCAAGGTCGTCAAATTTTATTGAAACTTTCATAGATGATGAAGGTATTTTGAGAGTGAAAACCAGAATACTTTATCGAGATGATGATAAATCTTTTCTGTATCCAATATTGTTGCCAGATAAATGTGAATTTACTAAACTGTTAATCAGATTTGTACATATAAAAAACTGTCATGCGGGTGTCCAAATGATGCAATGCCTGATAAGAGAAAGATTTTGGATTATCAGGGCTAGGAAAGCTATTAAAAATGTTGTATATAACTGTATTGCTTGTAAACGCTTTAAGGTTAAATCTATGTCAAGCGAACCGACACCTTTACCACCAGACCGAGTTACGGATTGTGCGCCTTTCGAAATTGTGGGAATTGATTTAGCTGGGCCTCTCTTTCTGAAAAATAAAGAAAAAGTGTGGATAGCACTGTTCACTTGTGCCGTGTACCGTGCCATTCACCTTGAACTTGTGAATTCTCTTTCTTCTGACGCTTTTCTATTAGCACTTAGGCGGTTTATCGCTAGACGTGGGCGGCCTAGAACAATTTATAGTGATAACGGAACTAACTTTCGGGGCGCCTCTAATGATCTTTCGAAATTGAATTGGGATGAAATATTAAAAGAAACCAGAACTCCTAAAATACTTTGGAAATTTATTCCACCCACTGCAGCTTGGTGGGGAGGCTGGTGGGAAAGGTTGGTCCGTACTGTAAAAGAACTGTTGAAACGTACTTTGGGTAAATCTGTGTTAACTTATGAAGAACTGAATACTGTGATTTGTGACTGTGAATCTATAATTAATTGTAGACCGTTAACATATGTCTCTGAAAATCCGGAGGAATTGGTTCCTCTGACACCTGCTATGTTTCTTATCGAGACACGGCGTTCCAGTGTTGAAGATATTGACGAATTAGATTCGCGAAATCTTAGGACGAGAATTAAATATAGAAGTAAACTGTTAAATGATCTAAGACAACGTTTTAGAAAAGAGTATTTGAGTCAGTTGGTTCAAAAGCATAATGAAAAGCGATCACGTGAGCCAAGGGTTGGAGAAATAGTTTTAGTGGGAGATGATAACAAAAAACGTTTGTTTTGGCCTTTAGCAAAGATTATTGAGTTGATTCCAGGACGTGATGGAAAGATTCGCACAGTTAAACTTAAAACGCAGCATGGAACAGTTTTACGTCCGATACAGCGTATCTTCCCTTTGGAGATACAGGCAAATGAAACTAATGTAACTGATGATAAGAAACAGGGTGAAGAGGAATCTAATTCTGATGGCATCTCCTGTCTTGAAAATACATTAACACCAGATAATGTGATAATGAAAAGATACACCTCCTCTGGAAGGTGTGTGAAAGCTCCAAAGAGACTTGATCTTTTGAATAACATTAGTTATGAGCTTGAGACTCTATCTGAGTCTCAAGGGGGGGAGGATGTTGTGAAGTGAAGTGAGCGTGAATGTAACTGTCCAATGAGCGGCGCTGTAAAAAGTGACGTCAGCTTCCGAGCTGAATTTTGTAAGTCAGATTAAGTTTGTTCTCGGCGGTATGTGGTATGTATGTTTTTGTCGTCTGTTAATCTTGTAAATAAAATTATGCATGTTGTGTTAAAAGGCTTTTTGGCTTATTTCCAAATGCACCCGGCATCGGGTAGATGCAGCCCGTGAAGACTTTCTGAACTTATTTTTACGAACTTGTTTCCTAACAATATTCATTACGAACACAAAAGGGAGTATTCATCTCGTTTTTATAGAAAAGATATAACTTGATTGGAGTATTTTGTCTTAATCCACTGCTTTATATTTATGGCCATTAAAAATAGGATGAGAAAATTTAATCGTATTCGATTTATTGAAGAAATTTACCCTGCTTTCACACAAAACGTGTAAAAATGTGATAGTTTACAACTAAAGAGGATAGCGGTAATTTTATTTCTGAGAATAAAGTATACCGACAACTGTCCGTTCCAGTTTTCATGTGCGGCAAAACGTCTTTAAAATAAAGCTAAAATTAAATATTCAATTTAAAAGCTAAACTTTAAAGTTATTTTTTTATTTGTTCTCAACGTCAAATGCGTAAGATAAATTTGAATTTTCATTCATTTTTCACATCCTCGTGTTATATTGAACTCGATATCACTTTTGAAAATGAACTTCTGATTTACTAAATTTAATTTACTGTGATCACATATTTCATAGAATTTATATTTTAATCTTGCAGTTAGTGTTATTACTACTTTAATCGAAATTTTTATATTATATGTACGTGTAGCGCAAATTCTATTAGCAATCTCCTGGTTTTCGATATGTACTGTTTTTTGGTTTTCCTTTGGAGTCTTTTTAGTTGTAACTAATTTTTCTCGTTTCATCGTAGGTTTTAATCAAATTTTAGTTGAAATATTCCCCAGTCGTTATTCCATTTGTGTTACAAAACCCCTGAAAGAGGGTAGGTTGGAGGGTTAGTTTCGTTTCGGATAGTCAGAACTCGGGTAAAATTGTGTTTAAAAATTAAAAAACTAATTATTGTTATATATGTGTTATTTGTTCTGATACATTAAAATGTTTAGAGATAGGTTTTAAAAAATATAGATTGATTTGAAGGAAAATTAAATAACAAATTAGCTATAGATCGTAGGAAACATGATAAAACCTGCAAAAAAGGGAAGTTTTCACCAGTGCCGGATTTTGTTTGCGTGTCATCTTTTTGATAGTCTTCGTAAACAATGCCATCTAAACAGAAATTCGGTTTCCAATTTCCTGGTACTAGAAATGTAGTTTTTTGGGGATATATTTTTATTTTACACTGTCAATTCTAAAATTTTAAGGAAATTGGTCATTTCCCAGTTAGTTTCGTTTTAATCAAAGTTTTATAGAAAAATTCCAATTTTTTCATTCGCAGTTTCGCTTTTACTTACGCTTAAACACACTACAAATGGTTCATTTGCTAGCGCCTTGAGCCCAAAAAATCTGTGATCGCCCCTTAGCACAAAACAAACCCTTACTATTTTTTATTGGTGGATGAATCATCGATTTTGGAGAGTGAAGGTAAAAGGGTTCTTCCTCTAGTCTTGACAGTAAAAAACGAATTCTCTAGGATTTCAGAGTTAATGAAAATGTTTAAGATTGCCACAATTTGAACTACATAAAGCACTGTTTCTCTGTGATCGGCTGGCTCTTACCGGTTCCTAGGTCCAAAATATCCCGTCATTCGAAAAATTTTGGAAAACGTACGAAAAGGTAACCTGCCAAAATTTACAACTAGGTTGATGGCATTGGCATTACACTGGAACGCATCGTATACTATACGTTACGAAACATTTACCTGTTTAGGTTGTCACTTCTGGTCAGCAAGACGATTATATTGCATTTATTTATGTATGATTGAAGTTCAAAAACACTTTATTCACAGGCAATTAGGGAACGGATGTTTTACAAATAGAAATAATATCAAATTTTTACGCCATTTTGAATACTTTTTTAGATTATTTTAGGCATTTTATTGGTCATTTTTATACATTTCTAAGTTAACCAAATCCAAGCTCTTGTGAATACTGGGGAATCAATTTTAGGTTGGGAAAGAAAGATTTTCATCCTATTTTTAATGCCTGTAAAATTAAAACAGTTGATAAGGGACAACAAAATATCTTGTTAAAGTGACATTCCCTTTAAAAACAAGGCGATACTTCCGCTTAGTATAAAAGGAATATCTGCAAAAAGATTAGTTGCTACTATTGATAAAAAAAATAATTTTTGCAAAGAAAATCATGTTTTTGGTATCGATCTGATGTAAAATTTTACGTTGATTTGAAATCCGTTGAAATTTTGACTATCTTTAACCATTCAAAAGATAGAAACTTAGATTAGGGAATAAAAAACACAATTTAAATGCATAACGGAAACTGACCTTGAAAAATGCCCAAGAGCTTCACATGGTAACGCTCGAAAAATCTTATCAAAGCGCGTTGGAAAAAGTCCATGTGAATGGGCCTAACACTCGCATTACGATTAGAAAATGTTTGCGAAATCCTATCATTGTGTATTTTTTCTACAGTGAAGTATTAGTCATATTTTCTCTCAGAATGTTTCAACCTTTTCTGACATGTGCGTGTAAGATACGCTTTCAAGGTCGTCATCGGAATCATCGGGTAGTTTTAGTATGCGAAGTCAGCACAAGAGCTGAAAAAATATCACACTTTTTCTGTGGGTTTGCACCGTAATCAATCTACCAGATCGTAAATGAGAATAAAATCACCCGCGGAAAGATTCTAAAGCACTTAATCACTTCAAGGGATTGATCTAATATTAAAGGTGTCATTGTTTCTCGCGATTTCGTTCGATCGGCCTACTCAATCGCCAAAAATGAGTTCGTTCAAAAGTTTAACAACTATAGTAGTTCCATTATTGATCGATTTAGAAATGTGAGGAATCTCATTCAATGTTGACATTTTGAAACCGCAAGTTAAAAATTAGGCTAGAGAATCGAAAGTTGTCACAAAAGGTCGAAGGACTAACTTAATGTTCAAAACGCATGCAACTATCAATCGTTAAAAGTATCCAAAAAGTCATTAAACTAAATATTCAATCATTAAAAACAAAACTGTCTTCACATTCGTTCTTGAACTTAAGATTTTTGTGAACATCAAAACTAAAGAAAAATAAAGTTTCAAAACTTGCAGTTCGGAGACCGCTTGTCTTTGTAATCCAAATATTGTAATCCAATTTGCACAACACTGTTTTTACACAAGATGAAACTTACGGAAACTTAATCATTTTCGTTTTCGGTAAAATATTTCTTGACTACTTTTCTCATTATTCAACGACTTTTCGTCATCCGGCACAGTTGATTCTAGAGGATTTTTGATGTAAGTTCCAGACAGGTCAGAGGCTTCACGTAGGATAGGGCCAAGCCCATACGTAGAAGGAGACCTGGTAGCAATCCAGAGGACACAATATGGATCAGGACTCAAGCTGAGACCAAAATATTTGGGTCCATACAAAATTATCAAAGCGAAACCCCACGAGCGTTATGAGGTGAGGAAAGTTGGCATTCACGAAGGACCATCACCTATCAACACGTCCACCATGGACTAATTAAATTTTAAAAAGCAACTTCAAAGAACATTGAGAAAGAGAAGAAACTAATGTGGAGTCACGAGAGAAAAATGTTTAACATTGTCAGGATGGACAAGAGTGTCAAGACTGAATCGTTACCCCCCCCCCCCCCACCCCCACCGAAAGGCGATAGACCTCGTTACTTGAGGCGGCGGACACCAACGCTTAGGGATGGGAAATACTGTTATTTTCGGCGAAAAGTTCTTTGATGTTCCGTTCTTTTTAAAAGAACTGTTCTCAAATGTCTCTCTACTCGAAATGTGCAAGCCCTGTTCCTCCTCGTAGACTATGTGGTGCCAGCAGTTTTCGCGATAGACAGACAGGGACCAAATTTTGTTGACGTCATCTTTGTTAGTAGTTTGTATATAGGCGTGCATATATAAAAAAATACAAATGACTCGGAGTCTTCGTATTGTTATCGGTTGATTGATTTTTTTATGGCGCAAGGGGCAAGTCTATTCTAGCTGCGCCAAACTATCAGTAATTGAGAAAAGAAAATCAGAATTTTTCCGTAAATTGGAAAACGTTCTTGCAAATCGAAACGTTTAAATTCTCTCCCCAGTGGCAACTAATAATGTCCCACATCTGAACCATCTCAAGTAATTTTCCAAACAGATATGAGGTGCCTAGGACAAAACAAATAGGCAAGCGAAAGTGATAATTTTTTTAGATTTCAATGTCATTTTTAAATCAACAAAATGGTCATTTAAGTCAATAAAACGACGGTCCGTGATCCATCCCGAAGAGAAAGATCCGAGGACAACACCAGGTAATTTTAAATCACGTTATGCAATAGGGAGTGTTGCCCTTTATAAAAGATTATAAACATAAAAAACGCATACCGGGATTACTACTTGGAAAGTAAAATTGGTTTGAAAAACAGGTTAATATTATATGATCTATTTAAACACGTTTAAAACAAAAGATACAAGTCAAAAAAATCACTTTCGCTTTTCAACACATTAGTTTTATGGTGGGATTCTGATTTCTGAGATGTCTTTAAAATCGTAATACCTGACGTAATGAGATCCCTTTTCAACTTATAGAGAGCATGACACCCTATCCGAATTTCCTTTTCACAGTGAAATATGTCCACACATTTGAAATTTTGCTTTCCATTTTGTAAAATTTGGTTTTAAAATAAAGTTAAAAGCATTGCAAAGCCTAAGAACGAGTAGAGGCGACACCACCGGAGAGAAAGCTGGACAATAAAATCTTGAGCAATATTGTAAAAAAAAAAATTTAATTTGTTTAAAACTAAAAATTCGTCATTATGTCATTGCCTAACAATTATAAAATGTCACAATTATTACGCTAATCTAATCGCAAATTCATTAGACGTCGGGGCTTGGTTCAGTCGAGAACAGTTCCTGGAACAGTCATCGAGATCAGCTCCGCGAACAGAGAACTGCTCTGAGAACGGAGAACAGGGTCGGAACAATTTGAGCAGGAATCATTTTCCGAACAGGAAGTAAAACAGGGTCGGATCAGTTTGAGAGCAGGAATCGATTCCTTCGTTAAATTTGATTCCTGCTCTCAAACAGGAAGTAGTCTCAGAGCAGGGAGGACAGAGAACGGATGAATGAATCAACAGGAAACATTGAGTCACGAACTGTAGAATGAACAGCTGTGTTTAGGACTTACCTATACGAAAATTTTTGCGAACTTAGAAAATTCGAGAAAAGAGAACTTTGCAAAATTCTCACCTGTTTAAAATCGAAGTTTTTAAAATTGCAATGTTTCTTTTAACAAAAAGAACCGAGAACAGGTTTTTGTGAAAAGTGGGAACAGGCTGTTCCCGTTCTTTTTTCACCATCCCTACCAACGCTGAAGGAAGTGAAGAGGCTTGATCCGGCTGGGGAGGAGAGCGAAACGATACAGGACCTGAGTGGCCGATCGTCAGTCTTTAGAACTGGAGACCTTAGTGGCTCCATATTAATCCTCTGTGGATTTGAATTGTTACTATTGAATGTTGACGTCCGATGTGGACTCCTCCTGTCAATGTGCAAATTTAGTATTTTCATAATAAATGTTCTGTGTTTGCAAAAAGTAGAATTCTTTTTGAAAGTAACTGTTCCTGTTCTATCCCAACTTCTGACATATATTACTTTAACAACCGATTGATGGACGTCGATAAACAATGACAGCTTCATAGCAGTCACTGTTCATTTTGTTGATGAATGGTTTAAAATTCGTTCTGTTTTATTGGAATGTGATTGCATGATAACGCGTCATACCAGTGAAAATTTAGCTTCTTGTTTAAAGCGAATAATTTCAGATTGGAAGATTATCCTTACCGTATCGGAAAATGCCCCAACATTAAAAAAGCCATTAAAGAGATTTTACGATGGAAACATTTGGGATGTTTAGCCCATACTACGGAAGTGACTAGCAATTTACCTTGCCTCACAGCATCAGAGTGGAAAAGTTACTAGTGTTATGGTTCAAATCTTAGAAACTCTGGAAAATGAAGGAAAGAATGTTTCTTGCTCCTCAATAATAATAATTTTGTCCAAGGGACTGCAAAATGTGTATGAGGAAATGTGAAAAGTATGATAATAATATGAAAGAATTAATTTGTGCAATTTTAAAACAATTACAAGATCGCCTAGGAAATTTAGAAAACAGCAACACTCTCCGCCAACCAATGTTTTTCGATCCTAGATTCAAACACATTATTTGTGAAAAAAATATTCAATCGCAGTTAAAGAAAATACAATATAATAAGAATGGTTCCTAGGTACATTAAATCTGAAGTTCCTGCAAGTTCAGATTCTACAATAAATGCCAATGAGACTAGTAGTAGGTCTATTTGGGGGTGCATTTGATGCTAAAGCTTCGAAATTCAAACCTTCCGGATCGAGCGATCATTGAGGTACATGGATGAGTACATGTATCCGAATTTGACAAGATTATTTCGAGAACACTTTCCTGTCACGGCTAGTTCAGTTCATTGCGAAAGAATATTTTCCAAATTGGGACAAATTCTAAATGAAAGATCTAGGCTGTCTGTTGAAAAAATAAAACAATTATTGTTTATTAATTGTAATAGTAACAATTAGTTGTATCGATTTTTAAAGGAATATGTAAAATAAGAGTAAAAAAAATTAGGGAATTTTGTACTAAGTTATAATTTTTTTATTTCATACAAATTTGTATATAAAAATGTAATTCATTGTGTTCACACATTTGATATTTAAAGTATTCTCAATCCCTTCTGATTTATACACTTCATGGATTGAAAATTAAAATAGCTATTGCTTTCGTAACATGAATGATATGCAGTTTCTTTTGATTTTGAGAAAATGTGAAATGTAATGAAAATTGTGTGAGAAACTAAACTCCTATTTTTATAAAGTATTCATTGTAATGTATATTTATATTCTTCATGTTTTTGAACGTGCTGATATATCATAATTTTACTTTCAAAGTGGTAACCTCAAGATGGCTATTCCCGCCTGCCCTGTGATTATCAGGGCTCGAATTGTTTGTCCTTTGCACCACGAATCACATTTTCAGAAACCATGCTGTAAATGGTTCAGGTAAACGTGAGAAACATCGATCAACTCAAAGATCCAAAATTATGCGATATATATGACAGTCAATGACGAAGCAGTAGTACTCTTTGAAATTATTTATTTACAGTGGATAAATTACAGTAGCAAGGGGTCTAGGGGGATTTCAACAAAAGAGAGATTTTAGGTAAATATCTAGGGACAGGGGGTGAATGGACATAAACGAAAGAGAGGCTCCGAGGAGCACAGCGCGACACGTCTTTACAGGAGCATGCTGCCATCTGTTGAGCGCGTGCGGGGACAAAAACCCTACAGATTGGCCGTCCTGAGACTGTCGCTGACCAAGCGCGGCGGGCCAAGAAATCAAGGTGGTAAAAGAAAGAAAATTTAGGAAAATGCACCGAGACAGCAATGAACATCGCTTACAGATTCAGCTGATTAAAGGGTCCATCTTAGCATTTTTTCAGACATCACATTCAGGATGGTTGCCCTTAAACAGAAGTATATGAGTAATCATAAATATCGGCAAAATTACAGTAATATTCAATTTAAGTGAAAACACAGTTACAAATTATTGTACAACAGTTTTTGGTACACTATAACACAAAATCGTTGTAATATGCAAAATTACACGATACAAAATAAATGAATGTACGATACGAACAAGAATAAAATTGATACTTATAAAGAAAAAGTTACACTCAAAATCAGTCTGACAAAGAAAATGGTTTGATTAGGTCAGCCGAAGTGGTGATTTGATTAGGACCGGCGTAACACCCTACTTTGGTCACTTCGTACCTTTCTTTGAGTTAACTTTCGTAACTTCATACAGGTCAAATAAATTTAAGTCGCAGCTTTTTAAACCTGTGCCGAACTGGGTTCGCTGAATTGCTACGAGATCGCCATTTTATAGATAGTAGCTTTCTTGCGTTTCTTGTCATAGTACTTCCTCAGATCAGTAGCACTGAACTCGTTCTTCTTACCAGACCAATTCTTTCTGTTCATAATTTCAGCCAATTTATTAACCTGTAATTTCAGTAACCGTTCTTGTTGCACTTGCTTACTTAGTTGATTAATTTGATCATCAATATTTACAGACTCATTTCTAGCATTGTTGATTTCATCCTGTAGAGACAAATTTTTAGCAATCAGCTCTTCTTTCTTTTGAGTTAACATTTCAATTGTTTTGTATTCACTTTCTTTTCCTTGAGATTTGAAAGAATGACCTCCTTGTTTGATAATTCAGTTCTATGACAGGACAATAGGTCTTTCAGTTCCAGTTCTTTCATAGCTCTTTCTATCTCTAGATCAGCTATAGTTTCTTCAGCTATAGAACGTGCAAGCGATTCCGAGTCTGATCGTGCAATTGATAATTGAAGCTGGTGAGACATGTGTTATTTCTTTCTTTTCTAAATCATCTAGATTTTTCATCGTTCTTAATTTGTAGAGACCATTTTCTAAACAGTTCTTAGTCTCACGCAGATTGCCTATATCCTTTATCAGCTGCCCTTTAACTTTTAGATTAGTGATTTCATTCAGCTGATGTGAAATATCACACTGTAACATTTTTCTCTTTGAAGCTTCTTCTTCAGCATCAGCAGCTAAAGCTTTGACCTTCTCAACTTTTTCCCTCTGCCTTCTCCTTTCGATCTTCAATGATTCGGCTCAGAATACCAGAAACAATTTCCTAGTCTTAGCCGTCACTTTTTAAAATGAGTTTTCTAAGTTCAGCGACCTTGCTATTTTCCGTCGGCGTCAGGCCTAATTCATCAACAACTTCTAATAAATCTGCCTTACGACCTTTGCTCAAGTAAGTCATGACGATTGCGTCGGCAAAGTACAAAATAAAATAACAGGTGTAAATAATCGACCTTTAAAGAAAATCGCCGTACCGTCACAAGGATGATTTACAATCCTCAATGGAACTCAATTTGAACTAGTCCCATAAAAAACATACCGGGAGACACACGGTTCACCAACGATCCAATTGTGGAGTCGAGAAAAGAATACAGTTCGCACACCGGGAAAACACTTTTACCCACGACTCGATTCCGGACTCGAAAGAAAATTAATAGCCAAATTAACACACTGGGAAAAACACTTTTCACCCAAGACTCAATTCTTCAGTCAACAAAACAATCATTTGATTCTCAACGGGGAAACATTTTTCACCCACCACTCAATTTTCGAATCAACAAAACAGAATCATTTGATTTTCACCCACGACTCTATTATTCCGAGTCACAAAAACAAAAAAATTCCTTCAATTCACACTTCGGGAAGATCATCTTTCCACCACAACTCAATTTTTTGTCCATTAAGACAAATTATTAAATTCAAATAACGGGGAAAAACAATGACCACCACACTTCTTCCAAGTTCACACGAGCATATAACACAATAAAAATATGACGTGGCAAAAAAATACGCGTTATCATTCAACATCTACCCCAACAGGAAAAAAAAACACATGATAACTTTAGTCTAGCATTTAGCGAAACAAATGATTCAGAGGTAATTCGAAGAAAATTTCAAATGAGAACACTTGCGTTTCGTTTCGCCTTTAAAATTCTTTGCGAATCATTCGCCAAATAGAAGAAATACCGTTGCAGGGAACAAGAACACTTTTGGTTTTAAAATGCAAAGTGATTAAAAAATAATACAATTTAAGAATGAACACATTTTCCCGAATAAACACTTAGCAGAATTAAAGCATTTAACAGAATTCAAACAATATAAGTTTAGCTTATCTGAGATTGACAAGTCACTTCTGGGTTGGGTTTGACAATCCTCGGCTCTTTAAGACGTAATTCTACGATGGTGTATCTCTTCTATCATTTTTTGGGCACAGGATTGCAGAATCAAAACCGTGGGATCACATCCCGGCCGAGACCCCATTTTTGTGAGAAAGGCCATCAAATTCACAGTCAATGACGAAGCAGTAGTACTCTTTGAAATTATTTATTTACAGTGGATAAATTACAGTAGAAAGGGGTCTAGGAGATTTTAAGTAAATATCTAGGGACGGGGGTTGTGTTGGATGGACATAAATGAAAACAGAAGCTCCGAGGAGCACAGCGCGACACGTCTCCACAGGAACATGGGAGAAGCTTCTTTGAAAAAGACGGGAAAAAAACTCCCTTAGATGTTAGTCCACAGCCGTCTAAATATTAAGATCGGCGATGGTTGGTCATGACGTGACGTCATAAATCGCGGTCTCCAGAGCTGCCATCTGTTGAGCGCGTGCGGGGGCAAAACCCCTACATATATGTATATCTCGTTTTCTCCTGTCAATCAGAGACGTAACTAGGCTAGTTTCCACCCGGGGCAAGAACTTGCCTTGGCGCACCCCCCCAGTGACCAATCAAACGAAAACCCTCCCCGACAACACCTGATATCGCCACCACACATTAATTCCACTAGTCCAAATTTTTTTTATTAAACTTAGATGGTAAATGCTTGATTTCAAAGGTAAATAGATTAATTTGCAGCAATTTAATTTTTAGTACAAGATAAAATACCTAATTAATTCTAAGATATTTCATTGACAAATAATCTAGGAGTAGCATGTTTGATACATTCTTTCACACTTATAATCGCTGCAAATTAAATGAAAAGGTTTTATCAAATGATATCGGGATATGAGGGCTGCATCAAAATCAACAAACTGTTGCTTTAGAATATGATATTTAATTATGATAAATACAGAGGCTGTTCGGACATTTTTTGAAGAGTTCTAAAAAAATTGTATGCTACAAAATAATTTTATTTTCGCAGCACTTAAATAGTTAAAGTATAACTTGTCGTCTGCTAACTCAGAGTTTTGTTTACTTTCCAAATGGCGCTCTTAAATAAACAATGGATGGAAGGTTATGTTTCCGCTCTTTCCGAAGAGAATTAAGCTTATTCAATTATTTAAAAACGCTGTAAAAGTCATGGTTTTTCTATATCTGAAGGTATGATAAGTAATATTAATGAGAAAAGATTAAACGCGTAAAAGTGGAAAAATACTTCCAAATACGTATCCAAAAAAGAAAAGAATTTCTGAGAATATTTGTAAGTTAAGATATTTAATTTTAAAAGAGAATCTGCCAAGTAAGTCAAAGGACTATTACAAAGTCATTAAAAATTCAGTTTCAACTGCAAATAAAATAATTAACAGTGATTTGAATCTTAAAAAGGCCAAAAAAATACAATGTTCATCGTCTATCTCCACGACATATTGCAGAAAGCAGAACTCGCTGTAGAATTCTGCATGAGAAGCATTTAGCTGGAGAAAGATGGAAAAATGCTATGACAATAGACAAGGCGAGGGTGTATTTAAAAGATTGCAATAAAAAGAACAATTTATTATCATAAAGGAGGAGAAAAATCTTAAAACGTGGTTCAACTTTGTAACTTTAACGTGAGAATTTTCTCTAAGAGATTTATGATTGTTGCCGGTTTTGCATATAATGGAAAATTAAAAGTAAAAAGGAGGAGGGGAATGGTAAAAATCAACTCCCACATATTATCAAGACCCTATTTTATCCCTAATATTCCAAAAAGAAATACTATATCTTTACCCAAAGTGCCAACAATCAGTAGAACTGCACCAGGATAAAGCAAGCAGCCACACATCTAAATCTACTATTAAATTCGTAGAAAAAATGGAAGAAACTGGTATCAAGTCAATAAATACCCTTTACTGATATTCCTGCTAAATCTCGAGACAAAGGTCCAAGCAAGTGAGACAAAAGCACCTCTTTTGGACTTTTATAAAGAGAATTATCGAAACGTCGACCGAAAACCATTCATGGATTTTGGAAAAGTGGAACAAGAATTAATAACAGATTTTGCTGAAGTTATTATCTTGAGTATTATACTTAGACATTTTTCACAATCTCTTAATCTATTGACAAAATGTGAGAAAATTAATTTAAACACAAAAAGCTTGAACTAAAGTTTTAGTTCAAGCTTTTTGTGTTTAAATTAATTTTCTCAATTTTTCGGCTGCAAACATTTTTACAATGTCCTCAAAAGATAGCTTTGAAGCTAACTTGTGCTCTATTGATATGATGCTCAGGTTGGTTAGTCGCTGTCCTGTTAAGTTTCTGAGGTAATTTTTTATGATCTTTAGTTTACTAAAACTCCTTTCATTTGAGGCGACTGCGACTGCTATTGTGAGGAAAATTCTCAACGCTGTCGTTATGTTGGTGGACGCAAGTTGGTCTTCAAGTCCGTTCTTATATATTAACGTCAGAAGACCTGATGTGCAGCCGTTTTCATATTAGGGCTTAAATCCAAGGCATGATACTTAAAACTCTCCACTTCTATCGCCAGCTAGTCCTTATCTAAGTCTTCTTTATATGTGGTAGCTAACTCAAGTGCCTGGTTCTTCAATTCTTCTCCATTCATTGTCATGTTTAACTTATTCATGTTTTGAATGACTTGAAACCTTTGCCTCAGTTCATTCAGAATCCTATTATTTGTATAATCAATAATCTGAACTTCTGAGAATTCATTGCTTTCAACTTCGCCGTTTTCATCAAACATCCGCTTCTTCCTCACCCGTACTTCTTTAAAAAGAGGATCTAGGTTAAGCCTTCCTGCTATTTCTTCACACATTCTACATTTAGCTCCTTTTATAGTTTTTGTAGTCTACTAATAAGTTTTTCCTCTTCATTTCTTATATGTAAATATCTATAGTAAAAAAAATACTCGGCCAATTTAGCGCCCCCCAATCCGGCGCCCGGGCAGATGCCCCGTCTGCCCCCTCTAGTTACGTCTGTGCTGTCAATAACAGAGAAAAAAACCTTTCAGATCCTCCCCAATAAAAAATCGTTGATCGCGAAAACGCTAGCAATAATTTTTTGTACTTAGCCTTTTCCGGTATTATCTACAATAAGTACTTACAAAATGATGAACTGTCGACAAAATCTGGGCCCTGTTTGTCTACCACGAAAACTCCCGCCTTATAGGGCGGTTGCTATAGGAACAAGACTCATATGTCTTAAGTTGAATGTGAGAACAGTAGTGAGCAGAACATGCTAAAGAACAGTTCTTTTAGAAATAACAGGAACAGCAAAGAACTGTTCGCCTAAAAGAACAGTATTTCCCATCCTAGCTACGACGAACATTTTCTTTCCTTTTTCTGTTTCTATTATATTTTTCTGGTTCCTTTCAACTAGGAGGACCTGACCTGTCTAGGATGGACGAATGTGGGACACAGCAAATCCCTCGGTCGCCCACTGAACGCAGATGTCTGTTAAAACTAATTCTGTATGTTAATTTGTTTTTGATGTTTCTAGTAATTTATTTTCTTAATGTTTACTAGTAGATGTTGTCAGTGTACAACCCAACTCATAATGCTAAGATGCTCGTGCATCCTTTGTTTTAATCATGTTTCTTCATATACTGGGGCCGCGGTGGCCCGGTTGGAAGAGTAACGGACTAGCAACCGAAGGGTTGCGAGTTCGAATCCAGCCAAATACCGTCGTGTACAAAGGGGGCTGGTGCACATTAAATCTGTCGTGGCCTCAAATGTCCTCACGTTGGCGTGGTGTGGAAGTTTGGAGAGTGGAGTGCCAGATCAGGTGTTGCCTCGTCATATGACCGTGGTTCAAAATTACGTGGTGTTGTCCTCGGATCTTCCCCTTTGGGATTGATCCCGGACCGTCACCAATAGCCCGTAGTGTTGCTCCAGTGTGACGCGTTAATTGAAAATACCAATACCAATACCTTCATATACTGTGAACTGTGTTATAAAGTAACTATAGATTTTCTCGCCAAAATCAGCAGAAAGACGAAAACGTTGTAGCAGACTGCTGCTAAGATGTGAACTTTAATTTGTTCGAGGTAAAGACGGCTCTAAACCCTGTCAATTCATCCCATTCTTGTAAATACTTTGTGCAGTTACTTATATTAAATTCTTAATTTTGAGAGAATCATCTTCGTTTACTGAAATATGGTCATTGTGCCCCACTTAACTGCTTTTGGTCCATGAAGAAATTTTTTACCTTTATTTTGATTATTATTACTCTTATTAAATTTATATAATCACTATTCATTTAAGTTATCTAAGTGAGGTTTCTTCTGTCAAGCTGAATTCAGGTGGCGGAACATGTCTCCTGTACGTATTCCGAACATGACATCACTGTTTTTCTAATACGATTTCAACACTTCAATAAAAATTCGAAAGAAGGAATTCTTAATTGATACATGACAGTTGACTGGGTAAACGACAGTTAGATCAAGACGCCGATAAAATAAGTTTTAAGATAACCCCTATATGTATCATGCGAGAGCATTTTTTCGCTTTCCGTCTGGTTTTAGAAATTAATGTGCAAAACAGTCAGCAGTATTTTGATAAAAAAATAGTTGGTAAATGAAGTATGATTAGTCCTCGTGTACAAAAATGACAGCGATAAAACAAACTGGTCGGAAAACGAAACGAATATTTAACTTTTTACACAAATCATGATTAAACCGACTTTTAATTACCTTTATCAAACGTCAATTTTACGTCTGAAATAAATCTTATTGGTAAATATTTTTTATTTTACTTGCTTCGAGTCTTAAATCCTCGATAACTGAAGACTCAATTATTCGGAATTCGGCGAACTCGCGTTTTATCTTCAATTCCAGGTAAGATGAAGAATTGTAACGAAGCCCAAATACACGTGCGTTTAGTTTTTAGAAAATTTCATATTTGAAGGCATTTCCCGAATTAGAGTAATTTTCGTCATGATCTGTTCTAAACGACCAGCTGTGGCAAATTATTTATAATATTCGAATATTATCGGCCACATGAATACCAGATCAGTTACGTATTTCGGTGTGTTCTTGCAATGAATTTAACGAACAATTGAATGAGTACGTCTTGATCCAAATGGATATTTCCCTTCGGGATTGATCCCGGACCGCCGCCAATAGCCCGTTGTGTTGCTCCAGTGAGACATAAATTCAACTACCTACAGTCTTGATCCAACAGGTGAGTATTTAGATTAACGTTTGGAGCAACACAACTTCCCTATGTGGAAGAGCGTTGTCATCCATAAAAATGAAATGATGGCCAACTGCACCCATGAAAAGGTGAACATAGGGCTCCAAGATCTCATCCCTATACCTCACAGCAGTTACAGAGCCTCTGTCAAAGACATGGAGGTCTGCGCTCCCATCCAACATGATGCCTGCCCAGACCATCAAACCTCCGCTGCCATAGTGGTCTCTTTCTCGGATGTTGGAGAACACGTAGCGGGTCCCTGGTTCTCTCCAGATGAACGTACGTCGAGAATCAGTGGTTAGGCTGAACCGAGACTCATCAGTGAATAGAACGGTTCCCCACTGATCCCTGGTACAAAGTTGATGTTCTCTGCACCATGCTAAACGGGCTATCCTGTGCGCAGAAGTGAGCGAGACGCAAACAGTAAGTCTTCTTACAAACAGACCTCTCTCATATAACCTTCTGAAAACAGTAACCCTTGAAACTGGGGTTCCTGTGACCGCATGAAGGTCACGAGAGAGCTGAGAAGCTGTTGCATTCCTCTTTACTCGCTGTAATGGACAATTATTGATCTTCATTGGCCATCGTGGCTTTTGGACGACCTTGCACAGGCTTTCTCTCTACAGATCCGGTAACCTTAAACTGTTTCCATAAGTTGGACACGACGCTGGCCGTTACATTCACGTCTGTCTCGAGCAATCTAGAGTGCCCTGCTTCCAGTCTCCCGACGATTCGCCAGCTCATTCGATCATCCAAACATTAGTTAATTTTTCATTCAACTATTTGCTTTTGAATTTCACCGAATATTGCAAAAAAACCACCACGAAATTCACCGAGTGTGCGAGCGATCGAAGTTCGGAAATTGTCACGTGCGCTTAGAAAGCATGTTCCTCTAAATGCACCACCCCCACACACGCTTACATATTCGACACTACAGATTTGCATCTTCGTTTGGAATCATTAGTTTTATCTTTCGTTCAGTACTTTTCGAGAAATTGGACAAAATATGCAAATTCTCTTAATTTTGAACACCAGCGTATATACCTGTGGAAGAGAACTTCATCTTTTCCTGTGTAAGGCTTAAGGAAAAGCCTTTACCTCCCCTCAATACAATACAGAAATCTACCTGACCCTGCCATATTAAATTTAGCATGGTAATACGTAATAAAGTCACCACATCTCAAGTAGTTTGAGTTATCACATAATATTGTCATTTTATATGCTCATTTACACATTTATCTGTTTTGAATTTGCCCCATTTTACTCGGAAAATCCTTTTTGTTAACGAACAAGGAGGAACATACCATTTTGTCGGATTTTGGATATTCTTCAACCCAGTTTCTACTATAAAAATTTCGTATGAAAATTGTTGCATGTGAAATTCGTGAAAAGCTGAATAATCGTGCTTTCTTCATTTGGAACGATTGTCTGTCTTTTGTTTGGTGCAATTTGGCCATTTCGCCATAAAACCCAACACCAACCAACCATTTGGAAATTGTTCTTCGTTGACATTCCAGGATATTGTAAGCTTCAAGGTGTGTAGAAATAAAATTTTACCATTTCTAGAGATTTTCACAAGTGGGGGATTCTACCTCTTGGTTACTGATGACGCATCTCAAATCGGAGAACTTGCGAGATTCTTATAATCAAAGAAAGAAGCATGATTAAAATGTGAAGATGTGTGATCTTAAATTGTCTGTTAACTTCCTTGTTAGCTCATCAGATAAAATAATTTGTAACACAAGAAATGCTCCAAATGACCTTGGTCTAACAAGACAGCTCATTTAAGAACGATCCAGTGTTAAATGTCAAGGTCAGAGCGATAGTTACTAATTGGTTTAGATTTTTTACTATTTTGAAAGAGAAGGGGGGAGCACTCACTGTTCTTTCAGTGCAGTGGCATACCGCCGTGAGTGGGTTATCTGTTTCGTCCATTTTTTTCTGACAGATTACACTCAATCATGAGAAGGATGGATACAATTTGCTTTGAATTAACATAAGCACAATTTACTATGAAAAAACAAAGGCGAACCAACAAATTTTGTGGATAGATGACATTAAAAACCTTAGTGTCGTTGTCTGATGGGTGCCCAAACTATCACAAGAGGTAGTTTTTCCGTCGCAAAAAGGTATCAGTTTAACAGAAGTATGCCAACAATTGTCTTTATCACATCTTTTGTCACGTGCTGCAAATACATCGGGTCGTCGCAAAGCAACACTAGGAAAAATGTTCCAAGTATATCGTTGTTTCTGGGCCGCGGTAGACCGGTTGGAAGAGTAGCGAGTTCGAAACTAACTCGATTCAACTAAAGACATGGGGGTTGATGCACGTTAAATCTGTCGTGGACTCAAATGTCCTCACGTTGGGGTGAGGAGGAAGTTTGGAGAGTGGGGTACCAGCTCAGGTGTGACCTCGTCATCTTACCGTGGTTCAAAATTACGTGGTGTTGTCCTCGGAATTTTCCCTTAGCGTTTGATCCCGGACCGTCGCCAATAGTCCGTCGTGTTGCTTCAGTGCGACGTTAATTTAACTACCAACTACCTTAATCATAGATCGTCGCCAGTTGTGTTGCCCCTCCCCAGTGCGGCGTAAATTCAATTATCTACCTTAGAGATTGAGAAGTTTCACTTTATAGCATAGAAATTGAAGCCTTTCACTTTTACTTTCAACTCGAGTCATGCATTAATCTACACGATACATGGAAAAACAAATTATTCTCGACATATGCAACAACTTTCGTATGCATTGCTGCCCTTCGATTTGTTGATAGGTATAGGATTCGAAAACCGATAGCCTTGATTATTGTTCAGCTGTTTGCTGATGACGAAAGAAAGCGAACAAGAAAGAAAAAACATCCGGAAACACATCGATTACCTTGCTTCTCAGCTGATATGAAGTAGAATTGTTTGTTATCAAGTAAAACATAGTTCTCATATCCAACTTAAGTTTCTTTTAATAGTTACCGGAGATTAAGGCCCCTTCGGGCTCCATCAACACATCAGAACGCCTTTCACCCGCCGACTTTAGTTTTATTTCGCTGTTTTTTGTGGTTGTATAATTTTAATAAATATTTATTTTTTTGATAAATCGTAATTCCTATTCATTACATGCAACAACCACACAATGGATTCGATTTGAAACTGCATGTAAGTTAAAATTGTTGTATAATGTAATCGCCCATAGAAGTCTTTGTATCTTTCTTTGTGCTGCTAGAGCTGAGTCACTCTTTACAGGCAGCATGTGTGAATGTTCTACAGCTTTCTTGGACGTCCGTCCATTTCTAATGAATCTTATTGGTTGCGCTGCAATCCTATCTGTATATATATGTGTTGTGTTTTCAATAAACTAGCTCTTTTCCCTTTTGCGATCCATATGGCCTGTGTCATTCCTTTCCTCTGAAGGAATCGTATTTAACTAAAATAAAGCAAAAAAATTCGAACTAGGACTTTAGAAATATTAAAAATTATTTGAGTGACAGAAAGTGATATTTACGAATTGAAGCTTTTTTAAGCAACTTAAATATTTTTAAAGTTTTTTTAAACAATTTTTTTTAGAAAAACGCTGTCAAATCGACTTGCCACTCTTTAAAAAATGGTAATCGGTTTTCTTTCCTTCATAGAAATTATAAAAATGTCGAAAAGGTGTAAAAAAATTTCATTTCCTGACACAAATGATGGTTGTATAACTGTCCTCCTGTAATTACTGGGGTAAAAACCAAAGTAATCATTAAAAAATCTCGGGGTAAAGTTTTATATATATTTAATTATAAGAGAACACAGTTACAAAGGACGGTAAAAACATAAACACAAACAATTAAACATTTAGATACAATTTGTGCAAAAAAGCAGACGAGGCGTCCGCTACATTTAAGCTCTCTCTGCCTGCGTAATAGCATAGCAGCACGATGATAGATTGGTCACGTTTAGTGGCGCCATCTATATGTCAGAATTGGTAGTATAGTGTGCGTTATATACTCCCCCTCAGGTTTCGAAGACGTCCCGATGAGGAACCTGCAGTTGAGTCTGGTGGTTTATGCCTCGGACGACCCCGTTTCCTTAGAGGGTGCACTGGGTTTGTGGATTGTCTTTGGTTGCACGGTTTCACAGCTGATGTGTGATATATGCCCAAGGGCACTGTCGGCTCATCAGGGCTTGCTATCACGTAAGAGGTGGGTGACTTTTGCGTCACGATGACATATGGTCCATCTCTCTTTGGTACGAACTTTGCTGTTTTTCCCTTAGCGGTGCTGCTAATGGGATGGAGATCAATGTAGACGTGATCGCCTGGTGCATAGTGTGGGGCAGGTGATCTTTTCTTGTCTGCATATTTTTTGTGTTTGTCTTGTTTCTGCTCTAACCTCTCTTTCACTTGTTTGGCTATTTTTGCAAAACGTTTGAGGTAGGGCGTAAATTCAGGGACGAAATTATCACTTTCAAGGACGGTTCTTAAGTCATGGGTGACATCATCAGTAGTTCTGAGCTCTCGTCCGAAAGTTAGATAGGCAGCAGTGTGTCCTGTCGAGTCACACTTTGCTGAATTCATTGCGAACCGGATATGTGGCAGATGTTCAGGCCAGGTTGTATGTTGATCTTTGACTAGGATTGCTAGTCTAGGCTTCAAATCCCGATTTTTCCGTTCCACTGGGTTAGCTTCAGGGTGGTATACTGGTGTTAGTGATTGGTCTATCTCTAACAGGGAACACAGTTGTTGGATCACAAAAGAAACGAATTGTGGTCCGTTGTCACTGATTATCTTTCGGGGTAAACCATACCGCATTAGTACTTCTTCCAACAGGACTTTAGCACATTCAGCCGCTGTAGCATTGGGCAATGCGAACAGTTCGACCCATCGGGTTGCCACATCTTCAAGGATGAAGATCCACTTCTTCCCATCTTTGCTCTCGGGCAACGGTCCATGGATAGGACTTCAAATCTTCGCGACTGCACAGGAGTCTGTAGTAAACCAGGTGGTTTCTGGTTTGAGGCTTTATACCTATTGCACTCTGGGCAATTCTTGGTATATTCGGTGATATGCTTTCTCATGCCGGTCCAATAATAACGGGAGGCTATTCTATGGAATGTTCCCTCGGCTCCGTAGTGTCCGGCAGCCGGTGCATCATGGTGCTCCTTGAGAACATTTTCCCTTTCTTGAACCGGAACAACGAGCTGTGCGTCTTCAGCTTCCACATCAGGGGAATAACGGTATAGCACACCTTGATTCATCAGGTAGCCTCTTGCAGTCCAATTTGCAAAATTTTCATTTTTCTCTTCAGATTCAAAAGTGTCTATGATCTTCTTGATGTCGTTATCTTTAAGTTGTTCTTCCCTCAATTCTTTTGAGCTTCTGGAAGGCAACATCACAGAGACAGTGCAGGCTTCGCACGTATCCTCTTCATGTAGGCAAGTAGGGCGCGACAGCATGTCGGCCACTACATTGGCCTTTCCAGGGATATACTCAATTTTCAAATTGAATGCTTGTAACTGTAGGGCCCACCGGGCTAGTCTTCCGGACGGGGACTTCAGGCTCATCAGCCACTTCAGGGGCTGGTGGTCAGATGCTATGATGACTTCTTGTCCATCCACGTATCCTCTAAATTTGATGAGGGCCCACACCACGGCTAAGGCTTCTCGCTCGGTGGTGGAATAATTGCGTTCCGCACTTTGGAGTAGTCGGCTGGCATATTCGACGGGGCGTTCATCTTGACCTGCACCTTGCAAAAGTACCGCTCCTAAGGCATAGTTACTAGCATCAGTCCTTATCGTAAAGGGTTGAGTAAAATCCGCTTGCTTTAGTATTGGTGGTGTCACTAAGCATTTCTTTAGGGTGCTGAAAGCTTTTTGATGTTCAGATGTCCAAGGTGTGTTTTTCTTGGTTAGGTTACTTAAGGGTCTTGACAGTTCGGGACGAACTTTCTGTACCAAGAACAGGTTTGTAGAAATGACTGCAGTTGCTTGATATTCTTTGGCGGGGGAATATTTTGGATAGATGAAACTTTTTCCGGGTCTGCTTCAATTCCTTTAGGAGTGATCCATAGACCAAGATATTTGACCTTTGAACAGGAAAATGTACATTTATCGCGATTGGCACAAAGGTTGAATTTAATTAATTTGGTAAAAACTGCTTCTAAGTCCTTTAAATGTTGGTCGAAACTTGGGGATAAAACTATGATATCATCCAGATAGGCCAGGACTGGCAAATCTCTTCTGAATACATCCATTAATCTCTGAAAGGTTGCAGGTGCATTTCTTAGTCCGAAAGGCATTTTGTTGAATCTATAGGTTCCAAAGGGACACACGAAAGCAGTTTTGTTCTTGTCAGGTGGGTAAACATTTACTTGGTGGTATCCTGCTTTCAAGTCGATGGTGGACATGTAGGCTGTATGCTTCGCATCCTGCAGGAGGTCATCCATGCGGGGCAAAGGGTAGACATCGGGAACTGTGATGGCATTCAGCTTCCGGTAGTCGATACACAGCCTCACATCTCCATTAGGTTTGGGAATCAGGACCACAGGAGCTCCATAGGCGGATTCACACTCCTCTATGATGTTCTTCTGTAGCAAGTCATCAAGTTCTTTCTTCAATAACTCCTTCTTAGTTGGGGACATCCTATATGGAGGAACAGCCACAGGTGGGTGGTCTCCGGTATTGATGTGATGTTCGATCAAGGGTGTTGTCCCTCCCCCTAGCTTGAAGACAGTGTCAAATTTGGCAATTAGATCATTGAGATCTTTTCTTTGGTGAGGATCCAGGTTTTCTCCTTCTTCCTCTCTCAGTTGACAGATGTTGGATTCTATCTGTTCTTTGCCCTGAACGGGAGTCAGAGGTAATTCTTCACCGAAGGGGTACTTTTCTTTGGGCTTGTCATGAAAAAACCAGTTTTTGTTGGCTAAGTCCAGTACCACTCTAGCGGTCTCTAGGAAATCTGTTCCTAGTAAGGTACGGTTGTTGGTTGCATCCGGCAGGATAATGAAGTTGGTCATAATCTTGCGGTCTTCCAGGTATACTGGAACCTGGGTGGTGAGACATTTCTCCAGAGTCTGGGATCCATTTGCTAGGTGCAACGTCAGCTCCGTCTTCTGAAAAGGTAAGTTGTTTTCCTTAAACAGGGAGTAGAGATATGCTCCAGCTATGGAATGTGTAGAGCCTATGTCAGCGCACATTCTTCCATAAACTCCGCAAATAGTTGCGTCCAATAGGGTTATTGGTGATCCCTTGGTAATTGAAGCAAAGGCTTTCAGGTGATTGGTGGAGACCTTCTTCTTTGGCGGCGAGCAATCTGGGCATTTTGCTTTGATGTACCCGGATTTTCCACAGCCAAAACATGCTACGCCAGGTTTAACTTCGAGTGGAGGGTCAGGATTTGATCCGTCCGTTCTATTTCCATGGAAAGGAAAAGTCTTTTTAGGTGGGTTAAGACGGGTTGCGTCTTCTTTATGCCTTTCAAAATTTCTTTTCTTGAAAGCCGAATCTTTTCTAGAGGTGGAGCGTTGGTTGTCATACGCATCCAGTTTGTCAGCCAGTTCTCCAGGGGAATTCCATGTATGCCAGTCATCCAGGAAATGTTCACGGGCCTCTGGTGGGGCTTTCCTTTTCAGTTGGTCAGCCAACATCAGGTCCTTTAGCTGGTCAAAGTTGGTGACATTCAGCTCTTCTAGCCATCCTTCCAGGTAACTGCGGATTTCAAAGTAGAAGTCGCGCCAGGTACTCTCAGGAGTTTTTCGATGCTGGCTGAAAAGTTGTCGGAAGCGTTCGCTGGTTAGCTTGAACCGCTTCAGCAGGACATCCTTTACGTGGGAATACTCCTGAGCCTTCTCTTCAGGCTCCCTTGCGATCAACTTAGCCATATCGGCTGGTAGGACACCGATCAAGTAGGCGACCCATTTGGCCTCTGGAATCTTCAGGAACTTCAACTGTCTCTCAAAGAGATTTAAGAATAATCCCATATCATCCTGCTTGGGGTTGAAGTAGGGAATCAGCTTTTTTAACTCGAACTTGGGTAAGTCAACATCACCTTCGGAAGCATGGGCTTCGAAGCCTGCAGAAATTTTCTGAGCTTCTAACTGTAGTCTCAACTTTTCCAATTCGAAGCGTTGATCCTGTTCTCTTTTCTTTTTCAGCCTGATCCAGGTCCATCTGTTTTTCTCTTAGGACTCGTTCTGCTTCTTTTTCAGCGCGATCCAGGTCCATTTGTTTTTTTCTTAGGACTCGTTCTGCTTCTTTTTCTTTTTCAGCACGGTCAAGGGCTGCTTGTCGTTCCCTATCGGCTTCTTCAGCTTTTCTATCCTCAATGATAGTAGCCAATCTTTCTTTAGCAAAGTCTTCATCATACTGATCAGATTTGACGATGAGATTCTTCAATTCGACAATCCTTATGTCAGAAGCGACATCGACGCCAAAATCTTGAGCCAGGATCCTCAGATCCTCTTTCTTTCCACGCGCGAGGAAAGCCATTGTTGCCTGAGGGGGGTATTGGGGAGGAGTTCCAACGAAATTTTGTGGACGAGAAAAGAAAACTGTCCTAATTGGATGTAACAGTCCTAAACAATGTCTTATTTAACTGGTGTATAAATTGTGTAAGCTGACATAAAATATTAGTAACACAAGATCGGTAGAACATAAACAGTACACAGGGTGTGAATACAAAACAATATGCCTACTTTCTCTTTTAAACAAAACAAAATTAAAAGTTACTAAATATTCTTAAAATTTAAAAATTTTCTTTTAAATTATTCAACAATGAAAGGTTTACACAATTTAATCAATTAAGTTTTGAACACAGTACCATGCCAATCCTGTAACAATAGAATTCTTACAAAATCGAAACAATAATAGCGACGAATCAACTAAATTCTAAATGAAGTTCAAAACCAGAATTTTAAACAAAATAAAAATCAAAATTCAAATCAAGCCTAAATTTAAACCAAAATTAAATTTAAAACCAGAACCAAGTTAGAATCAAAGAATTCAAACAAAAAACCAAATTAGAATTAAAGGATTCTAAACCGAAATCAATTCTAAATTTAAGTATTTAAAACAAAACAGAATTTACAGTAAGATAGATTCAAACAAAAATCAAAATCAAAACAAATTTAAATATATATAATATAATATGTATTCTTATTGTAAAATTTGTCATACACAATGTTAAACATTCTATGCTTTCTGTTTCACCAGGGTGGCCAAAACAAGATTCAAAATTACAATCACAATAAGAGAAATACACTTATCTGTAAAGACATTAGCAGGTTGCGAATTTTTATTCTTCTTGTTGTCGGGATGACAAACACTTCAGAGACCTACCAAATCCTGTGAAAATGCGAGAGAGAGCTGGGATATTTTATTTCGGGCCAAACGTTGGGGGGCCAATTTATAACTGTCCTGTAATTACTGGGGTAAAAACCAAAGTAATCATTAAAAAATCTCGGGGTAAAGTTTTATATATATTTAATTATAAGAGAACACAGTTACAAAGGACGGTAAAAACATAAACACAAACAATTAAACATTTAGATACAATTTGTGCAAAAAAGCAGACGAGGCGTCCGCTACATTTAAGCTCTCTCTGCCTGCGTAATAGCATAGCAGCACGATGATAGATTGGTCACGTTTAGTGGCGCCATCTATATGTCAGAATTGGTAGTATAGTGTGCGTTATAGTTGTATTTTTCCACGTAGAGAAAATTGATTGTATGTTTTGATCACTTTTTCAATTTACAGTTAACCAATTCAAGGTCGAGAAAGGTAAATCTACAGTTAACCAATCATCCGACCGAGTTATGTCGGGTGATTCTGCTAGTAATTAAATAATCTCAAGAATAAGTGATTGGAGGATTGTTATATGCATAAAATTTAGATAAAATTGGCCGAAGAGAAATAGATCAATCTTATTTGTACAAACACATTTTCCACCAAGTGGTGAATTGCCTCTAGAAATTAATTTCAAATTCTCGTTTTCGATTATTTCCTCCTGTAATAAATTTCTCATATTAGGTGTGTAATATTTCTGTAAAACTATTTTATTTTAAGTGAAGCCAATTATTTTTAGATTGTTATTTTTTAGCTGCAATAAAACCTATGTTGCTAATTTAGCCTTCTAAAATTTATTCACATTCTAATCGAAACCTTGGGTAAGCTTTTGAATACATTTGTAGTCCAGATGGCAGCACGATATTAAATACTGTTCACTGAAGTAAAAAGTAATATGAAAGCGTGCTTTACGATTGGTGTATATAAATTCAGAAATTGAAGTTTGAACAATTAGAACGGTGCCAAACAACGAAAAAAATCATTTGCAGTTTTGTTAGAAACTTTTGAATGGTACTCAGATCCAGTGATGTAAATCGGAACTGGGTAGCACTATCAGTTTATTCGCTTGGCCAGATTTAGTTCTTGCGCCATATAAAAAACAATTTTCGATTCACTCATTTTTTAGTTGGTATACCAACGCGGTGACCTCAGCCAAACACCGTCGTGTACAAAGGGGGCTGGTGCACGCTAAATCTGATGTGGTCTCAAATGTCCTCACGTTGACGTGGTATGGAAATTTGGAGAGTGGGGTGCCTGCTCAGGTGTTGCCTCGTCATCTGACCGTGGTTCAAAATTAAGTGTTGTCCCCGGATCTTTCCCTTTCCATTTTGTTGCTATTGGTGACGGTCCGGGATCAATCCCAAAGGGAACGTACCGAGGACAGCACCACGTAATTTTGAATCACGGTCAGTACACCGAGTTCAAACATTTGATTTCACAGATCAAATCGCAAGCTTAGCATCTTTTGTTTGTAGTTCCCGTATAATTGCCATGTTTCAAGTCTATTTTGCAAGAGCCTTATGAAGAATTTGCAATTCAAATCTATCTTGCAACAAAACGATTAAATAGACAAGAACCTACGACTTAAAGTGTATTTCGAACCACTATGAACATCTACACCAATACCGGCATTCGAAACCAGTCTGCTGAACCAGGCACACATTCAGAATAATTTCGCGGAGCTATCGTCTTTTTCGGAATTTAGTACCATGGCCTATTGATTTCTATTCCAATTAAAAGGCCGCAATACTAAATGAATATGTTTTGTGATTCTTACTGTTTTCCGTTATGCCGATTTAAATCAAGTGATTTTAATTTTAAAAAATCGTGATTTAAATCACTCAAAAATTTGTTGTAGTTTAATAGTAATAATGAAACAACCTGGGACAGGATGCATATTTTATATAAATAAGTTAAAAATGTGCTTCTACTGAGCGTACATATCAATAACCCTTTTAACTGAAAATGACTCACTTCTTTCAGGACATATTGATTGGAATGTAGTGCTTCTCACTTAACTTTTTTGATAACCCTCCTAAAGAAAATCTCAAAATATTTGTAAAATCAAATTATTCATCTATCATGCCTATAATTATGAAAATTAAAATGAAAGCAGACATTTTCTTAGTTTCCCCTTTGCAAAAACATTGTATTCCAGTTGTCTCCTTTGGAATGGAGGGAACTTATAGGTTTGTTTCTGTGGAAGACGAAGGAGTCATTCATGCCATCTTACTACCACAGCTATTTCTGTATTTGTAGAATGAATATTTTCAACAATTAAACTTACAATTTTTACACTTGAAGAAAGTTGGGTTACAAAAAGCAGAACAATTAGAAGACCTTAGTGATTTATAAAAATTTAAAATTAACTCATATTTTTCTCTATTAAAATATGTATTTGTATCATAAAATAGAATTCAAATTAAGGAATAGAACCAACAAGGCCCAAGAATACTTTTACTGTTTCAATCAAACATTTTCCCTGCTATATTTCAAAAACTATCATTATATATTAATGTTCAACATAAATCAACATTATCTAGAAACTGATTTGCTTGCCTATGTCAATAGGGGCAACAAATTATTTAAAAGCATAAAAATCCAATTTAAATAAATGATTCAAATCAAATAAATCCGATTAAAAAATCATGATTTTTTCATACTCTAGTTTTCTAATATCTACATGGATTTTACCAGTGTGATAAAACTTCAATTTACTCATTAGTTTCAGCTTATTCACAAAGCTAAAAATAAATCTCAGTACCACAAATTGTGCACCTAAATGCGAACAGGATATTAAAGGAGGAAAAACACAAAATTAAATGCACATGATTTGCTTTGCCCTACGGCAATCCTAGCAATAAAAATATAGGTTTGCCAAAGATGAAAACATTAACAAGTTATCTCAACAAGAATAGGGGATATGCAGTCTCTATTGAGGTAGAATATTTTATTGGTACCAAAATTGTCAAGGCTAAACAAAACCTGTTTAGGATAAAAAAATTACTTTATGCAATTAAAACGAAGGGTAAGGCATGCTACGGGCGTTCGTTCTTCAACGACTAAAGACAATGCAGAACCTCATTCTGTATTGAACATAAAACCTTGATATCCAATTCACATGGGAACAAATGATCTACCCACTTTACAGCTCATAGTATTCCATGATTATCATTTAACAATTTCTTGCTGACAGGTAATTCAATGAACTACATGAGCAGGTAGAGGTGTCTCAACACACTGCTGAGGATACCAGAAATGTGTGCTAGGATGTAATGAAAGGGTGGTTGGTTAGGGTTTTATGGCACAAGGCATGGCCATATTTGGCCAGACACAAGAAGCCTATGTCAAGTAATGGATATACATACACACAAAAGTTTTACTGAAACAAGAGAAATAACCCAGGGAGGAACTTGAGCTGCTTACAACTTGAAGGTTGCTACTGCAGTGAGCATACCCATTGAGCCATATGATGAAAGGATTAAAAAGTTGATGAAAGTAGGTACAGAGTAGAAAAGTTTCACTTAATTCTTTGAGCTCCTTCAGTTTTTAGTAAAAAATATCTCAAAATAACACCTATGAAAAGTCGCTCCACTATGATTCAAGTAATTTTATCCTGAATATCAAGATATCTACATCACCATCCAGACTTCTAACACACTGCTAGGCATAAATAGCTAATAATACCTATTGTACTCTTTTATTAGGTTAATTTTATATTTCAGAAGCAATTTTCTAATGTATAATAAAAGCAGAAAAGTATATCCCCAAAAAAGCAATGTAAAAAACGAAAAACATCAGAATATTTTATTCTTCATAACAAAATAATTTCTGATTTTACATTAACTATGATGTAATAGTTTATTATTGCATAGTTTACAAATATCAACTTCTTAAAATGTCTATGCAAACAGCACATATTTCAAATGAAAGGAGTAGAGCTAATATTTTACAAATTCACAACTGACTTGAACTGTACAAAAACTAGGAAAATAGGGAAAATCTTCTAGCTTTTAGCTTTTCTTTGCTCACAAGATTTGCATTTATTTCTCTGAGGGATGGAAGATTTTTCAAATCTCCTAATGCTGCTACAGAAGCTTTGCCTTTCAACAAATGGCTAGCAATGTTGTGAATATCATCTGAGGTTATTTTGGCTGTAATAAAACAAACAGATCTTAACAATTGTAGCATACAAAAATGTTATACGCATACACTCAAGTCCAAAAGTTAAGAATAATTGCTGTTCATATGAATATTTCAGAAAATCTACATCGGAATGAAAGGAAAAGCAATATGTGGGTGTAACAGGGTTAAAGAAAACAATGTAGAACAAGGATAATGACTTATTATCCAAAGAAAAGGGTTGAGAAAAGAAAAATGTTCACAATACGAGCATCAATTTTAGTGAAACCGAATGATTAAAACAATGTGATGCTGAAGTTTAATACGGTGTGGAGGAACCTCTGGTAGCCACACATGATGCACAACGATTTCCCATACTTTCGATGAGGATATGGATGAGTTGTGGGCTCAAAAGAGTTCCAAGCCTCAAGGAGAGCAGTTTTCAATTCCAGAACGGAGCTTGGTAGGTGGAGGGCTGCAATATGTCTCCCGAGCATATCCCACACATGTTCTATAGGATTCAGATCAGGAGAGTTGGCAGGCCATACGGTGGATATCTTCACTTTGAAGGAAGGCATCGACCAGGGCTGCTTGGTGAGGAGGCGCGTTATCATCCATGATTATGAAACCAGGACCGACAGCACCTCGAAACAGGGAACGGTAGGCTCAAGGACTTCGTCTCTGTATCTTTGACCAGTAATAGACCCTTTGTCAAAGATGTGGAGGTCTGTGCGGCCGTTCAGCATGATGCCTGCCCAGACCATGACTCCCCCTGAAGGAAAACGATGTCTTTCAGCGATGTTCCCGGGTGAAAATGTATTCCATGTTCTCTCCAGATCGTGGTACGACGAGAATCAGTTTTGTTAGGAAAACCTTACCTTTCTTTTCTAAATTTTACTGAGTCGTCATATTTGATAATTCATACTTCACGGCTTTTGAACCGCCTTCCAAAACAAGAGTAATTCACTTCAATTCTTTCCCGATATTGATGAAAGAACTCGAATTAACGTGCTTTATAATAATTTAACTTTAATGATGTTATATATCAATTTAATATTACTTAAGATTTGACTTTTACGGAGTTATATTTCTTTTGACATTTGATTATGTAAATCTTGTCACGGCTATGGAAATTTTATGCAAAACTTGTCACGTGATCTTTCATATTATAAAAGCAATCTGTTGTATCAGTATTCCCGCTCTCGCTTGCTTGATCCCGTACTCGGTTACTTGATCTCTCTCGATCAAGTTATTAGTAACTATCCGTAGATTGTAATCTTTTAATTTTAACTTAAAATTTATTTGTTATTTTTTGGAATAAATTCTAGTTTGGATTTTTAAAACTTCGTCATGTGTACTTCTATTAACTTAAGTTCGTATCAACCTAATAGAAGGTGATGGTTTATTTTAATTCACTGCGTGGACACTCAAATTAATCTGAAAAATCAATTAAGTTTGAATCAGTCAGAGAATCAGACTAAATCTGGGCTCATCACTGACTATGGCATTGCCTCACTGTTGTCGACTCCACTGCCGATGTTCCAAACTCCACTGTAAACGCGCGTGTTTCTGTGCAGACACCAGGGGAGGCAAACTGCTGGTCATCTGGCATAGAGACCAACGTGTCTGACTCTCCTGTAAACAGTTTGTCTCGAAATTATGAGTCCTGTGGCAGCTGTCAGGGCTGAATCCAGTTGTCTGGCAGAACAGTTCCTCTGATGTCGCAGTTATCACCAAATATCGGTCTTGCAGAGCAGTTGTTACCCTTGGTCGTCAGGTAACATCTCCAGTGGTTTGAAACCTCTGCCAATCTGGAGATCACACACTGAGACACATTCAGAATTCGAGACTCTTCGGTTTGGGATCGACTGGATTCCAGCATTCCAATAATTTGTCCCTTCACAAACATGTCCAGTTGGCATCATTGTGACATCTTTCGTCCTTATTGATTGTTAACAACGCTCTGTACCACAGCAATTGCAAAATTTCTGTCTAAACTGGCCATGTCGCTCGAAGCCGTTTTGTACTTGTTCCGACATGCACTGGTGCTTTGTGCATGTCGACTGAACTGTTTTGTATACACACGATGTTTTACCTTCGTCCCACGATTCTCAAGTGATTTTGAACCATTGTATCCATATTTACTCCAATTTTTTCACATTTTACAAATTATGCTTAACTTTTGGACATGAGTGTACAACATAAGTGATATGCTAATAGCTGCAGTGTGACTGATTGAGGAAAACAAAACTTAAATTTTTGCATATACAAGTTGAATCTACATACGAGGGTGGTTCAAAAAGTAAGGTAACAAGAGCTCTCACGGGTGCACTTTTCCCCCGATCGAATGAAATTCCATGTCTAGGTGCAACAGACTATCAAGCAATCAAATGCCACTGCGAGATGGAGCTAGTAGTGCCATAAAGCTCCAAAATTTGAGATAGAAGATGGAGACGTTGACGGATACATGGTCAGCCATTGAAATGAGAAGTGTAATAAGATTTTTGTGTTTAAAGAAAAGCTCCCCAGCAGAAATTCATCGTCAACTAGTGGAAGTTTACGGACAAAGTGTCATGTCAAGAAAGCAGGTGTGGTTTTGGTGGAATGAATTACAGAAAGGAAGAACAGATGTGCGAGACGAGCACAGGTCAGGGCGGTCGACCACATCAACGACAGAGGACAACGTGTGGCGAGTCGAAGGTCTGATTCAAACCAATCATCGCATTCATGTGAGGGATATTGCAAAGGAACTGAACATCTCCATTGGCAGTGTACTGGATATCGTGCATAAGAAATTGGGGTACTGAAAGACGTGTTCTCGCTGGGTACCGCAGCACCTGTCTGACGTGAATAAAGCCACGAGAATGGGGTTGTGTCTCGAGTCCTCAATGCAGTATCAGGAGGAGGAGGGCGTTCCATTCCTGCGCCGTATCGTTACAGGGGACGAAACGTGGGTGCATCATGTGACACCTGAAATGAAGAAAGCGTCAATGACATGGAGACACCCCTCGTCTCCCACCCCTAATTCAGAATCACGCCATCTGCCAAGAAAGTTATGGCAACAATCTTTTGGGACCACCAGGGCATGCTCCTGGTCGATTTCCTGACCTGTGGAGTGACCGTGAATGCAACCAGTTATTGTGCCACGCTGGATCGGTTGCGAAAGGCAATTCGGATGAAACGACCGGGACTGCTCTTGAGAGGTGTCATCTTGTTGCATGACAACGCCCGCCCGCATACGGCCTCGGATACACATGCTTTACTACAGCGCTTCTGATGGAATGTATTGGAACATCCTCCCTACAGCCAGGATCTCGCACCAAGCGATTTCCATCTCTTTGGGCCATTGAAGAAGCACCTGGCAGGACAGCATCGTTAAGTGGCTCAGCGACCAGAGCCCTGATTTCTTCAACGACGGTTTTGATAAATTGGTTTACAGATGGAACAAATGCCTTGATGCCCATGGAGGCTATGTTGAAAAATAATCTGTACCAAATGCCTTGCTATGTCTGTGTATCTCTTGGATTTCGTGAATAAACTTTTTGGTTAAGACTTGTTACCTTACTTTTTGAACCACCATCGTACATGCAAAGGTTAATAACTTAAAGCTGCCATTTTCTACCTTTTTCATTTCGTAGCACAAACTAATTACTAAAATTCTGTGGCACACCAAAAAATTTATTATATTTTTTGCCAATCTGACAAAAAGGCATAATTTTGATCGATTTACAAAAAAGTCATTACCTACCATTTATGTGCCACAGTAGTTTTTTTCTCAAAAGTTCAAAATTAAACAGTTGAAATTAAATAAACTTTCACAATTTATACCGCCTCACCATCTGTAAGGACACACCAGTGCCATTCTAACAGCACACTGATGGAAAATCACTGGTTTAAAGTGATATCTTAAAAAACATAAGGGTGAAAATAGGCTTTCCACAACCAGCATAGTCGTAGAAGGAAAATATTAGATAAAAAATGTAAAGTTTTAATAAACAATGATGTATACCTCCCAATTGCCACATAATGTGTAGTGTTTACAAATTCAATACTCACTAAGGAATCATGAAAACCTTTTGCAGGACTACAAATGCTCTAAGTTATCATTTTGAATAATTAAACTTTTGATTTACAAAGATGTACTTTAATATATTTCTATTTCTGATAATGAAGTCAACATGGGGAAGTAGTTGCCTGCTCTGGAACATTCTAGCCTCAGCACACACTTCAAGATACCACCATGATATAGTGCTACAGTATCGGGATGTGGATCTACCAATTCATCCCTAGCTGCAGCACTCACCCAAAATACTTGACCGGTGAAGTTCAGCATGAAAGAGGGGCTAAGCACTCTGATGTGACCTCTCTGTGGTGAAACCCAGAACTTAAGCGAGCAGATTGACCAAAGCGGGCTCACACCGGTCACCTGTCTACGTTGAAGCATGGGCCAAAGAGCATGCATCAGGTAGCCCAGGATTCTATTTCCCCTGATACGGGATGCCATACACGGCAAACATGTGGGTCCGAAAAAAGCACCAACATTTTATAAAGTAAAAATTAAATAAAACTCAGTGACGGGAATTTTTTTTACGCAAATCAAATTGAAAAATTCAAATTAAATGGAACCTTAATATGATGATTGATTATGATACATGGTAATTGTATTTCAAAGCAAAATTGTTCATTATTTCAATGCTGTTCACAAGACACATGGAAGGGAAGAAACAAGAAGGGATGGGAGATAGAACAGAAGGAGGAAAGGAGAAAAGATCGCTTGGATACCCTGGGAGTGCGATTCCAGTGTTTACCAAAGACAGTAAACCCCATGGGAGAACAGCAGTTCACTTGGGTTCGTGAAGTTCGTACACACCTAAAGATGTGCCCCCAGAGTTGCGAACATTTGCAAGAATGGGTACATGAATATAAAATTACGTCATAATTATGATTTTTCCAGGTGACTAATTTAACTTTGAAACACTTTTTATCAAAGAAATATTTTCAAACTGTAATTTTTAACAAAAATTGTCTTCATTAAAAATGCATCTTTATACTAATGAAATACTGACCAATTTGTTCTATGAAATACTCTGGTTCTTTCCTTTTACCAGTAGCAAGAACTTGACGTCCAATATCTTCAAAAACTACAGGTCTGGATTCTAGATTCATCAGAAGAACTGACTGTAGCTGTGTTTTAGCTCGCTCGAGTTCAGACTAAAATAGATTTCAATACTTAAATACAATAGAATTTTCAACAAGTAGGAGATATTGAGATCTTAAAAAACAAACTAGAAAATGAAAGTATTGACAAATATGAAGTAGAATCAAATATTAAAAGTTATATAATCACATTAAGAAATATTTCAGATATAATAGTTAGATTTTTATTATTTTTATATAGGCATTTTTAATCAATTCAGAGTACTAAAAACTAGATAAGGTTGTCTCATTGAAAAATTAAGATTAAATATCTAATTTTTACTAAAATTTGCTTGAACATAAACACAAATTATCGATTGTGATAAAGAAAAATCAAATTATGATTCTACTGTACAGCATGTAAATATTAATTGAAGTATGCAATGCACCTAATATGCAAAACTATTATCTCAAATGTATTGAAGGAACTTTTAAAGAGGGAGATCGCTTTGTTTTGAAAAGAAGCATTAAATAATGTTGAATCCTCAATATAACACAGGGTTTTTGCACTATTTTTAAGACTCCTTTTTTTTAATATATATGAGATAAAATGCATATTCTAGGCTTCAAGAACTCTTATTAACATTTGTAACTTTTAAATTTAAGATAAATTTTAAATACTGTACTTTTAAAGAATTAGGTATGAAAATAAAAAACATTAAGAGTGTTCTTACATGAGATATTTGTCCAAGCATATTCTTATATTCGTTGACTATTACATCGACCAAATCTTTCAACTAAATAGAAACATTAGACATATTAAATACACATACCACTATAAAATAGTTTATAAAGGTATAACTTGCCCACAATACAACTATTACTCTTAAATTAAAAAAATATTGCTGAATTTATTTAACTTTATACGCAAATGTAATTTTTTTTTTGCATGAACACAAATTTCCTTTTAAATTTAACATTCAAAGTACACAAACATTAATAAACTCGGTTTCTTAACATTGATGAACTCAGTTTCTCAACAAATAAAATTTCGTGAACAAAGGCAATTTTCCCAACACATACAAGGCATTGGTTGGTTGTTTTGGAGTTTATAAGGGCTATGGCCTTTTTGGCCAAGCTGCGCCAAACACAATACAACATAAAGTGTAAAATGTCGCGAAAGGGAAAAAGAAGGATTCGGGAACAAAGTAGTGGGATGAAAGTAGAAAAAGATCGCTTGGGTATACAGGGAGTGTGACCCCTGTGTTTACTAAATACAATCAACTCCATGGGAAAAGAAAAGATCACTCATGTACCTCGGGTCTGTGAAGCCTGTTCACACCTATAGGAGATATGCCCATGAGGGCTACAAAGCATTGGATACGATTAACAGCAAATAATTTCTATATTATTTGAAGGATGTTAATGAAGTACTAATTGAATAAATTAAGCTAAACAAATTGAGCATAGCAAAAATGAGTTATTTATGCATTTGTATGAATTAATAGGACAATCTAAATTAATAACTTAATCAGACCTAAAAAAAATAATTTTCCTTGACAAAACATTACCTGGGAAGGATGAGCACAAGCATGAATACAAAATATACCACTGTCAGAATAGGCATGATTGAAAGCAGTTGCACTGTACATCCAGTGATATCTGAAAGGGCAATGACGAAAATATTACAGCATGTATTTTTAATTAACGTCACACTGGAGCAACACAACGGGCTATTGGTGACGGTCCGGGATCAATCCCAAAGAGAAAGATTCTAGGACAACACCACGTAATTTTGAACCACGGTCAGATGACGAGGCAACACCTGAACTGGCACCCCACTCTCCAAACTTCCACACCATAGCAACAGAAATATTACAGAAAAATTTATTTTAAATTATTAGAACTCTCTACACAATGATTAATATTAAATTGCTTGTAATATAACAACTACTGTTTGGTTTATCAGCTTGCACTGATATTTTTCTAGAGATCAATGATAATTTATGAGTATGATTGGATTTGTAGCAAGATATTTCAATAGTAAATAAATAGAAATTTTATTCTATTTTTGGATACATTTTTTAAATAAAAATTAATAAAACATAATTTTTTTGTTTTCTAACTATTCCTCTTTATACCTTATTTAAAACTTTTACTATGAAAAATCTTTACTTTTTGACACCTGCATACTACTTAAAATAACATTTTATGATACGTTGATAAATGTTATATTAATGAGTGCAAAATATAGCAGGGTTTACACTTGTGAAGCAAAAATTAAGGCCTTTTAAAAAGGCCTTTCCAATGCAATTTTTCGTTTTTTAGGCTACATTTCACATAGATCACAAGAGATTAACCCCTGGGAGCACAGGTGTAACTTTCACAATATTGTTTGGATCTCAAAGACACAGTTTTGAAAACATCAATCTTTAACTAACTTATCAATATAGGGACATGGATTCTCAGTGACACTTGATCTTGGATGTGTCATTAACTTCGTTTTTTTAATGCAGGTGAAATACAGTATGCAGCATTCTTATACAAATTTAAGTATTTTTAAAGGACTTTCAGCAAATATCAAGGCTTTTAAAAGGCCTTCAAAGACTAAAATGAAAAATTAGGCCCTCATAAGGCTTGTGAGTATTTAAATCAAACAAATACAATTGGGTCATAAAATACTAAAACCAAAATAAAAACAAAAAAAATTATATATCAATGACTATGTGAGGTTTAAAAATTGACTGAATATTTATACATAAAAGTAATTAACTACTTCAAACCTGTTTAAGACATTTGTGTAGAGTCGAGTGTACATTCCTTTTCCTGGACCACCAGCAGAAAAAGATCCACCTCCACCCATCATTGTATTCAGGACACAAAAGGAGATGAAATCAGGATGCTGATGAGAACAACTTTCAAGGCCCAACACAAAGTGAGCCAATTCTGGCATGGGCGTTGGACCGAAGTTTATACTTGCCATGTCTTTTTCCATCTGGAGAAAAAGTTCAAAATTTAATATTGTGCCAGTGCAAATATACCGTACTGACTATAGTCACCAGACACCTGGAGTTGAAACAAAATGTAGCATTTATTGACATACATCAAGGTGTTGGTTCACCTTTGACCCTTCTAGACATGCTTCCAACGAGATTTTGGAATAATGATAGGTAAGCGCTTCCATTCAGTACATAATCCTGTTGCTAACTATAGCTTTGAAGCAGGCCTTGGTTCCAAACTTTGTACTCTAATTCATCCCATAGGTGCTTAATGGGATTCAGATCAGGGTTCTTTGCTGACCAGTCTAAAATCAACATGGCATTACTGTCAAACCACTGAGTAATAGCCCTTGCTTTGTGGCTGGGTGAGTTATTTTTAATGGATGTCTGGTGACTTTTGTCAATACAGTGTATACACAAGTACAAATCTGAGAACATGCGTCCTACATCAGTGGTTCCCGAAGTGGGGTCTGCGACAAGGTTTCAGGGGGAGTGACGAAAGCATGTAACATTTCACAAGCCAAAACAGAACTTTCAAGAAAAAATAAAATATTAAATTATTTTTCCTGATTTTTTAAAATATTCTTTCATCTAAATTTTAGAATCTAAAATATTAGTACATTCCAGTATTTTTTAATTGTAAAACTAATTTTAAACTAATAGGTTTAATAATGTCTTTAAATATTGGCACATATCAGAAGCTTATTATTTGTCAAATCTCAAGGGGTCTGAAAACTTAATTTTCAAGGGTCCTTGGTTTGAAAAGTTTCAGAACCACTGTCCAAAATTGCTTTAACCCTTTGCATTCAAATGTCACTGTATTGGCAGCATTAAAGTAATAATTATTAAATTAATGATCAGAGTGCTAAGGAATAAAGAATGCAATTTAGATATCATGTGAACAAGCAATTACAAAGCATCAATGATGAAACAGAAAAGCAAAAGCTAAAAAGAATTTAGGCAAATTAATTCTTAATACTATATTTTTGAATGGAATATTTTTACTTGCTGTAATAATTTAATTTGTGTGACTTCATACATTACATAAAGGATATAATCCATTTAAAAAGCAGAACAATTCTTCACAGATAGCTTATTAAAATATGATATTATGACTTCCTTTTTTAAAACTAAATTTTCCAAAATGTGCCATTTGTAAATTTATTATTATTGAATACAATTCTATATATTTATACAAACACAGTTTGAGAATAGTACAAGACAGGATGTTACCTTAACAATGCCTCCTGTATATTGTGATATAGAATTGTCAATAGGCAAATTTTGATCCAAAGCTAACTTTTCCGTTTCCCATATAGGAGGTTTATCAACAAAATATCTGAAAACAGATACCTGGTATAAAAAACTTTTTCCAGGTGCTCAAAGAACATATATACAGAAGTGAGTGCATTTAATTCTTAGAATTTGATTCTTAGCAAGGTGTAAGTAACTTTCTTTTGTAATATGTTTGTGTTGAACCATTTATAAAATACACTTTTTTAAACCATACTTCCAGGTCGCACAGAAGAATTTTAAAGGAATTACTCTTTGAAAGTTATTCTTATAATCTTTAAATCCACTTTATGCACATCTTATATAATTAAAATATACAAGAAAGCAGATTATTTTTTCAAAACCAAGCCCCACACAATTGGCAAATATGCTAAAATAATCATGTGAAATTAAAATGGAAATTATTTATGCCTTATATTTACAGGTAGGTAGGTAGTTAATAACATTGCACTGGAGCAACACAACAGGCTATTGACGTCAGTCCGAGATCAATCCCCAAGGGGGTATTTCTATTAACGTCACACTGGAGCAACACAACGGGCTATTTGTGATGGTCCGGGATCAATCCCAAAGGGAAAGATCCGACAATCCCCAAGGGAAAAAATCCAAGATCAACACCTGAGCTGGCACCCCACTCTCCAAACTTCTACACCAAGCCAATGCCTCACATTTACAGATTAGTAGTAAAAGATATTTTTTGATGAATATTTTTAAAGTAAAACAGTGGACAGAACAATTTAGAACAAATACCCAAGTACTAGATACTGATCCAAGTTTATTGTAATCTTAAAAGCATACATATAAAAACAGACAGAAAAGTAAGTCCATCTGGTTTTATTTCATGTAAACAGTACAAAAACAAAATTTGAAGCTTACTCTCCATATTTCTGAAATTATTGTAGTTCATACGGTTTTCTTTAAATATTCATGATAACTTAACATTAAGTACTACATATTGTATCACTGCATAGATGCATCTGATTTTAAATTTTACAACCAAAATAAGCCTTGAAAATGTGCACTGAATTGATTAAGAAAATAACTGTCATTCACAGTATCAAATCTACTTACTTTTGGCATGCTTCCATGAGAGCTTCATGTTCGATACCCACACCAGCAACAACCATTCTGGAAGGTGTAAAATAATGTTTCAAATAGGTAAACAGAACTGATCGATCGATTTGGAGTACATTTTCTGGAGGACACAGCCTAGGAAGACCTAATGTATTGCTGTGGTAGGCAGCCTACAAAAAATGACAATCATACAATTTATAAACAGTAAGATGCACCTTGAATGAAATTAAAGTCTTACAATTTAGAAACACATACAAAATAATATAATGTAAGAATAAAGGAGTAAAAGAAGTGTATGTTTACCGTATGAATTAATTCCATCATGAGTTGATCCTGTTCTTGCCTCATTTCAATATCTTCCAGCTCAAACTGTATAGTTTGACGAGCTTTATCAATCTAAAACAATGACATCCACATAATTTTGTTTAATTTTCAAGTGATGGTTATACTTTTTGAACATGGATCTTTCAAATATTATATGTGACGAAAGAAAATAGATTAGATAAACAAAAAGTGCTCAAATTAATAAGCTATGTTAACAGTAAACTGCAATAAATTTTTTATTAACCCTGGCTAATCAAATACTAGAAGCTAAAAAAATAGACCAATACAGATGAAAATAAGATGATAAAAATGGTCTATAGCTATTTCGATGGAGCAAAAGGTCCATCTAGAATTACCAGACCTAAAGATGGAAGTTCCTGACACTCAATAATTCCTGTAATTTCAGGGAAAGTCTGGGTAAATAAAACTTAATTGATGGGGAATAAAAACACTTTTACATTGAAACAGACAAATTAACATTGTTATAAACAAGAAATAACAGAATATCAAAAATAACTCTTAAGAAATCTGACTCAATACATACAATTCAGTTAACTGCAATCAACAACTAACACATTTTTTATAGACAAAACCATTCAAGTAATACAACATATGGATTGAATAGGCAATTTCTGTGAAAAATCCAGATAGTATAATTCCCAGCAGAATCTGGGCAATACATGCAAATTCTAGACTAGTCCAGATGTCTCATAACCCAATGTCCACCAAACATATCCACAAGAGCATTGGAACTTATTAGGATAATCACTTGAGTGGCATCTTAAATTTTTAAACATTCCAAATTTTTAAAATATCTATTCATTATAAAAGTGCAGATAACAGCAGTCATAAAAACATGAAAATATAAAAAAAAGTAACATACTTCTTCAGCAGAAATCTGTGGCCTTAACACAGCTTCTGAAAGTAGGTTTATAACAGGATCTAAACTCTTAGCATTAGCAGATGCAGCATAGATTAAAGTATCCCTAGAATGATGAAATGAAGTTGTTACTAGTTAAAATATCTGTATGGCAAAAGTAAATTCTCATAGTTCCACTTATTTAGTTATTAATTTTATGAAATAACATAACTTCAAAAAGATTTGTTTAGCAATTCATTGGTACTATTAAGAGGCAAAAGAAATTTTTCAAACCTGTAGTATAATTGAACAGATTTCAAGCCCTACTGATTTGAGCACTGAACTTTATAAGAATCAGTATCTCTGAATGAGAAAAATTAACAAGCATTTATAAAACATGGAAAAATGTTTTACTGAAACAATTTAGCCATACATCTTACATCTTAATTTAGAAATACATGTTTTACTTTAATACATATCTGCATTTTGAGTGATGATTTAGTAAATGATTTTTATCTATTTTTCCTTAAAAATTATGAAAAAACTGGCAAATGTTTGTGTACTGAACAGGAACTCATGGAACGATCTTTAAAAGACAAAATTCAAGCTACCTTAAAAAGGAGGCAAATACTTCAATGAGAAAATACAAAATCTTGAGATTAGGGATGGTTTATTCATACCTATTTCCTTGGCAATCACAAATACCACCATGTTTTTCTAGTTCTTGAAGAATAGCATTTTTATCCTCAAATTCTGTTGTGGACTGAAATTAAAATACAGCAAAAATGAGTGCAATAGTCAAAAGGAAAAACGTAGAACACCTACATGAATAAATGGAAAATATTTTATAAAAGATTCGGAGACATGACTTCTGTTGTGTGGTTTTTACAGAGCGAGGGCCAAATTTGGTAAACCCTCCTAGTGGCATGCCCGAGTACAGTTTGATGAGATTTCATTGTAGTGGGTGGTATACATGAAATATTTCAAGGACTGAGATGTCTGTATGATATGCCTGAATATTTCGGGTCTATTGCTTGGAGGGTTAAGCAATGTCTATCAAGTCAAGTAAATGGTCATACACACAAGAAGTTTTATCGACAAAAAAGTTTGGTCGATTAGTTGTTTTTAGGTCCATGTTTGGTCAAGCTGCACCCAGAGACGTAACTAAGCTAGTTTCCACCCGGGGCAAGAACTCGCAGTGGCGCCCCCCACCGACCAACCAAACGAAAACCCTCCCCGACAACACCTGATATCGCCACCACACATTAATTCCACTAGTCCAAATTTTTTTTATTAAACTTAGATGGTAAATGCTTGATTTCAAAGGTAAATAGATTAATTTGCAGCAATTTAATTTTTAGTACAACATAAAATACCTAATTAATTCTAAGATATTTCATTGACAAATAATCTAGGAGTAGCATGTTTGATATATTCTTTCACACTTATAATCGCTGCAAATTAAATGAAAAGGTTTTATCAAATGATATCGGGATATGAGGGCTGCATCAAAATCAACAAACTGTTGCTTTAGAATATGATATTTAATTATGATAAATACAGAGGCTGTTCGGACATTTTTTGAAGAGTTCTAAAAAAATTGTATGCTACGAAATAATTTTATTTTCGCAGCACTTAAATAGTTAAAGTATAACTTGTCGTCTGCTAACTCAGAGTTTTGTTTACTTTCCAAATGGCGCTCTTAAATAAACAATGGATGGAAGGTTATGTTTCCGCTCTTTCCGAAGAGAATTATGCTTATTCAATTATTTAAAAATGCTGTAAAAGTCATGGTTTTTCTATATCTGAAGGTATGATAAGTAATATTAATGAGAAAAGATTAAACGCGTAAAAGTGGAAAAATACTTCCAAATACGTATCCAAAAAAGAAAAGAATTTCTGAGAATATTTGTAAGTTAAGATATTTAATTTTAAAAGAGAATCTGCCAAGTAAGTCAAAGGACTATTACAAAGTCATTAAAAATTCAGTTTCAACTGCAAATAAAATAATTAACAGTGATTTGAATCTTAAAAAGGCCAAAAAAATACAATGTTCATCGTCTATCTCCACGACATATTGCAGAAAGCAGAACTCGCTGTAGAATTCTGCATGAGAAGCATTTAGCTGGAGAAAGATGGAAAAATGCTATGACAATAGACAAGGCGAGGGTGTATTTAAAAGATTGCAATAAAAAGAACAATTTATTATCATAAAGGAGGAGAAAAATCTTAAAACGTGGTTCAACTTTGTAACTTTAACGTGAGAATTTTCTCTAAGAGATTTATGATTGTTCCCGGTTTTGCATATAATGGAAAATTAAAAGTAAAAAGGAGGGGAATGTAAAAATCAACTCCCACATATTATCAAGACCCTATTTTATCCCCAATATTCAAAAAAGAAATACTATATCTTTACCCAAAGTGCCAACAATCAGTAGAGCTGCATCAGGATAAAGCAAGCAGCCCACATCTAAATCCACTATTAAATTCGTAGAAAAAATGGAAGAAACTGGTATCAAGTCAATAAATACCCTTTACTGATAGTCCTGCTAAATCTCCAGATGTCTCACCCTTTTGTGAGAAAGGGTGAGACAAAAGTCCAAAAGCATCTCTTTTGTGCTTTTAGACTTTTAAAAAGAGAATTATCGAAACGTCGACCGAAAACCATTTGAGGATTTTGGAAAACTGTGGAACAAGAATTAATAATAACAGATTTTACTCAAGTTAATTTCTTGAGTATTATACTTAGACATTTTTCACAATCTCTTACTCTATTGACGAAATGTGAAAAAAATAAATTTAAACACAGAAAGCTTGAACTATAACTTAACTTTATGGCTTTTTCGGCTGCAAACATTTTTACAATGTCCTCAAAAGATAGCTTTTAAGCTAACTTGTGCTCTGTTGATATGATGCTCAGGTTGGTTAGTCGTTGTTGTCCTGTTAAGTTTCTGAGGTATTTTTTTATGATCTTTAGTTTGCTAAAACTCCTTTCATTTGAGGCGACTGAGACTGGTATTGTGAGGAAAATTTTCAAAGCTGTCGTTATGTTGGTGGACGCGTTTTCAAGTCCGTTCTTGTATATTAACGTCTGAAGACATGTTTTCATATTACGGCTTAAATCCAAGGCATAATACTTAAAACTCTCCACTTCTATCGCCAGCTAGTCCTTGTCTTCTTTATATGTGGTAGCTAACTCAAGTGCCTAGTTCTTCAATTCTTCCCCATTCATTCTTTCAAACCGAGCTCCATTGAGGAAACCAAATAAACTAGTCATGTTTTGAATGACTTGAAACCTTTGCCTCAGTTCATTCAGAATCCGATCTATTATTTGTATAACCAATAATCTGAACTTTGTTCTTCTGAGAATTCATAGCTTTCATTTCGCCCTTCTCATGAAACCTCTGCTTCTTCCTCCATACTTCTTTAAAAAGAGGATCTAGGTTAAGCTTTCCTGCTATTTCTTCACACACTCTGCATTTAGCTCCTTTTATAGTTTTTGTAGTCTACTAATAAGTTTTTCCTCTTCATTTCTTATACATAAATACTCGGCCAATTTAGTGCCCCCCCCCAATTCGGTGCCCATGGCAGATGCCCCATCTGCCCCCCTCTAGTTACGTCTCTGGCTGCACCAAATACAAGACAACATCAAGTAAAAAATGCTGCAAAAGCATTGCCACAAAAAAGTGTTTACATCAAAGCTGGTACTGAAGGGGCTCGAAGTCCTAGAGACCCTATGTTATTTGGGTTGGCAGCTGATCCCTCAAACATGCGAAATATGTTTTACTTAGGCTCTCAATAATTGGCACCATTGCATCAAAATCAATTTACTATCCTCAAACTAGGATGCCAGTTATTTTTAATTTAAAAAGGATCATTCTTGGGATGTTTCTAAGATATTTTAGAAAATTTGATATTTATACAAATTTTTCAACTTATGTGTATAAAAATAACACATCCTGTCCAAGTTATTTTATTTCAATATTACTATTCAACTTCAATAAAGAAAAAAGTTCGTTTTAAACTAGTTTTAATCATTTTTTTAACTTACTTAAAATTAAGCTGATTTAAATCAGCATACCCTGTAAAAATGTCTTACAATTTTATCAACTTACATTAAAGGCCAGTTTTTCCAAAAAATGTGATATACCACTGGGAAAAGCCACTTCATACCTCGAGCCAGAATCGATAACAACTAGAAATAGAAGTTTACTTTATACAAGTAACATGGCAAAATTATGCTATTTGTGTACTAAGCAAATGCTTGAAGAAAAAAATTACAAATTTTGACAGAAACACACAAGTTGATTGACTGACCTCCAACAGTGCAGGATTGCCCAAATTTGTTTTGAGAAGCTACCCTAAGTCCATTAGATAAAGTATCAACTCTGGTCTCATGTTTCAAATTTTTACTTGAAGCATAAAGAGGCTTTGGCAAAGTTGGCAGTCCTTCTGACAGTGGTGTTTTCCAAGATGAATGGCGAACATAATTTCGAAATATGCGACTCTGTGGAGGATATCCACTGGAAACATCTCTAAAAGAAAAAAATTGGAATATAGATTATCCCAAATAAAAATTGCAGAATAAAGGATTTTAATGAAATTATATATCATGCAACATGTAAACAGATTACTTCTTAAAACTACCACTACTTTTTACCTTTGAGGTTCCAATTATTAATTGTATAGAAATAAGTTAGGAGTCAAAACTCCAATCAAATAAATCTTCCTATTGAAACTGATCATATCTTCTATGGCTGATGTCAAGCATATTAAAAATGAGTATTCTTCATTCTTATTTAGAATGACCAACTATTGTTTAGATGCATATCTGGCGAACTGAGCTACCACTACAAAAATTAACTTATGATACAATAGTATATATAGCAGTGTAACCCAACTCTACCATGAAGTACCTTTTGGTAGACAAAGTTGCACTGTTTCATATGAGCTTGCTAAATTGGTGACCGACGAATATGAGGAACACACAAACTTTATGAACTGCGATGGATGGTCCACGATGAGTAGTTGAATTGCCAATGTGAATCACTTTCAACAACCGTTTCTGTGGTTTAGTGATAGCAGACACTGCTCATATTACTATCACGGCTTCATCCATTTGTTGCTGCTCAGCCTTCTCTTCACAAAGTGATTCACACTCGGCTGCTAAAGGCAACACAGGAGTTTGTCCGCTCATGCGAAAGTACAGCTTAATACAGCTCTCACGGTCCCAAGCAAATGGCAATCACTCAACTAGTGGTGTCATCTATAAAATTTGGCTACTGCTAAATTCTGGAGGGGTGTATTGTGGGGAGTATTGTAGCAAACTTAGCTACTGTCATAAGTTAATTTTTTTAGTGGTCTACAAAAATTAACTTATGAACTCAACTCTACCATGAAGTACTTTTTGATAGACAAAGTTGAACTGATTTACATGAGCTTGCTAAACATATATAGGTTTGTTTAATTGTGTGTTATCAGATGTTTATAACCTCTTCGCTGCGTAGGTCCACATATGTGGACCTCGATTCTTTCACCTTAAAAATAATCTTTCTGAAAAAATTGGTAGTTAAGAACTCGGGTACACATGTGTGGATGTCCAAGCTTTCGATTGACAGTATAAATGGCAGTATAAATCTCAAGTTCCAGTGGAATGTTTGTTATTCGGAAGCGATTTTGAAGAAATGGCGGCATCTCAGCGTGCTCGTAAAAGTAGGTTATTTTTATTCGTTTTAAATATTTTTAAGGCTTAATGATTATCATTTTTTAACAATCATTACTAAAGGTATCCATTAGAATATTTTGTTAGGATTAAATTTAATTTTAGCACATACGATTGAGATTTATATGCAGGTCCAAGTGTGTGTAAGTGGGTACGAAGTGGTCGAAAACATGTACTCGTTTATCATGTGCTCTGCTCCGTAGAGTTTTACGTAATAAACTTTTTAGAATGCTTTTTAACCTAGAGGGCTTATAAGCAAAGAATAATATTTTTTATGAGAAACTTATTTTCAAAAAATGTAAAGATTTCGTTTTTACCTTCTTGATGTGATTTAGATTGAATTATCTGTACAAACTATGTATGAATGACTGCAATATAAAGTGGAGTTTTTTTAACAGAAATCTTGACTGAAGAAGAAACTGAAGCTTTATTGCAACAGAGTGATTTTCCTGATGCATCTGAAGAAAGTGATGATGGATGGCCAGTGATAGAGTCAGACGATGGTGAAAGTGACTCAGAAGAGGAAAATTATGCACTGAATGAATCAAAAGGACCGTCCACAAGTACCTCTGGATCCACTCCTAGGAAAGCTGGTAATACAGAAATCCAAGAGGTAGTCTATTCATAATGTGTATTCAAATAAGAAATTTATTAAGTGCTAGTTATTTTTCCTTCATATTTTATCCTCATTTGGTTTGTAACATTAGATGTTTTCGTGTTTGTAGATATAATTCATATTTAATCAGGCTGTATACTTTTTCTTTGATATGAAAATGTTTTATTCGTTTCTAATATTTAAATTACATACTTATATTTAATAACCATTATATCTAAATCCTGTCTTAATATATACCAAATATATCTATTTCCTTTCAATCATTTTATCTTTTCAATTTCAGAATGATTCAGAAAGGTACATGTGATGAAGACATTTGATGATGTACCTGAGCCACCTTCACCATTGAATGCTTTCTTTGAATATTTAAATGTTAAGTTTTTTGAGGAAGTAGCCTCCCAGACTAATTTGTATTCTGTACAAAAAAGAAGTCATAAGTCACTGAACACAAATGTTAATGAAATTATGCAGTTGGTGGGAATACACATTTTGACGGGAACATTGAAGTTTCCTCGAGCCAAACTGTATTAGTCATGAGACTTATCAATTACCTGCATTAAAGAGGCAATGTCAAGAAACAGGAAGTTCGAACTGAGGAATAATCTCCACTTTGCAGATAATGAGGCCCCACAAAACAGGAAAAATAATCCTGATAAACTTTGGAAGGTCAGACTCTTCTTAGACCCTATCAGAGAAAAATGTCTGACTTACCTAAACCAAAACAATAGGTGGTATAGACTTATGTGACTGCTATTTGGCCTATTATAGGTGTGCTATAAAGACAAAGAAATGGACAGTTAGAGTGTTTACTCATTTTGTGGATCTGGTTTCAAACTGCTGGTGTCGTATGCACGCTTCAAGAAAGCTAATCGGTCAAAATTCATGTCCCTCATTGACAACCAAATGCAGGTTGCACAAGGTTTATTAAAGTATGAGGGAAATAAAACTAAGAATTCCCGTCAGAAGACAAGTTTCCCCTAGTTCGGAGGAAGATGAACCTCCCAGAAAACAAAGAAAGGTTATAAATCAACCTATAAAGGATGTAAGATTGGATAATGTGGGCCATTTGCCTAAATTCATGGATGGTAAGAATGCTTCAAAGTGGTTCCCCTGGATGCAAATCTAGAACAAGAATTATGTGTGTAAAATGCAAAATGTACCTTTGTGTAATGAAGAACAACTGTTTTGAAGTGTATTACTCCACATAATAAAAAAAATTAAATTCATAAAATTTGTTGTTACCACATAATAAAAAAATTAAATTCATAAAATTTGTTGTTACCACATAATAAAAAAATTAAATTCATAAAATTTGTTGTTCTGTCTCTCTAAACTTCTCTATAATATATTATTGCACTTAAAAAGTTATGACAATGCAATTTGTATCAATATATATGTTCGTAATCAGTATTTGATCATTTAAAAAATATATCACTTTCAACATAGTTAAGACCTAAGGTACACATATGTGTACCTAAAATTTTAAGCCCCCTAATGATGTGACTATCAAAAGGAAGTATATTTGAGAACTTTGAAGTATTTAAAGGCATTTTTAAGAATCAAACTCCAATTTGAAGCAATTTTTATATAGTCGGTAGTGAAGAGGATAACTTCAGTTGGTTGGTTGTTTTGGGGTTTTATGGCGCAAGGGACATATTTGACCATGCTGCACAAGACATACAGTATCAAGTAATAGACAATACGTACAATGAAAGTTTTACTGACACAGAAGAGAGAAATACACCCAGGGAGGGATGGATGCACCTGACAGGAATCGCCTGTTTATAACTTTAGAATTGCATTTAATGGATGAATAAAAGAGTTAAAATTAATTGATTACCAACACAAGAATTATTATTCAAAAATTTATAAAAAAAGACCAATTATTTGGAAACATAAATTTTACAATTTTGATAAAAGCCCACAATTAATTTAATTTATTTGAATAACATGTTTCAGACAAATCAAACATAGTTTACAAATTCATTTTAGATATTTTCAAATAGAAACATGAACAGCAAATTTTGAGTTATTACTGTAAAAGATGACTACAACACACTCATTTTTTGGACTTAATATCTTATATTTGATAAAGCTCACGTTTTGTATATAAAGTTCAAAATAAAAAACTTTCAATAAGTAGGTAACAGAAGTGAATAGATCAAAGAGAATCAATTGTCGCGAGCAAATGTTTCAGTTTAAATTACAAATTTTTTACAAACAGTTCAAAATAGCAAAGCATTTACTAGTACTCGCAATGTTTATAAATCTTTAAGAACATAAAACAAAGAATAAAAAAACATAGATGTGAAATTAAACATGTTTCTTTTTTTTCTACCTTTCATAAATAGCTTAACATTTATTTTATACAGAAAAATTACATTACCTTCTGAACAAAACAGCGACAGTTTTACTGGAGAGCGCCATGCTTTTTCGTCGTAAGCTGATGCCGAAAGAGTTCTGGAATAATTTAATCAAAAAGTGAAAATTAAATTCAAATAAGCAAATATTAAAAAAAATGCTTTAATTCATTTCATATCTGTATAAAAATAATTTACCTCTCTTTAAAAGTGGTATTTTGATGAAATTTTCAAAATGCACTTTGTAGAAATATTTCGTTACTTTTCAGAATTGTTCAGTTTTCAAATGTAATTTGGCAACAGTTCTTCTCATTGTGATTTACAAGTCTGTCCGCGTGGTGTTAATAGTTTATGAATTAATTGGGAAAAATTGTAAGTAAAAAAGTTTTATTTGTTGTAAACGTATTTCTAAATTCACCTTTTGTGTCTACATCTGAACATAATTGCTTTCTTTTGGTCTTTAATATTCAACACTACCGCTGTGTAAATGGCACGTGTATCTCACGCTCATGAAATCGTATGAGATACTAATATATTAAAACTGCGTTTTTCAAATCTAATAGCTGTTGCGGAATGAGAAATCAAACGTTACTTTTGCTCAAAATGCTTGTGCCATGTTTGCTGGAACATTTGTCTTTTATTTAACCCTAGATAGCTTAGCTTCCTAGGTGAAACGTTGATGCTAGTCATTTGTATAAGTTATTACTAATATTTTTCTTGAAAGGGATTAAAATTATTTTCTTATTTCTTTTGACAAATATTCCCACATGGCCATATTTAATTCTGGAGAGAATTCATAGGAAATGCTATGGCTGACTTGATGAAACCGTGACTGAAACAGCTATCAGCACGTTGTCTAGAAGAAAATAAATTGAACAAATAGACAGTTCTATCCTTAGTTTAAAGAAGGTTAGAACAGTAAATTGTCCGTTTGTTCAATTTGTTTTCTAGGCAATATGCTGCAAGCTGTTTTTCCTACGATTCTACCAGCCATTATCATTTACTGTGAATTCTCTCCAGAATAAAATGTTTTATTCCTTTCTACCTTGTAACTTTTGTCTCAAGACCTTGATTGCAACTGAAGCAGGTACAGATGTATCCTATGCAGTGTGGTGTGGCAACGCGATTTTTTTGGCTCACTTTATGTCTTCAAGGAAATCTTCTAAAATTGAATATACGTATACTGTATACATATGGATTAAATATACGACATGGCTTATCATCCCTTCTAAGGTTACAATTGGATTCCTACAAATCCAATTGTAACCATCGCTTACCGAATTCCTCACAGAAAACGTCATTGCCCCGTTGCATTTATCGCAAGAAATTTCTCATTTAATTAATTCCGATTCCTTTATAAAACTCAAAAAAGCTCTATAGCGACGCAACTTGTAACAAAATAAACGATTAGGACCTCCCTCCCATAAGTTAGTCTACCACCAGATAAACTAAACTTTAAGTTTTGAGAAAAATTCTCTTGGAAACCTATCAACCACACTAAAAACAGAAGGCATCTTAAGAAATAATAAGATAACTAATAAGACAAAATAGCCAGAAAAAATACGACTTGATGCAACAGCGCTGAGAAAAATTCAAGATAAAGATGTGTTACCATCACCCGGCATTAGTCGCTTAACAGTGTGCCAAAAAACGCTTAAGAGTCGTTGCCGCACCGCGCAGCGTAGGATACATCTGTACTAAAGATGCTAGGGTTAAATGAAATGATTACTGCATACATTATATTTTTAATCCATAATTATGCTTTGTGAATTTCAATTTTCGGTTTAATAAATTATTAAATAGTGCTTAAAATAAAATCTCATATTTTTAACAGGACAACAAAAATGCAGATTTTCTTACGAAGTCAGACGACCCACTCTATTGAGCTCGAAGAAGGAAATGTCCTATCTCTGAAAGTAAGTTTTAATTTTGTTTAATTCTTTCAATAAAGATTTAAGATTCATGTCAGCTATTATGTTTTGGATCTTTTTCTTTTGTATGCATTTTAAATGAAAATGTATGTGTAGAAATAGATAGGGGGTGTAGTGAAATAAAATGATTTTTTGCTAGATTAGATGTTATTTAAGGTATGCCTTGATATATTTGATAACCTATTTATAAGTATCCATATTGTGCCACCGTGGTTCAGATGATTTGCCCACTGCACTAACAGCCTGTGAGTTGTAGATGATGTGGGTTCAGCTTCTGTAACTTACTCTTAATATATTTCTCTCTTCTATGTCAGTAAAATTGTCCTTGATGATTAATTGACATTGTTGGTCTTGTGTTGAGAGCAACTTGGCCTTGCATGATAAAACCCAACTAACCATCATTTCTCGGCAACCCTGAGAAATGGGACATCTGGTACTATTACACAAGCTCAATTGGGTAAAGGCTGGAGATCATAACAAGCTTATGGAGCAAGAGATCAAGGTGTCTGCGAATTCTGGCATGGAGATTGGCCTATCCCTCTGCCTTTAATTCCTGAACTATGAAAACCCATATACGTATGGCCCTTGTGCCATAAAACCCAACTAACCATCATATCAGCTATACAGCATCTGTTAAATTGATAAATTTACTTCTTTTTCACTATAATTATTAAGGTTGATTGAGCAATTTTGTTTTCCTTATCTTTCTCCTGCAGTTCAAAATGATTGATTACCCTATTAATATTTAGAGTTATCTTTGTATAATAATGTTTTGAAATTGGCATAATATATAGTTGTAAGTAGTGATGGGAGTATTCGAATACAAAAGTACTCATGTATCAATACTTAAAAGTATTGTTATACTCCAATATGAAAACTAAAATTTGTTAAGTCAAGATAAAAAATAATTGACACATTTACTATTACAGAAAACATACGTGACCAGAAAATTCAGCAATTTATACATGGGATTAATTTTTGTTCAAAATACAATGTCTACAGTTCAAATTGCTTAATAATAGTAGTTTTCATACTTAAAAAATTTAAAATTTGAGTTTTCTGAAAGACAAATTCCTTTTCTAAGCACAGCTTGATCAAAATATTTAAGAAAAATGGAATCAATTTGATTGTCTTGTCAAAAATTATCATTTGCATAAGTAAAACAATCCACCAAATTCCTTTTGTTGTGGATTCGAACCTTGAACCGGTATGTTACAATTCCAGTGCTCTAACCACTATACTAAGAAAAGACACTATTACTATGTGTTATTTTTAAATAACAGCCATATATTGTAGTTCTCTGATTCTTACAATCGATGAATTGTTTTTGTACATGTATTCGAATACTTTTGATACCAAGTATTCGATTCTCAAAAGCACTCAATTCTGCCCATCACTAGTAAGTGTGAATCTAAATTGAGTATAGATTTTAATTACATTAATTTTAATTAGAATGTATGTCTAATGAACACAATACTCAAAATATGCTTTGGATGACTATGAATTCAAAATTTTGAAAACGAAAATAATTTATATGGGAGCTATCAATCCTGATTTTGTGAATTGTACAATATGTTTCAATTACGGTAGAACCTGAATTGCCTGAGCTCTTTACTGATTGTCTTATTTTAGCCGAATTTGATACCGTTTCCTTGCTTTATGAATCGTTCGATAACAATAGTAATAACGTACAGTGAATTTTTTATGTGTTTCGCATTGGCTTTATTATGTTACTATGTTCATATTATCTGTTTCTGGTTATGTGAGATGGCCTCAGATAATCAAGGTTTTACCGTATTTCTATATCCTTATCTATGAGTAGTTAGAATTCATAATTCTGATAAATGAAAATTTAAAATTTTATAGGAATTTTTAGAATCTGCAGAAGGCTTTCCAGCTGAAGAGCAACTGTTGTACCACAATGGTAATCCATTGGAAGATGACCGAGACATAACAGAATGCTTATTTGATGGAGCAACCGTAGATGTTACTATCCGACTAAGGGGAGGTAAAAAAAACATCATATTGTGCTATGCTTGTTTTTATCATACTATGCATATTTACTTGTCATGGAAAGCAATCAATCCTGACCGATAGCTCCATGTTAGTGTGGGGTGCCATCTCAGGTGTTCACTTTGTCATCTGACCGTGGTTCAAAATTACATGGTTGTGTTCTTTCTCTTCGGGTTTGATCCTGGACCATCGCCAATAGCCTGTTGTGTTTCTCCAGTGAGAGGTTAATTAGCTACCTACTTGACTGAATTCTACTTTGCAGAGTTTGTTTTTATAACATGATACTTCAAGTTGGTATAACAGGAGTAGCATAAGAGATAGGAAATGTGTTCCTATTGTCAATTTTGGTGCAGATCTTTATGCTATTTTGATTCATATTATATAAACTACTAAATTTGCTCATAAAATTTAAACTATGAAATACTAACAAAGAATAATTTCATGAAGTTTTAATAATTAAGTAGAAAGCTGTTTCAACACTTATCTGTTGCCAGTTAGAAAATATAAGCCATTCATGATTTGTGTTGTGCACATAATTATAACTTGAATGCTCTGCAGCTGACAAAATTATCTGTGTTTGGCTAAATAAATACAGCATAAAAGTAAATTTATTTTAAATTACATGTGTAGATATAGCTATATTTCCTACAAACTTATGTTTTGAAGTTCTGTGCATCTCAAATAATTACGTTTTGCTGAAATGTTAGTGCATTTCCTTAATGTTTCACTGTTGCATTCTAGGTAAAGTACATGGTTCTTTAGCTCGTGCTGGTAAAGTAAAAGGACAGACACCCAAGGTATATTATTAAGTTTGTTTTTCCTCTCTTTTTAATTAATATAAATTGGACAGATAATAGGGCTAACAGTAGGACTAGTATACTGCCTGTTTACAGTAGGCAGTACCTCCATGTTTGTTATTATTGAGAATTGTTACAAATATAAGTTCCTGTGTTTGTAAGCATTAGACAGCAATATCACTAAACTAGCTGTTTATTGAGTTGTTATATGAAGCATCACTAGCTTTTATGGGTTAACTGCGGCTTTGCCCATTGAGTAGTAGGGGCACAGATGGATTGCTGTCAAGTTCGATTCCTTCCTGGTTGTATTTCTCTCTTCTGTGTCAGTAAACTTCCCTTGTGGGTGTATATGTATATACTTGACGTTTGGTGGAGCTTGGCCAAATATGGTGTCATAAAACCCAACCAACCACATTCTTTTACACATAACATTAGTTCAGAAACCTAAACTTGAAGGTTGTTGCCTTGACTAGCATGGATACATGTTATAAATATGCCACTGCTTTTTTTTATTATTTATTTTCATTCTTAAAATTTGTTGAAACAGATTAATTTTAATGCATGAAGGTTGAATGAGTTTTAAAAACAATTTACGTTGTCCTTTGTCCCTGTTAGACAAAGTTTACATCGTCCTTTGCCCTGAAGAGTTGAGAACTCTTGTTAAGAGTTCTCTGAGAAATATAGTTTGACCCCTTTACTGCAGAAAATTTTGGCATTGAGAAATTTCATTAATTTCAACCCTGTACTGTGTGAAAACCAGTTGGAGCTGTGGTCAATGCAAAAGAATAGCTGAGTAACTTGAGGATTAATTTACTTAGTGCCAAATTCTGAAACAGTTTTTTCACAAACGTTCCTGTACCTTTTTTTTTATCGGTGAATGGTTTTTACACAGTTGGAAATTGATTATTGAAATCAAGTGGAATTTAAATTCTTTTATTTAAAATGATAATGATGCAGAAATAGTTATTGGAAACGAACTAATTTTTATGATTACCGATCCTGTAGTCTTGGTCACTGCAAAAACACTAGCTGAACAAGAGTTTAGAAAAGTTTGGTTGGCTAAATTTGACTGTTAAGAGAAACAAGCATATGAATTTTGAAAAGAATTTAACAATTTTTTTCCCACTTCTGAGTTAGACTTCTGGAAAAAAGGGGATAACCAAAGTGATCTTTTTCTGCTTTCATCCTATTCTATTCCTTAATCCCTCTTTTTCGCTTTCACAACATTTTTACTTGAGAAGTTTTGTGTAGCTTGGCCATAAACCCCAAAACAACCATTCAATCTGGAAAATCTTGATACCAAATGCATCTTCAAATACTGAGAGAAGTGTATGTTATTGTAATTTTTTGTTGAAAAATAATAGTTCAGCAATTAGTACATTCCACTAGACAATAAGGGCTTCAGAATATAACTAAAATTGAGTAAAGTTAAACATTCAAGCCCTCATTATAAAATTTAGTTTTTTAATATGGATGATAAATGACACAAACATATCCTCTTGGTGAAAAACTTACTGGTAGCTTTAATATGCACTCCTCAGTGTACATTATGACTTTTTTGGAAAAAATAGAGTACAAAAATTACATTTGCCCTTAGCCTATGACCTAACACTTGCAATTGTGTTTTCCATATTGACAGAATGTGTTTCATTTCTTCATAAATAAAATTCATTTTTAAATTAAATGTTGGAAATGTATATAGGAAATTTGCTACCATTCAACTTCCACAAAACTTATTGCTGCTATACAAAATGGAATTCATAGTTTCTAACTGAATTTTAAGACAATATTGGAATGAAAGATATTATGCAACTATAATATCTAATAAATATTTTCTGTTAATTGTAAATTTTGGGGATTAAAAGCATTCAGTTTTCTATTTATTTTTAAAAATCTTCGAAGTTTTTTTTGTCAAGTTGAAGATTTTATCTAGTGAAAACACGGCTTAGTACTTTTGTGAAGTACTGTTTAACAGAAAATTTCTGTAACTAACTCTCCTGTGTGAACTTAGTACCAATATGTATGTGCTTTTAAAAGTGTGTGTGTGACATTTTATAATCATTTGCTTATAGCAGTTTAAATTGAAAACTTCTGTGCTCATTTGTATTTTTCATCCTATATTATCTGTAATTTTATTCATCCTCTATAAAATGCTATTTATGAACTGGGATGTGATACTTATACATTTAATTTGTATTTAATTAGGTTGAAAAACAGGAAAAAAAGAAAAAGAAGACTGGACGGGCAAAGCGTAGGATGCAGTACAACAGACGTTTTGTTAATGTAGTTGTTACCTTTGGACGCAAGAAGGGACCCAATTCCAATTCTTGATTTTGTAATAAAAAATTGTTATATGACAAAATAAAATAACTTTAAAAATGTTTCTTTGAATTTACTGTACTTTCAAATATGTCAACAATTATACATTATATAATTGCAAAACCTCAAGTTGTCGGCTATTTTTTAGACCTGTCGCTCTGAGACAATGGGGGCCGTCATGGCTCAGTTGATATGCCCACTGTGCTAGCAACAGAGTTGTAGGCGGCGCAGGTTCGATTCCTGTCTGGTGCATTCCTCCATGTGTATTTCGCTCTTCTGTGTCAGTAAAACTTTCATTACAACAAGCGCAAGGGCCAAACTTATGCCATAAAACTCAAACCGACCAGCCTCGGAGACAATGTTATTGAACCCTTGTTAACTCATTGCGAATTCAAATGCTACCCCGAATAACTCATTGTAAAGGTCTTTAAACATGCAGGGTTTGTGTGATGGCAAACAAAGTGAGGGCTCAGACTGATTCTTTATTGAATTTATTTGCAGCATAAATGTACTGTTAATAGATGTACTGTTCTGGACAAATGACTACATAGATCTCGATGTGGTTGCAGTATGTTCTGAAGTGACCATTAAAGATTTAACTGGAATTTTCAAAAGAACATGAAAGTGCAAATTAAATTCTTTCATTCACAAACAAGTTTTTGGAAATTGCTTCATGTCAGTTCAAGGTACTGAATTTACAAAGTTAAGAATACCATGACAAATTTGCATGATTGTTGCATTAATGCATATTGAGTGCATTAATTCTGTGGTTACTCTGCTTAATATCAAAATGTCATGGTCCCTTGAGTGACAACTTATCTAGTTTTTACTGTACTTGTGTAAAATATGTATTTGTTAATGGCAGTTTTGTGCCCATTGACTTTCGATTAAATTTTCGTATGTAAAACATTTATTTTTAGCAATAGAGCACTTGACATAGATTCAATCACTTGAGTAAACTCAGCACAAAAACAAGGAACAAAACGGAATAAAAAATAAATAGGCAGCAGTTAATTAGTCTAGGCTTTGAAGTAGATCTCTTGCCTGCCAATATCTGAAAATGCCTCCAAACAATTTTAGGCAAACCCAAGGTGGATGGAGTCCTTTTAGTCACTACCTCCACTCGGGACACAATTTGGACTTGGGGAAAATTTTGAATCTATAGGTGTTTGACTAGGCAGCAACAGCATCTCGAGGGGTAGCTGGAATTTTAGAAAATATACTTTCAAGCTTTTCTTTAATTTTACCTGAATAGCTTAGGAATTCATGTAATACATGAATAAGGGATTGCACTTTGAAAGTGGCAAAATTACTTGTCCCTTTTTTGCCAATGTGTTGGAACCCATTGTAGAATGACAACTTTATTTTTTGTAGTTTTCCTCTTAATTTTTCAACTTTGAAATTTATCTAATTTCCTGAATTACAGATATTGAGTCAAATTAGTTCAGTAGCAAGCCTGATTTCAATTTCTCTATGATAAGCTATAGTATTTGACCATAGAGTTAAATTAATTTTACTGACATTTAGTTCCGAATTTAATTTTTAAAATAGTTTAATATCCCTCTTAACACATTTTCTATTTGTCTTGATTAGATAAGCATTTTATAACTTAAGTATGTGATGTGCAGATTATTTTATTCTAGAAAACTGACTTCAGTCGTGTTGCACTGCATAATTTAGAAAAAATGTAAAATCATCAATTAGGCAATAAAGATTTATTACAACAAAAATAAATTACTACATCGAGTGCCATTGTAGTTAGTTATACATACTTTTGCTTTTCACTCATATTTACAGAATCCATTATTGTTAACTAAAGGAGTTAGTACATCAATTGATCCCATTTTGAAAGTAAACTTGTGCATTTGGCAGGTTCTTAGCGATATATTTTCTGATTCTACAGGATGTCTTCAAATTATTTTTCTGGAACCAGCCCTAAAATAAAATGAATCAAAATATTAACATTAAGAAAATTGATGGAGCAGTTTGTAGAAGGCTGATTTATATGCTGAGTACATTTGATATTCATTACATAAATTTATGAATGACAAAAATATCACTTCATGGACTGAAATTCTTGTTTCAGTTATACATTTTATTCGAGATATAACAATAACACAATTATAGTTAATGAATTGTGTTTTGGGCCTAAAGAAAAAACATCCTGGATTAAGTTGAGACTTAATGAGAAATATATAAAATTACTCTGAAAAGGATCTTGGATTTTGTGTACAATTGCTAAAATTTAATGGATAAAAGTAACGAGTTTAGGTACCCACGGCGAACAAAATTTTGCATTCATGCTTAAAAACACCATACTCGTGTTTTCGTGAAAAGATTTTTATACCTTATATTTTTGTTCAGTTGACAATCTCAAGATTTCAGTTTTTAAAGATTAGTGGTAGATTATTTGGTCATGTATAATTTATATTCCCAGGGTTGCCACGGGCGACTTTTTGCTATATTTCAACCTTGGTAACAAAGGGTACCTTAGCAAAATCGTCTGAAAAGCTCCTATTTTCAAAAAACAAAGGTCAACGAAAATTTAGTCCTTTTTTTTAACTAATAGAGAACGAAAAAAAATATTTTTCTTTTTTTAGGGAGCATATTTTCCAAGGAACACCAGTTTTGAAATTTTGGCGCCAAGCCGTGACAACCATGAAAGAAAAACGCCAGTATCTGGTTGCTAGATTGTCGTGAAAACCCTATTAAGGAAATACTCGTTTGTAGTTTTTTAAGGCCGCGGGTAGCCCGGTGGGAAGAGAAACGGATAAAGAATCGGAGGGTTGCGAATTCGAATTCAAACAAAGACCGTCGTGTACAAAAGGGGCTAGTGCACGTTAAATCTGTCGTGCCTCAAATGTCCTCACGTTGGTGTGGTGTGGAAGTTTGGATAGTGGGGTACCACAGCTCAGATGTTCTTGTCACCTGACCGTGGTTCAAGATTACGAGGCGTTGTCCTTGAACCTTTCCCTTTGTGATTGATCCCGGACCGTCGCCAATAGCCCGTTGTGTTGCTCCAGTGGGACGTTAATTAACTACCTACCTACCTATTATTTGATATAATGTCTTGTGTCTGGCGCAGCATGGCCAAATATGGTCCTTGCCCCATAAAACCCGGACCAATCTAAACAACCCTATTCATTTAAAAATTTACATTTATATTGTATAAATTTGCCAAGCAATCTACTTATGCTTTCAACGAACTTAAGTTGCATGAATAAATATCTATTACAAACATGCTTTTCTAGTTCTACCTTTTATGGTAAATATTTAAATGCAGAGGGGTGGTAACTTACCTTTACCTCTGGACAAAACAGACGTGTTTCTGAATGTTGGAGTCTTTAGAATTGGTTGTGAAAAGTTGGTATTTTGTGGTGTGAGAGGTGGCAAGATAGGAACTCGCAAACTGTTGTTTAGGGATAGAATTTCACTGCAAAAAAGAATGAACACTTTAGTGGTCCTATATTTCAGCTATGCATGTGTACAATTTCTGACTTGTATGTATAGAGATGGTATCAAGAATTTTAATTTTTGGTTGAATCCTATACTGCAAATGAAGATCGCATGGTTGATATCTGCACCTCTGAATAGCAATATCCTATAGGATTCCTAATAAGTTCATGTACTCATTGACATAAGTGTGCTTTTGTATCACTAAAATTTTCATTGTATTTTATTGTCTGGCTCCTGTGAGTTGGCAGGCCACGGTAGCCCTGTTGGAAGAGTAGCTGATTAGCAACCCGAGGGTTGCGAGTTCGAAACTTGATCCAGCCAAAGACCGTCGTGTACGGAGGTGGGCTGGTGCACGTTAATCTCAATTGTGGTCTCAATGTCCTCATGTTGGTATGGTGTGGAAATTTGGACAGTGGGGTGCCAACTCAAGTGTCGACCTCGTCATCTGACCTTGGTTCAAGATTACGTGGTGTTGTCCTTGGTTCTTTCCCTTTGGGATTGGTCCCGGAACGTCATCATCAGCCTGTTGTGCTGCTCTAGAGCGACGTTAATTCATCCACCCACCCCACACCCGCGAGTTGGCCGTCGAGACACGTGGTTTTGAATGAATCTATTCTTTAAATCAGGTGATAGGTTGAAACTTAAGCAGTTCTACGAATGGCGTGGATTCTGGTTCTAAGTTTCTCGTTCGATGCCGAATGTGATAGCAGTGATAACGAATTGGTGGTAGGGAACCCCCCACGGCAATCGCCATTCATGTTTTTGCGCATGGCTTTTCACACCTTATTAAAAATCGACTGACCCAACGTCGATTGCCTTCTCGTCGGAGTCGCCCTATACCATTGAGTAACATCTAAACCTGTTTAGTCAAGACTAAGATTTGTTTTCAACCCTGCTTATACAGCAGATCTGAAGCGTCTGCAGAAATTAGCTTTCGAATGTTAGTATGAAATACGTTTTTAAAGGTATATTTTGAAACATGGTTAATCTTTCATCAGTCGTGCTGAAAAGTCGTCACACAAGACGTGCAATTATGGGTCTCACGAACTCAGCCTGACTGATGAAGGATTCAAGTAGCTGACTACGAAGCTGCACTGCCTGCAATTAATTATTCATGGACAATGAAAAAGAATTAAATTATTCAAGTATATTTGGATAATCATAATTTGTGTTCTAGAAGTGAAATATTTCATTTCAGAACAAACTTTTTTGTAATGGACACAATTTCTGCCTACCTACCACGAGAATTGCTCCCTTCTCAAAGACTGCATCTGCCTTTTCCGTATCAACGGATTTTATCCCATTTTCCATGTGGATGCTTGAAGGAATATATTCTAGTTCGCCGCTCCGCTGTGTGTGGTGTATTTAATGACAAATTATATATATATATATATATATATATATATAATTTGTCCATGCCTTGTGTGACGACTTTTCAGCACGACTGATGAAAGATTAACCATGTTTCAAAATATACCTTTAAAAACGTATAGATTGATTGAAATTATATATATATATATATATATATATATATATATATAATGGTTTTTACTTGTTGGCGAGAAAATCTATTCTGTAAACTACTTTTTTAGTTAATATTCGCCAAAAAAAATATTAAAACATCCTAAGAGTCACCCCTATTCAGAATATACGTGCACAGTTCCTATATCAACTACCCAGACTTTGTGGCGGGAGTAACCCTTGTGTAGATACATGATACGTCAATGCCATGAACTTTTCTTTCTGAATTTTCAATAACTTCACTGTCACCTACTCTTGCGTTTTAACCTTCCTGGTCTCAGCGAGGAATCTCGTCATTGATCAGATATTGATGTACGAGATGTCTCCTCTCTAGAAAAAATTGACCAGATTTGGATCTCGCCATCATAAAACAGTCAGCAATATATTGATGACGAGATATCTCGTCATTTGTAAAATTAGTCAGATCTTGCTGGATGAGATATCTCGTCGAAACCACTTGGAGGGTTAACAGCACATATAGGCTTACCTATCGTTTTGTCCACGGGGACTGCTGTGATGACTAGAAGGTGAAGTATGACAGCTGCCGTGGGCTGTTTCACTCCCAGGAAATGTATCTCCTGAATAAACCAGTCCTGTAGAACGAATAATAAGTTTGAAAATGGTACGGATGCTTATAAAATAATATAAGAAATAAATAATAAAAAATGACAGGGCTGAAGTGGATTCGCCCTCTGTTTAAACGTAAAACTATGTATGTCTTGTATCTAAAATCGTGAATAAACTACACAGCGGGTGTAGGTAATGTAATTTTTTGTTTTGTAATGTCAGTCTATTTTCTAGGTTCCAAAAGATAAATACTTTTATCGTGTCACTTATCCCCTTAGTTAAGGTAAAATTTAGGCCAAGTCCGAAAGATCATGGTAGAGCGACCAACTCTTGTTCATCCAGATGTCCCACAGAGACACCGATACAATTCAAAATATGGGATATTGCTGGCGTTGCGAACAAGTTGGAAAGTTCATAATTCCTCAAACAAAAGTCAAATCTTATGTGCCCGATTTTAATTGTGTTTATAATGAGGTATGCGAGATTATTTAGAGGAATATATATATATATAAAATTTATAGACATGCAATTTAAACACTGAGTACTGTGTGTCTACCACGAAAACTGCTCCAGACAAAGTCTGCCCCTGTCTGTTGCCGTTGAAACGGACCTTGCCTATTTTCCATACGGGATGCTTGAAGACATGTATTCAAGTTTGTCATATTGGCGTAGTTGGTGACTGATTGATAATATATTTGTAAATATATTTTCTGGAGGCCGAGATCAAAAGAGTAAACTAGTATCTCTTTCCACCGTCAACATTTGCGAAAACAATAAAAAACTAATTTATTTGTGAGATCATTCCTACTCAAAATGAACGATCCCTGTTTGTAGCGTCTGCTACCATCCAGACTTGGTGGACCATGGGACTTGGGCGCAGTTCTTGCGATAGACAGACAGTACGTGCGATACATACTGGTGTTTCACGAGACCCGTCATCTAGCCTAATACTGTACCTGGTTGGTTGGGTTTCATGGCGCAAGGTACGAAACGGAGGACAAAGTTGTGCCAAAGTACTGTACCTGGAGTGTTAATGTGGAGGGAGGAGGCTGTGTATTGAAATTTTAATTTGGAGAGGATCGTTTCGGCTGTTAAATGACCGTTATCAAATTGAAGTATTTCAGCAAGATGTTTTACCTCATAGCAATGAAAAATGATATATTTAATAATTAATTGTGCATTTTTTGGCATAGAGAACTGGCACCTGATGTAACTCCTAAAGAACTAACTACATCCTATTAGTACAGTTAATAAAATCTCAATTTGCTCATCTCTTGGCCAGCTTAAGATAAATGACTATTTTGTTTTTGTGAATGCAGGGACAGTTGGAAACCAATGCAGTTTTTGCACTTAAAAGAAAAAATTATGAGTTAAGAGATGAATGGATTCTAAATGAGCACTATTCTAATCAAGAATTATGATGGGTATGTCATTTGTTAGCTTCAAAGCAATACCTCCTTGCCAATGTTCATTCTACCCAGGTCATTATGACCAACATTAATTTTCACATACAAACCACTGCTATTCTGTGAATTTCATCAAAGATATGTAAAACCAATTTTGTTAGATCCTATCAATTCAATACCTTTGCTCTAGAAAATTGACCATTAGGATAACACTAAAAAAAGGGTGCAGATCCCATTTACTTTTGCTGTCCTCTGTTCTATACAAACCTTAAAAATATTTCTTTTTCAGTCACACTTTTCCCAGCCATTAATTTTTTTGATTGGAAATAAAATTCTTCAGTTTTTCGAGTGAAGTCATTTTCAGATGTGTTCCTCCGAAGAATTTTTGGAGGGAAATGTAATTGGGGGAACAAACACATTTTACATTCTTCAACTGAATTTCTGCCATGACACTTTCTGATGAGACAGCATAAATTGGTATGGTCGAGAATGCTTTATCATGCTCAACACACATAGGAGCTTCATTTCAATCATGCTTCATATATATCAATAAAAGATGTGACTGCCTACAAATCAAAACTAATGACTCAATACTCCCTTAATTTATATCAAGTAATGCTTTCAAATCAAAATTAATAAAATAAAACTCCTTAAATTTATCAGAGATGGAAGCACAAGAAAGCTTAGAAGAAAATACAATATTAATTAACCCAAATAATTATTAGATTGTTACTCAGCAAAAATTTAACTGTCAAACTATTTTTAATTAATACAAGTTTCACCAAATTAGATCGATCGAATTATGAATTTCTTTAATAATATATGAAGAATGCATTTAAATTATCAAATACAATAAGCGAAATTTTATATCTAATATAAAGATAAAAATTAAATTTAAGGATTTGTTAGTTCGCGAACAATAAAATATATGGCAGAACAGGAAATACGAAACGCTAACGTAAAGTTATAAAAATCAAGTTAACAGCAAAACACAAAAAAACGACATGTAAAATGTTGCAAAATTATAAACCAAAGAATGCTATACTTGAATGAATGTGATTAAAAAATAAACTAAATGGCCGCGAGATTAACCATAGCAGGAATCCTAATGTAATAAAACTATTCGTAATGAAACAAAAGGAGAAAAGCACAGATGAAGACTGTCTAAAATGGATCATACTCCTAAGTAAAACGATAAAGAAAATATGTTTGAATATCGCCTAGTAATAGAACGTAACACCGAAAAATCCAAGAAACCAATGGAACTATGGATACCAGGTTAGACGGAGCAAGAATCCTAATGTTAAATTTATTCATGCCGAGATTTTCTCCATTTTCAGAATATCCTTCCCTCAAGTATTTTTCCCCCATACAAAATCACAACTAATGCGCATGCGCTAACCTTCGGAATTTCGTCCAGGTTTTAACATTAGGATTCTTGTTCTATCCATCCGCTTGTGAGAAAAACTCCAGAAGAGGTGGCATACGGTCACGCCCGATGTAACAATGTGTTGCTATGATGTTCCCCGTTAATTATTTCCCCTTATCCATTGTAAATAAACATATTTAATTATTAGGAACGTCTGTTTTCATCCCTTTTGTAACCAATAAGAGTTCTATATGTATAGAACAATTAGATAGAAACATTGGATATCAAAAACTAACCTGGATAGTGATCTGACGATGATCCTGGCTGAGAACTTCTGGGTGATCTTCCCAGTCCACTATCTGTCGGCTCTGGGGGAGACGCATCGCAAATGGTAATAGGTTTGATTGCTTGAATGACTAGACATTCGCTTAGGTCTTTAGGGTCCATCTCATCGGCTCCACCTCGTATCTGGAAGAATGCAGATCACCTATAATTTATTTTCTAAAACTAAAAAGTTTTGTATCTAACCATTGTATCTAAAAAATATTTGCACTTAAAAAAGTGCAAATATTTTTTAGATACAATGGTTCACAAAATCTAGTATTGACCTTGCACGAGCAATAAGGTAGATAGTTGAATTAACGTCGCACTGGAGCAACACAATGGGCTATTGGTGACGGTCCGGGATCCATCGCAAATGGAAAGATCCAAGGACAACACTTCGCAATTTTGAACCACGATCAGATGACGAGGTCAACACCTGAGCTGTCTCCCCACTCACCAAACATCCACACCATACCAAAGTGAGGACAATTTGAGGCTTCGACAGATTTAACGTGCGCCAGCCCTAATGTAAAAACAGTCTTTGGTTGGATTGAGTTTCGAAGTAATAATCAACCGGTTGCTATTCCTCTACTCTATCAACCAGGCTATTCCGGTCTCACACGAGTAATATAAAATGCTCAATTCCCCTTTCTCACGCAATGTTCTTTTTAGAACCAATTTTTTTGTCTTTAGGATTTTAATTCATAACCTCAAATATTCTGATTATTTTCCGCACTGGATTGTTCTCTTTGAGAAGGATCTACGGTCTAAGTTGCCCTCGTGTTGCAAAAAATGACCACAGAGCAAGAAACCAAACTTGCGAACGAATGTACAGCTAATAGACTAGCTTTTTAAATGCCAGATTTTAATATAGTAATTTCTCAATTCCTTTTATAAAATTCTATCGAGGAAATATAAATTTTATACATAGCCCGTTCTCCAGAATAAATCAAAACTTTGTTCGTGTTTAAAGATTAAAAACAAATATGATACTATGAGCTGTCAATTCTAAATGTCGGCAAAATGCATGATGCCTATTCAAAAGCTTTATAACCCATTTAAAAATGAAGTGGGGGATGGAAACAATGCATTCACTCATATACTCGGATTGGTTGATCTTTTTTTTGGCGTAAGGGTTAGATCCAGCCACGCTGAGGCAAGCAATGTTTTAATTCATTGAATACTTATACTCGTATAATCCGAGTTGTTTGCTTGATCTCAAGGATCTGTTTATAAATCGTTGTCAAGTAATGGTAGGTAATTGAATTTTCGTCGCACCTGGAGCAACACAACGGGCTGTTGGCGATGGTCTGGGATCAATCCGGAAGGGAATCCGAAGACACATCGTCATTTGAACCACGGTCATATGACTAGATCAACACCTGAGCTGGGTACGTGGCCCGGTAAGCTATGATTGTCAAGCGATCTTACGTCACACATGCCGTAATTCGACAGATATTTTTTGTGTGTTTTGAATTGCTTCGGACAAATGAATCTTTTTTTATTCAAATTGTGAAGTAAACGAACATGTGAATATATTTTTTAGTTACACGAAAGAATCTTAAAAACGTAAACTTTGTATTAAATGTTCCACGAAAAGATTTCATTGCAAGGAAAGTATTTGTTGCCGAGAAACAATTTTTAGAATAGCAACAGACGATTTTAGGGAGCTTCGATGTGCTACTGGAAAATGGTAGAAAAAAGACGAAACGAAGTAAAGTCCGAAACTGAAAGAAGATGCGTCTCCAAGAATCTTGTGAAAAGTGAGGAAGCACATTTTACTCTCCCATTTCGAGATAAGAACCATGTTAATCGATGAAGCCAGTTTTAAAATATGCTACGTAATGTACTTCGTTTCAGAAGACATGTTATGAAGAATGCTGTTGAAAAATGTACAACGAAATTTTCGCATAATTCTATATCTGAAGACATTCACTTAGAAGATTGGAGAACAAATAATTTAGTATGATTTTATAAACTGTACAGTGCAGAAGTCTCTTTGATCTAAACTCTTTCATCGCAGAAGTAACTGCAGAAGAAACCAAAAAGGGTAAATGGTGCTTCATAACTTTCAAATATTTTTCTATTCTGTAGTCATTAAATCTTCACTTATGTGCAGTCTGTTAAATGAAAGGGAAAATAAAATCATTGCTATCTGAGCACATTTTTAAAAAGTTAAATATGGGCGTTCAACTTTATTTTTGTATTTTTTATTAATATAGAAATGTTTTCGTGGTAACGTTTAATATCAACACACCTATTTATGAGCTTGTAGGAAATGTTGCATCTTCTCTATTTTAAACTCATTTTTAGTTTCCTTTCTTTAAACTTTTAAGTTCTTCATTGCTTATTTATAAGAGTTTTATACCATGGTTGAATAATTTGCATTAAAACTTTTTGAATAATAGTACACTTCATTCTGCACCCTGAATCGTGTTGACAACGAAAATCACACTTTAATTCTATTTTAAGAAACCGTTTTATAGCGGCCACACATATATTGATATATTGACAGAAATTTACAGCTATGTACAATAAGAAATCGAAAAAGTGATCATTCTCTTCGGAACGACTAATATTTTAAAAAACATGTTAACTATGTGCTTCTCTTTTGACAGTTAATATTTCAGATGAACGGTCTATATGACAACAAACGGAACAAAATTTTTAAGTCGGGGACACGGTAACGTAGTTGGAAGAGCAACGGATTAGCAACCGGAGAGTTGCGAGTTCGAAACTAGGTTTAGCCAAAGATAGTCGTGTATACGGGGCTGGTGCACGATAAATCTGTCGTGGCCTCAAATATCCGGACATGCGTGGTTTGGAGAGTGGGGTGTGCCAGTTCAGGTGTTGTTCTCGTCATCTGACCGTGGTACAAAATCACGAGGCGTTGTCCTTGGGTCGTTGCCTTCGGGATTGATCTCGGACCGTGGCCAATAGCCCATTGTTTTTCTCCAGTTTGACGTTAATTAACTACCTACCTACCTCCACCCGCTGCTTTGCGCCTTGCGTTTCCTATTTGAAATCAGCTTAAAAAACCCATGCGGAGAGCATATTGGATACGATGATTCTTTGTAATTAAACTACTTTCAAAAATGTGCCCAAGTTTCTATTTATTAAGTATAAACAGGTATATATTGATAATTGTCAGAATCCGAACAAAGGAAATATTCCTGTTCAGAAATGAATCCGGACTGATGTTCTGATATCTTCAAGCTCTTATTCGCTATGAGCAATGATAAGTGAATGTGAAAACTGTTTTTCATGTCATAAGTTTTCATTCTCGGGACCATTACACTTTTCATTTCATCCTTTTAAATAATTGCTTGTTATTTTCGATGAGCACCAATAGTTATGAAGTAAATCTATTTTATTTTGATTGATACAACACTGAAAAGGATTTGATTTGGAAAATACAAAAAATTTCCACCTAATGGCTTCACTAAACATCGGGAAATTCTGTACTATAGTACGAAAAATGTATCATTCAAAGAAAGCTGAATTTTAAGAGGCTAAATCATAATTACTTTTAACATTTAAGAGTATTTAAAGCTGGATTATACTATCTATAAAGTTTCCTTGCTGTCGACGTGTGTTACACACTTAGATAGCTTCCTTTGTCTTAGGAAAACATTTGTAGTGCAATTAAAAGCTATAGAATGGAAAATAATTGTTTTAAAAGCACAATATACCAATCTGTATGAAAGGGGATAGCAAGTGAACCAAAAACAATGAAGGGAAACTAAGAGGCATAGTAAAACTATCGTTGAAAGCTGAAATCGACAATGGCATCTGTAACGTTACAAAAAGCAAAAAGGGGCCTCTTGTTTTCGTTGGCCACGGCTGGCACCCTACTCTCTAAGCTTCCATATCAAGCCAACGTGAGGACAGTTGAGACCACGACACATTTAACGTGCACCAACTCCTACGTACACGACGGTCTTTGCTTGGATCGAGTTTGGAATTCTCAACCCTCTGGTTGCTAATCCACGATTCTACCAACTGGACCTACCGACATTTTTGTGCAAGTTTCATATTAAAACGGCTGGCTACTCCTACTCCTTGAATAAACCTTAACCTGGCAGTATTGAAGAAGCTGAGATTTTTTTTAGCATTGCAATTGCGGTTGAAATTTAGATTATTTTACCGGTACTGCTAGGAAAGTAATCATTTTTACAGAATTCACATTCTAATAGGTTATGTTGGATTTATTTTCCTTTGCAAAAAAATAAGTAATTACCAAATATTGGTGTCAGATGACATGCACACGGTGGTCTTTGGTTGGATCGAGTTTCGAACTCGCAACCCTCCGGTTGCTAATCCGTGATTACCAACTCGGCTACCCCGACCATGTCAAGTAATGAACATACATACAAGGAATGTTTTCACTGATTCAAAAGAGAGAAATACAGCCAGGATAGTTACAGGAATCTAACCTGCGCCGTCTACAGTCTCTGAGTTACGGCGGAAATACAAGTCGTACCTTTTTTCTGTCCGGTTCCTTTTTCTCAGGATGACTTTTCTTTATATGTTTTCTTAAAGAACTTGGATCAGTATATCTTTTACCACATCCCACAATCTGACACACATACGGTTTCTGAAAGTAAAAAATAACATGAAACTAATTTATTCCAACTCTAATTGGAATTTTTTTATTAAATTTTTTTCGATACTTAAAGACATTTCGATTTGTCAATACCTTCAAATTGCATTATAAGAGTTCCAAAATTAAAAAAATCAAGTCTCATTCATTGTACTGTGATATCCATAAAAATAATATCTCTAAGTTTAGGCTCTAGAGGTAAAGGTTAAAATGCTGCGTATACTATAATATATATCTCATAACTTTAGAAAACAATAAGAGCACTCAATCACCAGTTGATTGAGTGACTTGTTATGTGGTGGTTATGTATCAGACAAGCACGTATTCAAAAAATAATTTCGGGGAGGGCTAGGATTTCTCGCAGTTCCTTTTTCCAATCAAAGTTCCCTTAATGTTAAATGGGTATTATGTGTAAAGACTGTTTTTAGACATGTCTACGTGTATTTTACCTGTGATGAACGAAACTTCGATTAACGCTATTGAACTAGTTTTAGCGTGTATTGATTCTTAACCCTCTACGTGTTTTGACGAGATATCTCGTCCAGTTTTGCTAATGGCGAAATACCTCATCGAAACCAAACTGCCCTATTATTCCAAGTAAGGATGAAGATCCAAGTAGAAAAAACAAATTGTCCCTTGCCCAGAACTGGTGACATTTTGGAACAGGATTTTGCACCAGACTAGCCACTACAGGGCAATTTTCGACACGGAAATAAATCAACAGGAGGGTTAGCAAGAATATTTCAGTGAAAGCTCGAGCCACGGGGCCCTTCTGAATACGTCCTTGGTATCAGATACTTATATAAGCAGCATGTAAAAACAGTCAACCCTAAATGAACAATTTTGGAGACGCTTCTTGACAAGCGTGTTAGAAGCTTTTCTGAATACCGCTGTTTCCAAAGCATAAACTCAAGTTCTTAAATTGGAATTGAATTTTTAAGAAATGTGCTGGAGACATGGAAATCGCTTAATCCTTTTGACTGCAATATTTCAAGTCTTACCGTGTCATGGTGAGTTTTCTGATGCTTAGTTCGATCTGAGGAATTGCTGAACGTTTTGGTGCATCCAGGATGTACGCAAGAGTAGGGTCGTTCTCCAGTGTGTGACCTTAGATGTATCTTCAGATTTTCGAGTCGTGAAAATGCTTTTTTACAGCCTGCAAACTAAAAGTAATTCTTTTTAGATTTAAGTTATATTATTCTTATCATCTCGGGAACTAAAAAAGTATAAGTCCATAATTAAATCAAGTATTCATGATAAAATTACAACACAAACAAAACATTCGATGAATAGGACACAAGGAATAAAAGAATGTCTGCAACTCGACAACGAAGCATGTAGTAAACGAGCATAGATTTTATTCTTGAGTCACAAGCACAGCACCTTCAAGACAACTCGCTGTCTTGAAGTCTGATAGATCATGCGCAAGGACCAAGTACGCATATCAGCTGAGCTGAGGTTAGCATCACTTGCAGGATGGGGAGGGTAGGTTAGGGATGGTGATAGGGGTACCTAATGCGCATGATAAATACCACCAACCAGTCAGATACAGCAACCACCAAACGTCAAGGCTATCAGGTCGGGGACAAGGGCAAGCATGGAGTCAAGACAATAGAGTGCGGGAGAAAATGCACATTGGAATTAAAACTTGAGGTCCGCTAAGATTTGCTTTAAAAATAAACTTTGTCTCTAACATAAGATTTTCTTGATTCAGTTTATGATTTACAATTTTTAACAGGGAATGTCGGGCTTTTGGGTTTATACGAAAGCTATGCTATGCTTTTGCAGCAACGATTTTATGAACTACAAGGTATATGTGAATCTAGGGAACAAATTACGGATTGCTGAATGCAAATCCTAGGAGACAACTTCTATGGAATACAATTAGAAGTAAAAATTGGGTAAATAAGGTTTTTATGGTCAAATGTTTCGAGTGTTTAAGTAACTTCTAAATGAAAAAGAAACATTTGAAACTTACCGTGCATTTATTAGGCTTGTCTCCTGAATGTATTCTCATGTGGACTAATAATTTATAACGTGCGTTGAATGGATGTAGCCTTCGAGGACACAGCTTCCAGAAACAAATGAAGTCGTCTCCCTTTTTTTGATCGATATGTATCTTTTCAATGTGCGTTACGAAATCGTCCTGGTCGTGGAACACTGCGGTGCAATCCAACCACCTACACGCGTACATTCGATTAGTCTCGGTGTCGGTGCTGCTTCCACCGACTGTCTTGTCCCCTTCCGAACTCTCGAAGCTGGACGAGTTGGAAGGCTGACTGCTGTCAGAAGAGCTATTCTTGTGAAGAACAGCTTTCCTGGCCATGTGTTGGTCGTAGGTGGGGGGCGGTTTGTTGTGCTGTTGCATCTGGGGTACGGATGCTTGAAACTGTGGTTGCAAGTGAGAATGAACAGGTGGAAGAACTGGAATGAACGGTATGTAGTCCTCTGTATGAAAAGCGGCAAGATCTTGTGGCAAAACTTGGAGATTCTCAAACTCGGGTAACATTTGTGACGCGTTGGCATGGCATGGCATCCCCAACGCACCGGGAATGTCAACACCAGATTCGAGATCTTGCATGGCTTGTATCACCAATAAATTTTCGTCGATGTTTATAAAATCGTTCTTAATTTTGTCACTCCCGTTGCACACATTGGATACATTACTATTATCGCTAGTTATGTGATTGCTGTTACCGGGCGTTCCAGTCTGGGGAGTATATGAGGAGCTCCTTCTGTTACCGGATGAAGCAGAGCCAGGACTGGAGCTGCTGTTGTGAGCTGACAAGTGGCCATAGCACCCGGCTTTCTCCCCAATTGATCCTGGCGATACGCAAGACGATGAACTTCTTGAACCGTTGATATAAGCGATCAGTGAAGTGGGTGACATTCGGATGATGGAATTTAAATCTATTCCTTCGGCGGACAAAGGGGAATTTGAGAGGGCTCTTTTATTTCTGGACCGGCTTGAATAAGACGATCTTCCGGAATAACGTGGGCTTGATGTAAATGCGGATGGAATCGTGTCCGAAAAGTTCATTGAAAAAGGTGAAAATGAAGTATAATACATTCCCGCCTGGGCAGGATTTTGTGCGTTACCAGGAACAGAGGCATAGCTCATCAATGATATATTATCACCATCGTTGTGACCCGGGGCGTGAGGGGTCGCACTCATCACTGGGGGTAAAACTGAGAATCGTCCAAATGCAGGATCCGTCTTGGACTGATACTGAACTCCCGAGTTGAAAGAATTCGCAGATGTAGTTGCTACCATTGGTGAGAAAGTTCGACTGTTGTTTTCAATATGCGCTGGCTCAATAACTGTGGGGTCTTGTGGAGTTATGAACATTGATAAGTCATCTAGAACTGTTGCTATATCAGCGAAATTAGATGATTGGTCCCTAACTGAAGATTGTGATGGTGGTAAATTAACCGTTTGAGAAGCATTCATTCTAGTGCCAGAAGCTTTAGATACAGAGCACGAGCTGAAGCTGTTTTCTGGTTTTAGTACATCACTAAATGAGATATCGGGTCCAGGATTCATAGAGTGTTTCTGATTTTGGTTGAATGCACTAGTGTCCAGCACTATACAACCAGAAGAAGTGATGTCCATTGCAGTATGCTGATTGACTGGTGGAGGGGTGTCAACATGTATGGCGTTCTTTGAGCGCTGCAACATGCTTTTTCGACTAGAATTGATACTTTTGTTAGAAGGCACGGGGATGGTCGGGAAACTGTTGTGTCCTTTAGTCAATGGGCTTTGTGAAGCATTAAAGGTACCTTCTAATAATGGATTTCCCTGGATAAGTTGATTCACGTTATTTGGTGGATGATATGCATAGCTAGATTGACAGTTGTTCTGACCGGGTGTTTGGAATCCCTCGGTTGGCAACTGCATTCCTTGTGTCTTGTATGGCAAATAAGTGTCAGCTGAAAAATTTGATTTGTAGCATGTAATGATGAACATAAAGATATACATATACATAATCTTAGGAAATGAAACCTTACCTTTGGTAGTTTGTGGCATGAAATAGCCAACCATCATATTTTCATAAGCGGCTTTGAAGTCTGGGAATGCCGGATATCGCTCTTTGTTGTTCCCATTATCAACTTGGAGGGGCTCCGGGACTTCCGATATATTCTGAGGAGGCATGATTGCCGCGTCCTTCGTGGTCTGTGATTTTGTAGAATGAATTGGTGGGAGTTTTAGATTAGGGGATATAGCTGTTCTTCTGATTTCTTTGTCCTCTTGTACAGAAGATGCCGAAAAAGCTGATTCCTGTAAATAGTTGGACTTTATTATATCGCACTCCTAGAAGAACAGTGTCACCACTCAAAAAATGCACATTTTAAGTAAGCCCAGTGAAGCATGATTGAAAGACGACTACGTGGAGCATTACGTATCTTACACCAAATATTGCAATTCTAAATTAAAAATATCTGCTTTTCAATTCAATGCAGTGTAATTAGAATTTGGTTTTTCCTCTCCTGAAGACCATTGGAAAAAATACTAATGACAAGTTCTGGGATGCGATATAAACATAGTTATATTTCAATCAAATTATTAATTGATAAACTGACCGAAACTAATAGCAGAATATATATTTGAATGATTAGTTGGTTTGTTTCTAACACTATAAGGCCCATTAAATAACTTAAAACAATATCAGTTTTCAATTCAGATTGAGATTGAAACAAATTATCTTTTATTGCACAAATTTCAGGATTTTATGACTAGGATATATTGTAATAATTGAACTTGTTCTTATTTGTCGTTAGTCACGATACAATTTGACAAGGTTTGTAAGCGGAAACTTTATTATTCTTTAAAATCAGAAAAAATTCGTGCCCTTGTTTTTATTATCGAGTTAAAGTCAATGAAAATCAAATTTATGAATTAAAATCCATTTGTATGTATGTTTCATGTGAGTAGAATCAGCACCTCCTAGAACAACTTTCCTCTCTAGGAAGTAAGGACTCTAAAAGGTGTTGTTCAATTCACAATGAATGAGCTCACCTTTTGGACTTCACCTCACATTACAAAATGGTAAAAATTAGTTTTACAAGGTAGCAATCTTATAGCTTTCTATAAGAAAAAAGAGGAGGATGAAGCATTTGACATAAACAGTGAACACTGATCAGTCAAATTTATTGATCCTAATTTGGTTTGATAAGTAAATTAAACCTGAATAAGAGTAAAATGTCCCACCTTTATTTCTTTATTGAAAATTATTTTGTGATACGTTTTCCAAGTAGGAAAACTGTCCTACCTGAAATGCTGATTGTGCTCTGTCTTGTAAGGGCGGTCTTTCTGAGAAATAGGAAGCGTTTCTGTGCAGCTGCGAGCTTTGACTTCTGAGATCGTTGAGTGGAATGGGCGGAAAGGAAGTTTCTTTGTAGTTATAATGCTGTGGAATGTTTTTCGATAAGTTCATATACAAAGAAGACGGATTTCCTTGGTCTACTGGGAAGAAACGGTCGTTCGTGTTCCTTTTTCTGGTCTCTGATTCCTCAGCACATGTCAGCCGGCCCATCATTCTGGAATGGAAGTCAGTACATAAGAGTATGCAGAACAACAACACACCATCTGGAGAAGCCATTAACATCAGTTTAAAACACAATAATCTTCACTGAAATTCGTCATCACTGTTTATAAGCCAGTGACAGATTTAATTTGGCTGATGGGACAAATTTTAGACCAGGGTGGGCAACCTTTTTAAGTGTGCATGCCATAATCGCCCAATATTTGCTGCAAAATTCTCACATGCCAAACAAAATTTTGAGGAACATATTATTTAACGTCTTTTAAGTCTTGGGAAAACTATTTCCAGATAATCAAAAATCACGTTGTTTCCTATTTATACTTGTCTAGCCGTTTTTTAGACCAAGTCCAACAAGTCATTCATGCTTAAAAAAATAGTGTCATTAGGATTCTGTAATAAGTCTAAAGGGCTTATTCCAATACAGGAAAGAATGTGATTACTAGAGGCGTGTTAAACCATCCACGTAGGACAAATTGGAAAAGATTTTTCTTTCACATTAGAATCACAAAATCTCATCACTAAAAAACAGAGTAATAAAATCAAAGAACATATTAAGAGTGATTATCGTAGGTCACGAGATTGAATCAATGTAAAATTTAGTGCCAGAATTTGTACTTAAAGATCGTTCTCTACCGAATTTATCCTGTTAATAGCGTGGTTATTTTATTATTAATCTTTAAGTGTAATTCTAGTTGTCACATGCAGCCATTCAATTTAAAGACACAGTTTTTAACATCAGCAAATAAGTCAGGGAGATAGATAAGAGAGAGGATGTGAATTTTACATTTTCCTAATTCACATCAACTGAGTCAAAATATGCAACTCAACGAAGAAGGTGGATATTTATTTATTTCGTTATTTTTTAAGGTTAGTTCTGGGTTTCGCGTGCCACGTTTGACACGCATGCTAAGGGTTCCCACCCTTGTTCTAGACCCCAGTGTATTCCATAGTTTTTACCCAGAATTCCAAGGACAAAAAGAAACATGGCCTACTTCCAAGTTTAAACCTTAACATGAAAGCATGTAATGTTTCTTAGAAAATTATCTATTAAGTAGAAATTATGAATCTCTCGATAGACTGCTACTACTTACTGTCTCTTACCACACAAGGTCTATTTTTACTGGGAAAATTGTTCTTGAAAGACAGAACTGTTTTGTGTTCTTCAAGAGCTTATTCTTAAACCCACTATTGTTAAGAGAAAAGGCAGATACACTAAGGAAAAGTTCTCTTATAGTTTATCATGCTTTATTTATGACAATACCTGTTCTAGATATAGCAATCAAATTCCTTACGGCTCAATATTAACTCCCAAAAAAGAAATAATTTATTTTAATAATGTAAAGGTGTCAAACAAAATGGCAACACAAAAAGGTTTGCAAAATGTTTAAAATAAAAATTCTTTACAGGAAATATTTTTGACAAAAGGGGTTCAAACGCGAACTATCTCTTGAAACCGTAGTTCTGGATAAATGCGAACATATCTAATGAGGGATTATAAAGAAATATGAGCAAGTGAACAGATAATGGAGTGTAGTACATCGTATTGTTCAGAAAGGAAACAAAAATTGAGACTCATTGATAGATTTTCTATTTTAAAGAAATAACAGATAGCTTTCCTTTTGAAAATTTGAGGACATATTTTTCTAAAGTTATACATTTAGTACAACAGCTATTAGCTTTACTTTCTTGTTTACTATATGAACAACAAAATGGAAAATTAATTTATGATCTTGGTGTTTCTAATTGGTGAATAATGTGAAAACGTCGGTATATTTTTTATCCGTTCCTTATGCTTTCCTTCCTTATGTTTTTATTCTTCAAAAACGTTATATCCGTCGAATTTGCGTATGAGAGATCTTTTCTGTCAAGCTAAATGTAGGTGTTGGTAGTGATTATGTGGCGGCATGTGCTTCCTCTACGACGTGACGACGCTTGGCTTGTTTTTTTAATACGATTTCAGCACGTCTCCAGTAAAAATACCAAAGAATGGATATCGGATAGTTAATTGATCGCCAATTAGATTAAATTCCAAACATCGCCAAAACGGGGAAAACTACATATTTTACGGTATTGGTATTTTGGTATTTTCAATTAACGTCACACTGGAGCAACACAACGGGCTATTGGTGACGGTCCGGGATCAATCCCAGAGGGAAAGATCCGAGGACAACACCACGTAATTTTGAACCACGGTCAGATGACGAGGCAACACCTGAGCTGGCACCCCACTCTCCAAACTTCCACACCACGCCAACTATTTTACGGTAAGCCCGATATTTATCATGCGAGAAAGTTTGGGTAACAGGAAGAAAAATATCCGTTTTCCATTTGGTTTGTTTGCACTGAAAAGCCCTCTCATAAGAGACAAGGAGATAGATATTCAGCTCATAAAATGGCCGAAATAAAGACTCAAAGGATACTTGAAAAAATGTATGATGCTCCAGGCAGGGGAATTGCCTTTCATCAACTTTCATCGTAGATTATTCCAATAGTTTGAACTGCTGTTCAAAAGCTGAATTTGTAGAGTACTTGTGATCAGAGTTGAGAGGAACGGGAACGTGGCTGCAATGAGCAACCAAACTCTTTAATTCACCTACGGAGGGTTTGACACGCATATATCCGTTCTGCAACATACAATTTTTCCTTAACTTCTAACCACTTTTTGACCTTTTCGACCAACAGAATCTTTCAACCAATAGATGTGATTATTTAGTTATTACGTGTATTGTCGAAGAAAAAATCCCAACATAATATGGAAATCTCGTGACGTGCATTCAAAGGGTTAATTATAACGAATACTTTTTCTCAGCTTCATGTGCCATCATCTGAATGTGGTCAAAATTACGAGGTGTTGTCCTCGGATCTTCCCCTTCAGGATTGATCCCGGATCACCAATAACCCGTTATGTTGTTCCAGTGCAACGTTAATTCAACTACCTACCTACCAGTTTCATGTGCTGTAAACAAAAAACCATTTATAGCTCTTAATGAAATATTTGTTTCGTTACTGTAGCGTAGCCAGAAATTTCTTGTGAGAGGGATTTTCAGTGTAAACCAACGGATGGAAAGTGAAGATTTAGTTCCCCTATCCAAATGGGGGCCTCTCGCATGATACATATCAGAATTACCTTAATATGTAGCTTATCACCGTTTTGGCGTTTAATATAATTGCCATTAAGTAATCAACTGTCACATATTAATTCGGAATTTTTTCTTCGGAAATTTTATTGTCGAAGTGCTGAATTCGTAAAACATGCCAACTAACGTCACATTCGGAATAGTTACAGGAAACACGTATCACCGCAGAAACACTACCGCCACCTATATTTAACTTGACAGAAAATGCCTCTCATTGGAAAGCATTAACTATCAGCGTTAACTCATACATGGTTTCAAACCCATTCCCCTCCAATGGTTTTATGGAGAAGTCCACCTCCTCCAAAGAGAAGGGTACGTATGATAACTTACTATTTCCAATGTATAACCAAATAAGTTGTTTCACCAAGGCGGCACGTATTCATATATTGGCATGTTTTTACTTGCTCCTCCACCAATAATTTTCCCAAGTTGTCGCCAATTCTACTTCTTCCAATGTTGAAATTTATACCAAGTTGTCGCCAATGTTACATTTCCCTCGTGAAATTGGATCCTACCCGAAACGTGACCGATATTTGAAGTTTTGGGAAAATATTAATAAAACAATAAGCTTGATTTTAGCAAAACATTTAAAACATGAACATGGAAACGAAACTGAAAACGAGGTTCTGTATGGGTATATAGCTTCAGTGATCCATAAAAAATCACACTGAAATTATTCCTGTAAAACGAATTAAAAAGTGTTAGTAAACATTACTTTTGCACATTTTGAATAAAATTATCATGTTAGGGAGATCACTCGTTTGATTGCACCATATTGTCTTTAATTTTTTTTCTGATGTACTTTCGTACTATATGTTGGAGATCGTTGTACTTTTTCACTGCATATAACCTGCAGCGTAGCACAACATTGATAACTGGAGACGTTGAGATTCGATAAAAAACACAAAAAATTAATTCTTAGCGTTATACAACCTGAAAAGTTAACTCGATTCGCCGCTGCTTCATTTCTTCAAAGGCAATCAAGTACAAATAACTTAACCCTAAAAAGGAGCCCAAACGCAATCAAGCCTAATCCGGGCATCTCTGTAGATGATCCAAGAACTGTCTTGGCTGAGGCTGTCTTACAAAGGCGAGAAAATGAGAGAGGTAAGTAGTTCAACGCATATGTCGCACTGGAGCAAAACAACAGGCTCTTGACGATGGTCCGGGATCCATCTCGAAGGGAAAGACTAAGGACACCTCGTAATTTCGTATCATGATCAGATGACGAGGTCAATATAATACAGGGAGAGATTACATATTATATATACGTATAGTAGACCATATGTGAGAACCAATTGCGCATATTATTTGGACTTGACGTTAGCCTCAGAAGGAAGCTTGGGGTAGGAGAGAAGAGTCTGTGCTGAAGGCATACATTCATTGCGCATGACAAAGGCCAATAACCAATCAAAGTTAGAAATCATTTGAAGCTGAAAGGATGGGACATCAGCAGTCTGGTTGGTTTTCTGCCGTGAAAATCAAGGACGCTAAAACAAAATCCTACGTCTCATTCAGATATACGAAAATAGTCGTTTTTGCTTCAGGTTTTATCACTATATTATTTTTGAACCGAATGAATTTTAATTTTTTTAGGGGTGCCGCAATTCTTCACTTCCATGAACGCTACGCTTATGGTACTTACCAATAATATTGAGTTTCTTGCCATCCCGACTATTGATTTATGAAATATTCACGAATCTATTAATCGAGCTCGACTTTTAACCAACGGTGTAGTTTGTATCAGACGCACCACGAATCGCGAGCGTTCATTGGCTGCTTTTGTCTTTCGGAGTGAAGATCAATGCGGAAGATAGTAAAGAAGTGAGTGGTATTACCCTTGAGACTTAGAAGCCTGACTTTGAACTGCATCCAAGAACAGAGTTGTTCTAAATTTGTTTCACTGAAATCCGATTTTTTTTCCGCATCCCCCTTTCCTTTCGTCATCGAGTAATCCTGCTGTGCAAATCATGAATGGTGCTTCCAAGAAAGCGACTCGCACTTCAGTTGGTGTGTGTAAAAGAGTTTTCAAAAGGCAAATAGACACGAATCAACTGCTTCAACCTTAGCGATCATTTTCTTCGCATTTGTTTGGTTTCTCATTGTGATTTTCGGTTTAGAGAAACTAAAATGTTCAAATAAGCAACATGTGTTTAGAAAATAATTTCTGATAGACCTTTTTTCTATTCCGATCGGAAAGGTCGTAATTACATTACGACCGTAATGAACGTTACGTAATGAACATGACGTTTAATGAACATTACGTAATGAACATGATTAATGATTTTTTGACTGTGTCAGAAATATAAACGTACATTTTACCTGTGTGATAAGCGGAACTTCGATTTACCCTGATTAAATTTGTTTTAGTGTGTACATTTTATTGTTTTAGCAATCGAAATATGTGGAGCCATCCTCGTTATATAAATGGGAAAGACTTGAGTCCTGTGGGCCCTTATTCTAAATATGCCCATGGTTACTCATGTCTAGGCGAATAGAGAAGAGGTTTGGTTTTTTTATAACCTTGACCACCCAGCTCAACGACAAGGGGTGGCTGGCTCACCGGATTCATAACTAGAACGCCCAATCTTACTCATGTCTGGGCGACATATGCACTACTGGCAAAAGTCACCGGACATCTGTAGTTGAAATGAAACAGCATTTATTTTGGGGGTCTAACTTCAATTTCAGAGCACATCCACTTGGGTAACTACAGAGCTAACTACTAGCGTATAGACTGAGATTTAAGGAAGGAATGTCCTATAAAGAAATGTGCAGTCTTAAATCAAAATCTAAACACTGAAGTAACAATCACTTTATTATCCCCAAATATCCATGTTTAGAAGGTTAAATACGTACCATTGGGTACAGAACCATTTTGGGTATTCAATAATTTTATGAAGGGGATCCAGCACAGTTCAGTCCTTTCAGTCTCCATATACACGACGGTCTTTGGTTGAATCGGGTTGCTAATCCCCGACTCTACCAACTGAGTTACAGCGGCCCCTGATATTTACTGAGATGATTTTGTAAGCATTATATAGGAGACGTTTTCAACTTTTTTGCTAGATTTTATTTAAGACTGGGAACATCAAATTCATGTTGTCCCTCGTGTGCATATCGGGCTTGGGTACGTTAAATTCGTGTCAGTAAATCCTCTCTATTAGTGGATAGGTGGAATGTGGGTAGGGCTCCTCCCCTTTGAACCTCGATCAGAATTGTGTATGTATTGCTGGTCATGCATAATCAAATTCAATAGGGATCAGGTACCAGTTGTATAATCTGATGCTTATACATATATTTAAAATAACAATTCTGTAAAACAAAGGAAGTATGCTTATTTTAAAAGCGATGTCAACCTAGTTAGGTATTAAATGTAACATTTATATAACAAACACATAATGAAGCATCAAATGTAATAACATTTATGTAACTACAGCAAATTATTTGAAAAAATAAGGAATAGCCCGTTGTGTTGCTTCAGTGTGACGTTAATTAAATACCTACCTACCTACTTTGAAAAAATAACGTGGAAACCAAAATGTCTAGTTCCTAAAACTTGTATCGTCATCTGACCGTGGTTCAAAATTACGTGGTGTTGTCCTCGGATCTTTCCCCTTGGGATTGATCCCGGACCGTCACCAATAGCCCGTTGTGTTGCTCCAGTGTGACGTTAATTGAAATACCCCCCCCTAAAACTTGTAACCTACGTAAAGGCAAATCGGAGAAGTTTTGTTTCCATTTTTGGAATAATTTAGATATGACAAATTTCGAGTTTCGCTTTGGTAGGTAGGTAGTTGAATTAACGTCGCACTGAAGAAACACAACGGGCTATTGGCGACGGTTCGGGATCACTCCCGAACCAATCCGAGGACAACACTCGTAATTTTGAACAACGGTCAGTTTGACTTTGGGGGAGGAGGACGAATAAGGTCTGTGTTTGGAAGAATTTTACAGTTTTCACATTTACTCTATTCCTAAACACTAAATTTCGGGATTGATCCCGGACCTTCGTCAATAGCACATTGTGTTGCTCTAGTGCGACGTTAATTAATTACCATTACCACCTAAACACTAAACAATACAACTTTCGGCAAATTGATATTCATTACAAAATTTGGGTAATGGATATCAATTTTATTTTGAAACAGCTGTAAAATGGCATTGCATGGCTTTCTTCGGTCACCCAAACCTTTTTATTTATTTATTTATTTATTTCAATTAACGTCACACTGGAGCAACACAACGGGCTATTGGTGACGGTCCGGGATCAATCCCAAAGGGAAAGATCCGAGGACAAAACCACGTAATTTTGAACCACGGTCAGATGACGAGGCAACACCTGAGCTGGCACCCCACTCTCCAAACTTCCACACCACGCCAACGTGAGGACATTTGAGGCCACGACAGATTTAACGTGCACCAGCCCCCTTTGTACACGACGGTGTTTGGCTGGATTCGAACTCGCAACCCTTCGGTTGCTAGTCCGTTACTCTTCCAACCGGGCCACCGCGGCCCCCAAACCTTTTTAAAATTACTCAAAAATTGGAGAATTTTTTTTTTTTTTTTTTTTTTCCCCGAAAGATTTTAATAATACAATGGCAAAATATGGCCGAAAACTATTAAAAGAAACTTAAGTTGGATATGAGAACTAACTATGTTTTACTTGATAACAAACAATTCTACTTCATATCAGCTGAGAAGTTTGTATGGCAAGGTAATCGATGTGTTTCAGGATGTTTTTTCTTTCTTTCTTGTTCGCTTTCTTTCGTCATCAGCAAACAGCTGAACAATAATCAAGGCTATCGGTTTTCGAATCCTATACCTATCAACAAAGCGAAGGGCAGCAATGCATACGAAAGTTGTTGCATATATCGAGAATAATTTGTTTTTCCACGTATCGTGTAGATTAATGCATGAAAGTAAAAGTGAAAGGCTTCAATTTCTATGCTATAAAGTGAAACCTCAATCTCTAAGGTAGATAGTTGAATTTACGCCGCACTGGCGACGATCTATGATTAAGGTAGTTGGTAGTTAAATTAACGTCACACTGGAGCAACACAATGGGCAGTTGGCGACGGTCCGGTTAGGCAGCTATTTTAATTAACGTCGCACTGGAGCAACACGACAGGCTATTGGCGACGGTCCGGGATCAAACGCTAAGAGAAAGCTCTGAGGACAACACCACGTAATTTTGAACCACGGTCAGATGACGAGGTCACACCTGAGCTGGTGTGACCCCACTCTCCAAACTTCCTCCCCACCCCAACGTGAGGATATTTGAGACCACGACAGATTTAACGTGCACCAGCCCCCTTTCTACACGACGGTCTTTGGTTAGATTGGAACTCGTAACCCTTCGGTTGCTAATCCGATACTCTTCCGACCGGGCTACTGCGGCCCTGTGTATCGTGGGGTATATTGGTTTAATATACTGATTGAAAAAGCAAGTTCTCCGACCTAAAATTGGGCTTCGTAACTATTTCTAATAGTCACTGTCTTGTAAACTTTTATATAAGTGAACATTAGTCTAATCGTTTTTAGTATTAGAAGTTATTGAATTAGTTAAGAAACATGAATTTTTTCAGTCATGTTTGACTTTCCAAAAAGCATTTATGTTTGTTAATTTCTATTATTACAAGCAAGTGAATCCCTCCTTATGTGAATCCGATGAAGTAGGATTTACAATTTATGAATTTGAAACTCGTAAGTAGTTCTTTCAATTAGTAATAGCTTTCTAAATTTAACATGTGTGAATCAATGAAATACAAAATTGTGCCATGACCCCCTAGGGGCACCACAGGATGGGGTACCATGGTAACGGGATTATAGAACGTTTTTGTACAGTAAGGTATAGCCCCTTTTCTGTTTAAATGGACTGCAAATTCTTGATAGCACTTAAAAAACCTGTAAAATTAGAGGACAGAAAAATTATTCAATTGTCCATATTAAACGATTCATATTATTTCATTTTGAACCAATCATCCAGCCTAGTAACTCACCTAAACAAACCTTGTATAGATGTGGGAGATAACGTGATTTGGTATGCTGGATTTACTAATTTTAAGTAGCATCAACTCTTTAGATCCTTGTTTAAATTCGCCGGATTATCTCATTAAAAAGATCTAATGTTTGATGAATGTTATAACTCTGTTGTCACAATGTTCAAAAAATTTTCAAACACTAATCTACAGTTTATTGGGTGACTGCAGAGAGTTAAAAAATTGTAAGGTGGTAGGTTGTTGAATTTACTTCGCACTGGAGTAACATAACAGGTTACTGGCGACGGTCTGGGATCAATCCCGAACGGAAAGATCCGAGGATAACACCTCGTCATTTTGAACCCCGTCAGATGACGAGGTCCGTATCATGAGCTGGCACCCCACTCTCCAAATTTCCACACCACGCCAACGTGGGGATATTTCAGGGCTACGACAGATTTAAAGTGCACCAGCCCCCATACAAGACGGTCTATAGTTGGATCGAGTTTCGAACTCGCACCCCTCCAGTTATTGTTCCACGACTCTTCAAATTGGGCAACTGTTGTTAATTAACGTGCGACATTAATTAAAATACCTACTTGCCTATCTGTGCATGGGCAACTTTATAAATTAATTGTACCCAGTTTTATCTAAAACGTTTACTGAAAATGTAAACATTAAAAGCTGCTTTTAATAGTTAAATACACACAATTTTTGATAAAATGTATTTATTTTGATGACTAAACAATCATAATTATACTTGAAACCGTTTACATAAGATCTGATTGTTTTAAAACAAATTGGAAATTCCTGATACTTTTCCCCTATGACTTCAACTCCATAGAATTATTGTTTTCTCCCAAAATAAAAGAACACTGACTCGTAATCTGAATAATCTATTAATTAAACTACATATCAATATGTTTTCTGTACTATCTATACGTGAGATTTGAGAGTCAGAAAAACAACTGGGCCTTCGGCTAACTCAGAAGCAAGGTATGAATTCCAATTTTTATCTCTGCTGTCACTTCAAGATAAGAAACAGTTTCTTGTAAACACTATAGTTAAGCTACTTGAGAATTTATGCTTCTCATCTGTTGCCTACATTCTGCATTCTCCTTCCAAACAACTATATAAACTCCTCCCCTACGTTGCTGAATGCAGAAGAATTCTAAGAATGGCATTTGTATAATTCGCTAGTAGGAATTTCATTCTTGGAAAATACCCTCCTGCAAATAATCCAAATACAAATAATAAATATCCCTCCAGCAAGAGTTGCCATTGGCGACACATATTTCGAACATCTTTTTTTTGGCATACATTAAAGCAAATGATTAACCCGTATGTTTATCTGCAAACATTTACGCACAATTTACAATACAAATAAGATAAGAAGATCAGAATTACAAATAAGATGTTGAACAAACTTTTTTCGCCCGGCCAATTGAACGACTCATGGCACAAGGGCGGATTTGTGAACTACTTTGCATTACTCTGATGCACCATAAATAAGACGTTCCTTGAACAACTAACATTCTCTCTCAGGTTGCACAGGGGCCGTCGTGGCTCAATGGGTATGCCCACTGCGCTAGCACTTTTCGAGTTGTAGGCGGCGCTGGTTCGATTCCTGTCAGGTGGATTCCTGCCTGGGTGTATTTCTCTCTTCCGTGTCAGTAAAACTTTAATTGTGTGTGTCTATTACTTTATATCTTGTGTCTGGCGCAGCATGGCCAAATATGGCCCTTGCGACTAAAACCCCAAAGCCAACCAACCAACCCAAGTTACACAGCCACGTAACTTGGGTTGAAGATGTATTAAGATGTATTAAATATGGTGATTGGTGTTATTTAAGATGTATTGATGATAGTCGATAAGTATCACATAGATAATGAATAAGACGCTCAGATGTCAATGGCATACTACCTTTTCTCCTTATCATATTCATTGATCCCGGACCGTCGTTAAATAGCCCGTTGTGTTGCTCCAGTGAGACGTTAATGAATTACCATTACCCTATCGTATTCACTTTGTTTGCAACGCGAATGAGACAGTCAGACCACGGTCATATGACGAGGTCACAAAAATCTGGCACTCCACTCTGCAAACTTCCACACCACACCAACGTGAGGACATTTGAGGCCACGACAGATTTAACATGCGCCAGCTCCCACGTACACAACGGTCTTTGGTTGGATCGAGTTTCGAATTCGCAACCCTCAATTGATTGCCTCTCATTCATGTTTGCTTCAATACAAGTCCCAAATACGTATGCTTTGTGTGTGTGTGAATGCGAATAACTCCTACGAAGTTCTATCTTTTCATCGAATTTCATGTCATTCATTTTGAATCGCCGTTCAATTAAAAATTTTAATTTGCGGAGCTTTACCCCCGATTCGCTCTGAAAAGATCAAAATGTTTGAAGTCGAGGTTTGAAATTTCGTAATGACAAAAACAATGTTTCCGAAACACCGTTATCTAATGTTATCTTGGCTGTTGTGTTTTTTGCTTTTACGCTGGTTTTTCTGCAATGTAAGCGTTTGGGATAGCAATACGCCTTTTCTCAAACGTTAAAATGAAACGTAGCTTATGAATGGACAATTTTTTTTCTTATGTAATGAAAAAACTGATATTATACTAACAGTTTTAATCAGATACAGGTAAATATAGGAAAAACAGCGATTAGTATCAGCAAAGAATTTCTTATTTTAAATCGCAGAAGGTAAACATGACTAGTGACAAACCAAATGGATTAAAATGTCCATCGCTTTCTGCATAATGGCTGCAAAATAGTGAAACTGTTCTTTTATCAACAATTTAAAAAATAATATTTATAAAACTCAACAATGTGTGTACGTTAATTCAAGCAATAAAATAAGTGAACAAATGCTAATGGAGGGTAGCTTATAATCAAGATTTTCTAAATATAACATTCAAACTTCCTTAGTATTTATGCGTTCAAAGTCACGTGATGTGTGTATTCCAACACAAAATTCAAGCTTCCTGTTTAAAATTCGATTATTAAAATGTAAACAATGTTTTGTGCAGTAATATTCCTATAGCAGCTGCTTAATTTCGTTCCAAACAGCGGTACTGAAAAGATTGAAATCAACAAAATAATCCATATTGCTGATGTCGCTATTGGCGTGGTTTGGAAGTTTGGAGAGTGGGGTGCCAGCTCATCTGTTGAATCGTCATTAGACCTTGGATCAAAAGTACTCGGTGTTGTCCTCGGTATTTCCCTTGGAGATTGATCCTGATCCGTCGCCAATAGCCCGTCGTGTTGCTCTAGTGCGACGTTTTAACCACCTACCAACATGATGTAGCTCATTATTCAATGCTTTATAAAGGTAGCCAGATTGAAAGAGTAGTGGATTAGGAACCGGAGAGTTACAAGTTCGACAACCAAAAACCGTCTTAAGAGGGGCTCGTGCATGTTAAATCTGTCGTGATCTCAAATGTCCTCACGCACCGTGGTGTGGAGGTTTGAGAGTGGGGTGCCAGCTCCGGTGTTGTCCTCGTCGTCTAACCGTGGTTCAAAATGGCGAGTGTCCTCGGATCTTTCCCTTCATGGACCATCGTCAATAGCCCGTTGTGTTGCTCCAGTGTGACGTCAATTCAACCACCTACCAACTATCAATAATTTAGTTACATATAGTGATCTCAACCATTTATATGGACAGTGGTAGCCCGGTTTGTAGAGTAGCGGATGAGCATCCAGATGGTTACGAGTTCGAAACTCGATCCAGGCAAAGACAGTCGTGTACATGGGGGGCTGATAGATATTCTAATCCCTTTAAAATATATTTTATACTCAAAAGGCTTATAATTTTTATTCTTTGACCTAAAAATTAATATCGTTAAACAGCAGTAGAGTAAATACTTTTTTCTTATCGTAGACGTGAAATACAAGTATATTGAGCATTGCTACTACGAAAAGCTTTAAAAAATGTGACAAACATTACTAGTAGTCACGTAACTATCCTGGGAAACATTGACTTGGTTGGCCGATTTAGTATCTTTGGCATTCATCATCTTTATCGCCTCGTTTGGTCATATGATACCTTATGACAGGGTAGATGTGTGAATGCGCATTTCTTTTGAGTGGCGACAAAATGGTGAACTCGCCAAACTATACTACTGTGTCACATGGACCAATCAAATCATTAATCAATGGATGGGCGTCTTCTACAGTCCATTGAACCAATCAGATGATGAATGTTCATTTCCACCGGCAGACGAAAATATCTAGGGGGTCACGTTACTACTAGTTTTGGTTACATGATCCTGGACACATAAAAAAAGGTTACCATTGCTCTCACTACTTTTATATATCCTTTATGGTTCTACACATACACATGTACGTAAATATTTAATTAAAAAATATTTTATTAAACCATTTCATTACCCACATTATCCCTCACTTTTGCGATCTGCTCTCAGCCGGAAAAGTTTGGAGAATCCGAACGATTCGTGCCCCTAGGTGTTGACAACATTGGTGTAGTTGCGTGACACTTGAGTAGCGGCCCCGAACGTCAATATCTAAAGCTGCGGCCATTATACACATAATTTAAGTCTTGTGGATTTTCTTGGAAATTCTTTTTCTAATTTTAGGCAAATTTTTATCTTTGTCACAAGTAATTTCCAATTTTATATACGTGGATGTTTTCATGCTCTAAATCTTTATAATATAGAACGCTCAAAAATCAATTATTCCTTCGGTGTTGTCCCGTGCATTACCATTCAGAGAAAAGAAAATATAAAGCTGTATATTCCTCTTCTCACAAACATCTGGAGACAAAACAAGACATCTTGCGCCTTTTCTTACTTCATTCTGAATAAATGAACCCATTATGAATAAATGACTTTTAGCTAATTTCTATGCGCAGTTAGCGATTTACCGCAATCAAACATTAATATTGTGAAAAAAATAAAATTCATATAGAACTAATGAATATGTAGTGTATCGTATTCTGTGTATTAAAATAGTTATACTTTATCTTCATCCATATTCTCCCCCGACCAAAACCTCTGGATAACAAGTAGTATATCCCATTAGTTAATAAAATACTTCAATACGTAAATTTTGTTTCGAACAGAGGGCGGTGTCAACCTCATTTACCCCTGGTTCCAAATGGTCTACCTTCGATCTGGTTAACTCCCCTACCCAAGGCATATGGATATCAGTTAGTGTACCCCAGTTGTTCACGAGATACAATTTTCTTTTGGACAGAGGGCGGTATCCACCTCATTTGCTCGTGTGTCCCTAAAAAGTAAGGGCTGCGGTAGCCCGGTTGGAAGAGCAACGGATTAGCAACTGGACGGTTTCAAGTTCGTATCCAACCAAAGACCGTCGTGTACAAAGGGGACTGGTGCACGTTAAATCTCTCATGGCCTCAAATGTCCTCACGTTGGCGTGGTGTGGAAGTTTGGAGAGTGGGGTGCCAGCTCAGGTGTTGCCTCGTCATCTGACCGTGGTTCAAAATTACGTGTTGTCCTAGATCTTTCGCTTTGGGATTGATCCCGGACCGTCACCAATAGCCTGATGTGTTGCTCCAGTGCGACGTTAATCAAAATACCTACCTACCCTAAAAAATAGTTTCGCCTCTGGTTGGCATGCCAACCAGAGGCGAAGGACAGAGGCAACTTCTGGATATCGGCTAGTGTACCCTAGCAGTTCGTAAAATATTTCAATTCAAGTAATAGTATGTGCGATAAAGCTAAGAATTTGAGACTCAGACGGATCTAGTGGAAGCAAAAGCGGCATTTTAAAACTTCGAATTACGCCTAGCAGGAAACGGAAAAAACTGTTGAGTCACGCTGCACACGAGATCCTTAAGGTAAGAAGCTTTTGAAGTGGAAACAATGTGAAAGACGCAGTCCCCCATCTCGTCGTTTGACGCAAGCAGTGGAGAATAAAGAAACAGGAAAAGTAAATGGAAGCGAAGAGAGTGGAAATCTTGGATTACATCCAACGTAACTGTTGACTAACATAACAGCTAAATAATACAGCTCACGTTCTAGAAATTTTGCATGAATCGAAGGTATGATGGGGTCACTTTTTTTGGATAATACGCAACACTCGACAAAAACGTCGTGGTATGTAAGATTGGAGTGTGGGGTGCCAGCTCTGGAGTTGACCTCGTCATCTAACCGCGGTTCGAAACGCGAAGGGTTTTAGAATATTATGAAGGGCAAATATCCTTTCGAGATATCTGAAATCCTTAGATTATCTATAACTTTGTGATAATTAGGAAAAATCTATTTTTAAATCAAAATAGCTTGATTTTTATCAGCTTTTTTTAAACAGCTTTAGTCAGTAATTAATTGTTTTATCATAGGTAAACTTTTCAATCACTTTTCCCATACCGAAATTTCGAAAGCTGAAATTTGTCACTGTCAGATTTTCCTTACAAATAAGGGTCGTGGTCGGCCGGTTAGAAGAGTAAAGGATTATCAACTGGAGGGTTGCGAGTTCAAATCCAACCAAAGACCTTCGTGTACAAAGGGGGCTGATGCACATTAAATCTGCTCCAGCGTGACGTTAATTAAAATACCTACCTACCTACCCTTCCGTATTGATCCCGGACCGTCGTCGATAGCTCGTTGTGCTATCCAGTGCGACGTTAATTAACTACCTACCTCACAAATAAAACTATTTTTTAAGCATAACTTTTTACCACCACAAATTCCACCAAAAGTTATATTACTTTGTTTATGTAACTGATATCAGAAGAAGAAAATTTCCATTTAAAAATACCTACATTGTTTCAAGTTTTTGGAAACATGTGGATTTTATATTTTTAATAGAAACAGTAATTTACATGTTTTCATCGCAACAAGTTTGGAATGATTTTGCATCATTATACACCCCGGTATCTACTCCAGATTTGGCGATTACTCATTTGGAGCCAGATACTCAATTTCTGAATATAGTTTTTCTAGACGTTCCCAAAGGCAGCAGATGTGGACTGTAAGATTCACACTACCCACAGTCTGGAGAGCTTACCGACCTTCAGATTTAATGTTCACATACAAACGAGACCTGTGACATAAAGTACCCTCAGGATCATTCCTCTAAGTATTTTTCTTTTCACCATAATACACCCCGATACACAGTGTAATGTCCATGGAAGCCTAGGAGCCAGGTATCCGCTAACAATTTTTATAACGTGAATATACGTGTTTTAGATCGGAATAGAACTGAGGCATGCATGAAAAGTTGAGCATTACAAAAAAGCCTTACAACTGTTTTATCTTATGATTTCAGAACTAGAAGCTTCGCTTAGGCAAAGGATGTCCTGACATGACCTTCAAACCGAGTGCGCAGGCTCAATTAGCAGGGAGGGGGGCGTCAATCTGTCGAAATTATACGGTTCTGAGCGAGCTTTGTGCCAGTGAAACTTTGGTTTGTGTGGAGTGAGGACTGGGTAAGGTGTGTCATTCGAAACTTCCGAACTACGCTACAATCACAGGCCTTCAATCAATAAAATTATCTTCCAATCTTAATTTCAAACTGCACTTTTAATTGTTCAAACTGTAAGTACTAACTGTAAATGCAACTACGGTTTGTGTCCTCGACAAAACTTACCAATTTTTTATATACCCAAGTAACTGAACGCAGATAGCTAGTTATGAGAGTGATGTATAAGTATAGTCAAGTGACTACACGCAACAAGACGAGGCCGCTTGCAGAGCCCCTAGCGGTAAAAATCGGAAATTAGCGCTCGTATCTCAAAACTATGCAAAATACTGAAAAAGGTTGTTCACAAAGTTAACGATTTAGTCCGAAATTACACCCTGCGTTCATGAATGGCGTGAATAACCACATGCGTTCGACAGTTACATGAGTGCATAAGGCCCCTTAACAACTAAAAGGCGACTTTTTTGCTATTTTTCAATCTCAGCGACTAGGTGATCATTGCTAGGTAATCGTTGCTAGGTAATACATTCAAATACGCAAGCCTCTTTGGTTCAACATACTGTGAACAAACTTTTTCAGTTATGAATATTAACAAATTGAGAAACAGGAGCCGTTTGACAAGAAAATTTAGAATCAGTTTTGCCCCTGACAACTACAAAAATCAAACCAAACATCAAAACAATTGTTAAACAATGCCAATCCCCAATGCCATCAATTGGCGCAGCTTGTCCTCTTTTGGACCTTGCGCCATAAAACCCTACCATCTAATCCAATGCCATCAAATTAAATTCTTTATTTACTTTTTATTATCTTTCTTTGTAACAGCATATGATAAATATAAATAAAACAAATGTATGATAGATAACTTTCATGTTTTTTGGTGACCCTTGCGTCAGTCACAGTGTCTCTATATGGCCATTGGTCTTAACAAGTCTGCATCCCTGCTTTAAGACAATATGGTGCTCCTATCAAAGACAATTATAGAAGTACCGTTTTTCTGATTTGGCGATCGAAAATGGTTAGTTTATCTCAAAACTGTATCTCGCCGACTTTCTTTTTAAATATTTTTGCTTTCTCTCTAATGGCCTATCACTCAGGACGCTCATTGTGCTAGCATGAAGACGAACTCTGATCTCATGTTTTACTGACATTGGCAAACACAAGACTCCAACTTCCGACCCAAAGTGATAAATTTCTGACAACTTTGGATCGGACTGATAAGTGAATTCCTTGCAAACCTTTCATGCAATAACCATCGAAACAATCCCTTCTGTCCCAGCGCTAGGATTACTCATCGAGGACGTTTACAATTACCTCCATATAAAAACGAAGAACTGATGTGAAAGTTACCGACTGCACTCAGCCAACCACTACATTGAAAACTTATCTACATGTCGGATTTGCTCAATTCACGTGTGAACACACGTAATTCATCATGTGATACATTACGCAGCATTTTCACTGGTAAATTTCGTACAGGTTCAAGCAAAATCTGTAGCCAATAGCCCGATGTGTTGCTCCAGTGCGATGTTAATTAAAATACCTACTAAGCAAAATATTTTGTTAAATAAAGATAGGTAGTTAATTAACGTCGCACTGGAGCACAACACAGTTGGCTATTGGCGACGTTAAATAGAAAGAAAAGTGGACATATTTTGGGGTGGAAAAGACCAACTCACTTTAAAAAATTTGGATTTCAGATGATATATCCTAAGAGATCGTTACATTCAGGGAGAATGCGCATGATAAATATTTGGGTAGGGAATTCTCACCTATTTAGTTATAATGTAGGTATGGTAGGAAGGTATTTTAATTAACGTCACAACTGGAGCAACACAACAGGCTATTGGCGAAGATCCGGGATGAACCCCGAAGGGAAAGATCGAGGACAACAAGACTTAATTTTGAACCACGGTCAGATCACGAGGTCACACCTGAACTTGCACCCCATCTCCAAACTTCCACGCCTTTAATCCACGATTGTATGTTAACTTCAACGCCGCAGGCGGGCCGCGATAGCCCATTTGGTTTGTTGGTTTGTTGGGGTTTTACGGCCCAAGGGCCATGTTTGGGCATGATGTGCCAGACACAGGCACAATATCAAGTAAGACACACACGGAATGAAAGTTTTACTGACACAGAAGAGAGAAATACACCCAAGGAGGAATGCACCTGACAGGAATCGAACCTACAACTCGAAGATTGCTAGCGCAGTGGGCATATCCACTGAGACACGACGGTCCCGGTAGACCATTTGGAAGAGCAACGGATTAGCAACCAGAGGGTTGCGAGTTCGAAACTAGGTCCATCCAAAGACCGTCGTATGGACGGGAACTGCTGCACTTTAAATCTGTCGTGCCCTCAAATGTACTCACGTTGGCGTGGTGTGAAATTTTACAGAGTGGGGTGCCAGCACAGGTATTGATCTCGTCATCTGACCGTGGTTCAAAATGACGAGGCTTTGTCCTTGGATTTTTCCCTTAACGATTGATCTCGGACAGTCATCAATAGACCGTTGTGTTGCTCCAGTCAGACGTTAATTAGAAGCGTTCAGATTAATATCACTTGATGTTTTTAAATGGCATTTCGAAAGGAGGGGACAGTTAGTTATTTTGTATGTTACTCTTGCGTTGTCGTGAACCTCTTTCCTCGTGTTTATGGTTTCCTTGGTTGGGTGGATTTTATGGCACATGGAAGCACACACAAGGAAAGCTTTAGTGATACAGGAGAGAAATACATTTAGGGTAAGTTATAGGAATCAACCCCTCGCCGCTTTAACTCACAAGTTGCTAACAAAGTGGGCGAATCCACTGAGCACGGTAGCTAGAATGTCGAAATATAAGAACCTGGTATATTAAGAACTGTGTTTCATTTTAAAGTTTGAAGCTTTAAAGTGTTAATGCAAAAATTTCAGTTAAAAAATTCTTTAAAATGTTCCAATCTTATCACCCTAGAAGAATGCTTGCTTTGTCCGGAAAAGACGAGCTAAAAATGCATTCAGTTGTAAAATCTGTCTTAACATTTTAACTTCGTATTTATCTTATCGTTTTGTGTTTTACAAACACATTAAGTCTTTTTATACACCCCATCACTTTAAATCTATTTTTATCTGAAAACGATTAAAATGCTTTCCTTTTTACCGAACATTTACATTACAGTGTTCCTCTCGTAGATATTATTTTATTGCTTGCTTTTAAAATAGTTTTACAAAAATGTATTTACGAGTTCTATTTTTTCTAGGGAAGATTTATACTGATTGCTATACTGATGCAACATAATTGTGAAGAAAAGAACAAATGGAATAATCAGGTTTCTTAAGGAGATTATTTTTTAACAATTTAAAGCTCTTCTCCATTAAAACCTGTTAGTTTTTACCCCTTGATAACAAACAAATGATTTGTGGTTCATAAATCTCCAATTTTTCTTGTATACTTTGTTTCAATTTTTAAACAAGAAATTCAAATTATGTTTTGACATAAAAAAAAATTAAAATTCCATTTCCTTAGTGCTACATCGCTGATTAACGATGAAAACAATCCTTAAACTGAAACATTAATATAGATCTTTACAACAATGAATTCTTATGTTGCTCCTCCATTTGGAAAATGTTGGTGGGGTAAACGACGAGGGTTCTCGAAGTTATACAAGATATTTAAGAACCTCAAACGAAACTATACAGAACGCTTCAAAACTTTAAACGAAGTTATACAGGACGTTTTAAAACTTCAAACGAAGTTATACAAGACGTTTCAAAAATTCAAACTTAGATATACAGGATGTTTCAAAACTTCAAACGGAGATATACAGGACGTTTCAAAACTTCAAAGTTGTACAAGGTGTATACACAAATACTCTAACCTAGATAAAAATATATTCTGTTAGTTCGCAACAGGAAACAAAGGTTGCTTCCAAAGGCATGCTACGAACATTATAACAATTCCCATAAAACGTGAGGGCTGCGGTAGCCCAGTTGGAAGAGCAACGGATTAGCAACCTGAGGGTTGCGAGTTCCAAAACTTGGTCCAGTCAAAGACCGTCGTGTATACGGGGGCTGGTGCGCGTTAAATCTTTGGTGGCCTCAAACGTCCTCAAGTTGACGTGGTGTGGAAGTTTGTGGTGCCAGCTCAGGTGTAGACCACGTCATCTGACCCATGTTTCAGAATTACGAGGCATTGTCCTTGGATCTTTTCCATCGGGATCGATCCCAGACCGTTGCCAATAACCCGTTGTATAAATAAATACTTCCTATGAAACGTGTGGTTAGTATTTTAAATTTGTTTTTATCTTATTGTAGAGACAACATAAAATTAAGAATGTCCTTTTTGATCGAGGTTCATTTTTGCAACGAAAATGAGTTAATTTAGGGTAATGAGCATTGGTGAGCATGAATAAAGAACTCTTAAAAATTCATTTGAATTATATATATATTCCAACATCATATTCACCACCATTTGCAAAATCATCTGATAATCTTGTTATCAACACCTGTGATTAAAATATCTTCGCAGCATTCGTTTAAAAATTCATTAGTGTCATTTGAATTATTTTGTTTTGAGTCAACACTTATCCCATTGAAAGTGAATTACATCGGAATCTATACCCCATTGTTTTCTCTATGAATAAATGTAACCAAGAACTGATTTCTAAATACTGCAAAAGCAGTTCAAAGGTTGTACTTAATAAAGTTACCTCTAAAAACAAGGACAATGGATTATAACAAGTCTAACAGTCCTGTGGGTCCATAAAATTTGCTCGTGAAATAAGCGGTGTGTTTTTCAAGTACCCAGATCCACTCACTTGATTGTTGCCACCCATATTTGATAATAATTCACAGTACGAATTGTGATTAAAGGACACACCGGCATGTTTACACTTTTCACGAAAGAACCGCTATCGCCAAAGGTCTTCATAGAACTGCAAAATTCCAATACGCCTACGGTAAATAAGCGATAATTTTTTTTTACAGTAATCCAACACATGCATCCAATCCCTATTGGGTTTGTCGGTTCTTTATTGATTTTATGGCTCAAGGGTCATATTTGGCCAAGCTGCGCCAAACACAAGATAATGTCAAGTAAAAAAATGTCGTGAAAGGGTTGGTTGGTTTGGGGTTTTATGACGCAACGGCCATATTTGGCCAGGCTGCGCCAAACACAAGACTCAAATAATTGTGAAAAGAAAGATGGAGAGAAGAAAGTAGAAAATGATCACTAGGACATCCTGGGGTCGCGATCCCCAAGTTTACCAGAGGCCCATGGGAAAAGATCACTAGGGTACCTCGGGTCTGTGAAGCCCGTACACACCTAAAGATGTGCCCCTGATGGGGAATCTCTATTGGGATGCTTTTATATGTTTGGATAGCCGTGGCCAGAAATCGAGGGTCACAGAGGCAGCGCTGAGGACTCGTATTTACTCTTACATGCTATCCATTCATCTGTCGGGAGTACTAACAGCTCATTTGCACTTGTGTCAGTCCGAATTTGCTATCCGGATACGTCGAACCAATGATTGAAAAGAACGGGTCAATCATTTCCGCTCTCGGCCGTTGCTTTACCCGCCTACGGATTTGAGAAACTCGTACCTAACGCTTATGTAAGTACCAACGGCTCAGGTGAATCGAATAACAGCATGGTTGGTCTTGTGATGATGAAAGTCGTTGAATTTTGACTACAAATTTTTCACAATGACGATGGTCACGTAAAATCTTTGACCGTCTGAGCGTCACAAAATTTCTAAGTAGAGCAGTTTTGTTTCCCCCCACAACACATAATGTCTAAATCTGACCATGATTCAAAATGAAGAGGTGTCCTCGGATCTTTTCCTTCGGAATTTTTCCGTAAAGCTAAGTATAGAAGGCGTTAGTGTTTTGGTGGATGTACTTAGTTCCTGTCTTTCGTAACATGTTTCTTAACTCGACATGTTATTTTAATGCAATTTCATCATCTTGCTTATAAAATGGATTGTAAAAATTAACTTTAAACATTGCCAAAAGTACGATCAATCAGATAAGTTCTTAACCAGAAGTATTTTTTCTTCCAGTAGCTTGTTTATGTTCTTCCTCATAAAATTCTGTAGAAAATCCTAGACTATCTTATAGATACATGTAAATAAATCGATATGATCGATATGATTTGTTACATGTAAGGACAGAAATAAGCCCTTTTTAGTTCCTTTCTTTAATATTTCCAACGGGTGGCAAACGTTTTTAGAGACCACTTGGGGTCGTCAACTTAAGATCAAGTGTCCCCCCCCCAAGAGGTTGACTTAAACTTAATGTGCCTACACTAAGAACTAAAAGAAAAGTAATTGTACATTTTGACAATAATAAGAATAGAGCTTCTTGTCTCAATGAGATTGAAAGGAACTATTGGCTTTAACAGAAATCTCATAGTATGATAAAACATTTCCATTATCGAATTAAAAGAGTACACACTTTTGAATAATTAATTTTAGCAAAAAACTTCTTTTCTACAATAAACAGTAATCAATGGAATAAATGATACATTTTTGTAAAGGACTTTTTTAAAATATTTATTTAATCTTTATGACGTCTGTAGATAAGTCGGTTCTGCACTTAAAAAATACTTCACGTACCAGGCATGTATTTAGAAATATTTTGTGGGTTCTAAATCTTTGTTAACCGGATTCCCATCCCAATTGCCTTAATGTTAAATAAGTGATTTCTTTTGATTGTTTGACTGACGATGCTGATTTTTGATACTGCCCAAGACTGATTTTCATTTGTCTTGATAACAGTTTTTTTTTCTTAATCCGTGGAGACCAGTATAACAAGCCCGTGCTGTAAAAAATGACCGTGAAACGCGAAAAACGAAATTACTGGTTTATTTTGATTGATTTGTTTTCTTTTTTTTATAATCAGGAAACTTGCTCTCTAATTAACCACCTATCCTATACTAACTTCAGCATTTATTTTAGATTGGCTTTTTGACATCAAAAGCATTGAGGGTGGTCCAGGTTCCATGTGCTCACCCTTAACCCTCCTGGTGGTTGTCTTTGGAGGTATCTTGTCAAACTGACAAAACTGACCAGACCCTGATGGACGAGATACCTCGTCGTTAGAAGAAAATTGACCTGATCTTGATTCATCATCATCGAAAAATCGGTAATATTTTGATGAGATATCGCGTCAGTAGCAAAATTGATCAAATCTTGATGGACGAGATATCTCGTCGAAACCACTTGGAGGGTTAACTCTCCTGGTGTCTCAACAAGGTATCTCGTTATTAGCAAAACGGACCAGATCTTGATGAAAGAGATATCTCGTCATTACAAGAAAAACAACCACATCTTGATCTCTTCGTCATAAGAAAATCGGCAATATTTTGATGACGAGACATCTCGACGTTAGCAAATTTGGTCAGTTTTTGATGGAAGAGATACCCCGTCGAAACCACTTGGAGGGTTAACTCACATCGCCTAGAAAGCACTCTATAACATGCAACTTGAATTACATAAGAATAAACGGGCTGCGTCAAAAATAATCTCATCTCCCGGATATATTCTATCTGATCAGGCGTTTGCTGTAGAGTGGAAGCGAGCTGAGTGCTCTCGAGTACAGATGTTGGAAACGGATCGACCTTTGATACGGAACTTAAACACTAAGCACACAAACAACAGATATCAATTAAGGCAACTGAATTCGAAACTTACCTTTCCGTTTGCGTAGAAATGAGAGGGCTCTAAGCTTTCTGCTGTAGCTGAACCGTACTTTAATCCTGCGCATATTAATGCTTTCGGATGAAAAAGCATTCACAACACAACAGATGTACTTTTAATCCGATTGTAGCTTTTCCGAGCCATTTCGACGCATTCCTGAACAAGTGATCACTTCAGATGGTGCGAGCTATAATTCCTTAATATCACCTCACGCGACAAAACTACGAAGAAATATCAATTCCTTTTTGGTCTTTGATGGTCACATGAAATTCGATGGCTGAATTTTTCCTGCTGATTCTTAATCCTGTGGGTGCTCAATTTGTAATCCTGTTTCCCATGGGTGAGTGGAAGTCACTGCGGAAGGGTGGTTTGCTTATATCACAAGAAAACGACAATCTTAGGCTGATTTGTAGGAATCCACGCGTCCCGAAACATTTGTGTGACGATGCCTTTCAGGCAGAAACGGAGATGAGAAACCGTTGGGAAGCTGCCATTTCGTCCGAAGAAAAACATCTGCTTCAGAAGTGAAGGATTTAAATTTAACCACAGTTGTTTTACGAAAGGTAGATGTCGCCTCTTTTATTTTCTCGTTTTTTATATATATACTTTGGCAACACTCTGGAACGGGGGTGCCGGGTAGTTTAGGCAGAAGGAGTTTTTAGAAGCGACGCTAAACTGCTTGTTACTTTATCCCTCGAAATGACAGCTCCTTGTGTATGTGCTGCAATGCTTACGTGATTCGTGGGACCTCATTATCTCGTTGTCACACTTTCCACCATCTCTTCTCTCTGTGAACTCTACTGTTGCTGCGGTCAAAACTTATCTTTGTCGGATTTTACGTACTTTACAGCTTCCGAGGTGTTATCTCTCTGCGGAGATAGTTTGTCTAGCGGTGGTATGCGGCGTGTTTCCCTTCGAAAAAATGCATCGATGATTATTGAGGAAGATAGTGGTGGAAACGAATACATTTGCGACGGTTGCAGCTCTGTTTGGACTTAAAATGTTTCGTACAGCGCGGCTCCGATGAGAAGGTAGTCGAGTCACGATCGAGTCCATTAGTTGAATTAAGGAACTGGTGTTAACCTAAACAAATCGCTTTTATAGTTGACGTCTTTAGCGCTGTTAGTCTCTCCTAAGCTTATCCTTCGGTGCCGAAAGAGGTAGCAGTGATAAGGCGTTGTCAGCGGGAAAACCACCCACGGCGACCACCATTCATGCTTTTGCGTAAAACAGTCTTCCAACAAGGTTTCACACCTTTCCAAAATTCGACTGACCAAAGGTCGATTGCCTTTTGGTCGCGGCCGCATTATAAATGCATAATGATAGATATTTTCAGAGAAAACAAACAAACCAGACGGTATGCGAAGATTTCACTTTCGCTACCCAAATGCTTTATACGGGGTTACTTTACTCGGTTACTTTACTTGCAAATACGGGGTTACTTTAAAATGTAGTTTATCGCCATTATGACGACATTTCGCGTTTAATCTAATTGGCGTTGACCAATCAACTGTCATTTAATTCGGAATTCATTGATTGGAAGTTTTATTGGCGAAGTGCTGAAATCGTGTTCGAAAAACAAGCCAAGTGACGTCACGTTTGGAATACATACATTTAGCTTGACTGAAAATGCCTTTCAGAGTGACAACTTAACATAGTGGCATGGCACTGTGTGTACAGTTGATTTCAGAACAGGATATCAAGAAACAGGGCCGTTCGAAGAGCTTAGGGTTTGTCGTGTTTTAGGGCACAAGGGCCATATTTAGCCATATAGGCTTTGGGAAAGGCAGTGCACTGAAGCCTTTACTCGCCCATTAATAAGAATAAAGTAAGATCAATCAAATAAAACCTTAATTTTTTGTAGGTTCAATAAAGCAATATATAAAACACTTACAATCTAATAATACGGATGAATTATTTGAATATGCGAAGATGCACTATAATTTGTTTTCTATATAATTTTTAAAGGAATTATAAACAGTATGAAAAATTTAAAGTGTAAAGATAATGATGAAAATAAAACTTTTATGATTCAATTGCAGAGAAAAAGGTAGGTAGGTCGGTTAATTAACGTCGCACTGGAGCAACACAACCCAGAGATAAAGAATTAGGATAAAATAGACACGGAGAAATTGTCAGGCCTGTCACAAAAAATAGTTTAGAATGTAGTAATAAATTTGTATGCGAAAAAATGTGGCTTTTGACGTTTGAAAACATGCTTTGAATAGTTGTAATTGTTGAAAACTAAATCTTTGAGAATCGTGAAAATATTCACTACTCTCCTTCAATGCTTCAAGACATTTCACCTAAGAATTCTAAATACAGGGTGCCCAAAATGTCCCTTTACTTTTTCCTTGATTCACAAGTGAGACACACTAAGTCAAAATTATCATATTAGATTTTTTGGCATTTTTAGACCAGAATGTGTTGGTCTTAAGAATGGTAAACTGTATATGTCTACTGAGTCATTTTTTGTTTTTTATGAAGGTTAGATTTCCTCTTCGTTTTCTCAGAATCATGCTTTTTTTACTTAGTGTGTTTCACTTGTCCGACAATATATTGTATAGAGCGGTTTGGCAATAGAAGACTAGTCAAGGATGGATATATTTTTTGGTGATCGGAAAAGAAATTAGTTTACATTTTCCCCGATAGAAGGCGAAGTACCACATACACTGTATGTGGTGCTCAAACTTAAGAAAATTTGCAAATTTTGCCTAATTTCTCGAAAAGTATTGAACGAATGGTAAAACTAATGCTTTTCCAAACAAAGATGCAAATCTTTAGTGTTTAATACGTAAACATACACGTGCGTGTGGGCGGTTTAGAGGAACAGGCTTTCTAAGCGCACGTGACGATTTCTGCGTTTAGTTTACTCGTTCTTTTGCAACATTCGGTGAAATTCAAAAGCAAGCAGTTAAAACGAGTAACCACCAACGTTTGGATAGTGGAATGAGGTGGCGAATTGTCGGGAGACTGGAAGCAGGACAGTCTCAAGTGTAGATTACTAGAGACTTGAATGTAACGCCCAGTGTCGTGTCCAGCTTATGTAAACAGTTTAAGGATACCGGATCCGTAGAAAGCCTGTGCAAGGTTGGCCAAGAGCCACGACGGCCAATGAAGATCGATATTTGTCCATTACAGCGAGGTGTAACAGGAGTGCAATAGCTTCTTAGCTCTCTCGTGACCTTCATGCGGCCACAGGAAGCCGTGTTTCATGGGTTGATGTTTCCATAAGGCAACATGAGAGAGGTCTGTTTGCAAGAAGATCTGCTGTTTGCGTCCCGCTCACTTCTGCGCACAGGATAGCCCGTTTAGCATGGTACAGAAAACATCGACTTTGTACCAGGGATCAGTGGGGAACCGTTCTATTCACTAATGAGTCCCGGTTCAGCCTAACCAATGATTCTCGACGTACGTTCATCTGTAGAGAACCAGGGACCCGTTACCTGTCCTTCAGCGTCCGAGAAAGAGACCACTATGGCAGCGGAGGTTTGATGGTCTGGGCAACCATCATGTTGAATGGGAGCGCAGACCTCCATGTCTTTGACAGAGGCTCTGTAACTGCTGTGAGGTATAGGGATGAGATCTTGGAGCCCTATGTTCACCTTTTCAGGGGTGCTGTTGGCCCTGATTTCATTTTTATGGATGACAGCGCTCTTCCACATAGGGATCATCTGGTCGACGAATATCTGGAAAGTGAGGATATTCGCCGGATAGATTGGCCAACCAGGTCTCCAGACCAAAACCCTATAGAGTATATCTGGAACGCTCTTGGGAGGGCAATTGTAACTTACCTTTCCACTCCCAGAACCATCCAGGACCTGAAAACAGCGTTGCTGGAGGAGTGGGACCGACTACCAAAGAGACTCATAACTGCCTCATTTCCAGTATGAATTCACTTTGCGAGAGCTGTATAACTGTAAAAGGGGACCATAACCCCTATTAACCCATTTTATGTCGATATTGTAACCTCTGTTTTAGACCTTCCTGCGCTGAAGAGTCTTACGCGTGTGTACATAACCGTTGTATGTTTATTTTTTTGTATTATTTCAACCTATGTACATAACTAATTTCATTAAAATATGTCCAGTAGTTCTGGAGATAATCGTCCAAAAGTAAAAATTATCTTAATTTTGAACACCAGTGTATATATTATACGTTAGATATGAAAATAAGAAAACAGAAAAAGAAATCGTAGTCAGAGCAGCTCAGTTTCACTTCAAAAACGACTGGTATAGGAGTTTGAAATGCAAAATGTGTCTAGCTCCTTCCAAAAGACTATAATGCCCCTTATCGTCAAAACCAAAATAATCAGAGAAAACTCTCAAATTTAATTTTCTTCATTCAATTCTGCAATTGAATGAAGTTCTGCAATTGAATAATTGGAATTGTAGTATTGTTCTCTTTAGATTGTCAACAATCCTTTTCCATATGATTCTACTTGATTGATCTTGGAAAAGCACAATACTACTATACCAAGGAATTTAATGAACGAATCTGTGATTTGAAGGATAGTGTACACTGAATAAAGGATAAAATAAATGGCAACTCCTCTTTATTTGAACATCGTTAACAGTACAGAAAAATCAATTTACTTCACGTTGTTTCGCGCATCTTGGTCAAATATGGTCCTTAAGCCATAAAACCCCTAACCCAACCAATCTAATGTTAAATTACTATCCTAGATTTTATTCACACATCTTCCAACCATGTTAATAATTTTTATGTTATTCCTAATAAAATCTACGAAATTTCTTCTTTTCTAAATTATGTGTGTACGTAATGTTAATTGGCGAAATTCTAATTTAAAAAATATATGAATAGCAAGCTTGATGTAGCTTGATAGAAATCGATTCAAAAGGAATAATCCATGCTATATGAGGATCGTTTGATAAGTTTGGTAAATTTTTGAGATGTCGCTATAATTAATGCTATAATTAATTTGGTGACGTCACGGCTGACAGAGGTCACTCTTCAATAAAGCTCATACCAAATACCATCTGGAAGCATAGAGGTAATATAAAAGTGGAGTGAGCAATGGTAAACTTTTTAGGTGCAAAGGATATGACCAAAACTAGTAGTAACGTGACCCTTAGACTGCTTTCGTCTGCTGGGTGGAACTGAACATTCATCATCTGATTAGTCTACTGGCCGGGAGAAGACGGCCATCCATTGATTCATCATTTGATTGGTCCACTGATCATTTGATAGTAGTAACACTGGCGATTTCACCACTCTATAGAAATACGGATTCACACACATGCCCTGTCATAAGATGTTACATCGTCAAACGAGGCTATAAGATACCAAATTGGCCAACCAAGTCAATTTTTCACAGAGCAGTCGCATGACTACTAGTCTACATGTTGATCACACTTTTTGAAGTTCCTCTTAATAGCAATACTCAGTCTACTTATATTTCACGTCTATGGCTAGAAGCGACACTTTGTTTCGTTCTACAGACATCGGGGCAGTTACCACAAAAATGGAAAAAAATGAGTTCCATGCAGCGATATAATAATTTCAATTAAATAAGTGGACGGTCACTGAGATCGAAGAGTTGCATAAAGTTTATGGGGACTCTGCACCAGCATTTTAGATTGTTTTTTCTCTATAAATGAGTATAAACGGGGCTCGAGCATGCACTAAAGATGAAGCACTCTCTGGACGCCCAGTTGAGGTCATAGTGGAAATATAAAAGTTGATTGAGCAATGGTAGCCTTTTCATGTGCTCAGGATCATGTAACCAAAACTAGTAGTAACGTGACCCTTAGACTACTTTCATCTGTCGTTTGGAAACAAACATATGCCATCTGATTGGTGCACGGGAAGGGAGAAGACGCCCATCCATTGATTCATCACCTGATTGATCCGTGCGACGTAATAGTAGACTTCGGTGATTTCACCATTTTTGTCGCTACTCTCAGAAATGAGCATTCATCACATCTCCCCTTCATAAGATGTTATGTCGCCAAACGAGGTAATAAGATGCCAAAGTAACTTTTTTACAGAACAGTCACGTGACTACTAGTCGACATGTTTATCACACTTTTTGAAGCTCCTCTCAATAGCAATGGTCAGTCTACTTATATTTCACGTCTATGGTTGAGGCCACCACAGCGGACATCGTTGAAAAATTCCATGGTGTCAGAATGGAAGTGCCGTTGAAGTGCGAGATATTGTTAAGACTGGCATCTTAACTGAAAGCGTGTACATTATCCTGCATGAAAAAAGCTGTGTGCGCTACTTCACTCTGTGCGACTTCTTGGTCCTAAACTTAATAATTTGATTTTATGGGAAGAAATTCTCGTCGAATATAAGGGTATCATCGCCGTAGTCAATGCATGTTTTGCCTTTGACAAAAGCTACTTTTTCCGACGGGATGAAAACAGGAAACTCGCTGCACCAAAAGTGTAGTCCTCAATGGAGACTTGAGAACAAAAATCGTTTTTTTTTTTTCATATAGGGGTGCTTAACTTGCCTTTTTACGATACTTATCAAATTACCCTCATACTACAGGGCCGAATTTGGATGTGGAAAATTCCATATGGATATTATTTTCGAACGTCGCTTGTAGCTTTAAAATAAAATATTTCACGTCACAGAATGAATGGAGGACATTCATGAAGTACTTAGAATATATATGTAGACATTACAGTCAGTGAAAAATAATTTATAATTAATGAAATTGTATATGAAACGGAAGGAATTGAGAATTTAAAGAAAGCAATTGTGCATGAGAAAGAGTGATATTTGGAATGTTTAATGTGATAACAGACTTAAAAATGAAATACTAAATACAAAATACTTCTCATTGTAAGAATACGGTTATCTTTCCGAAAAGTTAAAGTTCTTTGGCATGCACAGTGATGGTACATTTTAAATGTCTTTACTACATAAAAAACGGCACTTGTGATTTAAAAAAGCAGATGATGTATTAATTTTCATAAGCTCACAAAATTAAATTATGGTTTTAATAACTCAAAAAGCACAGACAAAATTAAAATTAATTTCTGGAAATCGAAAATGAGGTCAAAGCTCATAAATATAGGGTCGTCATATTCAAAATTGGGATCACTTGTACCGGGGCCCGAAGTGTTGGTAGATAGAGAGTTAAATTAACGTCGCACTGGAGCAACATAACAATGAGATTTAGGAGGTAAGGAGGGGGTAATGTGAAAAGTTTGGTACTGTTAATATACTTTTTCTAACTGAATTACCCGGCGTTGCTCAGGTTGAATTGTTTATAATTCATAGTAATATTAATCAGTATTATTCCTATGGAGATTTCGAATTGTTTTTAGCTCCCTGCAGACCCAGGACAAATCGAACGGGGTTCATATATAGCCTATGTGTCCCACAGAATTCTACAGGATGAATGTACCAAATTTAGTGTGAATTGGTCTGACATTGATCGTATAAATATGCAATGTTATTCCTATGAGGATTTCGAATTGTCTATAGCCCATACCATATCGAAGATAAAAAAAAGACCACTTTCTATAAAAATAATCTTATATCATCATGAAAATTTTACATTCCAATAATAAAGCTATAGTTTAAGAATTTACAGACGGGATACATAAACGATATGATGCTGAACGAGCTTCAGCGCAACCGCACCAATCTCTGCGATTGCACCACACTCAGATTCTAAAAACTTCCAAGGTCATCTTGAGAGACGACTCCTGTAGATGTTAACTGTGATGTCATCTGCACAGACAGACCGGGAGAGAGTGCCCCCTAGCAAGTGCTCTGTCCAGGATGACGGGACGTTAACCGTTTAATATTAGTCTACGTAACCCGCAGGGTTCCAAAGAATAAGTGTACCAAATTTGGTGTGGATTGGTCAAGCGGTATAGATTTGCATAGAGAACAGACAGATGCCAACTGCTTTATACGTATGGATGTACAATCGGTCAAAAAAAAAGTATACGAGCACCTCCTGTTATTCCCGTTCCTGCAGTCACACAATCAAAATGAAAATGTGATTAGAATTGAAATAATAGCTACTATAAATAAATATGTATTTCACTTTTATCAGAGTTCTTCTTCATATTACATTTTGTATTAACTCCAATTTTTTAAAACTATAACCCTTACTTTTTATTCCAGATTCTGATTCTCTAGATTAAAATAGCAAAATTCATGCAAAATATATTAATTTTAGTCCAATCTATCATTAGTTTTGAGTGGTTGAAATTTAGAACTAATTTTAAATGATTGTTTCAACCTGTTTTCTCTTTATGACTTAAAATAATAATCATCTGATAAAAGCATTAATCAATGTTTATGTTACATTAAACTATTAATCAATCCGATTGAAAATGTACACCTTTATCTTTTCAAAGCAATATTTTTTAATTAATTAATTAATTAATAATTGAAAAAATATGAATTGAAACGTGTATAAATTTCAAATGAAATTGACTGAGAGGTGTCTCAAGCCTAGGTGTGAACAATTTGAGTTTATTGCTTTACGTGGTTTCTGATATTAATTCCTTTATTCAAAACTACATCATTTTGACTTCAATTGGGAGTCGCCCCATATCAGAATTTTTAATTTATTTAAAAGAAAAAATGTATACTATTTTTATGTTCCAAAGTATCATACATCTAGCATCTTTTTAGGTCAAATCTCTATAAATAAAAATAGAGTGCTTGTTTGAACATTGCATATTTTCGACCCATTTCAAGTTATCTGTTTTGGGCCCTTTAAATGCAAATTCCTTTTCTTTTCGCGTTTGTTGTCTGTCCGCAGAGACGTAACTAGAGGGGGGCAGACGAAGCATCCGCCCCGGGCGCCGGATTGGGGGGGGGGGCGCTAAATTGGCCGAGTATTTTTTTTACTATAGATATTTACGTATGATAAAAAATGAAGAGGAAAAACTTATTAGTAGACTACAACAACCAAAAACTATAAAAGAAGCTAAATGCAGAATGTGTGAAGAAATAGCAGGAAAGCTTAACCTAGATCCTCTTTTTAAAGAAGTACGGAGGAGGAAGAAGCGGATGTTTGATGGAGAAGGGCGAAGTTGAAAGCTATGAATTCTCAGAAGAAAAAGTTCAGATTATTGATTATAAAATAATAGATCGGATTTTGAATGAACTGAGGCAAAGGTTTCAAGTCATTCAAAACGAATAGTTTATTTGGTTTCCTCAATGGAGCTCGGTTTGAAACAATGAATGGAGAAGAATTGAAGACCCAGGCACTTGAGTTAGCTACCACATACGTATAAAGAAGACTTAGACAAGGACTAGCTGGCGATAGAAGTTGAAAGTTTTAAGTGTCATTCCTTGGATTTAAGCCCTAATATGAAAACGGCTACACCATCAGGTCTTCTGACGTTAATATACAAGAACGGTTTTGAAGACGCGTCCACCAACATAACGACAGCCGTTGAGAATTTTCCTCACACTACCAGTCTCAGTCGCCTCAAATGAAAGGAGTTTTAGCAAACTAAAGATCATCAAAAATTACCTCAGAAACTTAACAGGACAACGGCTAACCAACCTGAGTATCATATCAATAGAGCACAAGTTAGTTTCAAAGCTACCCTTTGAGGACTGTAAAAATTGCAGCCGAAAAAGCCCGTAAAGTTAAGTTTTAGTTCAAGCTATCTGTGTTTAAATTAATTTTTTTCACATTTTGTCAATAGATTAAGAGATTGTGAAAAATGTCTAAGTATAATACTCAAGATAACTTGAGTAAAATCTGTTATTATCAATTCTTGTTCCACAGTTTTGTAAAATTCTTGAATGGTTTTCGGTGGACGTTTCGATAATTCTATTTTTAAAAGTTCAAAAGCGCAAAAGTCCATGGGTGAGACATCTGGAGATTTAGCAGGAATTTCAGTAAAGGGTATTTACTGACTTGATGCCAGTTTCTTGTTCCATTTTCCCACGAATTTAATAATGGATTTAGATGTGTGGCTGCTTGCTTTATCCTGATGCAGTTCTACTGACTGTTGGCACTTTGGGTAAAGATATAGTATTTCTTTTTTGAATATTGGGGATAAAATAGGGTCTTGATAATACGTGGGAGTTGATTTTTACATTACCCCTCCTTTTTACTTTTAATTTTCCACTATATGCAAAACCGTCAACAATCATAAATCTCTTGGAGAAAGTTCTCACGTTAAACTTACAAAGTTGAACCAAGTTTTAAGATTTTTCTCCCTTTTTATGATAAAAAATTGTTCTTTTTTATTGCAATCTTTTAAATACACCCACGCCTCGTCTATTGTCACAACATTTTTCCATCTTTCTCCAGTTAAATGCTTCTCATACAGAATTCTGCAGCGAGTTCTGCTTTCTGCAATATGTCGTGGAGATAGACGATGAACATTGTATTTTTGGCCTTTTTAAGAATCAAATCACTGTTAATTATTTTATTTGCAGTTGAAACTGAACTTTTAAGGACTTTGTAATAGTCCTTTGACTTGGCGGATTCTCTTTCAAAATTAAAGATCTTACCTTACAAATATTCTCAGAAATTCCTTTCTTTGGATACGTTTTTGGAAGTATTTTTCCACTTTTACGCGCGTTTTTTCCTTTCTCATTAATAATATTACTTATCGTACCTTTAGATATCGAAAAACCATTACTTTTACAGCGTTTTTAAATAATCGAATAAGGCATAATTCTCTTCGGAAAGAGAGGAAACATAGCCTTCCATCCATTGCTTATTTAAAAGCGTCATTTTGAAAGTAAACGAAACTCTGAGTTATCAGACGATAAGTTATACTTTAACTATTTAACTGCTGCGAAAATAAAATTATTTCGTAGCATGCAATTTTTTTGCAGCTCATCAAAATCATTCAAAAAATGTCCGAAAAACCTGTGTATTTATTATAATTAAATATCCTATTCTAAAGCAACAGTCTGTTGATTTTGATGCAGCCCACACATATCCCGATATCATTTGATAAAACCTTTTCATTTCATTTGTAGCGATTATAAGTGTGAAAGAATATACCAAACATGCTACTCTTAGATTATTTATCAATGAAGTATCTTAGAATTAATTAGGTATTTTATCTTGTACTAAAAATTAAATTGCTGCAAATTAATCTATTTACCTTTGAAATCAAGCATTTACCATCTAAGTTTAATAAAAAAAATTTGGACTAGTGGAATTAATGTGTGGTGGCGATATCAGGTGTTGTCGGGGAGGGTTTGGTTGGTCAGTGGGGGAGGGGCGCCAAGTCGAGTTCTTGCCCTGCTGGAAACTAGCCTAGTTACGTCTCTGTCTGTCCGTCTATATGTATGTACCCGTATTACATCCAAATGGTTGAATGTTTTCATGAAACTGCATACTTTGATTGTAAACTTTGTATACTTACATTCATTTAGTGACTGAACTTGATTGCGTTAGTCTACCTATCCGTCTTCCCGTTCTGTCTGATTTTGTGTCTGTGTTTGTATAAGTATCACAGATTTGATACCATATATTTTAATACAATGCCCTTAATTTTATACATCATATTTTAATTTGGTACAGCTGCATGTAGCGCCTCGCCCGGTGGCAACGGCCTTTGGAGCACTTTTTATGTCGCCAAAGAAAGAAATCTTACAAAAAGTATAAGATGGGTAACCTTTACTTACCATAACTCGCTACTAAAAGTGCGCCAAGGGCCGTTGCCACCGGACGAGGCGCTACATGCAGCTGTACCCATTATTTAAATTTTCTTTGTTTACAAATTTAGATAAATTGCATGCTAAAACATCTGAGTAACTATACTTAAATCAACCATAATTTGGTAATTTTGGAGAAGCTGGAATGCATACTGAACATTGCGATTACTTGGATTGTTTTACCAGTACTGATGAAAGAGCAATATATCTTTCCATAAATTAACTCTGAACTTTATTTATTTCGAGCCCTATTTTTTCTTTGCGAAATATAAACGATGTCTGACTATTTGGGACAGACTATGTTTTGTAACGAAAGGAAGCGAAACGGAAACTTGTGTTTGTTGACCACGTGAAATATTGGTAGGTAAACTATGAGTGCGAAAGTATTTGCCGTAGTTTCGTCATTTTCACGAATTGAATTACGATAATTTTACAGGAACCGAACTTAAGAAAGGGCATTCCAAATCCCTCTCCAAATCGTCTTTTGTAATAGTTATAACAGTGTCACCTTTCATCATTTTGTAGTTTTGTTATATAGCAAGGGTGCGATGGGGGAATGTGAAATGTATTAGCTACATGGATGGATGTGTAAGTATAGGATTTGTGTTCTAAGTAAATTGTAGAATTTATAAAAAGGTCGAAAAGAGGTGTTAAAATTTTAGTTTCCGCACATTTAAATGATTTGGCATCTTTCCGGTCCGGGATCAATTCCAAAGGGAAAATATTGAAGACAACACCACGTAATTTTGAACACCGGTCAGATGACGAGGCAACACCTGAGCTGGCACCCCAGTCTCCAAACTTTCACACCACGCCAATCAAAATTAAGAAGGTGTCATGTATGCCAGGTAGACCGAGAGACGATACGATTCGTTTTACATACACGCAAAGAACATTTATTAGCATTAAGATACACAGGCACGAACGAGCATAACAACAACTACACCGAACATGTACAATACGAAACTACGGAACCCAAAAAGGTAAAAAAGCACGCGCGCGTCACACAGCTTGGAAGGTTCTCTAATCTGGCTGTTGCCAGATACATAACAGTTCCTCCCCGACAAAATATAGAGTCACAGGTCGAGTCTCTTTGGAGGTCTCCTGATTCGGTTTGAGCGTCGGAGTGGCACATCAGTTTTCGGCTTTCCGGAAGCGTCTGGTACAGGCTTAGGTGGTATATCATCACTTGGAGTGGCAGGTACAGGTACATCTTTAGGTTCAGGGACAACTTCAGGTACAGGTGCAGGCAGTTCCGATTTAGCAACATCATCGGATACTGGCTCATCTGGAAAATTCAATTCTTTATCGTAAATTGGAATTTCAGTAGCAGCTTGGAATAATTCAATCGACTTCCCACATTTCCTTATTTGATCTACGTGTCTCTTCCAAATTTCATTTCCAACTTGTATGCTATAACTCAAAGTTCCATCTCGGTTTATAATTGTTCCAATTTTCCATTTGTTAGGTCCGGAATAATTTCTTACGGCTACTTTCTCCCCTTCCTGAAACTCACGCAAGATAGATTCTGTGTCAAGTCTCGAACTCTGTTTCTGAACAACTTTGTCTCTCAAATTTGGTTTAAAAAGATCAAGCCTAGTGCGAATACATCTCTTCAAAAACAAGGCACTCGGAGTTTCTCCCGTGAGAGAATGTGGAGTTATTCTATACTGTAATAAAAATCTTTGTACACTGCTGGCCACCGTAAATGCAACACCCTGAAGGAAGCATGCAAATAATATGAAATTTACAACATGCATTAGCGGAGGTGAGATATGCAAATGATTAGAATTTCAGCGCAGACGCACATCACGCGCGCCTGTGGCGCCACTTCAAAGCGCTATTTAAGGCTTGGAGATTTCGACGATTTCAAGTACGGCAATTGTGTTTTTCTTGTGGTTTTTTCAAAAAAACGATCAATTATGCCTCGTAGAAAACAGCGATCATCTTTTGATCAAGTATCCGAGTTCGACAGAGGAAGGATAGTGGCCTACCGAGATTGTGGATTATCTTTCAGGGAAATCGGTAGTCGTGTTGGACGAAACCAAACAACTGTAATGCGGATATGTGATCGTTGGATGCAGGAGGGTACGACGGACCGACGTGTTCGATCGCATCCACCTCAGTGCACCACTTCACGTGATGACAGGCATATTGTGCGTATGGCAGTGACGGATCGCTCAGCCACATCACGAACCATAGCACAGCACATTCAGTCTGTACCGCATCATCCAGTGTCTGCGCGTACCATTCGACGCCGTTTACAGCAGAGTGGTCTGTCCGCAAGACGTCCATTGCTTCGTCTACCCTTGACGCAGAACCACAGACGTTTCCGCCGCCAATGGTGCGATGAAAGAAGGATGTGGACGGCAGAATGGAATGAAATTGTCTTTACTGACGAGTCACGCTTCTGTCTGCAACACCACGATGGTCGGATTCGAGTCTGGAGACACCGTGGAGAGAGGATGCTGAACAGCTGCGTTATGCACCGCCACACTGGTCCTGCACCGGGTATTATGGTATGGGGCGGTATTGGATATCACTCTCGCACTCCTCTAGTACGCATTGCCGGTACTTTAAACAGCCAGCGCTACATCTCCGAGGTGTTGGAGCCAGTTGTCCTTCCTTACCTTCAGTGCTTGCCCACAGCCATATTTCAACAGGATAATGCGCGACCACACGTGGCACGCATTGTCCAAGGGTTCTTCGTCAATCGCCAGATTGAATTGCTTCCCTGGCCAGCTCGCTCTCCGGATCTTTCGCCGATAGAAAACATGTGGTCCATGGTTGCTCAACGATTGACCCAGAATACATCCCCAGCTGCCACACCAGATCAACTTTGGCAACGTGTGGAAGCTGCTTGGTCTGCTGTACCCCAAGAACACATCCAAAGTCTCTTTGAATCAATGCCGAGGCGTGTGGCAGCGGTGATCTCCAACAATGGCGGCTACTCTGGCTACTGATTTTGGCAGGAACCACACTTCACAGAAGTCTATAAATTTAATCATTTGATACTTGGTCAACATGTTATCTACAAAATAAATTTTGTTGTGATATCTCTTGTCTTTCTTGGTGTTGCAATTTGGGTGGCCAGCAGTGTAATTTCACATTTAGATCTCCAGAATCACCTCTACTCGATTTCAACGAAGCTTTGAATAACTGCACTATTCTTTCTGCCTGTCCGTTCGTAGCAGGATGGTACGGTGCTGAAGTTATATGTTTAATATTATTCAGTTTCAAAAAATGTCGAAATTCGTAACTAGTAAAACTTGCGCCGTTATCACTAACCAAAGTTAAGGGAATTCCATAATGAGCAAAAAGAATACGAAGATGATGAATTGTAAAACTAGCTGTAATATTTTTCATCGGAATGACTTCTATCCACTTCGAATATATGCATCAGAGACTACAAAAAACATTTTCCCCATAAAAGGACCAGCGTAGTCAACGTGTATCCTTTGCCAAGGTCCATTTGGCCATTCCCACGGATGTCGATTTATCCTTGCTGGTTCGTTCCTCGTTGCAATACAAGCTGAACAGTTCTGAACAAAATTGGCTATACTGGCATCAATACCTTGCCAATAGCAGTAGCTTCTAGCTATGGCCTTCATTTTGACAATTCCAGGATGTCCAACATGAAGTTCTTCCAAAACTTGATTCTGGTACTTTTCAGGAATGCATACTCTATGACCATACATTATGCAACCATTTTGCAATGAAAATTCAGATTCTCTACCTTTCCAAGGCACAGGTAATTCAGTTCCAGATTTTAAACTTTCATACAGTTCGAACAATTTCCTATCAGTTTTAGTAGCTCTAGCTATGTCAGTTGCTGTAACAGGCATTAATTCAATTTGCGAAATATTTGTCACGTCTGCTTCAGTCAAGTACTCACAGTCCTTGTCAACTGCTAGTGGTAACCGTGAAAGCGCATCGGCATTGCCATGATTCTTAGTGTTTCGATACTTGATTGTATAACTGAATGCTTGGAGAAAAAGTGCATAATGAACCATTCGTGTTGCTGATAGACATGGTAAACTACGATTAGGTGCGAAAATTGAAACTAGGGGTTTATGATCGGTTACGAGATCAAAATGTCGACCAAATAAATATTGATAAAATCTCTTTACTCCCCATACGATACTCAATGCTTCCTTGTCTATCTGCGAATAATTACGTTCCGTTTTAGTCAATGACCTTGATGCAAACATTGCTGGTTTTTCTGAACCATCTGGCATAATGTGACTTAAAACTGCTCCTATTCCAACTGGTGATGCATCAGTTTGTAATACAAGAGGTAACTTAGGATCATAATGGCATAAAATTCGGTCTGAAGCAATTTCTTGTTTCAATGCCTTGAAAGCTTTTTCACATTCTGCAGTCCACAAAAATTTAGTACCTTTCTGCAGTAAATTATTGATAGGAGCGACACGAGTAGATAAGTTGGGAATAAATTTTCCGTAGTAATTGACTAAACCCAAAAAACTCTTCAAATCAGATACAGTTTTTGGAACTGGTACCTTCGTAATTGCATCGATTTTTTCTTGTGTTTTGTGGAGGCCGAATTTATCAATTGTATGACCACAATAATTCACAGATTTCTTAAAAAATTCACTTTTCCGCTTATTTACTCTGAGACCATATTCTTCTAGTCTCTGTAGTACTAATTCTAACCTTTCAAAATGCTCTTGATCATTTCTCCCCGTTACTGTAATATCGTCTAAAAATACGTGTACCCCCGCGATGCCTGATAAAACTTGTTCAATGGCTCTCTGCCGGAGCTAAGGCTATACCATAATTCATTCTCTTGTAACGGAACAAACCCTTGTGAGTATTGATCGTCAATAGATGTCGGTCCTGCTCATCAACTAACATTTGAAGGTATGCCTCAGATAAGTCGATTTTAGTAAAGAACTCCCCTCCTGACAGTTCAGCAAAAATGTCCTCGATACGGGGTAAAGGATACTGCTCAATTTTTAGTCCCGGGTTGATAGTCACCTTATAATCACCACAGATTCGTAGGTTCCCATTCTGTTTGATAACAGGAACAATTGGTGTAGCCCAATCACTATATGTCACCGGCTCAATGATGTCTTCTGCAACTAACCTATTAAGTTCAGTTTCTATTCTTTCTTTTAAAGCAAATGGTACTGGTCGAGGTTTAAAAAATACCGGTTTGTAATTAGGTTTCATTTGAAGACGGCAACAAAACTTTTCCAGTTTCCCGATACCCGGAGAAAAAATTTTCTCATACTTTTGAAGCAAGATATTTAATTTATTGGTTCGAGAATTACAATTTTCAACCCGAACTGCTTTAATTGAGCTCCAGTCTAATTGGAAATTTCTCAACCATTCACGACCAAAAACTGCGTTTACTTTTGCATGTACCAAATAAATAGTTTCTGTATTAATTTGATCTTTGCATTGAATTTGCACCACTGCTTGGCCAGCTGATGTTATCATAGAATTATCGAAATTCCTAAGCAATAATTTGGTAGGCTTAATGGCTACATCCGGACAAAGTTTCTTAAATTCATTCACATTCATACAACTAATAGCAGCTCCAGTATCTAATTCAAATAAACATTTTTTCCCTTCAACAAAAATTTCTAATAAAATCTTATCCCTTGCATGTCGTGGTGATTTAACGCTATTAACTGGTACAGTTTCAGAACAAGATTCTATTTGTTTAACTGTTTCGTTACGTTTTGAGCGGCAGACTTTTGCCAAATGCCCGTTCTTTAAGCAATTCCTACACTGAGTGTTCTTGTGCTTACATTCGTGAGCTAAATGTTGAGTACTATCACATCTGTAACATTTCCGAGATTTATCAAACTTCTTTGTAGGTTCAGATTTCTTAAATTTAGAAAAATCTTTTTTGATAGTTTTATCTTGCGAACTATGTAATTTTTTTATCGATACCATTTGATTCTGAATTTCACACACATCTCTCTGAGCAGATTCCATTGCGAATGCAATGCTCTTAGCTTTTTCGTATGTTAACTTATCCTCTGCTAACAGCTTTTTCTGTATATTTTCGTTGTTGAGGCCCATCACCAATTTATCACGAAGCATCGTACTTAAATTGTTCCCAAAGTTACAGTGTATCGACAGTTTTTGTAATTCGGCACAATAATTTGCAATGGACTCACCTTCAAATTGCTTCCTCTTGTAGAAACGAAACCGTTCTGTCATCTCTAGTGGTTTAGGATTCAAATGTTCCGAAAGTAATTTTACGATATCTTGATAAGTCAATTCAGAAGGAATGTTCGGAGTGGCCAGATTCTTTAACAATTTATACGTTGTTGCTCCCATAAGGCTTAAAATAGCAGGGACTTTCATTTTATCTTCGATCCCATTAACAACGAAGTAAGATTCTAAACGTTCCACATAACTGGACCAGTCTTTCACAGACGCATCATAAGATTCAAAATTAATGTTCGAAGATCCCATCCTCGTCGCCAACTCTTTTGTCGTGTATGCCAGGTAGACCGAGAGACGATACGATTCGTTTTACATACACGCAAAGAACATTTATTAGCATTAAGATACACGGGCACGAACGAGCATAACAACAACTACACCGAACATGTACAATACGAAACTACGGAACCCAAAAAGGTAAAAAAGCACGCGCGCGTCACACAGCTTGGAAGGTTCTCTAATCTGGCTGTTGCCAGATACATAACAGAAGGTGCCGCCATGGCTCAATGGTTATGTCTGTCAGGAATGGCATCGCTACTAACACCAATCAGCGCCGGCATGGGGCTGACGTCACGAACTGAATGTTTCCTTTTTTGTGATATATTCGTGCAGTGGTTTGTTCGTAATACTTTTTACTTTTCGGATTTGTGGAAGTTGATGTAAATACGTACTTGTCTTTTCTGTAAATAAAGTGTGTGTTTAACACTGGTCTGTTACTTGTTCAATCTGCTACGACATCGATGATGTCCGACCTGCCCTAAGATTCGATGGAATTAAATAATTCCAAAAGTGTGGAAGTTTGTTTTCTACAATGTCCACTTTGCTACCAACCAACGAGTTGTAGGTGTAGCAGGTTCAATTCCTCCTTGGATATATTTCTCTATTCTATGTTAGTAAAGCTTTCCTTGTATGTGTATGTCCATTACTTTATGTCGTCTATCTTGTGCTTGGAGTAGCATGGCCAAATATGACCTTTACGCCATAAAAATCCAACCAACTAAAATTACGAGGTGTATTCGGTGGTGGTTTTTTTTATGGCACAGGAGCCATATTTAGCCATGCTGCGCCAGACACAAGACATACGATATCAAGTTATAGACACACACACAATGAAAGTTTTACTGACACAGTAAAGAAATGCACCCAAAGAGGAATGAATCTGACAGGAATTGAACCTGCATCTCCTACAACTCGAAGGTTGCTAGCACTGTGGGCATACCCACTGAGCCACGAAGGTCCCGTGTTGTCTTCGTATCTTCCCTTCGGGATTGATCCCGGACCGTCACTAATAGCCCTTTCTGTTGTTGCAGTGCGAGGTAAATTAAACTACCTATCAATAGAGAATACGCAGGAAACTTTCAAAATACCAACGTCATCTACAAAAGCGCTTTACAGAAAGTCTCTCATAGAGATACAAAATAGCATCTTAGTTAGAGCAATAAACCTCTTCTATTTTAGCGGGTTATTTTTATTTACTCACAGTTAGAATCGTGACGTACTATCTGTTCTAGCCTAAATTTCAGAGGTGACTGAAAGAAAACTCTTTTTCATAATTATAGTATGTCGGATTTGCATTTCTATGAAGTGTGTTTCATTGGCGATATTTTAGGAAAAAAATCAACGAGTTTTCAACCTTTCTCAAAATCCGTACGAGTCACTGGTAAACTGCTAAGTTTCTCTCCTGCATCTGCGTTTGGTGAGCTTAGTGATTCAGATGGTGCATCTTCTCATACTTTGAAAGTTGATTTCCAAAACATTGCCGAAACACCACTGTTGAAGAATTCTTATTACCAAGTTATTGGAACTCTAAAAACTGGAGTAGAACTTAAACTTATAGCTGAAATAGTCAGGAATGTAGACGGTATTGACATGCAGATGTTTAAGGAAGCTGTGATGTTAAAAAGGCAGTTCTTGGAATAAATTTGACTTGTATTTTTTCGAATTTTAATAGTTAATTGTAACTAGAATAATTAATTGTAACTTATAAATATTCTTCCATAATTTAGGTTCTGTTAATCTCAGCTAAGTTTTTAATTGGTAAGATTTTCACTGAAACTTATTTTAACTTTCTATTTCTTAATTTAAATTATACACGACTCTCACTGCATGTCAGACCATCGACTAAATTATATTTAAAATTTCTGTAAATTAATATGGAAATATTTAATTTAACATGGAAAAATCTATTTGCTGAAAATACAAAAAACCAAAGGCGATTTCCATCCTAAACCAAATTATGGTATTTGATTTTGTCAAAACGGGTGATACATCATGAACTTTAGTTCTGCTGATATTTATTTAACTAAAAATACTAAATATGGTGATGAAATTTATGTGTTTTGAGAATTAAACCTGAACAAAATGTCATAATATACAAACGAAAACTATGTTTACCAAAACAAGACTAAAAAATACTTCATTACTTTGGATGCTTCTTTTAGATTTGAATTATTAATTGTTTTTATAGCCATTTCTTAGTTTCAACATGAAATTTGAAAGAATCTAATTTTATCGTTTCATTAGTTGCAGGTATTTATAAACGTATGAATTCGCAAATCATCTAAGGTGCTCGACGTTTACTCTCTTAGTTACACACACTTAGGGCACATCTTTAGGTGTGTATAGGCATCAGCCCTGAGCCGAGTGATCTGTCCTCCCTTTTGTTTTACCCTCGCCTACTCTTGTTTTTCTTCCCTCCCTCGTTTTCTTGCGTTTGGCACAGCTTGGCCAAATATGGCCCTTGTGGCATAAAACCTGAAATCAATCAACTTAGTTACACATTTATTTTTTAAGTAATATATTTTTAAAGACGTACTAAAACCAAATAATGGAAATAATTATAAATCTTGCAGTTTTGATGGGAATATGACTTTAAAATCAGTATGGAGGTTATCGGCAGAAACTTACATGTTATGAAAAGTGTTGATATCTCAAAGCCCCATAACCCCCAGGCGGAATCATCCTATGGGGAAATGACCTACCATCGTGTAGAGGAAGGTGGGCCGCATTGACCAATCCACGGCCCCCTCTGACCTTTACCATGTGGTGGAGGAAATGAGTTGCATTTCGGGCATACGCGACCTGTTTAACCACTAACTTCAGTTCTAATCGATGGGTCATGATGCATGCTTAAATTGAAGAGAACAATGAGTTCTACAATTCCATTTGACTAGTTGGCAGTTTAAACCACATTTGTGTGAAAGTTGTGTGTAGTGGAAAGTGACGATTTGTAGAAGGGGGGATTTCACTATGAAGCCAAAATATCACACTAAAGTTCAATTGCAGCATAGGAAACATAAAAAGTTTGAAAAGCAGTTCAAGATGAATAAAATGATGCCAAGAAGTCTAACCTATGACAAGTGCGGAGAGATCTAGAGCTTACCGAAGGCGCAAGAAGCGCGCGTAAGCGGCAACGTTGCTTGACCACCTAACGAGCTGCCATCACGCTTGGAAACGCCACCATCGAATTTATCTTTGCCATGAACATCAGCACCGACACCATGCTGTTTATCTCATACTTTAGCTATCAGACCCATCATCCATAAGGTCACCATAGAATACTAAGCATTGCCCACATTTATGTTAACCCCAATGTTATGTATCCCCCAAAACTGGCTAAATAAATAAATGTCAAACAAATACCCGCCGTCTTCATTTCACTAGCAATCCACTTACCAAGTATTCAGGAACCAAACCTTACTGTACGGTGGGAAAACTGCCTACCCTCTGTTTTTTTAGTTATTCTTTTCATAGCTTAACATTTAAAAACTTCACTATGCACGCACATATCAGGATCAGTGCAACTGATGAAGGGCTTATATTAATCTTTTTTTAGCGTAAACTTTTCATAAGCTAATTTTATGTAACATTGTTTAATTCCTGTTCTCATTACATGAAAAACTATTTAACTATGCAATTTTTGTTAACTTATTCTACAAAATCTTAGTTTTCTGTTATTTTTTTAGTTTGTACTTAGAGTTGAAGTTTACAGAAGAATGCCAAAATTAAAACAAGCTACCATTTCTTCTCTCAAGGTGATTTTGTTTTCAATGAATACTTAAACAATGTGTTTTATCGATACTTTTATCTTACTAATGTTATTCTATCATAGGGTGTGGTAATTGTTGAAGATTTTATTCGACAAAAAAATCTTCTTGATAATCAAGATGAGTCAGAAGAAAATATCTTAGATACTCTAAATTACTTGAAGAAAAAGAAGCCATGCAAAGAAGTTATCAAATCTACTAGCATTGGTATGAAAATTTTATTCTATTAAATTAACACTAAAAGTTTTATTGATTAAAAACGCATTTTATTGAAGTTTTTTAATATATTGTGTATAATACCTCTAATCTGAAATCAATTAATTAAATTTTAAGTGTTTAATGTAAAGAATTGGAATTATTATGCTAGTTGGGCATGGATTTTCTTTTTAAAATGCTCTCCTTAAATAAGATGGTCCTTAATTTTTAAAATGCTTTCCTTTAATTAGGTCTATGCTTAATTTATGTGTACGACCTTGGAGTGTATATACACTCACTGCCTAAAGTTAAGCATGAAGCGGTAAAATGCGAAAATATCGACAAGTACAGCTTTGATTGATACGAAATGCGACAGAAAAGTAGCAAATATGTTTATGCATGAAACAAAACAAAGAATTACATACAAAGATGAAAACAATATTGAATTTTCATAAGTTATAAGATAAAGTCATATTGGAGTTATTAACAAAATTATGTTTAAATCCAAAACAAACAAAACTGACATTAATAGGTATGTGACCACCCCTCATCCTCATACAAAATTCACAACGTGTGACCATGCTGTCCATGAGGTGATCAACCACCCCAGAGTCAAGTAATCGCCATTCCTCCTGTAGAGCAGTTTGCAACTCTGAGAGTGGGAAACGTGCAGACACAGCACGGCCGAGGGCATCCCAAAAGATTTTCAATGGGATTAAGGTCGGGGGAGTGCACCGGTCAATCCATACGTGCAATCCCCTCATCTCCAGGTAGTCGTCGACACTGTTGGCTCGATGGGGACGCGCATTATCATCCATTAAAACGAAAGCAGGACCAACTGCTGCAGCGTACAATCTCACAGTGGGTTCTAGGACTTCATCCTGATACCGGACAGCCATCACAGAACTCCATCTATAGATATGCAGGTCGGTGCAATATCACAGTGAAATCCCTGCCCACACCATGATGCTTCCACCTCGGAATGCATGATGTTCTAGGGCCGATTGCATGTGCCTTGTTCTCCCCAGACACTTGTCATCTGGCTCCAGGGCAAATCTTGACTCATACGTGAACATAACGTTGGCTCAATCACACAGTCCAATTCAGATGTTGCCGACACCAGTTTAATTGTGCCCCTCTGGATTGGACGGATAGAGGAACATGAACTCGTGGTACTCGGGCATACAGTCCATTCATGTGTAGCTTTGGCAAACAGTAGTGGCAGATATCGTCTTACTAATGGACGCTACAACCATAGATGTCACGTGTGAAGGTCACTCTTCGATTCCTCTTGGCTAAAATGGCAATATATCGATCTTCCGCGGGGGACGCAACCCTTGGGCGACCGACCACAGGTCTTCGGACAACTGTTTGGCTTGTTTTCATAATCGTGAAATGACGAATGCCGAAGAAAAGAGCAACATCTGTGATTGTCCTGCTTCAAGGCGTCCCACAGAATGCCACAATGCTCACTATCTGCCATTTGTCTTCTGGAAGCCATAGAAACACGCCTGTCTTGAAAACTAATTGTATGAAAGTTCTAAACACTTTTTATCAGCACTTACATGAAACTCCTCTAACCCTTCACAATGCTGGCTTCTTATACGAATGCCTTTTTTGCATATTTCTCGACACGAAACCATGATTGGCTGTTACAGAACATTTGCATACTTCCATCTACCTCTGCAGCCTCTCAAATTCAAATTGGCTTCTGGAAATTAACATTTTCCTCTCCGTGCTTAACTTTTGGCAGTGAGTGTATAAAGGGTTGCTAAAGGTGACAACACCAAATTTCACTCTGGGTAGTATTTGAATTAATATTTTATTTGAGAAATCGAAATCCTGTGGTTAGGAAAGTATGCACACCAAATTTTGTCTATTAGATCTTTCTCATATCTGCCAACTCTTCAAATTGCCAAATTTGCTTTGGGCAAGTCAACTTTGGCACAGCATATGCCGATTTAAATCAAGTGATTTTTATTAAAAAACATTGATTTAAATCAAAATTTATTTTCCTTTCTGTATTAAGTTTAATAATATTGAAATAAATTTAAATAAATATTTTTGTGAAAATTTTTTCTAGCTAAATAATTTGTTGGATATTTTCATGAAACTTGATACAAGTTCCATTTATTTTATTTTTTATTTGTGGCATGATTTTTTCTCAAAATAGTCTTTAGCCAATTAATTTGTTTAAAATAACTAGAGAAACTGTTTTTTATATATATAATGCAAAAAATTTTGAAGTTTTATTTTTGAATAATTTTATACAAAAATTTGTAATATGGTGTGGGTTGTAACTGATTATGGGTTAAAATCAAAGTTATCTAAACTGCTCGAGAACCAGATGGAAAAACATTTCTAATCTGTGGCATTTGTGGTGCTGTTCTGTTAACTCTATCATGTGATTAACTTAGCTAATTTCTGTCGTGTTTTAATCTTTCAAAACTTTACCCTGCTATATTTCCTAATACATTAATGTTTAACATAAAGGAAAACTATCTACAAACTACACTTGGTTTCTCATATCCAACAAGTTTAACATTGTATGGGCAACAAATTAATTAACATCATAAATATGATTTAATAGCTCGTTGTGTTGCTCCAGTGCAACATTAATTAAATACCTACCTACCCATAAATCTGATTTAAATAAAATCGATTATTTTTCATACCCTTCTTTGAAAACAGGAATTTAAGCACATTATGAAATATTTTTTTAACTGTTAGTAAGGCTGTATTTCATTATAATTTCAATTTATTCGTTTTGAACTTCAGCATTGTATTTTATACTGCTAAAAATACTGTGGACTTTGCTTTTTAGAGGTTTTTCCATCTACGCACATTGCTAAATACCTGTTTAATTATAAATACCCTGTATAATTGATATGAAAATACACTACCGAATTAAAATTTTGTCAGCAATTGCATTCAAATCTGGTGTAAATATGCTGAGTTGGGCCTCAATTATCTTCAAATAACCTTATTACATAAGGGGAAAAGCTCTAATTAAAAAAGAAAAAATTTAAAGTTCCCAATTTTTATTTAATGTTTAGATTCAACCCTACAAGTATTGTGTAATCATGTTAATAAAATCATTGCTGATGAAGCTAAGAACCTGTTTAAGGACTGGGATCTTGATGGTAGTTGCAAGAGACAGCCAACTATTGAAGTTCGGTATGATAATGTCACTCGTCATATTCGTAGAACTGCAACAAAACTCTTTAGAGATGCTCTTGGTGGGTCAGAGGTAAGTTACTTTAAAACTTGGATTCAAATCATAAAATGCATTTACTGTGAAAAGAACATTTTAATTTATCTAATTTTTTATTTAAATGGATAATATTAAAGCTCATTCAAAAATTAATTTGCCTATTGAAATTAATTTTATATTTTATTGATACATTAAAATTAAAAATACCAGGAAACATTTTTAATTTATATTATTGTATCAAGCAATTTATAATTGCTACATTCACTCTTACAATACCTAGCATCATATGTGGTAATCAAAAACTAGATGCCTTTTTTAAAGTCACTGTAAAAACAATATTGTTAATGCCATTGAGAATTTTTATTTTCCATCATGAGTGACTAAGTTTTTTGTCTGTTGGTCGCGTCACTGGCCTATGAACCTTTGACAACCTTTTGAAAGCAAATGGTGCAGCACTCAGTGAAAAGATATTGGATTTGAATTCAAAATTCTTGTGTTCCTTGTAGTGATTTATATGTCTTGGTTATGTGGTGAATCAGAATACCATGTTATTATCTTTTCCATTTTCACTCAGACTTGTCATGTATCCATGTTTGATTTTCTTCTACTTTAATGTCAAGTATAGTGATTGATTCAAGAATGATCTTTCTAGAGTGATGAAAAAATGGGAGAGGTCCTTGAGAGAGAAATTTTCCACAAATCCAAGCGATTGATATCTAAGAGCTATAGAAGAACTGTTCGTAAAATAGTCTTTATTCTTCAACATCATGAAGACGAAAGTAACAAATTGAAAGGTGGCAATATAACCCCCATGCAATTTGTATTAAAATATCTCCGGTGATCCCATTGTATATATAAGTTTTGTATTTAGCCCAAAATAATTAAATATGTGTATTTTAACTGAAGTAGTTTTGTAATATTTTATAATTTTCAAGTCGTAATCCCTTACACATGGTGACTAAATTTCTTCCAATCTTATCACATACAATAAGCTGAATAAAAAAAGAAAAGGTTTTTGAAAGCTATACTAGCAGAATTACCCTGCGTTGAATTGGTTAAATGTTGATTGAAAAGTGATCAGACTAATCACTTCTATTTCATAGAAAAATGCAAGCATCCTTTAAGTGTAGGAAAATAATTTTTTAACATCGTTTTAACTTTATCCATAGCTTCTACAATTTACTTTGGATGCAAATATATATACATGATACATTCATCCATATAAACCATTTCATATTCATTGCACTCTTCCTGTAAGACAAACTACAAGTTTTTTCTACTGTAACTACTACAGAAGTTGATTTTGAATTTTAGAGTGATTACGAATGCCCCATAAGTTCATTTTGAGTAAAAATGACGAACTTCCAGTGTATAGTCTTGCACGTAGTTTTCCTATCAATATTTTTTATTTATAGCAGTCATGCACCAGAGATGCAATGTTTTGAATTTTATCGTTGTGAGAGGATGGCAAATTAAATTGTTACAGCATTTGTGATTAATTTATTTTGAAGCAAATACATTTTATTGTTGAAAATTCTAATCAGCAGCATGTGGAATAACAGCTTGTTTTAAAAATAAATGTCATCAGTAGACAGCAAACTCAATTGATTATAATTTTTACAAAATCACTGCTTTCAATGAATGTTTCACAGGTACCTAAGTTGCATAAGAACAGCTTCAACTTTGAGTAAGCAATCTTGACCTTCTGTCACTTCAGACAAAAATTTCAATTTTCACAAAAGTCCTAGTTCAAATACTTCCTTACTGTAATATTCCAAGATCAGCAAAGTCTTATTTAAAATTCGCTTTACTCCAAGACATTCAGTTTTAAATTGAATCCTTATGGTACTTTTTTAAATTTAGATTATATTTCTATACGAAAACCACATATCTATTTAGAATGCTAGGTGTAGTTACTTGACTATGGAGTACAGCTTTCAATAATACCCATGAAACACAAATGTTAATTTAATTTATTTTAATCTTTATGCAATGAAAATCTCAAAATTGAAATATATCTTTGAACTACGTCTGGCTACCCGTTTTGATTTAACGTAACCTATCTTACTTTAAAATAATTTTATTTTAGCTTTACTGGTCATTTTAAAATAAGTCACATCTTATTTAAAGAACCTTACTTAAAAAGGTTTTTATTTTTATGAAACAGAATTGTACAAACCATTACATATTCAACCAGACTTAAGGAAAGTTGGTCGAAATATACATATACCAAGAAATTACCCATGTCTAGTGATATTTTGCAAAAATAAAATTCATTAAAATTTAAATCCTAAATAATATATCTGCAATACACATAAATACAAACAGAAACGAAATTCGTCATTCAAAAATGCAGAATTCTGAAAAACGAAAGATGAGCAAGAGCAAGCATGTCGAATTTTGACTGAGTATATTCTGAAACAGCAATTCGAAGACATTTGAACAATATTGATAAAGACAATGATTTATTTACAAAAAGAACGTTTATAGTAATTGGAAATGCTCAAATATCACCACTACATTTCGCTGTTGTAACTCAAATACACAATTCTAAAACAAATTTATAAAATAAAACTAAGCATGCACCAATATGTAGATAATTTTATTGAATGTTCACACCATGTTATTTAAAATCCGACTGTTTTTCTCAAAAACGCATTCAAACCCCTATAGTTAGAGTATTAAGTAATTTTGCAGCCTGAATTACTGGTTTTCAACTACTCATTCATATCCTTATAATCGCCTGTTACTCATCCATAATTTCATATTGACTGATTGCAGCATTAGGTGATGCTTGGAATATGAAATGTTGGATATTACTAGGCCCCTAATTCGGTGGTTGCCCTCAGGGGCACATCTTTAGGTGTGTACAGACTTCACAGGCCCTAGGTACCCGAGTGATCTTTTCCGATGGGGTTTACTGTCTTTGGTAAACACAGGGGTCACACTCCCGGGACACCCGTGATCTTTTTCTGCTTTCATCCTACAACTCTATTCCCCAATCCTTTTATATCACTTTCACAACATTTTTTACTTGATATTGTATTGTGTTTTTCTCAACTTGACCAAATATGGCCCTTGCACCATAAAATGCCAAAACAATCAGCCAACCCAAGTGTGGTCAGCAGAAAATGTAATATTTCACTAGGCAAAGTGAAGAATTCTCGGGACAAAATAAAATATTCCATTGTCTCCGATTTTTATGTTCTCAAATCCAAATTCTGAAATATTGATAGAAGATTCGTCTTAAATTCCAATTTAATTGAAAAACTAACAGGTCTTTAAATCTTGTGTTGCAGGAGCTTATTGTCAATCGATTTGAGTGATGTAGACTTGCTGCATTTTGGTCATAGTGACAGGCATGCGGCAGCCATTTACGCATGTGTAGCAATGTAAGCATGTTAAAATGGATTGGTGGGTTAGGTTTGGTTCTATGAAGCATCCTTCAGACTAAAAATAATTGCCAATTTACTAATTGCTAAAAAGCGGCTGCTTTAGCTCTTCATTTTTATTTTACCAAATTACCCCAATCTGTACATGACCGCTTTCAACTGACTTAAGATTTCAAATTTGAGTGCATTAATAATGTAAAGTTTTAAGAGTGCTGGACCTTACAAAATGTTCCTGGTGCTATCTCAAGACCAAATATATAGTTAAATGGTAAATACGGAATTAGCACTTAGTCATATTAGGTAGCTGCTAAATATCTTCCGGATTTTTTTCTCGGATGGGTGTTAATTAACATTGCCCATTGGAGCAACACAATGTGCTATTGGCGACAGATCAATCCCCAAGGGAAACATCCGAGGACACCACCAAGTACTTTTCAACCACTGTCAGATGAAAAGGTAATACCTGAGCTGGCACCCTACTCTCCAAACTACTTAATCATATGGAGTTAATACTTAAAATCTTTCACATGTTATGTCAGGATATATATTTTGATATTGAGGTATAAAATATAGAAGTTTCTTAAAGCATTCACAAATCAAATGTGAAATGTAAATAAACATTGGAAAGACAGAACGATCAGTATCGAAGTTCATGGTTGTAATATGGTACATTTGGCCGAGACTTCCTAAAATCTAGTGTAGAAATGATAACTAAAAATAAAAGGCATTTATTGAAATTTCCTTAGCAATAAATTAGAACTGAATGGGGAAAATCACTTCCAAGAAAGGATCTCATCTTCTAAGAGTGCCAAGGTATGATTACTATAAATTTTGCATAAATTAATTTTATACTTTTCTCATAAGTTGAGTGTTTAATTACTACACTAATAAATTTCTTTAATAGTTTTGTACTAATTAAAGATCTAGATTATTAGAAAACTTAACATAATTTTATTGAAAATTAAATACTTTTAAATATCTCAAACCCCATGATTATTTAAATTTATGCATTTAAGATGTTTTGCTGTAAAATATCCAAAAAATATTTATCTCATGTTAGATTTTCGAAAGACTAGATGGAAATCTTCAGGATTTAATTAAAACAAGCAAATATATATGCATTAACCTGAGGTAATGAGGAAAAAACAGCTTTCCTTGGGCCTGATACTTGATTTTGTGATGTCATTTAATTGATGTTACATAGAAGGGAGTATCTTTTTCTGTGTGTTAACATACAAAAACAATATATTTTTTAAATAATTATGCATTCTCACCTTCAATTTCGAATGTGCTTTTAAAGACTGATATTTGAATCAGATTTTAATAAATATTTGTTAAAGAATTGTAATGAATTAAAACTTCAATGATAATTTCTTTATGCACGAATAAAACTTAGCAACAGGATAATGCTTGTGCCCATCTCCTGAATTGTCCAACGTTTCACCTACGAAGTTTCTTGGCCTGCTTGGTCACATGATTTGTCCCCATCAAAGATGTATGGATACGACTGCTCAATAATTGATTTGTATATCATCGCTGATAGTCAATTGATCTATTGTGGATGTGTATTGAATTTGTGTGGAATATTTTAAACAGCCATCCAGAATCTTTATCAATGTCATACTGTGCGAAAGTCACCATAACTGTTAAAAGTGGACATGCAAATAACAGATTTTAGCATGTTCCTTTTGACTTATAGTTCTGCTATTACAATCTATAATACATTCTACTACATGTCATCGCTCAAATGAATTTCATTGTCGTAACTCAAGTCTTTGTTGGTGGTGTATTTTCTGCGAACAGTAATGTAAAAAACAATCAATGCGTAAATGGTTGAAATGATGAATGAAATATATGCAAAGAACCAATTGAAATTAGAAAGCTATATAAAATTTTAAAAATAGCTGTTTTCCATTTTGAAGAATTTTTCACACCTTGGAGCAAAATTTAATATATACAAAATTGTTGGACCTGATATAATTATCCAGGGAATTGGTTACAAGTGTTTAGTCAATCATAAATCCTGTGGTGGTATTTTCAAATAGATATTTTCCAACTCAACTATCAAAGTCAAACTAAGACAGCTTAAACTTAACTAAACAGTTTTTAAAATGTTTTATGCCTAAATAATGACAAATGCGAGTGAAATTAATCTTTCAAAGAATATTAAAATGCATCATAATTTTTAATCATTTGTTAACCTGATTCTGCAGAGGCATATAACCTGATTAAAAGTTATAGAGGTCATTATTGTCTTGTGGTTCTACATGCCCATAGATTGAGATCTATGTCAATATTTAGAAAATATATTTAAAAAAGTAATCTGGAAGTTAAAACCTCCAAAAAAACAATTTTTATTTTGTTCAAATTTTACATATATATATTGATGTTTACAAAGCAATCAAAAACTTCTAAACTTGACCATGATTTAAAACCAGAGGGAAAGTTTGATGATGGTATGTGCTGTTGAAATGATCTTTTCATGTGATTAATTTCTTAGATGTCTCTAATATCAACATATTTTAATATGTGTTGCTATTTTTATGTAAAATGTTATTAGGACATTCAAGAGAATCAGGCTTGATAAAAAAAATCTTCCTGTTTTTCAATATTCATTTCATAAGAAACAATAATTTGCTTTATTTAAAAATCTAAATAAGTGCAGTATAAAAATAAAAATCAACATTTACAATTTTTCAATGGCAGTGAAGGAAGGTTTCCAACTCAAACCTAGTGATTTGTTAGCAAATATGCCATTAACCATTAAAATTGTCAAAATATTACCATGCGATGAATCATTTTAACAATACATGTTAGAAAGTATGCAAGTTATCATGTCTATAAAAACAAGGTTATTTACACATACAATATAAAATGTATAATTTCCCATATGACACAGCTCTTTTACTGTCATTCAAATACATTAATTTTTGTTTTGGTTGATCCAAGGCAAGTATTCAGATACTCTAGTGTATCCTCCTGGTAAACCTGGTTTACCACACTCGTAACCAAAGGATACAATACCAAAAGCATACCATCTGTCTTCTCTTTGGAACATTAAAGGACCACCAGAGTCACCCTAAAATATAATATTCACATAAGTACTTAAAGTTGTCAAGAATAATATATTTAATTTGTATGCCATCTTTTCACATTGGATATATTTAGATTTTTTAGAAACAATCTATGCTTCCAGTTTTAAGCCAAAGTAGAGGCATAGCCTTTTTCTGTTAATACAGTAACTCCGCGTTACATCGTGCTTCTTGTGAGACTTACAAAAAGTGCAATACATCGAGGAGAGTGATATAATAAGAGCCAAGAAACAATTATTTATTAATAATAAAATTATACATTAAATTAATCTTTTTTCATTTAATACTTATTAAATTCAAAATCGATGCATACGTGCCAACCTCCAAGAAAAATAAATCCTAAAGATTTTTAGCAGCATAAAAACTAATGCCAAAGTTCAAAACAAGCACAACAAATTGAAGCTTTGAAAAACCTCAAGAGGTTATGACTTCTTGCTAAATTGGTGAGTACAATTTATTTTGCCAAATGGCTATTTTCAGACTTATGTCAGGTTACCAAATTCCAAAATTACCAGGAATCGAGAATGTACTATGTTCATGAGTTAAATCAAACAGGGTTCCCACGCTCCTTAGAAACTCCTTATTTTTAGCTATTATTTCTGAGCCTTTAAAAGCTCCTTAATTTTAAAATCAAAAACTCCTTTATTTATCCTCAATTAAAAACTCCTTATTTTTTCCCCAAAATTAAAACACTAAATTTTTCTGATGGCAGTCATTTTCCGATTTCTCCCGTTTTCGAGCTTCAACATCTTCTTAGACGGGAAGTGGCAGATTTCACTGGGAGGCAACTTTTATCCTCCCCTCTTCAGGAACGAATGCAAAGAGGACCGCTGATTGACTCTCCGAAGGGGTGTGACTGCAGACACCCCGTAAGGTTGATTGACAGGTAATGAACATTTAGTTCATTGGGTCTGGGGAGATAGATGACTTCCATTGATAGATTTGCTCATGCTTCGTGTTCTTGCGTTTACCAGCTTTCCCCAGATGTTTTCAGTTTTTACAATGACAAAGTTTCTAAACATCTGAAGAAAAAGCACATAAATAAAAATCTTTATTTCCACATTGACTCCACAAGCAAAATACATGGCAGATGGGTTTGCATTAGGTGCTTTGTGAGGAATGAACTTGGTTCCGGAGTATTGGCAATTTGGGGCAGACTTCGATGCGGAGACGAAGCTCTTGGAGGGTTAAAATAGTATGCCTTGGAAATGCATTTTTAACAGCTTATGGACTACAAATGAAAAGTATCGAGAATGGATTGCATCTTCAACTGATTGCCATAAAGCAAAATGCATTCTTTGCCAAAAAGAATTTGATATTAGAAGAATGGGGGAAAGTGCTGTTGAAGCTCATGACTGGTAAGTAAATTGAGTAACTGTTGTTTTATTTAGTGATTGTTAGCTCTTGTGAAAGCTTTTTTGTTCACATTTTTTACAAATAAAAATGTGTAAAATTTCTAAACGTGTTAATTTATTTATAAGTGCTGATATTCGAAAAATGTGCTCCGATATAATTAGTAAATTAACAAACAAAAACGTTCCTCTTAAAATGGAAAACAAATAGAAAAAACCTTAGATGGATATATATATGCGAATGGATTGTAAAACCATACTTAGGTTCGAATATAATTTTTAAATGATGCATGTGCTGTGTATTAGTCATTTTGCAATCGTTAGTGATCATTTTTACATGTAAAATAAAATTACACAAACGCATTCACTAAATTAATTATTTTTAGAGCCTATTCCAAAAATGCACCCCGATTTAATTAGAAAATAAAGAAAAGTTCTTTATGATAATGAAAATAAAAAAAACTCAGATGAATGCAAATGGATTGTAAATCCGGATTTAGGTTCTAATATATTTTTAAAATCATGTACATGCTGGGCATAATCCATTTTGCAATCGTAAGAAAAATTTTTAATAAAATAAAATTAAAAACGTACCCAAAATGATTTTTAAGAGCCTATACTCCCAAAACTCGCTCCGATATTAGAAAATTAACAAACAAAAATTTCTCTTTGAAAATTAAAATATATAGAAAAAATTCATAGATGCAAATGGATTGCAATACTATTTAGGTACTAATGTAATGAAAAATAATACAGCAGCGTGTGATTATCATTTTTCAAAGAAATGTAATAATTTTCACAAAATGAAATACAATTTTTGAAAAACAAGAACATGTTCTGTGTGCATATACTACTTATTCTGTGTTCAGTATTAAGATTCTCCTGCAAGAAGGTAAGATTTCAGTAATTTGTCTGATGCAAGAAGCTTCCCTTAACATTTTGTGGTCATAGATGGATAGAGAATGTCCCAGTTGTAGAACGTGCAATTGTAATTTGGACTGATGTTATCAAATATGTTAGAAGTGTAGAAAAGGGTATTTTGAATAAAGTAAATTGCAAGTTTTTTCTGACAGTACGAGACGCTACAAAGGATGAGTTAATTCTGGCAAAGTTTAATTTTTTCTTAACTGTGGCAAAATTTTTGCAACCATTCCTTGAATTTTATCAAAATGATAAACCATTGTTGCCTTTTTTGGAGATGATATGTTAAAGATTGTAAAGCAATGTGTGGAATACTTTAATCTTCTAAAACCAGAAGAAAAAGTTAATATAAGTACCATTCAGAAGCTTTCCAAATTTGATTTTTCTGACTAATTGTTATTCTCCTGTGGACAAAATCAATATAGGGTTCATTAGGGAAATAGTAAAGGAAAAATTAAAGGAGAAAAAAATAATGCCTTGTGCTGCCTTTGATTTTCAACGTGATTGTAGGAGTTTTGTTATACAAATGCTATGTCTCATGGCTAAATCTCCTGCAGCATATTTGCTGCAGGAGCATATTGCAGTTCAAAATGCTTCATGTCTTGATCCTAGACATATGGTTAAAGATCAGACCAAGTGCACATGGAACTCCATGAAGCTTGTAACGAGCTACATGGAGCCTTTTTCTACACTTTACTCAGAAAAAGATTGTTGTAGAAAAAGATTATGATGATATATTACTTCACTTCAAAGATTTTATGGAAAGCACCATTTTCAAATCCGCTTCATTGTTTCAGAATTTTGAATCAAAGACAATGCATTTAGATAGATTTCTAAATGACTTTCTTAGTATAGATGATACGAAGGAAAAACTATGGAAGTTATGAAAACTATAATGATCTTATCTCATGGCCAGGCTTCTGTGGAACGTGGATTTAATATCAACAAGTCCTTAGAATTTGAAAATTTAAAAGGAGACCCCTATATTGCAGACTTATTTATGAAAATGCTAATGATATTCCAAATTTAGTAATTACTAAAGAAATGAAAAAATTTGTTCCTTCAAGGCAGAAATATGTTATGCATTTAGAAGAACAATGCAAAAGTGTGAAGACAAATTTAGAAAATAAAAGAAAACTTGAGCTACAAGAACTTAATTCCTAAAAATCAAAGATAATTTGTCTTGAGGGTGATATAATGAGAATGAACGTCAGCTGAAGAACTGTCTATTGAGGCAGAAGCTTCTGAGGAGTTTTCTCTTTTAAAAAGTGCAAATGCACTACGTAAAGAAATTAAAGGAAAAGCAGCTGAAATAAAGGAATTAGACAAAATAATTTCTGAAAAACAAATCAGTTGAAATTTATTCGTGAGACTTTTTTCTCAGGGGCAGTATTTAACAAGATAAATGTATTTGTATTTAAATCGGAAAATAAATCTTTGTTATTAAAATTCTTTCTTATTTTCTAGAAAAAAATGCAATGATTTTTAGAATTTCATTTATTTTTCCCCTTGAGATGTCATCCTTAAAAATTATAAAAATTAGTTTTATTGTGGTTAAATGGGGCTAGAAAGCTTATAGGTGTAAAATACATTAATCTTTTTTGTGCATTGTTTTTAGAAAGTTAACTTAAAAACACAATGTATTTAACAGACAACATCAAAAAATTAACTTTTAAGTTACTATAAATCTGCCAACGGTCCTGCATACATCCTAATTTTTGTCCTACTAGGTTGACACATACAATGAAGGTGCAATATGGTTTTTGGTATATCTCGATTAGTCCTTATAAAAAATTATTTGTGTCCTTAGAAACTCCTTATTTTTTATTTTGAAAAAGAGTGGGAACCCTGTCAAAGTTCATTATAGACCTTATTTTACCTTTGAAAATATCTTTCACGATGTGAAAATTCCTTTCCCAAAGTCAACATTTGGAAAATAAAGCCAAACGTTCTTTGAGAATGTGAAATTCCCGTTTTCCAAAGTCGACTTGCAGAAAGACATTTTTTTAGCCATCTGCAAACCTAATTCCAATATTTTATAATATCCAATCCTTGATGGATTACCATGATGTGGCCAAATGCTGAATTTGGCGTCACTTGAAAAGTTTCCGCATCGAAAAGAAAAATGCGGAAGATAATTTTTCCACCCTGAAGACCTAGGAAAAAAGTTTTTCTGGAAGACTTGGCAAGTATGCGATGTAATCCAGTGTAAAATACTTAATATAGAACAATAGTTTTAAAAAACATTTTTCTTCATGTTTTAGTCACTCAAATATTTTTGCCAATTGAGTAACTTTCTCACAGGGTCTAGGATACACACTGTCCCATAACTATTTTCACCAGAATGAGACATTTAGTTAGGGGAAGTAGTTATGTACATCAGAGAAAAGCATGAGAATTCCTCTGCTTCTGGAAACCTAAAATTCATGACAGGCAAAAGGGAGGAATATATTGAGGAGCAATTATATTCCAAGTAATGAGTCATTGCTGTACAATGAATGCAATTTTGTTTTCTCTTGATGATTGGCTTGATCAGGTAGTTGTATTAAACTAGGAACTTTTTAAGTTGAGTAATAAACATGATTTTTATCAGTTTATTTGATTCACAGCATGAACGAAATACACTTATATGCAATCTTTCTTCCATAAGGAGAATCTTTAAGACTGTTCCTGTAGTAATTTGACTTCTGATCATTGACTTTAAGATAGTTTGTTGCATGCCCATTGAATCAAAAAATGAACAATAAATGGAATAACAATAGATTGAAAACAAAAGCATCAGATTCAATTATATATAATTGTTAGCAAAAATGTTAAAATACAGCTAATAGATATTAGAGCTTGAAAAGGGTTTATGGACTATTTCAGTAGACTATTAGTAGAAAGGCCTTTAGCTCTAGTCTTTCCCCCTCCGCAGTCCTAGTTACTTTTCTGTATGACGAGAAAAGGGAACCGAAATGTTTTTAACAAAGATTTTCTTGTAACAAATTTTATAATAGTTCGAATCTAAATTTCATAGAATATTTTGTTCCTCTGACATACCTCCAAATATTTCATAAATGCATCTATGCTTTGAATAAATTCCAAAATCAGCAGTCCATCAGCAAATTAACTCTATTACCAACTACCATTTCAAGGAAAAGTTACATAGGGAATTCGATTTGTTCTTACCATACAGCTGTCTTTTCCTGGTTCGTTCAGGAATCCAGCACAAGTCATTTCAGAACTGATTCCCCGAGGGAACTGACGGTTGTAGTTGGTGAACTTATCTCTGTAAATTCTATCACACATGTCATTGGACACAACTGGCATTTCACTCAACTGCTTCAGAATGAGGCTTGTTGGACCACCTGAGAAACGAAATATTAATTCATTCAGTAGTTTTACTAGTAATCTTTATACACACAGTAAAATATAGCTTTTATACTTTTACATATTCCAAAGGTTTTCAAGCCATGTATTGACGATCCCAAGGGAGTTACCTCCAGAGAAGTCACATAAGCTTGACTGCACTGTGATAACCTGAGTTTAGCAAGGGGATATTGTAGTATAAAATATAGGGGGAAAACCAAATCCTTTGCTACTGAGAATATCTTTAAAAAAGAAACTGTTTGTTTATGAAATTAATGTAGTTTCTTGAAATCCCTGTTGGGATAGCGGCTGAGATGCCAGCCTTGAAAACTGAAGACTTGAGCCGACTGTGAGTTGACAATTCAATTTTAGTAAGAAAATACTTTTTTCTTTCATTACAATTAAGTACTCTTTTATTGCAATTATATTAGGTTGAAATCATATTCAACATCTATGATTTTAGCATATTATAAATTTTGTTATCGCTAGCTTAAAATATATACATTCCAATAAATATTTTACTTTTTCTGGTATACTTTTATTTTATGAAAAAATATAATTTCAAAAAGGATAATCATGTTCACATCCTGCAAGTGAAAGGATTAACTAAGTGTAAAAGAGAATTTCCAAAAATCTTTTTAACAGTAATTTTTTTATCTGTTCCATATACATCAGAATGGATATGAATTGTCTTTATTTTATTCCCAATTGTCTTTATTTTTATGTTTTTTTATTTTTGCCATTTGAGTGTCGTTTTCAGTCTAGAAATTGGCCAAAGGTCATATGAGGCCATGTCTGGAAAGTAGGACTGCCAAATCTGTGTTATAGCATACATAGGCAAAATATTCTGACTGTCCGCACTGAAAAATTGTGGTGAGGAATCTTCCAGTTGCTACTCTCTGAGTTGTGGTATCTTTCTTTTAATGGACAACAGACAGGTAATGTTCCTTGTTAACAGTTTGCTCATAAAAAGAGCAATCTCATGATGAATTATGTCCTGGTTTTCAAAAATTCCAGCTCACAAGAGCTTGAGTTGCTTCATGATTAGTTTTCTCTTGCCATGAATAGGACCCTAGCATTTTCCAGAGATGGCTATTTTTTTCAGAGTATACAATATGTCCTAACCCAGGGAGATTTAATTCCTCCCTGGGAGTATTTCTCTCTTCTGTGTCGGTAAAGCTTTAATTGTGTGTATACATATGTTTACTTGACGTTGTTTAGAGCAGCTTAGCCAAATATATCCCTTTATGCCATAAAATCTAATCCAGGGCAAGTCTCATGAAATCAGGATCAACTTTTAATGCATTCTTTCATATTTTACCCAAGTCATTTTAGCTGGAAATAAAAATGAGAGGACACACATGCAGTTGGGTACAAGGTGGCTTTTACCAAAGTCCTGATTCAAGGACACAATAAAAATAGTGTTGCTAACTTTTTTTTATCAGACCTGTAGTTCTGTTTCGTGCAAAAAATTCAATTAATAGAGTTCGCAAAATCTATGTTTGTCAACTAGAAATTCAATAATTTTCAAATACTTAGCAATTAGTTTTCAGATATACTAAGCATAAATTAGAGTTCAATGACATGTGCTTCATACCTGGTATCGTAGCTCCCCAACCTGCAACTGTGGTGCCTTTTCCTGTCAAGTTGCTGAATGAGGGTGAAGACATTAAGCAAATTGGATTAAAGTTTAGAACATCCACATCTTTTGACAGGGTTAGTAGAGCAATGTCGTTGTAGAATTGGCTCTTTCTGTAACCCTTGTGAAGTGCAATGCGACTGATGGGGTACTCGTCACCCAGAGTCAAATTGACGTGTCCGATCCTTGTTGAATACCTAGAAATAAAAGAGAAGTTTTAGAAAGATCCCACAAAGGGGAGGTCACGAGTCAACTTCAAGATCTGAGGGCCCCGAAAAGTGTCAAAAGTTCAAGGGAAAAAGTGTTATTTATTTCTTCATTCTGTCATACAGAAATATACAGTCAAATATCTGGAAATTAAAGAGCATACTTATAGAAAGCATCTCTGGGAGCCCACAAAGGTGGTCACCTAGGCTCAAGATCTGATGAGGCTCCAGGAAGTGTCAAAATTTCTGTGAAGTGTGTTATATATTTATTCTATAATACAGAAAATCCATTTTCCTAACAGAGACAAGCACACAAAAAACATGCAATCAAGCATAATACACATTATAAGGTACCAAATAGAACTGTGGATCTTGTCAGTAGCAACATAAAACACCACACATAACATTAAACCACTTTAATCAATGTTTATGACAGATATATTTTCACGATACTACAGTAGACAGTACAGCAACAAGATGGTGCGTTAGCTATGCTCAAAGTTTGGGAGTCATGAGAGTTCGCACATGCGCTGTGCACTTTGCCTGACGAAAGGTTTTGTTTTGCACTTTGGCTGACGATGTAGGTCATCACAGATCATACAATCAATTTAAAATAAAAGAAATTATGTATGCATTTCTGCAAGTTATCATTGAACTATTGGGGACATCAGAACATGAAATTAAAATATGTATGAACTATCGGTGCACATATTTAAATTTCACAAGGGCCTATCATGTTTATTGGTTTAGAGCAAATGCGAGGGCCTGGGAACCATTATCTAACCTGGCACTGGGGTTCTGAATGGAGCCATCATGAAGAGTAGTGCCTGAGTGCAGCTTCTGTGACATCACAATGCGAATCAATGTGGAGTGAAGAGTCCATGATTGGATGGGAATGGATCAGAAAATCAGAAGTAAACCTATCAATCCATATTTTCCAAGCAAAAAGAAGCTTATTCTTGTTATTAATTTCTAATTAATTTTCACACAAAAATTATTCATTTCTTTGGATTTCAGTAGAGTTTAAAGCAATTTTTGTTTAGAGCTCAGTGCAATATTCATCAAAATATTGAATATTTAGCCATCTTAAATCATAGTTTTGACCTTTAGAAATAAGTGTTCAAATCTTTAGATCCCATAGAAGCAAATTATTCAAGTGTTTTGTGCAATAACTGCATTTTAGCCTTAATAGCCATGCTTACATGACAAGTTAATGCTTATATGACAACTTAAGCAGTCCAAATAATTTTCCTTTTTCTTGCAAAATTGAAGGTAAAGTGCCTAAAATGTAATTGAATCTTTTCCATTTGTTTAACTGTATTCTTTCAATTACAATATTAAACAAATAATTTTTTGATAACTTAAAATAATTAATTGTATTCTAGTGTCCTAAAAATTCCCATACTGACTATTCATGAATTTATTATACAAAAACAACAAACTTTAAAACAATTATTTTTATGCTAATGGTGAAAAGCACTTTTAACATAATGTAGGAAAAAAATTTGAACTCACATTTACAATAAATGTTCAAAATGTCCGCCCCTTTCTTGGAGGCAAAGTTGAAGTCGTTTGCGCATATTTTTATAAACGCGTTTCAAGATGCTGGGAGTGATTTCTTGTTCCTTTGAGTAATGGCAATTTTCAGATAATCTATTGTTTGGGGATTATCTTCATAAACTTTGTTCTTTAAATATCCCCACAGAAAAAAGTCAGGGATGCTCAGATCAGGGGAACGAGGTGGCCAAAGATTTCTTGAGATGAGTCTATCGACAAAAAAAATCTTGAAGCATGCCCATGGTTTCATAACTTGTATGGCAGGTTGCACCTTCTTGTTGAAGCCAAGAATCTCGTTTATTCACTTCTAATAATGCAACAAATTGTTGGATAAGTTCTCTGTATACAGTGCCATCAACAGTTGACTCGAAAAACAGAGGCCTAACAATCCGTTTGCGTGATACAGCACACCAAACGCCAATTTTTGAGAATGTAAAGGTTTTTGCATTAATGAATGGGGATTTGTCGTCACCCAAATGCGGGAGTTTTGCACGTTCACATAACCGCCTAAATGAAACCATGCCTCATCAGAGAAAAATGTTTTGTCCAAAATGTTGATGTTGTTGCGAATAAATCTCCGGAACCATCAGCAATAATAAAGCCGCTTCTCATTGTCCGGTGGCTTTAGCTCCTATAACATTTTTACACGATAAGCACAAAAATGCAAAGCTTTTAAAGCCTTGTGTCGATCCACGTAATGTGCCCATTTGTTGCGACAAACGCCTCACGGATTGATGAGATTGCAATATCCTTCGTTGAATTTCTTGCAGTCTGGTGTAATGACTTTCGTTCTTCCACTCCTGTGTTTGTCTTCCACCGAACCTGTCTCACGAAATCACCGAACGAGTTGATATAGCATATCTTTACTTGGTATTGCATCATCTGGATACTTATGTCACCAAAATTCTTTACATCTTTCATGATTTGCATTAAAAATAAGCCTCAAGAAGTGCAATTCTCTGAATGCGTGATAAACTCATTTTGCAATGAACAAAATGACATGGAACTTTATTATCGCACAACTTGAGCGAGAAGAAAACCAAACGATAAAAATTAAAGAATCCATAAAATTATAAGCAGACGATAAAATTCAATAATTAAAAAAATACATGTGCAAATGATTTTTTAAAGTTGGAGTACGGGAACTTTTAGGACACTCTGTACTTATATGAGGAATAAAATAAATCCATTCTTACATTGATTTGTAAGTAATCTTTTATAACAGTTAAAACAGCAGGTACTTAATTGTTCCGAAAAAGTTAATAGCTACAAACCTTCCCCTAACCTCTTACTAAGAAATTTTCATAATGTACATCAATTACAAATAGAATCTTGCTTTCTTTTCAGAACCTTCTGTTCTTGAGCAGCATTTTGTGGAGAGAAACTCAAAGGAGAAAGTCCCTTGGCTAATAGTTTGTAAAAATAAAACCAAGGGATAAAAAGTCTTTGTCCTTCATCAATGTCCTTTCCACTCTTTTAAGATTTTCTCTTGCTATGATATACTTTGACAATCAATGTGCAGATATAATTCTTTTGTACACTCCTGAAACCTGCCAAACACTTCTCTGAAGGATTTGACAGATTCTGATTTTTGTTCATTTGTCTAAGGGTAATCATTCGAAGACGCAAGGGAGCATCAATGTAATTGAAGAACACCTCATTTCCTTTTCTTACAATAAGGGAATAGAATTCATTACTGCTGCTGTAACAAAGGTATGTTATCATCAACAGTGAACTTAACTACCTTCAAAGCAAAGAGAATGTTGCCCTTCGATTGGATCCATATTGAAGGGTCACATATGCAGGAAGTGGAATAACCTGCACCTTTAAAAAGTAAAAAATTTAAGGTCATTTTGGCTGGATTCTGAACTGCTCACTTTTTCACAGGAGTTTTATGGCTTCAAGTGTCTTAAGTACTTATAATTGTCTTTGCCTTTAATGGTGCAACTCTTGTATGTGACTGCCTCTCCCAATTTTTACTAAGTACAAATGCACACCACTCAAGAATATCTGTGATCACTTTAAAATCCAAAGAAAGATAAATATTTATTTCGAGCATCTTCTAACAAATGAGGTAAACGGAAATGAACAAGAATGAGGGACTCGAAACATGATGTCAAAATAACTAGATTCAGGCCCGTTCTCTTCACCATTCAAAAGCATCCCCAAATAAAAATTTGTGGGGATTTTTGGTTCACAAATAAAGAGTGGGAAGTGAGTGCCTAGTCATTTTACTTTATTGCATCACTGAAAAAACCAACCCTGTTGATTGAAAGCCATTCAACTAAGATCGATACAAGTCATTTCAGCATCTAACATTTTAACCATTCAAGCAGTATGACTGCACAAATAATCCCGAAAGATGCAAAAGCATCCTTATTATTTTTAAGTCAATTCAATTTGTTTTCCATCAGTCATGATTCAGGCAGAAAGTGTCTACTTAACATTAAATGCTAAATGTAAAGTGCATCCAACTTGCAGATGTTAAAATGTGAAGTGTGTGTGTGTATCCAACTTGCAGAATTAAATGTGGTTGGAGTAATATTTAACTCATGCAACCTCTTGATCTACCACACCATGAGTTACATATAACTCATACGGCATTCAAAGTGCTGATGTACTTGGAAATAAGCAGTTTTGGGTTTGTTGCTCTATGGTCATGTTTTGCTATACAAGAGCAAATTAAACTGGGATCTGGTAATAGATGGAGAACTAATTGAAGGATAAATAGATCTGAGTTATGACTCACAATTAATCAAACTTCATTTGCACAAATCTGATCAGTTCGTGAAGTAAGCTAAGTATACTTTATATACAGTATTTCTGTAACATAGCAATGATTTTATTTTGGTTGGTTGAGGTTTTATGGCGTAAGGTCCAGAAATGGACAAGTTGCGCTAATTACAATAAAACTTAGAAAATAGATTTAAAAGATATCAGAATTATAACTAGACCAACATTAAAAAATAGAATGAATAAAACCAAATGAGTTATGCAAAAAATTAAGCATGAAGATAAAATTTTACAACAAAAAAGATAACTAAGATGGGGTGTCCCCATCTTAGATAAGATTTTATGAAATGCAATTAAAAATCTGATTCATCATATATATAGTAAAAATCCTGAATGGTGAAGTAATGTAAAAAGAAATGAATGGGGAGATTGACCCAAAAGGTCCGATAAAATTGGTGATGATGTGTTAAAAAATCGATGGTAAAAATTTTTAAGATTAGGACAAGAGGTTAAAATATGGTGCATGGTAAAAAGCTGTTGGTAATGATGGTGAGGGTTCTACCATTAATAAATGGCGATGTGTGCTCTCGAATGGATGATTCAAAGACAGGTAGTTAAAACATCCAGCTGTCTTGATGGTAACGACAGCAGGAGTGAAATTGTCGGTAGGATTGTAAATAATTTATTATTGGTTTGTTTACTCCAGTCTTTGTGCCATATATTCCATACAAAATGATGAAGATCATTGTATGGAACGCGTATATTTTGAGAGGTCACAACATTTTTTGCTGCAGCATCAGCCAATTCATTGCCAATAATTCCAATGTGTCCCGGTATCCAACAAAATGTGATACAGAAGCCATATCGAAAATGAGCTTGCTATAAAGTTTCAAAATATCATACGCCAATGGGTGCCTTGTACAGCCTGATATTAAGGACTCCAAGACATTTTTAGAATCTGTATATAAAATAAAACTGCCTACTTTAAGATGAGAAATATGCTTTAAAGCTTTATATAAGGCTAAAAATTTAGCTGTAAAAATAGAAATAATCGATGGTAGTGAAAACTAAAAGTATCTCGGCCACAAACAAAGGCGCAGCTGACATGGTTGAGTGATTTAGATCCATCAGTGTATAGGGTTGTATGATCTTTAAAATGATGGCGATATGAAATAAAAAGTTGATGATAAAAGGTATGATTAGTATTTGACCTCTGGTAGCTGGAGAAAAGGTGTGTAAAAACAAATTTCGGAGGTCGCCAGGGTGAAACAGGATAGAATGATCTTTCGGCTACTTCTACATGCGTAATCCAAAGGATGGTATACAGGATGGACGATTACTGTACAGCCAGTCATGTGAATTCTCCAGGAGTGAATTTTGCAGTGGATGATCCGGGTGACTTAAGATACGATAATACAGTCGAAGCAACAGTAAAAAACGTGTGTTCGCCAAAGATAGTTTGTGGCACATGACATACAGGCTTTTGACAGGTGAAGTGCAAAAGGCTCCGGAACTGATCCTCAGTGTAGTGTGATGCACCATATCCGAGCTTTCGTAGCAGATTGACGGGCAGAGCCATAGGCAGTGCAGCCAGTCTAATCTGGATCGAATTATTGCTCGGTAGATATTTAGCATCGAGGATTCTGCCCCAAGATGTATTGAATACTCTTAATATATTTAATTTTTTCTTGCAAGACATCCGTAGATGCGCAACGTGGGGTTGAAAGGTAAGTTTCTGGTCAAAAATTACACCAAGAAATCTTACCCTGTGAACCACTGCAATCCTGTTACCATCCAGGAAGATGCAGGTTCCGACGTTGGCAAAAATGAACTTAGGATGTCTTTTGAGTGGAAAAACTGAAACTGTTATTAATACTCCACCTCGTCAAGCAGGGGTGCCCACAGGGGGGGATCATGGCACAAGTTGCGCCATCAGAATTTTTTTTGGGGGGGGGGATTTTTCAGGGCGTTTTTTGGGGAATTTTCAGGGTGGAAATTTTTGGGCAAAAATTATTTAATAAGAAACCTTTTTATTGTTATATACACATATATTTTCATAAGTAATTAGACTATCTCTGAATTTGTTTAAAGGACTACTGTTTCCTGCTATGACAACAATTTCACTATAGGAAGTTATTCCATAATTTTTTATTGAGCAACGCTGATACTCTGCCCATTCATAACCATCTGACACCTTGAGGTTTTCCGTCCGTCACCGTTACATCATGTGGATCGCTAGTAGTCCCATAGACAAGATAAAGTTAAGTCACCAGTTGAAAGCAGGTAGCCGTCTACGTTTCGTGTAGTCTGTCTTGGAGAAGGAAAGGAATTTTAGTTCAGTGCTGTTCGATTCCTGAAAACGTCATTGAAGATTTAGAAATACAACCCTCTTCATCAAGTATGACCCAAGGCGTAGATTTTGAAAACCTGGATGAAAATGAAAGTCAGGAAGAAGTTGATGAAACTGAATTAGGACACGGAGAGGTAGAATCATGTAGCAATCCATCTGCTGAAAGACCTTCAGTTTCCATTCAACAAGGGGAAACTCTAACAACTGAAGATTCTCCTGATGATAGATTGAAAATCCCAAGAGATCCAACATCATATGCCAATATCAAACTGTCAGCTGAGGAAATAAATAAAGTACTATATTTGGAAAATCAAGATTTGTCTTGTCACTTTTCCTTCAACAGGTGGAAGAAAATTCAACCCATCATGGAAGAATGAAGTTTTACCATATAAAAGTGTAAAAGTTAGAAAATGGCTCATGGAAGAATGAAGTTTTACCAAATAAAAGTTAGAAAATGGCTGGTATATAGCCAAGAAAAAGATGCCGTATTTTGCTTGTCATGTACTGTTTTTCCTCCCACACGAACAGTCAATATGGGGAACAACTGGCTATAGAGGATGGGGGCATAAGGGGACCGGGATATTGTGCTCCATGAAAAATCTAAAACCCACTTAGCACAAATTGCTCTCAAAAGAGGATTGATTCACGTTTAACTGAACAATCAGATCAGTTAGTCCATCCCAATCGAGAAGTGCTGTCTGTTGTCATCGATTGTTGTCGATATTTAAGTAAAGAAATGTTTCGATTTCGTTAAAAGGATGTAGCAAAAGAAAAACTCATAGGTCTTTCCAGGCTATTGAGTAAATAGTCCTGATGCTAGGATATACCTTGAAAAAATTGATAAAGCTAGAACTGAAAAAGTAAAGCTGGGGTCTAATTTCTTGAGTTATCGAAACATTTACGATGTAATTAACATAATGAGTGACATCGTTGCTTCAAAAATCATAGATAGTATAAAAACGACTAACATTTATTCTAGACTCATCTCAAGACAATAGTAAAAAAGAATGTTCAACATTAGTGGTTCGTTATATTGAACATACTGACCCGCATGGTGCCCCAAAGGAAAATGTCAAACCTGTTCATTAAGGTTTTCAATAGTGGAGATACCACATACCAAAATCTTTTTAAAGAAATAATGAAATGCCTGAATTTACTTGGTCTTGACCCAAGTGGAATTGTTGGTCAAAGTATGGATGGGGCTGGTAATATGAGAGGAAAATTCAATGGTGTAAAAGTGCTAATCCAGAGAGAATGTCCCAAAGCGCTCTATATATGGTGTTCTTTGCACAGATTTGAGTTAATTGCGGAAAAATCTATGGACATATGCTCCAAATGAAAAATCTATTTTCTCTTTTAGAGGAATTATGTCTTCATGTCAAGTCATACAAGGCATGATCTTTTTACTACAAACTACAAGGGTCTAACCAAAATAAGGAGACTGAAAAGAGTGCAAACTACAAAGATGGTCAAGCAGAAATGATGCACTGCAAACAGTTGTCACCCGCTATGACACAATAAAGGAGACGTTGCATAGTTTGTCCATTGACAAAAAAGCTGCTAATGAATCAAAGGCACTGGCAACTGGCCTGTGGAAACAAATGACCGATTTTGAAAACATTTGCTCAATACATGTTGCCTCAGCTATTTTCAAAGTGTCACCAATCACAATTGTTCTACAACCAAAAATAATTAATTATAGCAGTGTGTCAAAAATTGTTGATAAAACCAAAGCCAAACTTGTAAAAATGCGAAGTGAGTCGGAGTGGAATAAAGTGAATGATTCAATTATTGCCTTTGCTGATGTGAATAATATTTCGCAAACCCACCGTAGAAGCAGAAATTTTTCACTGGTGCTAACAGGGCCTATATGCTCATGAATCATCTCTGTAGCAGACACCACCCTTAATGCGCAGCCCAGCAGATGACCGATTGCTTGATCCTTAGCTGATGACGAAGTCCAATCGACCAGCCAATTGATGCACACGAGACCAATGTACACCTCCCGTTTACCTGAAGCTGGGGCCAAAGCAGTGTGTTGGGTCAGTATATTGCCCCACAACTGCCAGGATCTCCTTTTCCAGGGACACGGTACTCATGCAGGGCAAACACGTGGGTTATATAATCTATAATCCCCAAGAGGAGCTGAAGGCAACAGAGTGACGAAAAGCTTCTCCAGGGGAGCCAATGTAAGCAGACAACTAGCACGTGAAGCCATCAATCAAGACATAGTCGCTGTTGTGAGAAGTGAGGTTTTGCTGTTACTATGTCAGGAGAGCAAACAAGGGGAGTTAATGATGCTGTTGTACATAACACTGTCAAATGGATGAGTTCACGACAGGTTTCATTCTAGGTCTTCTTACTGCAGGTTGGTCGTTGCGCTATATTGTGGAAATAAATGTAACATGCTACAACCGTCGGTCACATTTGGAGAGAGTGGTTCCAGGAAGGAAATGTGCAATGTTGTATTGGGACCGGAGCTCGGAGATGGATGTCAGAGTGCACAGATCATCGCATCAGACGTCATGCCAAAGCACACCCACAATCCACGACTGCTGACATTTTTCAAAGGGTACAGGTAGGTTTGGATGTTTCGATATCAACACGGACAGTGTCGCACAAATTAGCTGCAGCAGGTTTGTTAGGTAGCCTGTTGCAAAGGCTACCCTTAATATTGTTTAGAATGGTGTTGCACCATAGCTACATGGAGTGCAGAATGGAAGTGTAGTATCCAGCACCGAATCCAGTTTCTGTCTCACCAATAATGATTAGTGTGTGAAAGTCGAGGCAAATGTGCAATTGGGCAGATTCCTGATGTTTTGGAGCACCACACAATCTGTCAATGTGGAGTCAAGGTTTGGGGTGCTGTCAGCACCCAGCTGCTCATCTCTAGTAAGCATTATGTGCTCATTAATGGCACGCTGTGTTGATGAGGTGCTGCTGCCTGTAGCAATACCATATCTGCAGGACTTCAAAATGGGACTGAATACACCCCTATCGATCTGGGATACGATTGGACATCGGTCAAATACCCACCCACCCTTGAAATAAAGATGAACTGTGGACTCGGATCAACACCACAAGCTCTATGATACCCCAGGACATTATTCCGACACTCATCGCATCGATGCCACATCGGGTTCAGCAATGTATCATCGAAAATGGATGTCCCACTTCTTATTGATCAACCTACTTTTAGGTTACTCGAGCCTTGTTTGTATGTGAAATTAAATAATTTGTTCTGCACCTGCTTGGCTATCTAAGCAACTGGCTTGGTCTGTTTTTGAGCATTCCTTCGTGGCATTTTCTGTCAAGCCGTGTACAATGTGTCATACTAAATGAAAATCTGAACTTCAGAGTTCATTATTATTAATAAAGTGATTGTTTTAAACAAGTGAATTCATTTTTGTAACATTTTCAAACATTATTTTCTACATGAAATAGATCTTAAAGAAAATCTGGAGGAAGGTAAATGCATTTCATTATGCAGCTGATTCGTAAGTTCAAAACATGCTTAAGCTTGCACAAAAAATATCAATGGTGTCAAATGCGAGTGAACTTACTTTTTCCCTTTAAAACAATAAGCATCTGTTCGCATGTTATTTAGAAATCCTGTGCACGCAGCATCCTCTTTTCCTGTAAAACAATGAGCAGCGGTAAGGACGTGTCGGCTGTCAATCAGATACCCAGTGCACACAGAGCTTTGAACACCTCTTTTATTTACATCCATAATTGCGACCTATACCGAAGGCAAAATTAAATCACTTTAAGGAGCACTTAAGAGCTGTACGTAAGTATAAGCTAGAAGCAACTAGAATTGAACTTTAATAAAACAGAAAAACATTAAAAAAAATTCTGTTTTATTGAAGTGTAAATTTAGTATTTTTAACTGAATTGACTTTAGAATGTTTTACAGAAAAACAAAATTACTTCGTATTTTCTTATATTTATGTGTGACCAACATGCTCAGTAGGGTATATTGGAGAAAATGCCACTCAAGGTGAAGTAAATAATACATCACCAGTTAAAAATTAGAATTTCTAAAACTATTCATATGCATTATTATTTCTTGTTCAAGTCTTAAAACTTCAATGTATTTGCTCAAACATTAGTAAATATTAGCATTAGTTTGTTTTTCTGGATCTCAAAATGGCATTCAAGTGATGAGGAAGTTTACCGAATAGTTATTTCAATTTCAAAACAAGATTTGATGGAATTTAATTTTTGCTCCCTAATTGCTTGTCTAAAATTAATTATATTCTGCATATGGATTTCCATATTAGACTTCAGTTTCACTACCAGTATTTATTGAAATACAATGCATAGTATGTATTTGTACCTCACACTTTACCGCTTTATAAACTTTATTTGTAATTGCACGTTTTTGGCAGCATTTCCCCATACAATTAAAATTGTTTTTGCCCTACTTCAAATATTTGTGTGAATTCTTTTTCACTCATGATGAAATACAAAAAATATATTTTCATACATCTGCATCCAGGCTAATGTTAACAAAACTATACTTAATATACTCTAACAGAGATGTGCTCTATAACATGCTATAAAACTTGGAATCAGAAATAATTTTACAAAGATGAAAAAGGTTCAAGTTATTCCCCCTATATATTGATTTAGAACTATTAAATAGTTGTTTAGAATAAGAACAAGGCAAGTAACTAATATAATTCATGTGTTAAATTAATTTTTGTATAGCAGTGTTACTTCTCATGATCTATATGAAGGATATATTTAAATGTAATGGTTTTAGGTGGCTAGCAATGAAAATAATCTAACAATAAATGTCCTCAATCATAAAGCTAATTTATGAAATTTTACATGGACTTTAATAAAATAATTTTGTTTGAAAGGATACAAAAATGGTTTACAAAAAATCAGTTCCTTGTTCATATGCCTAGTTGAAAATACATTTTCTGTGGTAAAAATTTAAAAAAGGTTTTCTGAAATCAAAGTGAAAGACAGATATCCTAATAAAAATTATGAGTATTACCATCCATGGCCATGCACCCTGTTCAGCATCTTCACCACCAACCACATACCCCTCTCGAGAAGCTTTACCATAAGATATACCACAGTTACCTACACACAGAAAAATAAAATCTCTTAAGCTGATGAAAGTATCTGACAAATGAAATAGATTTTATTTGCTTTAGTTACAGACTGGTATTTTACTCTTGACCTTGGATTACTGCACCCTGATTTAATCCTCACTTTGAACTTAATCTCAAAACCTTCAGACTATTTCAGGAGAAACCTATCCTTTATACAGGATCTAGTGGATTTATTTTAGATGGATTTTCACATGTATATGTATACATATGTAATATATATACATATACACCACATATATGTATATGTATGCAGAAAAATCTTTACCAAAATAAAAAAATTCCAAATCACATGACACCAGAAGCTATTTTTTTTTAATTTTCCAGTTGTTCTGGATTGAATGAATAATTTAGTAATGTCTAAAATATAGAAACTGTTTCAGAGATTAATGTCAGGATAAGAGACTAATGTCAGATGCATATTCTTCAGAAATCTATTCAGAATCACTGTTGGAAACTGTAGTATGACTTATGTTGTCCTTTAGTTGACAGAATGTCTATTATTTTTTAAATACTTTATTTACGTTTTATGGAACATAAAAAGAATTTTTAATAAATGTCTTGGCAAGTAAAGAGCTTGTGAGAGGACAGAGTATAACATATAATAAAAGGGAATTCCCTCTGGACCACAAGCACAAAGAGTAAAAGATAAAAACCTAAACCAAACTAATAGTTACTAATATAAAAGCTTCAATAAATGACAAATAAAGACAATTAAATCAACAAACTGACTGATAAATTATAATGGAACACATGCAAAATCACCAGGATCAAAATTAATACACGAGGTATACTTGAGTTTAAATATGTAATCTTTAAAGAGTGTTGCCACCACTTGCTTTTTCAATTAAACCTTTCCAAGCTACATGCAATAGTGGAGTAGGACTAGTACCATCAACTGAAGTGTCTTACGGTAAAAATAGATTTGGCTACTCTAATGTTCAACTCAATAGATCTTGGAGATTTGGGGCTACTTTCATTGTCTAAAATAAAAATGAGAAAATTCCCAACAGTGTTAAAGCCAGGGTGTGAAAAAAAAATCATGATTTTTATGATTTATATTAATTTGTTAACCCCTTTAAGTTCAAACATTAATATAAATAAGGTTTAGGAAATATAACAGGGAAAATGTTTGAAGGAACAATAGTAATCTTGTGCCTTGTTGATTTTATTCTTGTTTCAATTTTATTTTGATACAAATTCATAATACTTAAAATTGCAAATTAAAAATTACAGAAATATTTTGATAAGGGGAGATAAAATTTAATTTTAAATTTAATAAATTTTTATGCACATTATAATAATTAAACAAACTTTAATTTTCTACCTCTTCATTACTGAACTTATTTCCAGCATACAAACTGTAAGTTAAGTTGAAAATGTTCTTTCCACGAATATAGAAGTAACTGTAGCAGTAAGATGGATTTATGAATGGCCTTCTCTTTACTAAAATTTTAATTTGTGGTGTTGATCTGGCCAAACCCTATTTCAAGGGAGATAGTTGAATACATTTTTGCAAGTGAAAATTTAAAAAAATTCTACTTTCATTTGAATTTCCATACTTACATGCATGATACTAGATGAATATTTTGCTTTTACGAATATCAAGAGGCTCTATTTACTTAAGCTCAGTTGATTTTCATCAGGAGGGTTTATTAAATAAGCTAAGAAGTGAGCTCCTAGTGCATACTGAAGTGTAACATACTTAAAACAAATGTTAAACAGTGCTCATTCCTTTATCAGAAACAGTAAATTTCATCTTGAAGGGGCTCAGTTCAAGTTCATCCAACCTTTTCACAGCAAGAGCATGTCACAATAAATAGAAAATACTTTGCAATGTATGGATTGGCTCTTTATGTACTTTTGCTAAAGCAGATTTGAGTGATATTTATTTTAAGCAAAGAGAAATATTTGTTGGTCTGTTGTCATTCTCATACCAACATGAACTTCTACTTCTAGGGGCCTAAACACCTTAGGTTCCACCAAATAGGAGAGGTAAATATTTCAGATGAATAAGACCAAATAAGTTCATAAAAATATCCACACTTAAAAATAAAGCAAGTGATGTTTTACTAACGCCAAAACTAATTTCTCCAAGTTGGTATACCGCTGCATCCCCAATCAATAGTATTATCCTTAGTAGGGAAGACAGTTATTTTCAGTTTAAAAAAGGGTCATTCCAGGGTTGTTTTAGAGTAGAAGCAAATTTTACAATTTGTATAAAACACAGGTATCCTAGCATGTATCCAGTCTCAGTTTGTTTAATTTTTAATGTCATTAAATTAAAAAAAATAAAATGTAAAGTTTGATTAATCATTTGATTTAGATCAAGCTGATTTAAATTAGCATACCATGGTTTAAACAATAGCAAATTTGTTAATTTTATGCCTTTGACACATCTTATGTGTTCTTATAAACAATCTCATCTGAATTTCATCATTAAGCTCAGGTCTTAAACACAGTGACACAAATCAAATTTGATTGATGCCTCACAGGAGATATTAATTTGGGAAAGAGAGTAGGATGCAAGGGGCGTGTTCCTGCCATGCCTGTTCAAACATGTATATCCCAATATGGACCCCAAGATATTAGAATGTGCTGGTATGAGTTCCTCTAGAGAAAAGTAAAACAAGTTAAAACCAAAACACTTTCCTACACATATAAAACTACGATCAAGAACCTTAAGCAAGCAGTGAAGTATAGGATTACCTGGATTCAGTGGGATTGGTTTAATGTCTGGTGTACCAATCCCAATATCAGACTCCTCTGGTGTCGAGGGTTGTGTATTCGGTGGCTTTGATTGTGGAGGGACTGGCTGCCTAGATTTTTCTGGGCAGCATATATTTGGTCTACCACGGCTGCTGTAGCCGCAGGCTGTGGGACGTCCCCTGATGAGTTTCATAGAACTTGGGCGGCACATGTTCCTCTCACGACAACGATGTTCTTCGGGACAGGTCTCTTTATCTGTGTCTGGAAAATGAATTCTCATAAAAAAAGAATGGGAGAAATACATAAAACAAAAGTCTAAGTTGGAATTGACTCCCAATTGATAAATGCAAATAGTCAGGTTGTTTGCAGATAATCAGGTTGAGTATCGATGCTCTACGTATGTAGTACAAACTGAGTATTTTGAGTTAAAAATTAAAAAAAACTAAGCGAAAATAATCCAATAAACTGTCACACAGAACTCAATTCAAGAACAAACTAGATGGCTGCATATTCCAATGCATATATAGTTAAATCATAAAGCACAGGTTTGCTAGTATTATATAAATTTAACTTTTTATATTGGGCCTCTTCCAATACTTCTTTGTTAGAAAACATGTTTAACATTGACAACTTTTCTTTTCAATAGGACTATCTGCTGAGGTATCTAACTGTACAAACTTAAACATATGCCGCATAATTATAAGGGACTTACTAATGACATTTGGATTAAATTTTCACAAATTTTTTGTGGGATGCTCTAAAGTAGTGCTTATTTCTCCAAAATTAATTTCTTCTCATTTTACAACATAGCAAGTAAAATGGTGTGAGTCAAAATTTAAATTCAAATAACTAAATTAAACAAACATTTTATTCAGAAACATAACATTTCTGTAATTTTACAAATTAATTGTGTTACTTGGTAGAGAGCCAGTATAATCAATTAAATTTTGTATTTTTAAACATTCGAAAACTCTAAAAATCTGAATTGTTCAAGAAATCTAATTTTGGAAACATGCTTCAATTTTAACAATCAGCATTTTTTATTAAAAGGTTGAAAAGCAACCGAATTGAATATCATAAGTAACTACTTAAGAAATGCAAAAATCTTTAATGACTGACTAGAGGAACCAGTCAATAATTGATCAGTAAGTTCTCATTTCTCATGAAAAATTTTCCCTTGAGCTAATTTGCAATTGCACTTTCAAGAGTTTTTGAAGAAAGTATTTTGTGAACATGGTGATTATATATACAATGAGCTATGGTGCAATTTAATAGTTGAGTTTTTTAGAATTTTTATCTCAAAAGTTGAGTGTAACGATTGGATCAATAAATAACCATCCAGTAATTGACCACTACTTATTTTTCAAACAAAATTCAAATTGAAACATTTGTGCAAGAATTTTAGCAATCAACAATACATTTGTATGAAACACAGCTAGGCTAAACATCTTTACATGATATTCGAAGTAAAACTTAGTAAAAGAATAAACTATTGAATATTAAATAAGCATGTTAATGGTTACTAGTACTAACATTATAACAAGTAAACTAATTAAAATATGTAACGAACTAATATTAAACAAGAAAATAAATGTTTCAATAATATTAAAGAATTATTTGTCAATGATTATAACAGAAACTAAAGACAGTCGCTGCAAATTCCATCAATTTCTCCAAAACACAAAAAATCGACATCTTCACTATCAGACAAATGATCTCATGCAAACTGCATAGCATGTCTTTTTGGAATGCATTATGTTGAAATGCAACTATTATATTATTTACTACGTTTTTATTCCATTTAGTCTTCACAGGTACCTTCACATTTTTCACAAATTCATGTCTTAAAACACATTAATTCTTTTTTCCTCTTTTAATTTTTTCTCATTTTATCCTTTCTTTGTAATATAATAACCAACTTTTAGCAAAAGCTGCATGGGACAATCTCTATTTTGAATTTTTCTTTTTGGGTTTGAACTCAGTAGAGTGCTGTTGATTATTTTGAATTTATAAATGATACTAAAAGAAAATATTTATGACTGGAAATTAAAGCAAATCATAAAATGCTTATCACCAATTATCACAATTTAGGGTTAATCAGCTAGGAATTGACCAGCTAGTGCTCATTTGTCATGGCAAAATTTTTCTAAAACTAAATTGCAATTGCTTAAAAATGGGCCTATAGTACAATTTTTAATGAGTTTTTAGAATTTTAAACTCAGTTCAGAATAGTGATAGGACCAGTAATTGACCACTACCCATCCAGAAGTTGACCAATATTTATCTTTACAATAAAATTCAAATTGAAGCATTTGTGCAAATATTTAGCAAATTTTCAATTATTCATATTATTTTTCATAAAAAGAGTGGCTGGTTCACCCTTCTCTTTCATAAATATTTATCACGTCTAATAAACTATAACATGCTATAAAACTATATAAAACAAATTAATCCAAACGCTTGTACAGGTTTTAATAAACAGGTTAAAATCATTAAAATAGCAGTTAACAGAATTTTTAACAGAACAGAATTTAATTATTGACATAATTTTTTTAAATAACAAAAAAGTCAATTACTCTAAAAATAAATTTCACATGATTTGTGCTTACCTTGACACCAAACTTGCTCCAAGAGGATGAAGACAAATGAAACATAAATTGAAACACGAATAAGTTTCAAAGAAACCATACTTGGATTTTTTTTATCGTCTGACGGCAATACTTTTTGAAGGATGGAAGAATTTATCTAGGCCCTTAATGTCACGAAACAAGGAACTAAATAAAACACTTTTTCTACAGGATTTCCTTCACAAGTATTGCATACATTGTAGAAATACGCATGCGACGTTTACCGCGAATTATTCCAATTATTTAAAAACAATGGGAAAAAAATCCGCTCTTGCAAGAACAAGTAGCTTGTTGAGGTACTTTTCACGAAAACCTGTTCTGCTTTTTTTTAATTAATACAATACGCTTCATTACGCGAGTCCTGTGAGTTGGTCTCCGATTTTACTATCTGCTGCACAATCCAAATGCAATGCCCATCAAATAAAAACTAGAAAAAACAGTAACAAACTACTGGGAAGTGCACAATCTTGTCAAAAAAGTTTTCTCCGGAACGGATTTGTAAAAAGAAACCCCAAAAAATTGTGTCGAAAACTTCTAGTCGGAAAACGATTTTACATTCTCCCGCAAATTCCAAATTCTCCCGCACGAATTAGATGGGAGTATTCGAATACAAAAGTACTCGTGCACTCGATACTTAAAAGTATTCCTTGTATTCGAACACAGTAGTATTAATTAAAATTATTCGAGGTAGGTAGGCAGGGAGGTATTTAATTAACGTCACACTGGAGCAACACAACGGTCTGTTGGGTACGGTCCGGGATCATCCCCGAAAGGAAAGATCCGAGGACATCACGTATTTGAACCACGGTCAGATGACGAGGTCACACAAGAGAGTTGGCACCCCATTCTCCAAACTTCCACGCCAAAGTGTGGACATTGGAGGCCATGACAGATTTAACGTGCACTAGCCTCCTTAGTATACGACGATCTTTGGTTGGATTCGAACTCGCAACCTCCTGTTGCTAATCCGTTACTCTTCCAACCGGGTTACCTCGACCCCAAAATTATTCGAATACAATAGTATTAATTGAAATTATTCGAATACCAAAGTATTCATCCAACAGAATTGAAAATATCAGATGTCTTGTCAGTTGGCTGATTCTTATTACCAATTAGTCTTTTTTGAAGATGTATTCGAACAGGTAGGTAGGTCGGTATTTTAATATTAACATCGCACTGGAGCAATACAGCGGGCTATTGACGACGGTTCTGGATCAATCTCGGAGGGAACGGTCCGCGGACAACACCACCTTATTTTCTGATCCATGGTCAGATGACGAGTCAACACCTGAGCTGACACCCCTCTCTCCAGACTTCCACACCACGCCAACGTGAGGACATTTGAGGCCGCGACAGATTTAACATGCACCAGCCCCCTTCGACACGGATTCGAACTCGCAACCCTCCAGTTGCTAATCCGTTTCTCTTTCCGACCGGGGTACTGCGGTAATTTATTGTTACTAATGATCATATGTCGACAAAATTAAAAAAAAGTACATAATTGGAATTCATGCCGAAACCCTATATTTTGCTGGCAATATTCTTGAAAATGTGAGATTGATGCTGTAAAGGTATATGTATTATGTCTAAATATTCCTGTGTAGTTATGCATATAGAAGATAAAAAAATATCTGTATTTTCCTAATTTTAAAAGTTTCTTTAAAAAATGGAAATCAAACATGTTCTTTAGAAGTTCTGTTACATCACATGGTATTGATTGTCACTCGACTGCATCACCTGAATTTGCAGAGAAACAAACTAAATGCAAATTTGATATTGTGCATTGTCCTAAATATTTGGTGACTTGAAATAGATATCATGGGAGAGATTACAGATTTTTTGTGCCTGTGAGCATAGGTCTAGTTAGTTGGAGGATATTCTGCTAAAAAGCCCTATTGGTTGCCTTAAGGTTATTTTTTGCTAAAAAGATCAGGCAAGAATTCAGGACTTCAAAATAATGTCGCAAGTGAATTGTCTTTTTGTGGATAATCTTAGAGCAATCCGAGTTAGGTGGAGCGGTACAAAATTTTTCAAATGAATTTGCTCCGTGACTTACGCTCCTTTTGCACGTTTTCTTCATGACTATAGCTAGTTCTTTCTGAAGATTGCAGAAAAGGTTTACCACAGGAATTTTTGCATTTGCATGCAAATAGGTAAAATTAAAATTTGCTTGTTATTAAATCTAGATAATAGATGGCGCCATGTGTCATGCCATCTGAACATACATCGGCAGCTAGACTTTTGCCGGATGATATAAGGACAGTTTCGCAGCAAAAGGAGGGCGACGGTCCCGAGCGCCAATGTCTAAAGGGCCGGCATTTCAAAAATATTTTTTTAAACGTTGCCTTTTCGTGGCACAAAGTTAAAACATTTGTCCTTGCCACAGAAGTATTTTCCAGTGCTATGCTTATGAAGTGAATGGCCTTTGTTCCACATCTTCATGTACGCTACTGTTCAGAAAAAAGAGGAGACAAAGTAATTAAATTGTCTTCTCTCAAACTTCTGGAGAGCAAAAAACACATTCTAATCCCATGGTCAATAAGATTAAGTCTCTGTACTGGAAGGTCGTGTCATGCCAGGGTGTACAGATGCACTGGTGTTAGAAAACAAGTTCAGAAAAATAAGTTCAGAAAGTCTTCACGGGCTGCATCTACCCGATGCCGGGTGCATTTGGAAATAAGCCAAAAAGCCTTTTAACACAACATTCATAATTTTATTTACAAGATTAACAGACGACAAAAACATACATACCACATACCGCCGAGAACAAACTTAATCTGTCTTACAATATTCAGCTCGGAAGCTGACGTCACTTTTTACAGCGCCGCTCATTGGACAGTTACATTCACGCTCACTTCACTTCACAACATCCTCCCCCCCTTGAGACTCAGATAGAGTCTCAAGCTCATAACTAATGTTATTCAAACGATCAAGTCTCTTTGGAGCTTTCACACACCTTCCAAAGGAGGTGTATCTTTTCATTATCATATTATCAGGTGTTAATGTACTTTTAAGACAGGAGATGCCATCAGAATTAGATTCCTCTTCACCCTGTTTCTTATCAGCAGTTACATTAGTTTCATTTGCCTGTATCTCCAAAGGGAAGATACGCTGTATCGGACGTAAAACTGTTCCATGCTGCGTTTTAAGTTTAACTGTGCGAATCTTTCCATCACGTCCTGGAATCAACTCAATAATCTTTGCTAAAGGCCAAAACAAACGTTTTTTGTTATCATCTCCCACTAAAACTATTTCTCCAACCCTTGGCTCACGTGATCGCTTTTCATTATGCTTTTGAACCAACTGACTCAAATACTCTTTTCTAAAACGTTGTCTTAGATCATTTAACAGTTTACTTCTATATTTAATTCTCGTCCTAAGATTTCGCGAATCTAATTCGTCAATATCCTCAACACTGGAACTCCGTGTCTCGATAAGAAACATAGCAGGTGTCAGAGGAACCAATTCCTCAGGATTTTCAGAGACATATGTTAACGGTCTACAATTAATTATAGATTCACAGTCACAAATCACAGTATTCAGTTCTTCATAAGTTAACACAGATTTACCCAAAGTACGTTTTAACAGTTCTTTTACAGTGCGGACCAACCTTTCCCACCAGCCTCCCCACCAAGCTGCGGTGGGTGGAATAAATTTCCAAAGTATTTTAGGAGTTCTGGTTTCTTTTAATATTTCATCCCAATTCAATTTCGAAAGATCATTAGAGGCGCCCCGAAAGTTAGTTCCGTTATCACTATAAATTGTTCTAGGCCGCCCACGTCTAGCGATAAACCGCCTAAGTGCTAATAGAAAAGCGTCAGAAGAAAGAGAATTCACAAGTTCAAGGTGAATGGCACGGTACACGGCACAAGTGAACAGTGCTATCCACACTTTTTCTTTATTTTTCAGAAAGAGAGGCCCAGCTAAATCAATTCCCACAATTTCGAAAGGCGCACAATCCGTAACTCGGTCTGGTGGTAAAGGTGTCGGTTCGCTTGACATAGATTTAACCTTAAAGCGTTTGCAAGCAATACAGTTATATACAACATTTTTAATAGCTTTCCTAGCCCTGATAATCCAAAATCTTTCTCTTATCATTTGGACACCCGCATGACAGTTTTTTATATGTACAAATCTGATTAACAATTTAGTAAATTCACATTTATCTGGTAACAATATATTGGACACAGAAAAGATTTATCATCATCTCGATAAAGTATTCTGGTTTTCACTCTCAAAATACCTTCATCATCTATGAAAGTTTCAATAAAATTTGACGACCTTGCATCAGACAGATAATGTCTTTGAACTAAACGAATTAAATGCTTTTCAGCATTTTCAATTTCAGACTGTGAAAGTTCATAGTTTTTACATTTCTCATGTGCCTCTTTACAATTATTCACAAATCTCAATATCCATGCAAATACTCTAATCATTTTATCATAACTGGATACACTGTTTAGATGCCAAGGGGGTGCGTCTTTTGATAGATCAATATTTACTACTTTTATTTTTTTCCTCTCTACGTCTACTTCTTCAGACTGACAGTGTATTTCACCAATAGGCCAGTACTCAGGGCTTTCTCGTAACCAAGAAGGACCGTCCCACCATCTAGAAAGGAGCATTTGTCGCGAAGAACAACCACGCGATAATAAGTCGGCAATATTCATATTTCCTGGAACATGTCTCCATAACTGACCCTTCGACAACTCACGAATTTCTCTGACCCTATTGCTCACAAAAACAGACCAATTGCCTTGTTCTCTTATCCACCAAAGCGCTGTGGTGGAATCGGACCAAAATGTGATTTTTATGTCTGGCAAATTGAGGGCTTTGATAATAGAATTCGCAAGTCTAGAACCTATACAACAAGCCATCAGTTCTAAACGAGGTATGCTTAAAGGTTTCATGGGGGCTACCCTGGATTTCGCTCTAACGAGAATTACTTTTACTTCAGAATCAAGTATTGATCGAACAAAGACGCACGCCGCATACGCCCCCTTGCTAGCATCCACAAAGACATGTAGTTCAGATGAAGAATTAATTACCATGTAACGATGTAAAGTAACATCTTTTAAAACATAGACATCTTTAAACCACTTTAAAAAAGTATTTACATCATTAGGGGATAATTCATCGTCCCAAGCAATTTTCAACTTCCACAAGTCTTGCAATAACAGTTTCGGAAGCAATGTAGTTGGTGTTAACAAGCCAATAGGATCAAAAAATTTCTGCACACTTCCTAAAATTAGTCTTTTTGTGATTTTCGTATCACATGTCAATGCTTCCATATCTGTGCAACACTTCAAGGTATCATTATCTAAATTCCAAATTACCCCTAAAACGCAAGTATCTCCTGAATGTTTATCAACATTTATACCTGCTACATTGCTTTCAAAACCACGCAAGTTAAAACATCGATTTGACATAATTAACTTAGCATGCTCAATGGAACGTTCTTGTTCATCAGTATTAAATACTCCTGATACACAATTGTCTACATAGAATGAACGTTTCAGTTTCTGAGCAACATCTTTATACTGAGGTGGGCAATTGTCTAAAATATGCATTATAGAAGCATTCAACAAAAAAGGGCTAGAAGAGACTCCAAATACAACTCTACAGTGCCTATAAATGAGCTGCCCTTCATAACATGGGAAAAAAAACCTAAGAAAATTTCTGTCCTTAGGTGCAACAGACAACATTAAAAAAGCTTTCTCTATATCCGCACTTATACCGATTGGATACATTCTAAACCGATCAAGAATATCAGGTATCAATTCAATAAGATTAATTCCCTTAAATAAACATTCGTTCAAAGAGGGGTTCCCTCTCTCCGCGGCAGAAGCGTCAAAAACCGGACGTATTTTAGTAGTTTCACTATCTAGTTTAATCACTGGCCTGTGTGATAAATAATGACATTCTTTATTCAATTCGAAATCTGTCACGCGTTCGATTATGTTCAATTTTTCCCATTCCTGAAACACCTTCTGATAATCGGTGAAAAATTCACCACATCTAAATCTATTGATCATTTTTTCATGTCTCTTCCAGACTAATTCTTTATTATTAGGTAAATTCGCAGAACTGCACTTCCATGGAAGTTCTACTTCATATCTTCCAGCGGGAAGAATTTTCATTCTATCATTAAAATCACTTAAATTAAGATCACTTTTCTCCATTTCAATTTGGGTTGGATCAGATATTCCTAAAATTTCAAGTTCCCATAATTTGTTTATAGGTACTTTCATTGCATGCATTGATAATGTCGTCAAAATATTATCTTTCTCACATGAATTTTGTTTTCCAATTACAGTCCATCCAAGTTTCGTTTCAACGGCCGTTAAGCCAGACTGTAATTCAACAGAATTTCCTGTCAACAATTTTCCTACAACATCTGCACCAATCAAAAGATTAATTTCGGTTTCTTTTCGGAAAGAATCAGTAAAATCTATCTTATTTTCTTTTAATTCATTCAAAATCCCGTTAGATTTAATCTTAGGAATAAAACCACAAATCCTTTTTTCAGAAAGAGCTTCAAAACTACAAGCAAAAGTTCTTTTTAAATTACTGACCTCGACAGAAAACACATCATGTCGTTTTGGTTTCGTTTCAGCCCCCCCAAATAGCGCATGTATAACAGTTTCGTCTCTCAGTGGAGATGCTTTAAGCTGAGTCATAACATTTTCGCTTACGTAACTACTTTGACTTCCTGTATCAATCATCGCGCGAATAATTTTCTCATGACCTAGATATCGAATAAGTACGCAAAGAGTTTGCAAAAATACAATTTCGCTTCTGCCACAATTAGAGAGAGAACTCTCAGATTTTAGAACACTCTTTTGCTCATTATTTTTTTCTTGTTTGGAACACATAATTTCAAAATGAGGATTATTACAAATAGAACAATTCAATTGCTTTTTGACACTACAAAATTTACTTAAGTGACCAGCTCTTTTTAAACAAGAAAAACATGCACCTTTTTTCATCAACAATTGCTGTTTAGCAGCCAAAGTCATTTTCCTCGCGGTAAAACATTTTTCACTAGGATGAGACTTATCACAAAAAATACAGTTATTAATTCTCTTACCTGAATTATCAACAAGGCTTACCAAAGCTGATGCTGTTGTCAGGTCAGCTTGTTTTACCTGTTCAATAAAGTCCTTCTTTCGATGACTTTGGTGCGGCGCGAAACCAGTCCGGGCAAGTAAAACCATTTCTTCACCCTTTACTTCCTGTCGAAGAAAATTCATCAAATGTTCTAAAGTTCGAGATCCTTTGGTTTCTGTCGAGTCGTGATTTCTACTTCTTTCCCAAGCCACTAACACTTCTTCTGGAAGGCAACTCTCCACTAACGGCGTTAGAAAGTCCCCGTACTTTTCTTGTGTTCTTCCCAAGCTTTCCAATGCTCGCAGCTTTCCTTCCAGTTCATCATATAGAGAGGGAAGATCCGTCTTCGCTCTTCCGGTAGCAGCGTTCTTCATAACTAAGCTTAACAAATCTCTAACATAGATTTGCACAAGCAAATCTTCTCGTCCAAAACGCTCTTTCAATTGTTCAATTGCCTTAGGGTAATTAGCCGCCGTAGCTGGGAAACTCAGAACTAAACGTTCTGCTTTCGATTTGGGTTCCATAGATTGCAATAAATATTGCATCTTATCCTCATCGGCAATACTTTTGTCGTCGTGTATTTTCTGAAACTGACTCCAAAAAGTCAGGTATTCTTTCGCTTCGCCATTGAACTTTTTCAGCTCTATCTTTGGCAATTTGAATTTTCTCGTTTCCTTATTGTCATTCGACAGAGCGACTTCTTGCAATTTCAAATCTACCTGAGCACATAGCTCTAAGTACCGGTCTCTGTAAGTTTCAGATTCTTCTAAATCTTCATTAAATAAATGTTCGTCATCTTCACTCTGTAAAAACTGTTCTGAAATAGCAGTTTGACAGACATCAAGTCTCTGAAACTTATCACTAAGTTGAATTCTCAAAATCGAAAGCGATTTCAAATCACATACTTCTTTCGATAATGCCGTTTCTATTTTCTTTAAACTCAGAGAAAAAGCAGTTCTCAGCCCTTTTCGTTGTGTTTTTAAAGCATTTAAATTCATTTTCAAAAGTTCTAGGTTCAAAAGTTCTTAAATAGCCAAAGCACCCAGTCCCGCCGAGGGTACCACTATGTTAGAAAACAAGTTCAGAAAAATAAGTTCAGAAAGTCTTCACGGGCTGCATCTACCCGATGCCGGGTGCATTTGGAAATAAGCCAAAAAGCCTTTTAACACAACATTCATAATTTTATTTACAAGATTAACAGACGACAAAAACATACATACCACATACCGCCGAGAACAAACTTAATCTGTCTTACAATATTCAGCTCGGAAGCTGACGTCACTTTTTACAGCGCCGCTCATTGGACAGTTACATTCACGCTCACTTCACTTCACAACAACTGGATTAAAGCTCACGTCGGCCACCGAGGTAACGAGGCGGCTGACGAGGCGGCCAAATTGGCTACCGAGAGAGCGGTCGTAGACATACTGGTGATGAGATCTAGCATAACGATTAAATCAATGCTTATTCAGAAAGCTGTGGAATGGTGGAAACAAAGATGGGAGGCGGCACCTACAGGTCGCCACACGTTCAAATTTATACCGATCCCTAATCTCAGAATTCACCTCTACGACCCCTTTATTGTCCAACTGCTAACAAACCACGGAAGGTTCCCAGACTACTTTTCTAGAATGGGATACCCGATGTCGAACGCTTGTCAATGTGGTGAAGTAGGTGATTCTCTTCACTACATACTGGACTGCAGGCTGACGGCAGACCTCAGGGGAGGACTCGATTTCGTTAGAGATCGACCCCAAGATCTACTCAATAACACAAAGTGTCTCCAGGCTCTCCATCGTCTGGGTAAACTTGTGTGGGAAACCACCCCCGCCCCTCCTCCGAGGGTTCGGGGGACTTCAGGCCTGCAACCTGATAGCTCATAGGATTTGATGGAAATCAATTACTTAAAGGATTTGATATAACATAAAGGATTTGATGGAACTCTAGGATTTGACGGAACTTTTGGCAATTGGTGATTTTGCTGGAATTGCCAGTGTCGGTGATGCAAAATTCTCGAAGTGCTGCGTTGCACTTGAGCATACCCCTGGTCTCTGCTCACCCAACCATGGAGGGTTTTTCGCTGGTTTTCCCTCCACGTCATGCAAATGCAGGTTGGTTCTTAAAAGACCTTACAGCGAAGGCACCTCCCTGAGGAGATGACCACCTGGGTCAATAGTCTCATAACTTTTTCGAGCCAGCTGCATTATTATGCAATTTAGTTAAAAAGTAGGTGCATATTTGCAAGCCCTCCCTGTACCTATGGTACCAATGTGTTGATCCGTTGCGCGACCACTTCGTGCAGCCACAAGTCGTTCTCCTGACGTGCTGAATTGGGAGGAGGAGGGGGACAAGAGCCCACTCTACCCTCGATAGGGTTCTTAAGTTGAGTATGACTAAAACTCCTGCCCATTAAGGAGTACCGTCGACTGTCTTTTAGACCACAGACTTGAGTCTCGCTCTTGCTCGGAGAGATCACACGTTTCTTGCTACTGGGGCCTCACACCGCCAATCTGCAATGGCATTATGTCGGGCGCGGAGGGGGCTGCGCCCCCAACTAAGTAAGTAAGGAGAGCAAAAAACAACACAAGAAGCCCCTTTTTATAACAACTATCCTGAATACCCATTAACACAGTCAATAATTAATTGCAAAAAATAGTACTATTGAGAATATTAACGTGTAAACAGAATTAATATGGCTTCAATGAGTATATTTTATCCTAATTTTCACGTTTAGGATGTGGTGGGAATGTGTGGTATTCTTTTTCGAGGTGAGATTGGGGTCTTTTGGTGAGATTTGGTTAAGGAGGTATCGTATAGGGCAGAATGTTATACGAAGGTGTGCATTAGGCACTTGATGGATTTTGTAAAAGAATTTGATGGAGTGAGCTTTAATAAATTCGGCGATGGGTTCAATTTTGACGTCATTGTGAAAAATTTCAATACGGACGTAGTAGGGGGGCATTGACAATTTGGAGAAGAGTGGTATCTTGGAAAGTTTGGAGGAATTTGATATTAGTTTTACAGGTGGAATCCCATACGGGGGATGCGTAGTGAAGAGTGGGTCCAATGATAGTTTTGTAAATAAGAATTTTGTTATTGAGGGAGAGATGGCCATGGTGATCAAGGAGAGAGGTAAAGTCAGATTTGAGAGCAGAAGCTTTCTTTCTGTTAATTTTGATGTGTGGTGTAAAGGTTAGCTTGGGGTCAAATGTGAGGCCAAGATATTTGTAAGTTTTCACGAAAGGAATCGGCTCATTCTGAAATTTAATAGTACGAAGTTGTGGATTTGTTGGAAAACATAAGAGCGCATTTAAAGGTGTTAGCTTTAATCTTCCAGTTGGTGAGCCAGAGCTGTAGTTGGTTTACATAATTTTGGAGCTGTTTCATGAGGAAACGTCGGTTACTATTTTAATATATAATGATGGTATCATCTGCGTAAATAGCAAGGGAGGTTCTGGGTTCAATGGGGATATCATTAATGTCAATGTTAAAAATAGTTGGAGAGAGGAGTGAACCTTGTGGGACACCGGCTTTTATGGATCGTTGGGTAGAGAGAGCAGGGTTGACTTTAACTTGAAAGGTGCGGTGTGATATAGGAAATTTTGAATAATGGGAACAAGTTGAAGTGGGGGAGGGGACTTTAAGGAGAATGAGTTTGTGAAGAAGACCTTCGTGCCAAACGTGGTCGAAGGATGTGGCGATGTCAAGAAAAAGAATACCAGTGTGTGATGAATTTGTGAGTCCGTGATGAACGAACTCGGTAACCCTAAGAAGTTGATGGAAGGTACTATGTTTTCGTCGAAAACCTAATTGTTCAACGATAATAATATTTTGACTATCAATGTAGTTGTTGAGTCTTTTAAAAAGGATGAATTCATAAATTTTGCTAAAAGCACTAAGAGAAATGGGGCGATAGTTTTGAGGTTCGGAGTTGTCAGAATTTGGTTTGTGCATTGGAACAACAGCAGCATTTTCTCAAGAAAGTGGAAAATGTCTCTGGTCAAGGAGATGGTTGATAATGACGGTAAGAGAAAAAACAAAATTTTGAAGGGGATATTTTTAAGCATTTTATTTGAAATTTTGACTTTTCCAGGTGCTCTTTTGGGTTTTAAATTTTTGATGAACTCAAAAATTTCGGATGCTCTAGCGGATCAATCGAATTTTGATTAGAAGTATTGTTGAAATTTTACATGACAAGTTGAACATGTTGAGGAAGATGAGGGTTATCGATATTGTTATTAAGTTGAAATTGTGTCTCAAGGCTGTCAGCAATAGCTTTGGCTTTTGGAGACTTTGAAAGTGCTGGTCCATTGGACGTGTTTAAAGGGGGCAGGTTAAAGTTGTTATTTTGTAGGGCTTTAGTTTTCCTCCAGATGAAGCCATCAGCGGTGGAAAGAGATAGGACGTTTTAATTATCAGACCATCAGAGTGAGCACGAATACGAATTTTCACTTGATTGTAAAGGGAGTATTTGTTTTTGTTTTTATATGTTTGTATATTGTTTTTATTTGTTTTTATAATAGGGGTCTCTGTATTTGTCTTTGTATTTGTTTTTATAATAGGGGTCTCTGTTTAGTTGCCAAAGGCGGCGGAAGTAATTTCTAAGCTTAATTTGTGATTTAATATTTAAAGAGAGAAAAGTAGGTGTGGGTTTAAATTTCTTTGTAGAAGCTTCAATATAAAAGCTTCATTAATATGGTTAGTAAGTGAAATAATTTTGTTGTCCGAATTAGTTTTGTTAGAAATATTAAGTGGGGGAGGGATTTATATTTGAGAATTTCATGGAATTTATTCCAGTTAGTGTAATAAAAATCAGGAGAGTTTCTGTTGATGTTTTAAGATCAATTTGTAAAATAACGGGAAGGTGGTCGGAGGTGAGATCAGTGATGGTCTCAATATTGTAAAGGAAGGGTAGCTTGTGTGTAACTGTAATGCGCTGTATTTAAAGATGTTAAGTGTTATTTATCTGGATTTACAGCATGGAACATTATTGTAATAATGTTGCCCCACATTACGACTAATCATTGTAGTACACAGCAGTGGCGACAAAGATGTTTGATACAGAACTAAAATGAGATACCACGGGATTGCTTTAGTTTCGTTTTGAAAGGCTGGCGATTAAAATTTTCTTTGCGTGATGGACGATTTTGTGACTACGTTGATTGAGCAGAAGGTATTAATTTCTGCCTGAGGGGAAAATGCAGGAGAGACTTCGCACAAAGCGATAAGTGTTGCAAAATACGATGCCAGTGACGAAACTGTCCATTCTTATATTGAAAGGTTTACGGCCTACTTTAGATTAGCAAAATATTCCCAATGAAAAAAAGGGCAACATTTTTTGTATCAAGTATTTCAGCAAAGCTATATACCTCACTTAAAAGGTTGTTGACTCCAGAAATTTCTTCAAATAAGACATTTATGGAATTAAAAGATATTCTTAAGAAATATTTAAGTCCAAAACTATTGATAATTCCCATCAGGCATGTATTTCTAAATCGAAAGCAAAAGGAAGGGGAAAGCATTAGTACATCTGAGGAGCTTCGCTCATTAGCAGTTCATTATAATAATACCATGCTAGATATGCTTCCAATTGTGTTTGCTACTGGTCTAAGAAACAAATCTATTCTTGACAGATTGTTTGAGGAAGACGATACTGATCTCTAAAAAACTAATAATTACTTTGGCAATGGAAAATGTCGTGAAAAGGGCAAATGAAATTATGGGGAACCATACGAAATTAAGGAATTAACAAACAGAATCAAAAACGGAATATCCGTGAAATGAAAGTAAAAAAAACAGGATTCATCTAAAAGTGACGCGGGATATTCAGAAACAAAACAAAGCATAGTCCCAATAACTGCAAATTCCAAATACACTAGATGTAGAATTTGTACAAAAATCGGACATTTGGGTAAGGCGTGCTTTTTGGCGCAAAAAAGAAAATCAATATGCCAGAGAAAAAGGTTGACATTAAGCCTTCCGAAGACCCATTAAATTAAATTCGAACTCAATGTTTTCCAATATAAAATATTATTGAAATAGAACCGAAACTACCTCCAATAATGAAAATGCATTCCGACAGTAAAGGACTTTTAACTATAAATACTCATAAAGGCCTTTATAGGTGCAAACGATTAATGTAAGACATTAATACTGGTTCCGCGTTTCGGCAAAAATATATTGAAAGATCTAGAAGGTGTAGATGCATTTTTTGACAATACAAAAATTGCTTCAACAGATATTGAAACTCATTTTCATAGATTAGATAATTTTTTTTTAATGTTGTCGTCATCATGGCCTTAAAATTGAGAAAAGCAAAAGTAAGTTTTACCAAAACGAAATTTTTTTTAGTATTCACCATTAATGCCCAAGATTTAACAGAAACCGATGAAAAGTTTTCGGCGATAAAAAAAGCAAAAGTTCCGAAAAACGTGCATGATGTTCAATCTTTCATGGGATTAGTTTATTTTTATGGTAGATTTTCTAAGGAATTAACTATGTTTGCTTACCCGCTCCATAAACTTACGAAAAGTGGTGTACTTTGGAATGGGACGAAGCTTGTGAGGAAGCATTCCAAAATATTAAAAAAAAACTTGTTCTGACAAAAATTTTGATCCACTATGATCTAAATTTGCCTTTGATTCTATCAACGGATGTATCGCCTGTGGGAATTGGGACGATTCTTTCAACCTATGCGTAATGGAACGGAAAGATCAATTTCCTTTGCTTCTAGAACTCTCTCAGACAGAGCAAATGTACTCACAAATAGATAAAGAGGCTTCAAACATGTCTTGGGGCGTAAAGAAATTTTACTTTTAGCTTAAGGAAAGAAAGTTTGCTTTACTAACTGACCACAAACCGCTGCTATCAATTTTTGGTTCTAAGAAAGGACTCCCTGTTCTGTCAGCTACAGGGCTTTACACTATGCTCTTCAGCGTCAAGGTTTGTATTTGATATCGAATACAGAAATATACCAAAGAACACGGAAGTGTAGACTGTCACGATTACCATTAGAATCAAAAGAACTTGAAATCAGGGATTACATAGCCATGTTTCAAGTGACAAATAGAAGCAACTCCTATGACTGCCAAGGACTTACTTGGCTAGGGCTACCGAAAAGGACAATGACATCATTCCACTTTTACGTACCTTGTAGCCCGGTGGACTGTTAAGCGAAAGGGATGCTGGACATGGTCTACAAGACGGCTGCATTATGCAGGGACGACGCATTTGTATACCTAAATTAAATGCTTCCGCACGGAAATATTGGAGGAACTACATCATGTTCATTTAGGCATTGTGAAGATGAAAGCCATCACACGCTCCTTTGTTTATTGGAATGATAGATCGAGAAAAGTGTAGAAAGACTAGTGAACATGCCAAGTACAAAACAGACCCAACCAGATCTAAAGTACATCATTGGGAATACCGTACTGCACCCTGGGAAAGAATCCATGTCGACTTCGCTGGGCTCGTTTTTTGACATATGTTCTTGTTGGTAGGGGATGCTGATTCAAAGTGGTTGTAAGCATTTCCTTTGAAATAACACTACTTCTAAAACTATTGAGTGACTATGAGAGTTCTTTTCTCGTAATGGTCTCTCAGTAGAACTGGTCAGTGACAACGGGCCACAATTCACCTCTACTGAATTCGTAATTTTCCTTAAAAGTAATGGTGTGAAGCAGAAGACGTGTGCTTCTTTCAAACCGTCCAGTAACGGACAGGCTGAGAGATATGTGTTTACATTAAAATTGTTTCTTACGGCAATGTCTGATTATTCTGAAACAATCCGGCAAAAACTGCACTTCCTTGATGCAATACCGAAAGGCTTCGAATTCAACAACGTTTCCAAAACCCGGCAATGCTGTTTCTCAAAAGAGAAATTCGAACAAGAATTGATCTCGTGTGTCTGAATATCAAACTCGATGTTGAAAGCAGAGTGCTGAACAACTTAGACCAGTGTCCGCCAAAGTGGTCAATATCGATCCGCAGGGGTCGATATAACATTGTTAGGGGTCGGTTCAGGCTCAAGAGTCGATAGAAAAATATAAGACATCGTTATACGGGTAATATTTAATTCGGCTAACTTGTATTACCTCCATCCTGAATGACAACGCAATTAAGAATGAATCGTGGGAACAGTTACATGAATATGACCTGTAAGATGGAGTAAGGTTATGAAAATAGTTACGGAGGCCAATCAAATAGGCCAAAATAACGTATTTATCAATAAACGGATGTCGGTGTGTTGAATCGAAACCATTTGGTGGCAAAAACTCTCACTGACGAACTGCATGATAATCTAAGAGTGTGTATCAAATCTATGAATTGAATTAGATCTAGTCCTCTTAAATCGCGATTGTTTGTTAAACTTTGTGAAAAAATGAAGTATCCAACCAATTACTCTTGCATACTGAAGTAAAATGGTTGGTTAGAGGTGCAATTCTATAAAGATTTGTTGAGATGTTCGACTCACCCCTAGAATTTCTTACAGATGTTAATTTGTTTTTGAGTGATGAACTGAAATGAAATAAGAATCATATTTTCTACTTGGCGGTAATGACGTACAGACCCATCTAGGTAAATATGTCAAGATTATTCAAACTCGGACGATTCTTTTAGACTTCCAAGCTAAATTAGCCTTTTTTAAATCATCAGTTACGAAGAGATTTTCAGTACTTTTCAAATCTACGGCTATTGGAAGGAAAAGATGAAGACAGAAATATACACAAAACATCTTCGAAATTTGAGCTATGATTTTAAATTGCAGTTTGCGGATTTTGAATACATGCATATTCCAAATTGGGTTATCACGCCATTTCCCGCAGATATTGAAAATATCGCGAATGTAACTTATAAGATGAACTTATTGAACTGTCAGTTGATCTTGAAGCTAAGACGCTTTTTTAAAATAAGACTTTGGGTTACTTTTGGATGAATTTAAATGTAGCAAAATATCCGAAACATTCCTGAAGTGGTACTCCTCTTTTTGCTTGCATTTTCAAGTTCGTACATGGTTGAAGCTGGTTTCAGACATGATAATTACATTTTAATAAAACAAAGAAATAAGCTAGATAATTCCATGTCGATTTAAGGCTGAAGCTAACTAATTTTGAATCCAACATTGCTAATCTTGTCAAGAGTCACGAAGCACACTTTTCACATTGACAACGTTAGTAAATTGTATACTAAGTTATCAAGTCTTATTTTCATATACTATCTAAATTAAATTTTCTATTTCATATATTATTTATCCCTCCTATCAAATATGAAATGTTAAGAAGGACGTCAAAAACAAAAACGTATCCCTTTGACTTTAAGCCAATATAATATATACTATATTATACATACAATAAAATAAACAATATAAAAACTCACATAAGCGTCTCTTTTGCTTGTCCTTTTATAATTACGTAATAGCAATATAGAGGTGGTCGATAAAAAGTCAAGAAACTCTTGAAGGGTAGACGATAAGGTCTCTGCTCGCAACTACGATACAAAGTGGAGAACTGGTACAGTCATAAGCAGATATGGCCAACTACACAACACGATTAGTATTAGTGAACAACTGTGGAGAAGGCATGTTGATTAACTTCGAACATCGGGAGAAATTGCCTTTCCATCACCTGAACGAAACCCGATGCCTCTCTTTCCATCACTACGGATTCAAGATCCTAAGTCTGAATCGTTGTGTCACAGGTCCGATATTCTACAGGGTGACCAGTACGAGTGCAATCACCTCAACGAGTGACCATGTAGAGACCAATCCGTCATCACCAGCTCCCTATGTTCTTGTGAAGTGATCTACTCGAGTCAGAAGACCACCTCAGATACAAAATCTTTTAAGTTTCAGGACATTAGGTGGGAGGGATGTTAAATCATGTCAGGGCCAATCATTATAGTACGCAGCAGCTTCCATGAAATTTAATATTATGACATTGTTAAATATTGTAAAGAGGGACTGTTAACTTTTCACTAATTCAGAGGAACAGTGCTGTAGGAACCTTGATGCAATGTTTAACAAGTCAGTCGTAGAGAATTTTACATATCTTCTAGATGTTGAACGCAAAAGAACTTTCAGTCATTTAATTTTCTATATTCTACTATATAATTAGTTAATTAACAAAAAAAATTCGCATCTATTTAGTTAGCCACCGTTATTTCTTCCTTTGCTGAGATAAATTAATTATATATATCTGCAATTAATTCTGCTTTAGCTCTCATTTTGTTGTACCAAATTATTCAAATCTGTACATGCCCCTTTCACATGTATCTTAGGATTTCAAATTTAAATGTATTGTTACATAAAGTTAATACGCGAGAGTGCTGAACCTCAAGAAATATTCATGGTGCCAACTCAAGACCAAATAGACAGTTAAATATTATACAAAATAGACCAAATATATATATATATATATATATATATATATATATATATATATATATATATATATATATATATATATATATATATATATATCACGACATGTTTACACCTCAATGTCAAAATATAAATTCTTAAGGCATTCGCAAATCGAATGTGAAATGTTAATAACAAAAGGAAAGAGAAGGATCAGTGGCTAAATGAATACTTGTGCACAGTTGCAATATGGTACATTTGGTCAAGACTAATCCTAAAATCTAGTGGAAACGATAATAGCCGGAAAAAAGGCATTTATTGAAGTTTCACGAGCAAGGAACAATTGGAACTAAACGAAGAAAATCACTTCCAAGAAAATATTCCCTCTTCTAAAAGTGCCAAGGTATGATTATCATAAATTTTGGATCAATATTTTTCATTTTCTCATAATTTGAGTGTTTAGTGACTATTCTAGTAAATTTCTTTAACAATTTTGTAGAATTTTAATCTCAAGATATTTATATAACTTAACATTATTTTATTGTAAATAAAATAATTTAAACTATCTTAAAATTACTATCTCCAACATTCAAATTTAAGCATTTAAGATGTTTCGCTGTAAAAATCCGAAAAATATTTATCTCATATTTTAGATTTTCAGAAGACTAGATGATAGAAAACGTAAGGATTCGATTGAAGTTGCAAAACTATCTGCATTAACCTGGGTCCGTGTGGGAAAAACAGCTTTCCTCGGTCCTGATACTTGATTTTGTGATGTCATTTAATTGGTCTGTTACGTAGGAGGGGGCATCTTTTTCAGTTTGCGCAAGAAAATGATCTTTAAAATAATTATGCATTCTCATCTGGAAATTAAAATAGGCTTTAAAGAATAAATGATCTATCAAAAGTAAAAGACTAATCTTTGAACCAGGTTTACTGACTTGCCCAACGTTTCATAAGTGACCAACTGTGTTTCTCGGCCTGCTCGATCGCCTGATTTATCCCCATCAAGCACGTTTGGGATGATTGCTCGATAGTTGATCTGTATGTCATTACCCATAGTCAGTATTGATGGATCAGACAGCCATCCAGAATCTTTATGTGTCACATTGCAAAAGTCGTTATAACTGCTAAAAGTGGACACGCAAATTACAGATTTAGAATGTTCCTTTTGTCTTACAATTCTACAATTTCAATCAATAATACATTGTACCACATGTCATCTCTCAAGTGAATTTTATTGCCTAACTCGTCTTTGTTGGTGTGTTTTCAATGATCAGCAATGTAAGAAATAATCGATGTGTATGGTTGAACCAAAAGAAATGAAATTTATGCAAAGAACCTATTGAAATTCTAAATTTACCTACACTACTGTTTGTGAAAATTGCAACACCATGAAGGAATCATGGAAATTAAAGGAAACTTGCAGGAAATGCAAAACAAGTTAGGATACGAAAATTATTAGAATTACAAAGCGATCACGCATGTGATGCGAGAAACACCCTCTAAACTTCCAAGTGAGCCAGCCGTGTATAAAAAGCACTGTAAAGGTGCGTTAAAATGTGTGTATCGTCGTTTGACTGCTGTAAATGATTGATTGGAAGTCAAAATGCCTCGCCAAAAACGCAGAAGTGCCATACGAGCAACTAACGGAGTTCGAACGGGGCCGCATAATCGGCCTCCGTGAGGGTGGATTTTCGTATCGGGAAATCGCCACTCGCACGGAGCGTGATGCATGTGTGGAAGAGATGGACCATGGAGAACCGAACAAGTCGAAACCCCGGCAGTGGGCCACGCAATATGACGTCACCACGGGACGACAGACATCTCATCCGCATGGCGGTGACGGACTGTACAGCGTCCTCTCGTGCGTTGGCACAACATTGGAACAAATTTACAGGTGTGTCATTGTCTGGCCTCACGGTTCGTCGACGTCTGCTGCGCCATGATCTACGTGCAAGAATTCCCCTGTCCAGGATTCCTTCGACGATGAACCACCGATGCCTACGGCTACAATGAGATCACCAACACAGCCCATGGCGTGCCGATTGGCAACAAGTCGTCTTCTCAGATGAGTCCTGCTTCAATCTGGACTATAACGATGGCCGCGTACTCGTCAGACGCTTCAGAGGTGAACGCCTTCTCCCGAAGTGTCTTATTCAGCGTCATACTGGACGAAGCCTGGCGTTATGGTCTCAGGCACTATTGGATATCATGGGCGATCCCGCCTACTGCAAATTGTGGGGACCCTGAACAGCGGGCGCTACATCAGGGAAGTTGTGGACCCCGAGGTCCTACCCCTCCTGCAACACATTCCCGGAGCTGTATTTCAGCAAGACAATGCCCGTCCACATGTTGTTCGGAATGTACAAGCCTTTTTCAGTGCCGACAGATTCCGCTTCTTTCATGGCCTGCACGTTCCCTGGATATGTCGCCCGTTGAGCATGTCCGGGATTGCATCGGACGGTGACTCGCTCGTACCGATCGTCGGGCAGAGAGTACGGCTGAACTTTGGCATCAGAGGCCATTTGGAATGCCATTCCTCAACATGACATTCAGAATCTGTATGATTTGATGCCACGACGTGTACAGACTTTCATCCCTGCGCGAGGCGGCTGCACGAGATATTGATTTTCGGCATTATTTTTGTTTTATTGCTCTGTAAATTTGATCGTTTATTTAAACCACTATAAGTAATACGTGGAATAAATTTCATTTATTTCTGATGATTCTTTCAGTGTTGCAATTTTCACAATCAGTAGTGTAAATAATTTTTTTTAAAAATAGCTGCTTTCCATTTTGAAAGAATTTCTCTAACCTTAGAGCAAAATTAAAAATGTATACAAAATTGTTTGATCAAAAAAATTATTCAGTGAATACTTACAAAATTTAGTCAATCATAAATCCTGAGGTGGCATTTTTAAATACATTTCCCGTCGCAACTGTCAAGCGACGAAAATCAAAAACTAACACAGCTCAAACTTATCTAAAGAGTTTAAAATAGATTGAGATCTCTGTCAATACATAGAAAGTATCTGGAAAAAGTAATCGACAAGTATTTCACACCAATAAAAACTATTTTTATTTTTGAACAAATTTTACAAAAATATATATTGATGTGTTTACAAACCAATTAAGAATTTCTAAATTGGACCAGGATTAAAACTAGAGAAAAAAGTTACTATGATCATTGCTATGTGTAATAAAATTTGGCTTTTAATGTGATTTTACTTTTGGAAGTACACTGCTGGCCACCGTAAATGCAACACCCTGAAGGAAGCATGCAAATAATATGAAATTTACAACATGCATTAGCGGAGGTGAGATATGCAAATGATTAGAATTTCAGCGCAGACGCACATCACGCGCGCCTGTGGCGCCACTTCAAAGCGCTATTTAAGGCTTGGAGATTTCGACGATTTCAAGTACGGCAATTGTGTTTTTCTTGTGGTTTTTTTAAAAAAACGATCAATTATGCCTCGTAGAAAACAGCGATCATCTTTTGATCAAGTATCCGAGTTCGACAGAGGAAGGATAGTGGCCTACCGAGATTGTGGATTATCTTTCAGGGAAATCGGTAGTCGTGTTGGACGAAACCAAACAACTGTAATGCGGATATGTGATCGTTGGATGCAGGAGGGTACGACGGACCGACGTGTTCGATCGCATCCACCTCAGTGCACCACTTCACGTGATGACAGGCATATTGTGCGTATGGCAGTGACGGATCGCTCAGCCACATCACGAACCATAGCACAGCACATTCAGTCTGTACCGCATCATCCAGTGTCTGCGCGTACCATTCGACGCCGTTTACAGCAGAGTGGTCTGTCCGCAAGACGTCCATTGCTTCGTCTACCCTTGACGCAGAACCACAGACGTTTCCGCCGCCAATGGTGCGATGAAAGAAGGATGTGGACGGCAGAATGGAATGAAATTGTCTTTACTGACAAGTCACGCTTCTGTCTGCAACACCACGATGATCGGATTCGAGTCTGGAGACACCGTGGAGAGAGGAGGCTAAACAGCTGCGTTATGCACCGCCACACTGGTCCTGCAGCGGGTATTATGGTATGGGGCGGTATTGGATATCACTCTCGCACTCCTCTAGTACGCATTGCCGGTACTTTAAACAGCCAGCGCTACATCTCCGAGGTGTTGGAGCCAGTTGTCATTCCTTACCTTCAGGGCTTGCCCACAGCCATATTTCAACAGGATAATGCGCGACCACACGTGGCACGCATTGTCCAAGGGTTCTTCGTCAATCGCCAGATTGAATTGCTTCCCTGGCCAGCTCGCTCTCCGGATCTTTCGCCGATAGAAAACATGTGGTCCATGGTTGCTCAACGATTGACCCAGAATACATCCCCAGCTGCCACACCAGATCAACTTTGGCAACGTGTGGAAGCTGCTTGGTCTGCTGTACCCCAAGAACACATCCAAAGTCTCTTTGAATCAATGCCGAGGCGTGTGGCAGCGGTGATCTCCAACAATGGCGGCTACTCTGGCTACTGATTTTGGCAGGAACCACACTTCACAGAAGTCTATAAATTTAATCATTTGATACTTGGTCAACATGTTATCTACAAAATAAATTTTGTTGTGATATCTCTTGTCTTTCTTGGTGTTGCAATTTGGGTGGCCAGCAGTGTATATCCAATAGCAGTATATTATATGTGTTGCTATACTTATGTAAATATAGTTATTTTAGGACATATTTTTAAGATAATGCTATTTGCAAATAATTAGGTTCAATAAAAAATTTTCCTGCTTTTCAATACTCCATTTCATAAATAAAATTGAATTTGCTGCATTTAAAATACTAAGAGTGCAGTGTAAAAATAAAATGAACATCTAGAATTTTTCACTGACAGCGAAGAAAAGTTTCGTACTCAAATCTAGTAATTTATTAGAAAATACTCCGTTATGTGCAAACCATTAAAATTGTCAAAATATTGCCATGCAATGAATTATTTTAGCAATAGACGTTAGAAAATGAAGTACGAAGATTATCGTGTCCTAAAAAAACGAGGTTATTTATAACTTTCCATATATGACACAGCTCTTTTACTGTCATCCTAATACATTAACTTTTGTTTCGGTTGATCCAAGTCATGTATTCGGACACTCGAGTGTATCCTCCTGGTAAACCTTGATTACCACACTCGTAACCAAAGGATGCAATACCAACAGCATACCATCTGTCGTTCTGCATCATCAAAGGACCACCAGAGTCACCCTAAAATATAATATTTACATAAGTACTTAAAATTGCCAAGAATAATGTATTTCACTTGTATGCCATCTTTTCACATTGTTTCTAAACAATACTCTAAAAATCTAAATATATTCATTCTATGCTAAGTTCCAGTTTTGTGCCAAAGTAGAGGCATGGTCTTTTTCTGTTAATACAGTAAGCTCTCGTTATATCGGGCTTCTTGTGAGACAAGCAAAAAGTGCAAAACATCAAGAGAAGTGATATAGCAAGAGCCTGGAAAAAAAATTGATTTATTATTAATAAAATTAAATGTTGCTCCTTTTCATTGAATGCTTATTAAATTCAAAATTGCTGGCGTACTTGCCAACCCCCAAGAAAAAAAAAGTGGTTCAAAATTACGTGGCGTTATCCTCGGATCTTTTCCTTCTAGACTGATCCCGGATCATCGTCAATAGCCCTTTGTGTTGCTCCAGAGAGACGTTAATTAACTACCTACCCAAGAAAAAAATACGGATGATATTTAGCGGCACAAAAACCAATGCCAATGTTCAAAACAAGCACAACAAATTAATTTGGAAAAACTCAAAAACAGAGTTACGACTTCTCGCCAAATCGTTGATTAAAATTTTCGTTGCCGAACATCTATTTGCACAGGCTTATGTCGGGTTACCATAGTCCAAAATTATCTCCGATTGGCAATGGTACCAGGTTCTTGAGTTTAACTGAATTTTATATTAGACATTTTTTTCTTTTGAGAAATATTATTTCAGAACATGCTTAAATCCCTCTTTCCAAAGGGGCCGTCATGGTTCAATGGGTATGCCTACTGTTCTAGCAACCTGCAAGTTGTAGGCTGCGCAGGTTCGATTCTTCTCTTGGTGCATTTCCTCTTTTGTGATAGTAAAGCCTTCCTTGTGTATGTCCGTTACTTAATGTTGTCTGTTTTGTGTTTGGCGCAACATGGCGAAATATGGCCTCTTGTGCCATAAAACCAAATCCAACCAACTTGAAGGTTGGTAGGTATAATATATTATTTTTTAACGATTTCAAAAATTGAATAAACTTCGTAAAATATGTTTCACTTCAAAGGCATTCTTACACTTTTGATTTGTAGAAAGTCCTTTGGCCTCTAGTCTTCCCCTTCTGCAAAGCCCTGGTGAGTTTTTTGTATGACTTGGGAAATAGAAACCAAAACATATTTCCTTAACGAAGATTTTCTTTTAGCGAATTTCCTAATGACAGTTTTCGAATGTCAATGTCACTGAATATTTTGCTCTTCTGACCTCGAAATATTTCATGATTTCATATAGTTTCGAATAAATTCCAAAACAAGCGGTCCACCAAAATTCTATTTTCAACAACAAATTCATTTTATTGCCAACATCCATTTCACACAAAGAAGTTACATAGAGAATTTGATCTGTTCTTACCATACAGCTGTCTCTTTCTGGATCGTCCACGAATACGGCACAGATCATACCAGAACTGATTCCCCGAGGGAATTGACGGTTGAAGCTGGTGATTTTATCTCTGTAAATTCTGCCACACATATCATTGGACACAACTGGCATTATGGAAGTTTGCTTCAGAATGAGGCTAATTTTGCCACCTGTAAAACGAAATAGTAACTCATTCAGTAGATCTATATAAACTGGTGTTCAAAATCAAGATAATTTTCACTTTTGGGTGATTATCTCCAGAACTACTGAACATATTTTAATGAAATTAGTTATGTACATAGGTTGAAATAATGCAAAAAAAAATCCCATACAACAGTTATGGTCGTGCGTAAGACTCATAAGCGCAGTAAGGTCTAAAACAGAGGTTACAATATTGATACGAAAAATGGGTTATGGTCCCCTTTTACAATTATACAGCTCTCACAACGTGAATTCATACTGGAAATGAGGCAGTTTATGAGTCCCCGTGGCAGTCGGTCCCACTCCTCCAGCAACGCTGTTTTCAGGTCCTGGATGGTTCTTTGAGGGGGAAGCCGAGTTGCAATTGCCCTCCCAAGAGCGTCCCAGATACGCTCTATAGGGTTTAGGTCTGGAGATCTGGCTAGCCAATCCATCCGGTGAATATCTTCACTTTTCAAATATTCGTTGACCAGATGAGCCCTATGTAGACGAGCGTTGTCGTCCATAAAAATGAAATAAGGGCCAACTGCACCAACTGTTTAAGTAACTTTATATAGTAAAATATAGCTTATACACTTTAAAATTCTAAAGGTATTCAAACCATGCATTGATGCTCCAGGAGTCATATAGGCTCGACTTAATCTGAGTTTTGCAAGATGATATTGTGTTATAAAATTTAGGGGAAGGGAATCAAATCCTTTGCTTCTGAGGAGGATATCTTTGAAAAATATTTGTTTATGAACTAATCTAGGTTTTGAAATCTCTGTTGGGATAACGGCTGAGGTGACAGCCTTGAAAACTGAAGAGAACTTAAGCCGACAGTGCGAGAACAGTTCGATTTTAGTAAGAGAATAATTAATACTTTCATATTACAATTAAGTAATTTTATTGCAATTATATTAGGTTGCAATCACATTCTACATCAGCAAATTTTAATATATTGTGACTATTGTTATCTTTAGCTTAAAATACATACTTTTCAATCACTGCTTTATTTTTCTTATATATTTTTATTTAATGAAGGGAACATAATTCCGAAAGTGAAAATCAAGTTCACATCATGAGCGCGAGAATTCAACAACTTTCAAACATTTTTGCCTTTATAGATTTCTTATTTCTGTCCCATAAAAAGCATCAGAATGAATATCAAGTTAATTTTTGTGCACACAAAACCCTCCACCATTATTATGCACCTAGTATACTATCAAAATAATTTTAAGGTTTACATTACATGAAGTCTTAATTAGTTTACATAGTGTTGTAACGGCTGCTAGGGAAACGGACAATCTTGCCGGCGGACCAAGCGCCGAAGAGGAAGCGACCACCACGGAAATCGAGATAGGGGGTCTGACCAATCTTGCCGGCGGATCGTGCCGAAAGGAAAAGACCACCCGAAAACATCTTTTAACGACAGTACGCTCCAGGTGGCGGAAAATCGTGGGTGTCTTCGAAACAAAGGGCAGGCGCCTTTCTGTCGCTCTCTATGACATTTCGAGACAAAAAGGACGGAGATGAATTACGATGACCATTGCCGACTAGGGTTTATGGTCCCCTTTAAAGTCCGCCGAAGTCTGTCGTAAAAGTCAAGGGGAGAGGCCAACGTGCGAAAGCCATTCGGGAAGGTCCGAAGATGGTGAGATTTTCAACAGCCAACCAGCACCGACTAAAAGGCGGACCCGAAACGAAAACGAGGAGTCGAGAAGCACCCAATATATATATATATATATATATATATATATATATAGAGAGAGAGAGAGTTTTTGAGATTTTGAGAGAGGATCAGACAGAAGAGAGAGAGAGCTGGGAGAGCTGAGAGAGCTTTGAACGAAAACAGCAGAGAGAGAGGCGGTCAGCAGAGACCGTTTTGGAGATAGAAGTGAACACCCTTTCACTGTCGGCGCATTTATCCCGCCTTGGGATTCTATACTCGCCAGAGTATTTTATTGAGAAGGGCTCACCGTAGCCGTGAAGGAGACCCCTCCTAGAATACTGTGTCGCTACTCGTCCGAGTAGTGGAGACTTCACCGAGATCTAAAGTTCACCAGAACTGATAAGGCTGATTTATCCCACCCTGGGATTCTAAACTCACCTGAGTATTTTATTGAGAAAGGCTCGTCCGTAGCCGTGAAGGAGAAGCCTCCGAGAGATCTGTGCTACTGCTCATCCTAGTAGTGGAGATTGATCTGATCCGATCTGGAAAGACTGAGATATCCTGCCTTGGGACTCTATACTCATCCGAGTAATTTTGTTGAGAAAAGGCTCACCCGTAGCCGTGAATTAGACTCCGCCGAGTGAATTGTGAGGCTCGCCAGCAGCCATAAGAAGTGCCTCGATAGAACTTTGGACATTCCAACGAACCAACCTTAAATGAACTCTTCATTGGTATTACCGACTAATTGTAAATAAATTACATTAGTCTAGAAACGGATACGTTTGAATGGTAACTAGTCTCAGCTACCCGTGGACCAAGACGTTACAGTGTTATTTCCAAAAAGACCATATAATTGACCTTTAGTACAGATTTTTAAGTATGACCTGTTGTGATGCCAGCTATGCAAATTTATTGTATGTTGTACAAATGACTAGTTGTAAACAAATTTAAAAAGTTTTAATGGATGAAAAGCTTGTAATGTTCAATCCTTTTATAGGAATGCAGAGAGCATTTTTCAATTTACTTTTTAGGAACTCCATCAGGTGCATTGTTCCAATTGCCTTTATTTTTATGTTTTTTTTTTTAATTTTTACCATTTGAGTGTCGTCTTCAATCTGGAAATTGGCCAAAGGTCATAAGGGACCATGTCTTGGAAGTAGGAACTGCCAAACCTGTGTTATAGCCATACATAGCCAAAATATTCTGGATGCGTTCCCTGAAATATTGTGGCGTGGAATCTTCCCGTTGTATTCTCTGAGTTGTGATATCTTTCTTTTAATAGACAACTGTCAGACAATGTTCCTTGTTTACAGTTTGTTTACAAGGAGCTTACTCGTGATGAATTAGGTCCTGGTTTTCAAAACCCCAGGCTAACAAGTGCTTGATTTGCTTCATGATTATAGTCCTCTCTTGCCGTAAATAGGACTCTAGCGTTTTCTAGTGAGATGACTATGTGTTTGTTTCAGAGTATACATTGTGTCCTAACCCACAGAGATTCGATTCCTCCCTGGGTCTATATCTTTGTTCTCTGTCAGCAAAGTTTTAGTTGGGTGGATATGTCTGTTTACTAGACATTGGAGCAGCTTGGCCAAATATATTCTTTATGCCATAAAATCTAATCCAGGAAACATCTTTCATGAAATCAGGATCAACATTAATGCATTCTTTTATGTTTTACCCCTCAGCTAGAAATAAGAATGAGGAACAGTATAATATTTGCTATTGTAATGGCTTTCTCTCAGCTACTGAAGAGTTGTGCAGTGTAGAAAAATATTACACATACAGTTGAGTGCAAGTTCGCCAAAGTCCTGATTCTAGGACGAAATAAAAATAGGGTTGCTGACTTTTTTTTATCAGACCTGTAGTTCAGTGTCCTGCAAAATAGTTCATAAAACAGAATTCGCAAAATAGACGTTCATCAACTAGAAATTCAAGATTTTTCAAATATTTAAAAATTAGTTTTCAGATATACAATACTAAGCATGAATTAAAATGCAATGACATGTGCTTCATACTTGGTGACGTACCTCCCCAACTCACAACGGAGGTGCCTCTTCCTGTCAAGTTGCCGAATGTGTTTGAAGATGGCAAGCAAATCGGACTGAAGTTTGGCACAGTCACATCTTTCGACAGGGTTAGTAGAGCAATGTCGTTGTAGAATTGGCTTTTATCGAAGCCTTCGTGAACTACAATGTGACTGATGGGGTAGTCGTCGCCTTTAGTCAAGTTGACGTGTCCGATCCTTGTTGAATATCTAGAAATAAAAGACAATAGTTTTAGAAAGGGAACCCACAAGGGGGATGTCAACAAGGTTCAAGGTCTGAGAGGCTCCGGAAAGTGTCAAAAGTTCAAGGGAAAAGTCAAAAGGGTTTTATTTATTTCTTCATTCTGTCATACAGAAAATCAATTTTCTCCTGAGAAAAAAAAACCCAAACCAGAAGCAATTTAGCCAATTAAACATAAAAAGATACCGAGGAATGTAATATACAATCAATTTAAATTAAAAGAATTACTTCTTCGTTAGACCACCGACTTCTACCAATAATTTAATTTGTTATTAGCTGCGAAATATATTGGGGCGTTAAAACTTGGTTATGGCTGACCTCACAGATTTCGAAAGAGGCATGATTGTTGGAGCCCGTCTTGCCGGAGCCTCAGTAACGAAAACGGCCACCTTTGTTGGTGTCGGGAAAAGTACCGTGTCGACGGTAATGACAGCCTACAGCAAACAGGGAAAGACATCATCTGCCAAGCATAACAGTGGACGAAAGTCGAAGCTGAATGATAGAGACAGAAGGGTTTTGAAGCGGATTGTGGCCAGAAAGCACAGGACAACAGCATCCCAGATATCATCTGAGATGAACACACATCTACAGGAAGGTGTATCGATGAAAACTATCCGCCGTGAACTGCATGCAGCAAACATACACGGTAGAGCGGCTATTCCAAAACCATTGGTGATACCATGAAATGCCTTGAAACGACGAAAATGGTGTCACGACCATAAGAATTGGATACAACAACAATGGGAGAATGTCATCTGGTCAGACGAATCGTCGTTCACATTATTCCAGACTAACGGACATGTTTACGTTTGGAGAACGCCAGAACAAGTCTTTGGTGTTGACTGTCTCCTTCCTACTGTTAAGCATGGAGGGGGATCAGTGATACTGTGGGACGCGATGTCTCACCGTGGTCTCGGCCCACTTGTTGTCCTGCAAGGGCGGGTTAGAGTACCGGTTTATATCAGTATTCTGGTCAACCATCTTCATCCAACGGTGCAAACTTTGTTCCGTTGATGAAGATATATATATACAGGGTGCAACGCAAAGTCCGTGCCCGGCCTTTATTTTCGGAATCGTTGGTCGTAGACATATACTTCCAATTACAAAAATATTTCAAATGAGGTAAACATTCATGCTATGGCATTTTGAAATTTAAAAAATCAATTTTGTAAAAGTTACAAAATCTAACTTTTTATACAGTCCCCCTTTCCCTATAGTGATATTTAGTAAAAGTTTACAATCCGCCTAACAAACATAACACAAAAAGTTTCACTTCTGTGTGACAAAAATTGACCGAGATATTTAATTTCAAAGTTTGGGATTTATTTTGCCTTCATTGAGGGGTCGGTTAAAATATAACTTAGAATAATTCGAGATTGAAATCAGAGTACAAAGCCCATTTCATGGCGAAAGGGGGTTTCCCCGACCATAAACGATGGGTGCATGTATAGTAAAGTGGACATGCCCGATTCACTGAAAGCGGTCGCAGCGTCCCCAGTGGCGAAACACGGAAGTTTGGAAATTTAACTTCTACAAGTTGCAGACAAGCATACAGCAGGAAACAATACATAAAGTGGAGAAATCTACTGGAGATACTGATCAAAATGTTCCCTATTGGTGGCAATGAAAAATTGAATGCGTGACATTACTGAATCGTGGACGCGTTGGAGCATAGCTGGTGTAACTGTGCGACAAACAAGGCTGATATGTTGTTTCAGATCATCCAGAGAGGTTGGCTCAGTCCCATAGACCTGTTCTTTGACGTAACCCCAGAGGTAGAAGTCCATGGAAGTCAAGTCCGGCAAACGCGGTGGCCACTCTACCCGACCACCATATCCGATGATCTGTTGGCCGAATTCGGTGGTTAGATACGCACGGACGTTTACTGCTTTATGCGGAGGGGCCCCATCATGTTGGAACCACACACGACATGCACCTCGGAGAGGCAGCTGTTTATACCAGTCACGTACCGTGTCTTGTAACAGGTGCAGGTAATGATTTCCCGTTAAGGTCCAGTCGTAGAAGACGGGTCCAACAATTTGAGTTCCCCATATACCGCACCACACATTCGTTGACCAGCGTACCTGGTGCAGTGCAGTGCATCCGATGTGGGGGTTGTCCAGAGCCCAGTAATGCACATTGTGGGTGTTGACGATGCCATCCTGTGTGATTTGCGACTCATCTGTCCACAGTATGTCGGAAAGCAACGACGGAATGTCGTGCAACGTATTGAGCATGAAATTGCAAAAATCAAATCTTCGTGCGTCGTCACCCGGCATCAATGCTTGCACCAGTAGCGGACGGTATGGATGCGCACCATGCGCATGTAACAATCGCCAAATATGTTGACGCGTGTATCCACATGCCTCGCTTATTTCCGCCGTGCTTAGGTGTGGATTTGCAAGGGCGTATCCCCAGCACTTCCTCCGGTGTCACTCGAATGCCCGATCTTATCCGCCTGCCTGATCTGAGCCGTGGTGCGAAGCTGCCGGTCTCTCTGAGACGGCGAAGTACAGTATCTATAGTTCGATGCGATGGACGTCGAACCATAGGAAAACGTTCGCCATAAACCCTCGCAGCCGCTCTGGCATTCGTTGACATTCGCCATAAATCACTATCATTTCGGCATATTGCGCGGATGTGTAACACGCCATCACAATCTCAGCGCTGACTAGTTTGCCCACTACTGGATGGCTCGTCTTTTATCCCGAACGTATGGCTGCGGTACTATTCTATTTGCATAATCACGATTTGCATGCGCGTTATAGCCCCTATGGTAGTTTGCATTCCGCTGCCATTTATCCAGTTCTTTTTGCGCATTTTTCATTTTAAGGGTGTCGATTCTACATAATTCGACGATGGTCTACAACTTTCGAATTAACATCTTTTGTCTATCTTGCTTAGTTTCGGAGTTAGATTTCCAAACTTCCATATTTCGCCACTGGGAACGCTGCGACCGCTTTCAGTGAATCGGGCATGTCCACTTTACTATACATGCACCCATCGTTTATGGTCAGGAAACCCCCCCTTTCGCCGTAAAATGGGCGTTGCACTCTGATTTCAATCTCAAATTATTGTAAGTTATATTTTAACCGACCCCTCAATGGAAGGCAAAACAAATCTGAAAAAATTCCAAAATTTGAAATTAAATACTCGGTCAATTTTTGTCACACAGAAGTGAAACTTTTTGTGTTACGTTTGTTAGGATGAGTGTAAGCTTTTACTAAATATCACTATAAGGAACGGGGGACTGTATAAAAAATTAGATTTTGTAATTTTTACAAAATTAATTTTTTAAATTTCAAAATGCCTTAACATTAATGTTTACTTCATTTGAAACATTTTTGTAATTGGAAGTATATGTCTACGACCAACGGTTGCGAAAATAAAGGCCGGGTACGGACTTTACGTTGCACCCTGTATATATATATATATATGTTCCGTAATGACGATAGATGGCGCTCTTGCGTCAATCAGTTGAACTGTAACAGTGGAAGCGTAATGACGCTTAAAATCTTGGCCGCGAAATGAAGCGGAATTGTATTGTAATTTTAAATGTCACCTTATTAAATTTTGTTAAGTTTTATTCTCAGTGAATTTATTGAAACTGGATTCATAAATCTTGACTCTGGACATGAAAGTTTGCAACCTGACTTTTGAAACAGATATCGACTCTTGAAATCATTAGCTCTCCCACCCCTCCTACATTTTTTTGGTGCCGAAACCCGGGAACTTGGAATATTGCCTTTAAAAAGGTAAGATAATTTTGAAGTATCTGCATGAGAAGAAATATTGATCTTTGAAAAATAATTGGAAATGGCTCTTTCGGACAAAACAAAAACAGAACTTGAAAAATCGAAAACGAAACGCTCTTCTTTTAGAGCTGGAGTTACGAAAATTGTAACTTAAGTTGATAATTTGCTTATAATTACTGAATTAACACCACAAAACATTCAAGAACTGAATGAATATTTGGAAATTTTAACTGACAAGCATAAATCTTTGAAAGAGCTTGATAAAGAGATCGAAATATGAAAAGGAAAAAAAGGAAATAAAACGAATATGAAAAGGAAATAAATGCCAGTGAAGAATATATGAAAAATTAATTTGTTGAAAATTGAAAATTACTAATTGTCTGAAGAAATATGATGTAGGAATTAGAAGTTCTAATACAAGTTGAGTACTGAAAATAATTCCTCTCAGTGTGTAATTTCGAATTCGCTAAATGTTTGTATTAGACTTCCTAAATTAATTCTAGAAAAGTTTTCTGGTGATTCTTGCATGTGACCTGAATTCTTTAATGCATATGAAAATTCAATTCATAAAAATCCAACTCTATCTAAAGTGGAAAAGTTAACATATTTAAAATCTTTACTTGTTGGAGAAGCATTTAATTGTGTATCTGGTTTCTGTCTTACTGAAGACAACTATGATAGTTGTTTAATATCGTTGAAAGAGAGATATGGACGAAAGGATTTAATAATAAACAGCCATATGAATAAGTTATTGAATTTGGAACCTGTTATATATTCAAATAATGTGTATGGAATGCGTAAGCTTTATGATCACCTAGAAATCAGTATAACAAAATTTAATAAGGTGACACATTTAAAATTACAGTACAATTCCGCTTCATTTCGCAGCCAAAATTTTAAGCGTCATTACGCTTCCATTGTTGATTCCAAGCGTCATTACAGTTCCACTGATTGGCGGGCGCAAGGGCACCATCTACCGTCATTACGGAACACACGCACGCACACACACACACATATATATATATACACAAAAGTGACTGGACATTATGCAATGGGATTCCACGCGATATTTTAGGATGATTTCCACTAATGTAATAATAAGGAACCCAATCAAAATATACATAATGTTTTATTTTATAAATAGTATGTAATACTTATTATTAAATTAGTATTCAAAAAATTATTAAGAGCCTTGATATTTTGATATAAATCGATTTAGAAAGACTTTTAATACGACCATGCACAATTGCAGCTCTTTCCTCCGTATAGTTTTTGCGCTACACTTAAATTTTCGTCACTACAGTGGTTTAAGAGGCATCCAAAAGTTGAAAAAAATTATGACAAACCTGAGGAATATGTATGAAATGTTCGGAAATATCATTTATGTAATCTAACGGACATTGTGTGTGTTCCTTCTGCAATGAACAGTACTCCAAATAAATGGAGTGGTTCGTTTTCTTTTGTCCGCGACTGTACATGGGATCTTTGCACATCTCCCGTCCGAAGCAATGTCAGTATGTCACCCTTCAACTACCACGATCCCCATTTCAAGAACACAGGTCTCACCGCATGGTAAGCACGTGGGAGCTGTAATCCCCAAGAGATAACAACACAGCGTGGAAAAGCTTCTCATGGGGAGTCCTCAAAATGAGGGGGGAAACAGTAAAAAGCAGTAGGGTAGGCGAGGGGAAAACGAAAGGAGGACAGATTGCTCACGTTCCTCGAGGTTGTGATTCTCGGACACACCCATAGAAGATGTGCCCTTGAGGGCATGAAACAAATGGAGGTTCAAATAACAATTTCCCTATTTATATCAACATGATACAAAGGACTAATAAAACAACTAGAAAACAATGTAAAAAGTAAATTACAATTACTAAGCGATCAATTCAGATAAGGTAAGTGGTGAATGCCCATTTTAAAATTTTGTATTCCATATTTTCACAAGTCTTTCTGACAGTTAAAATTCTAAATCTTAAAACCATTGAAAACAGTCTCAACGGCATTCTTTGATATGCTAATTGTATTTTTTATTTCTCAGAGAGTAATATCAAATAGTAATTTATTCGTATGAAATTTGTATTGACCATTCTCTAAATGAAGATGCTTCATCTCAATATATTGAATTTATTTAAATTAATAGATTTGTGTGTTTTTCACTGGTTACATTCGATAGCATTGTTAGGATGGTTGTAGTAATTTATTCCTTGCCTTGTTAAATTTGACTTCAACATTCAGTGCAGTTAGTAATTTCTAGACATGCTTGAACTTGCACAAAAAAATATCAATGGTATCGAATTCTAGTAAACTTACTTCCTTCCTTTAAAACAATAAGCATCCGGTTGCTTGTCATTAAGATATCCTGTGCACTCAGCGCCCTCTTTTCCTAGAAAGCAATGAGCAGCCGTGAGGACGTGACGTCTGTCAATTAGAAATCCAGAGCACGAATACTTTTCAACACCTCTTGTATTTACCTTCATAATTGCAACCTAAACCGAAAGCAAAATTAGATCACCTTAAGGAGCAATCAACAGCTATAAATAAGGCTAAGCTAGAATTAAGTAGAACAAAATACATTTTAGAAATTTTTGTTTTCTTGAGGTTTATTTTTAAGTTATATTCTCAGATCTTTTATAGAAAAAAGAAATTCTTTTGTATTGGCTAACTAATTAAAGGATTGAATTGGTTAACTAACTTCTACTTTCGTTAACTGTAATTCCTATTCATCTCATATAATAACTACCACACTTTTATAAAAGTACGCAATTCTTAAATACACAATTTCACAAAGAAAGGTAAAATGTCGAATTTAACATTTTACATTTCTGTAGAATTTAAAATTTTAGGAAGAAAGAAGTCTCTAGAGTGTGCCTAAGTTACCCATAATGCATAGAATAATTGAGAGTATACAAATAAATATCTTGGTGTGTCATTAAAAAAAACTTTTCCCAAAATTATCATATACTAATACAAATTAAAAAAAAAAAGAAATTAAACATTTACTTTTGAAAATCCAGAGAAACAGCTTAAAACGTAGATTAATAAAAACTCTTCGAGCGAAAAAAAATTAACGCATCTGTTTTTTCACAAAGAAAAAGGATTCCTGGAATAATAAGCTAACGGACTACAGAAATTTAAATAGCAAATGGTTAATAATGATTATTTCGAACTAATTCAGTTGTGTATGCCAAAAATAATTTCTAAAAATAACAAGGTTGCCATATTAGCTACAAGGTCCTATTTTAAAATATTTTGTGCTATATATTTTATTTATAATGATTTATTCTCTATATCGTCTGTCCCAAATTTTCAGAATTTATTTTTAGTTGGTAAAGGAAGAATAAGGCTCAAAATAAAAAAGTATTAGAATTTAAATTCCATAAAAATAGTTTTTTGGGAAAATAATTTCCTTTTCAGCAGTACTGGTAAAACAATCCAAGCAATCGCAATGCTCTCATTATATCTTCCCATCTTCTCCCAAATTATGATTGATTTAAGTAGAGTTATTCATTTTTTGAACTCGAACCTTGTCTAAATATATAAGAAAAGGAAATTCAAATAGCGTTATCACTAAACTAAAATATGATTTATCAAAGATAGAACATTGTATTAAAATATTTTGAATAAATTTAATCTGATACTTGCACAAACACAAAAACATACGTAAAACGGAAAGACGGTCAGACAGACCAACGCAACAAAGTTCAGTCTGAACTGAATGTAAGTACTTACATTGGACGAGTTTGTAAGCAACTCTGAAAAATGTGCAAACCAAAAAATACTCCGTCACATGACCTCCGTTTCACCAGTTCTGAAGTTGCATTTACGAACGATTAGGTTTTTTAGTCTTATTCGCCATGTAATTGGCAATTTTTGTTCAATCTGAAAATGAGCCTAAACTACACACACATGAGTAGAGATGCATTACAACATTTACATCTACCTTTTCGATCGCCAACTGCTGAACGCACAAACCTAGCACAATCTCAGTTCGTTTCAAACGATTTATTTTCGTTTCCAATGGCTTATGAAACGGCTTGTTTTTCGTACTAGAAAATCTGAGACTCTTGGAACGCTCGGTGCGAATAACTCGTACAACCGGTGCGATTTATTCGCGTTTACGAACGAGCCCATTATGCAAAGTTTCACGAAAATACATTCAGCCGTTTGGACGTAATATGGACACACATACAGACAGACAACCGAACGCGCAAGACACCGATTTTGCATAAGAAGGGCCCGAAATGGATAAGTAACGTGAAATGTGTTGAAAATATTAAATGTAGTACAAACACTACATTTTTATTTATATAACTTCCTCACTTATTTCAGGTAATCTTTTCCCATGCCATCGAAATTGTTTCTTCCCTGTGAATTCTGTTTTATTTGTAACAAAATGCACTAAAAATGGTTAATACGTCTGCACCAGTCTAATGCTAACAAAATTATACTTAATATACTACCAGAGGTATGCTCTGCAATATGCTATAAGACTTAAGATCAGAAATAATTATAGGAAGATGAAAAAGGTTCAAATTATTTTTTTCAGATAAATTTATTTAAAATTATGAAATATTTATTTGGAAAGAAATGAACAAAGCAATTAACTAATACAATTCCATGTGCTCAATTAAGTCATAAGAATAGCACAATGTTACTTCTCATCATCCTCATCAGTGACCGATATAAATTTAATGGTCTTAGATGATTAACTGTGAAACTAATCTATCAATAAATGTTCTCAATAATAAAGCTAATTTACCGAATTTTACATGAAACATCACATTAATAAAGTAATTGTTTGTTTAAAAGTATTCAAAAAACGGTTGCAAGAGAAAAATTGCATTGTCAGTTGATTCTTCATAGGATGCCTAGTTAAAAATACATTTTCCATGATACAAATCTATAAAAATTTGTCAGAAATCAAAATAAATGAAAGACATCCTAATAAAAAGGATGAGTATTACCATCCATGGGAATTCACCCTGATTAGCATTATCACTTTTAATCAAAAACTTCCATCGAGGAGGATTGACTAAGGAAATTCCGCAGTCACCTACATATAGAGAAAGAAAGTTTATTAAACTGATGAAAGTATCTGACAAATAAAATAATTTTTTATTTAGTTTAGTTAGACTGGTATTTAAATCTTGACCTTGGAATATTACACCCGGACTATATTCTCACTTTGAACTTAATCTTAATAACTTTGGACTGTATTTCAGGAGTAACCTATCCTTTAACACATCTAGTGATATGATGGATTCTCCTGTGTGTATGCTGAAAAATCTTCATCGAAATAAAAAAATTTGGTACAGCTTTGATATAGAGTTTTTTGTGGCAAGTTGTGGCAGGCAAAGGCAACCCCGCTTTATTAGGATTATGGCAACTTCGCGATTATTTGAATCTTTTATTAATTTCTGTAAATCATTACCTTTTTTTATTTTACCACATCTAAGCAATCCAAGTTTGCTAGAATAAATGTGATATTTTATGGCATTCATGTTAAAAAGTCTGTTTCCATCAGACTTAAATAATAAATTATTTAACTTGGACAAACTTCTATAACAATATCCCAGAAAAAGTAAAGATTTTTAAAGTAAATACTTACCTACTAGTAAGAATAATCAGTCGTGTAATTTTTTCCTATTTTTAAAATTATTTTCATTAATTTTTTAATTATTTTAAGCTAAACCTAAATTGGTGCTTTTTTCTAAGAAATTCTTCCTTGGCGACATAAAAAGCACGCCAAAAGCGTTGTCCCAAAAAAATCTTTATATCAAAGCTGTACCAAAAATTTCCAAATTGCATGACACCAAAACAAGCCCTTTTTTCATATTTTTAAAGTTGTCCTGGATTTAATGAATAATACTAAAATCTAAAAAATAGAAACTGTAGTAGTTAGTGCACATGGAGATGAATATCAGATGCATGTTCCTCAGAAATCTATTCAGAATCGCGGTTTGAAGTTGTATTATTAATTATATCTGTCCTCTCGTTGACAGAATGTCTTTTACTTTTAAAATATTTGTTTACCTTTTTATAGTTATAATGTAATGATAATAGTTACTAATATAAAAGCTTCAATAAATGACAAATAAAAACAACAGTTAAAACAATAAACTGGTGGAGAGCTATTGGACAACACGTGCACAATCATCAGAACCAAAATTAACACATAAGGTAAACTTGAGTTCAAATATGTAATTTTTTAAGTTTTGCCACCACTTGCTTTTTCAATTAAACCCATCCAAGCCACATGCAAAGGCGGAGTTGGACTAGTATGAACTGGTGTGCCCTATGGTAAAAATAGATTTGGTTGTACCTGTTGTTTAACTCGAGAATAGATTTGGGAGAGAAAAGATTGGATTACTTTCTTGAGTTCAATAAAAATTATGAGAAAATTTCCAACTGTGTTAAGCAAAGGTGCGGAAGATCATGATTTTATGATTTAAATTAATTTTTTGACAAGACAAGATAATCACAGTTGCAGTTTCTAGATAGTATTGATTTATGTTAAACATTAACATAATTAAGGTTTAGTAAATATAACAGCGGGAAATGTTTGAAGGTAGGTTGGTATTAATTAACGAAGGGAAAAATCCCAGGACAACACCTTTTAATATTGAACCATGGTCAGATGACGAGGAAAATGTTTGAAAGATTAAAGACAATAAAAATTGTTCTTGGGCCTTGTTGCTTTTATCCTTTCATTAAAATTTTATTTTTACACAAATTCATCATACTTAAATTCTAAATTAAAAATTATACATATTTTGAAAAGAGGAGATAAAAAGTTAATTTTTAATTTTATAAATCATAATAATTAAGTAGATTTTTTAAATTTTCTTAATTCATATTGTTACATAAATCATATAACTAAATAAATTTTAATTTCCATTACTTATTTCGAGCATAAAAATTGTAATTTAAATTATGCTGTTAAGTTGAAAATATTCTTTGCACAAGTATAGAAGTAGCTTTTGTGGTAAGATGGCTTTATGAATAGTTTTCATAATTTTTTACGCAAGCACTAAAATTTAAATACGTTTCCTCCAATCCAAGGTTGTTTTTTGTGGGGGGAGGGGGAGCTGAAGGGCCAGATCTATCCAAACCCTATTTCAAGGAAAACATCTGAGTTAAAATATTTTCGCTAAGTGGAAACCAAAAATATTATATGCTTTCATTAGACTTTTCATAATTACACACAGAAAGGTTCTGTCTAAACAAATTCAGTTGATTTTCTTCAGGGGTTTATTAAATAAGCTAAGAAGTGGTTATTTGTAACATACTGAAAATAAATGTTGAACTGTGCTCATTACTTTATCAGAAATAGCAAATTTCATCTTGAAAGGACTCAGTTCAAGTACATACAACCTTTACACAGCAAGAGTATGTCAAAATAAATAGAAAATACTTTGCAATGTTTGGTTTGGCCCTTTATGTACTTCTGCTAAGCATATTTGAGTGACATTTGTTTTAAGTAAGCAAAGACAAACATATTTGTTGTCAAGTTGTCATTGTTATTCCAACATGGATGCCAACTTCTAGGGGCTCAAATACCTTCGGTCGAACCAAATAGGAGAGATAAATACACTGCTGGCCACCGTAAATGCAACACCCTGAAGGAAGCATGCAAATAATATGAAATTTACAACATGCATTAGCGGAGGTGAGATATGCAAATGATTAGAATTTCAGCGCAGACGCACATCACGCGCGCCTGTGGCGCCACTTCAAAGCGCTATTTAAGGCTTGGAGATTTCGACGATTTCAAGTACGGCAATTGTGTTTTTCTTGTGGTTTTTTCAAAAAAACGATCAATTATGCCTCGTAGAAAACAGCGATCATCTTTTGATCAAGTATCCGAGTTCGACAGAGGAAGGATAGTGGCCTACCGAGATTGTGGATTATCTTTCAGGGAAATCGGTAGTCGTGTTGGACGAAACCAAACAACTGTAATGCGGATATGTGATCGTTGGATGCAGGAGGGTACGACGGACCGACGTGTTCGATCGCATCCACCTCAGTGCACCACTTCACGTGATGACAGGCATATTGTGCGTATGGCAGTGACGGATCGCTCAGCCACATCACGAACCATAGCACAGCACATTCAGTCTGTACCGCATCATCCAGTGTCTGCGCGTACCATTCGACGCCGTTTACAGCAGAGTGGTCTGTCCGCAAGACGTCCATTGCTTCGTCTACCCTTGACGCAGAACCACAGACGTTTCCGCCGCCAATGGTGCGATGAAAGAAGGATGTGGACGGCAGAATGGAATGAAATTGTCTTTACTGACGAGTCACGCTTCTGTCTGCAACACCACGATGGTCGGATTCGAGTCTGGAGACACCGTGGAGAGAGGATGCTGAACAGCTGCGTTATGCACCGCCACACTGGTCCTGCACCGGATATTATGGTATGGGGCGGTATTGGATATCACTCTCGCACTCCTCTAGAACGCATTGCCGGTACTTTAAACAGCCAGCGCTACATCTCCGAGGTGTTGGAGCCAGTTGTCCTTCCTTACCTTCAGGGCTTGCCCACAGCCATATTTCAACAGGATAATGCGCGACCACACGTGGCACGCATTGTCCAAGGGTTCTTCGTCAATCGCCAGATTGAATTGCTTCCCTGGCCAGCTCGCTCTCCGGATCTTTCGCCGATAGAAAACATGTGATCCATGGTTGCTCAACGATTGACCCAGAATACATCCCCAGCTGCCACACCAGATCAACTTTGGCAACGTGTGGAAGCTGCTTGGTCTGCTGTACCCCAAGAACACATCCAAAGTCTCTTTGAATCAATGCCGAGGCGTGTGGCAGCGGTGATCTCCAACAATGGCGACTACTCTGGCTACTGATTTTGGCAGGAACCACACTTCACAGAAGTCTATAAATTTAATCATTTGATACTTGGTCAACATGTTATCTACAAAATAAATTTTGTTGTGATATCTCTTGTCTTTCTTGGTGTTGCAATTTGGGTGGCCAGCAGTGTATTTCAGATGAACAAAACCAAGCAAGTTCATAACAATATCTACGCACTTAAAAATGAAGCAAGTGGTGTTTTTATTAACACCAAAAATATTTTCTACAAGTTGGTACCTCTGTATCCCCAATCAAATACTATTAATTCCTAGAGTATCCTCAAAATAGGAAAGGCAGTTATTTGCAGTTTAAAAAAGAGTCATTCTTTGCGGGATGTTACTGATTTTTATGTTACACATTTTTAAACTCATTTGTATAAAATAACACAAATACCGTCGCAGTTTATTTCATTTTTAATATTATTTAACTTTATTAAGAAAAATAAAACTTAGAAGTTTGATTGAAATCATTTGATTAAGTTCAGGCTGATTTACAAAAGCAAACCCTGGTTAAAGCAATGGCAAATTTGGTAATTATTTTGCTTTTGACACATCTTGTGTTCTTGTAAACAATTAACCCGTATGAATTTCAAAAATCTGGAGTCGTACCAAACTCAGTGACACGAATCAAATTCGGTTGATGCCGGACACTTGGGTGGACTGCGGTGGACAATTTGGGAAAGAGGGTTGAATGTGAAGTGTGTTCCTGACATGCCTATTCAAACTAATATGTACAATCGGTAAATACCAATATGGACGATTGGCATCTGACCGTGGTTCAAAATTACGTAGTATTGTCCTTGGAACTTTTCCTTCGGGTTTGATCCCGGACCGTCGCCAATAGCCCGTTGTGTTTGTTGCTCAAGTGCGACGTTAAATACCTACCTACCTACTCCATATGTACAAAATGTTGGGTTGGTTGTTTCGGGGTTTTATGGCGCAAGGGTCATATTTGGCTATGCTGAGCCAGATACAAATATACAATATCAAGTAATAGACATACACACATAATGAAAGTTTTACTGTCACAGAAGGGAGAAATACACCCAGGGCGGAATGCACCTGACAGGAATCGAACCTACACCACCAACAGGATTCGAAGGAAAAAATGCTTGAGCAGTGGATATACAAACTGACGACGGCCAAACGAAATGTTGGAATGTGCTGGTATAAGTATAAGATAACCAGGATTCATGACTGGTCTGCCTTAGGCCAATATCAGACTCCTTCTCTGGCGAAATGGATAGAGCCATGTTAGCCCAGTTGGAAGAGTACGGATTAGCAACGGGAGGGTTGCGAATTCGAATCCAACCAAAGACCGCGTACGTGTTGGGCTGGTGCACATTAAATCTGTCGTGGCCTCAAATGTCCTCACGTTGACGTGGTGTGGCAGTTGGAGAGTGGGGTGCCAGCTCAGGTGTCTGTCCTCGTCATCTGACCATGGTTCGAAATTGCGAGTATTCCTCGGATCCTTCCCTTCCAGATTGATCCCGTACCGACGCCAATAGCTAGTTGTGTTGCTTCAGTTTGACGTTAATTAACTGCCTACCGTGGGCAACACCACGTTATTTTGAACCACGATCAGATGACGATCGTGAAAATGGAAAAAATCTCATCATGGATAAATTTAACATTATGGATCCGTCCGCGGGGCCATCGTGAAAAACGGGTCCGACCTGCGGTGGCTTTGACGTCACAATAAGGGTGTATCGTTCCCATTCGTTTTCGCTTACATCCATGGCTCAGTAGGAGCTCGAAATCTATAAATATTTATCTTTCTTCGTATGTGACAATTGATTCGGACCGTTCCTGAACGGTATGATGGGTGTACATAGTGAAAAATAGGGGTGGGGAGGAAATATCTTCTGACTTCACTGGGAAAGAGCAACGGATTAGCAACCGGTGGGTTGCGAGTTCGCATCCAACCAAAGACCGTTGTGTACATAGGGGGCTGGTGCACATTAAATCCGTTGTGGCCTCAATTGTCCTCACGTTGGCGTGGTGCTGAAGTTTGGAGAGTTATGTCCCAGCTCAGGCGTTGCCTCGTCATCTGACCGTGGTTTAAAATTACGAGGTGTTTTCCTGGGATATTTCCCTTCGGGATTGATCCCGGACCGTCACCAATAGCTCGTTGTGTTGCTCCAGTGCGACGTCAATCAACTACCTACCTGGTCTCTTGGGTTGTGTGTTCGGTGGACTTGGTCTTGGAGGGACTGTCTGTCTGGGTGGTAAGGGGCAGCATATCTTTGGTCTACCACGACTGCTGTTGCCGCAGGTTGTGGGGAGTCCCTTGATGAGTTTGAAAGAACTTGGGCGGCACATATTCCTCTCACGACAGCGATGTTCCTCGGGACAGGTCTCTTCATCTGTGTCTGGAAAATAAATTCTCATAAAAAAAGAACGGGAGAAATACATAAAACAAAAGTCTAATTGGAATTAACTCCCAGTCTTTGGTAAATGCAAATAGTCTGATTGTTTGCAGAGATAATCAGGTTGTGTATCGACGCTGTAGGTATGTAGCACGAACTGAGTATTTTATGAGTTAAAAGTTGAAAAACTAAGTGAAAATAGTCCAATAAACAGACACACAGAACTCAATTCTAGAACAAACCAGATAGCTGCATATCTATATATTAATACGTGAAGAAAAAACTTTGTACCCCTTTTTAAGCACATTGCGCGCACGGAAGAGTATGAGATTTGGCATAATTAAAGTTCATATGGAGGAGTGCAGAAAGACAAAATTAATGTATAATATGCGTTACAAATATATTAAATTGAACAAAATAAAACATTCATTGTTTACGTTCATATACTCTAATCTATATATTAATACGTGAAGAAAAAAACTTTGTACCCCTTTTTAAGCACATTGCGCGCACGGAAGAGTATGAGATTTGGCATAATTAAAGTTCATATGGAGAAGGAGTGCAGAAAGATAAAATTAATGTATAATATGCGTTACAAATATATTAAATTGAACAAAATAAAACATTCATTGTTTACGTTCATATACTGTAATCTATATATTAATACGTGAAGAAAAAACTTTGTACCCCTTTTTAAGCACATTGCGCGCACGGAAGAGTATGAGATTTGGCATAATTAAAGTTCATATGGAGAAGGAGTGCAGAAAGACAAAATTAATGTATAATATGCGTTACAAATATATTAAATTGAACAAAATAAAACATTCATTGTTTACGTTCATATACTGTAATCTATATATTAATACGCGAAGAAAAAACTTTGTACACCTTTTTAAGCATATTGCGCGCACGGAGGAATATGAGATTTGGCATAATTAAAGTTCATATGGAGAAGTAGTGCAGAAAGATAAAATTAATGTATAATATGCGTTACAAATATATTAAATTGAACAAAATAAAACATTCAATGTTTACGTTCATATACTGTAATCTATATATTAATACGTGAAGAAAAAACTTTGTACCCCTTTTTAAGCACATTGCGCGCACGGAGGAATATGAGATTTGGCATAATTAAAGTTCATATGGAGAAGTAGTGCAGAAAGATAAAATTAATGTATAACATGCGTTACAAATATATTAAATTGAACAAAATAAAACATTCATTGTTTACGTTCATATACTGTAATCTATATATTAAAACGTGAAGAAAAAACTTTGTACCCCTTTTTAAGCATATTGCGCGCACGGAGGAATATGAGATTTGGCATAATTAAAGTTCATATGGAGAAGTAGTGCAGAAAGATAAAATTAATGTATAACATGCGTTACAAATATATTAAATTGAACAAAATAAAACATTCATTGTTTACGTTCATATACTGTAATCTATATATTAATACGTGAAGAAAAAACTTTGTACCCCTTTTTAAGCATATTGCGCGCACGGGGGAATATGAGATTTGGCATAATTAAAGTTCACATGGAGAAGTAGTGCAGAAAGATAAAATTAATGTATAACATGCGTTACAAATATATTAAATTGAACAAAATAAAACATTCATTGTTTACGTTCATATACTGTAATCTATATATTAATACGTGAAGAAAAAACTTTGTACCCCTTTTTAAGCATATTGCGCGCACGGAGGAATATGAGATTTGGCATAATTAAAGTTCATATGGAGAAGTAGTGCAGAAAGATAAAATTAATGTATAACATGCGTTACAAATATATTAAATTGAACAAAATAAAACATTCATTGTTTACGTTCATATACTGTAATCTATATATTAATACGTGAAGAAAAAACTTTGTACCCCTTTTTAAGCATATTGCGCGCACTGGGGAATATGAGATTTGGCATAATTAAAGTTCCTATGGAGGGGGGGGGGTATTTCAATTAACGTCACACTGGAGCAACACAATGGGCTATTGGTGACGGTCCGGGATCAATCCCAAAGGGAAAGTTCCGAGGACAACACCACGTAATTTTGAACCATGGTCAGATGACGAGGCAACACCTGAGCTGGCACCCCACTCTCCAAACTTCCACACCACGCCAATTCCTATGGAGGAGTGCAGAAAGATAAAATTAATGTATAATATGCGTTACAAATATATTAAATTGAACAAAATAAAACATTCATTGTTTACGTTCATATACTGTAATCTATATATTGATACGTGAAGAAAAAACTTTGTACCCATTTTTAAGCACATTGCGCGCACGCAGGAGTATGAGATTTGGCATAATTAAAGTTCATATGGAGAAGTAGTGCAGAAAGATAAAATTAATGTATAATATGCGTTACAAATATATTAAATTGAACAAAATAAAACATTCAATGTTTACGTTCATATACTGTAATCTATATATTAATACGTGAAGAAAAAACTTTGAACCCCTTTTTAAGCACATTGCGCGCACGGAGGAATATGAGATTTGGCATAATTAAAGTTCATATGGAGAAGTAGTGCAGAAAGATAAAATTAATGTATAACATGCGTTACAAATATATTAAATTGAACAAAATAAAACATTCATTGTTTACGTTCATATACTGTAATCTATATATTAAAACGTGAAGAAAAAACTTTGTACCCCTTTTTAAGCATATTGCGCGCACGGAGGAATATGAGATTTGGCATAATTAAAGTTCATATGGAGAAGTAGTGCAGAAAGATAAAATTAATGTATAACATGCGTTACAAATATATTAAATTGAACAAAATAAAACATTCATTGTTTACGTTCATATACTGTAATCTATATATTAATACGTGAAGAAAAAACTTTGTACCCCTTTTTAAGCATATTGCGCGCACGGGGGAATATGAGATTTGGCATAATTAAAGTTCACATGGAGAAGTAGTGCAGAAAGATAAAATTAATGTATAACATGCGTTACAAATATATTAAATTGAACAAAATAAAACATTCATTGTTTACGTTCATATACTGTAATCTATATATTAATACGTGAAGAAAAAACTTTGTACCCCTTTTTAAGCATATTGCGCGCACGGAGGAATATGAGATTTGGCATAATTAAAGTTCATATGGAGAAGTAGTGCAGAAAGATAAAATTAATGTATAACATGCGTTACAAATATATTAAATTGAACAAAATAAAACATTCATTGTTTACGTTCATATACTGTAATCTATATATTAATACGTGAAGAAAAAACTTTGTACCCCTTTTTAAGCATATTGCGCGCACTGGGGAATATGAGATTTGGCATAATTAAAGTTCCTATGGAGGGGGGGGTATTTCAATTAACGTCACACTGGAGCAACACAATGGGCTATTGGTGACGGTCCGGGATCAATCCCAAAGGGAAAGTTCCGAGGACAACACCACGTAATTTTGAACCATGGTCAGATGACGAGGCAACACCTGAGCTGGCACCCCACTCTCCAAACTTCCACACCACGCCAATTCCTATGGAGGAGTGCAGAAAGATAAAATTAATGTATAATATGCGTTACAAATATATTAAATTGAACAAAATAAAACATTCATTGTTTACGTTCATATACTGTAATCTATATATTGATACGTGAAGAAAAAACTTTGTACCCATTTTTAAGCACATTGCGCGCACGCAGGAGTATGAGATTTGGCATAATTTGCCACCACATAAGTTAGTATTGAAAGTTAATTGCATCGTTTTGCTGATCAGAAACTTAAATACAAAGGAAGCATTAGTCAATGGAACAAGAATGAGCATCAAATTTATGCATCGTAATACTATTGATTGCGAAGTTTTAACTGGAACCGCATGCAATAAGAGAATTTTGATTCCACGTATAAATTTAACATATTCCGGAACTATTTTACCATTTAACTTTCAAAGAACTCAATTTCTAATTATACCTGCATTTGCGATGGCAATAAGTAAGTCTCAAGGACAGACATTCGAAAAAATTGGAATTTTATTGAGGCAGCCAGTTTTTACACATGGTCAATTGTACGTCGCAGCAAGTAGAGTTCGATCATTCGATGGTTGAGATTTTATATTTCAGAATATAACGGTCAACGCATTTAGCAAACGATGAAAGAGTTTTTACAAAAAACATCGTCTACACAGAAGTTTTGAATCATTAAATTCATTGTCGAACTATTTCAAATTCAATGGACAACATTTATTTTTTTAACCACCCGGTTTTTGTGTTTCAATAAAAAATATATAAAAAATACGAAGCATGTATTCCTTATTTCATTTTTGGATTTATTTTTTATTTAAATTTTATATAATTTGAAAAGATAGGCAAATTAACTGTGTAGCCTTGGCGAAACCTGTGGCCAGTATAGCAATAAAAAAAAACCCAAGAAAATGTCAAACAACGCGTTATTGGTTTTTAGATATGGCTTAACCAAGCTGTACCGCATTTTGCCTATGACGTATTTGTACATGTTCGCAGCTTACGTAATAGAACAAAATTCAAAAAATTATATGCAATGAATATAGAGGTATACTCTTTGACAAAAGAACCTTATTAACTTTCAAACTTAAAAATTAAATGAATTATGGTCGAATTTCGACCACTGGGCGACCACTAGTCTATATATTAATACGTGAAAAAATAACTTTGCACCCCTTTTTAAGCACATTGCGCGCACGGAGGAGTATGAGATTTGGCATAATTAAAGTTCATATGGAGAAGGAGTGCAGAAAGATAAAATTAATGTATAATATGCGTTACAAATATATTAAATTAAACAAATTAAAACATTCATTGTTTACGTACATATACTTGGCGAAAGCTGTGGCCAGTATAGCATTAAAAAAAACCAAGAAAATGTCAAACAACGCGTTATTGTTTTTAGATATGGCTTAACCAAGCTATACCGCATTTTTCCTATGACGTATTTGTACATGCTCGCAGCTTACGTAATAGAACAAAATTCTAAAAATTATATGCAATGAATATAGAGGTATACTCTTTGACAAAAGAACCTTATTAACGTTCAAACTTAAAAATTAAATGAATTATGGTCGAATTTCGACCACTGAGCGACCACTAGTTTTAATAAATACATAATTAAATCATAATGCACAGGTTTCTATTATTATATAAATACAAATTTAACTTTTTATATTGGCCGTCTATAAAAATATTTCTTGCTTAGAAAATATGTTTAACATTCCAAAAGACATATCTTTTCAATATGAATATCTGCTGAGGTATCGAGCAGTAGAAATTTAAACATATGCGGCTAAATTAGAAGGGAGTCTTAAATGGTGAAAAAACGAATACAAATTGTTCGATTAAATTTTTGGTAAATTTCGTGTAGGATCCTATAAAGTAGCTTTCATTTCTCAAACTTCTACAATACAGCAAGTAAAGTGGCGTAAATTTTAAAATTAAAATAACTAAATTAAACGAATACTTCATTTAGAAGCATGGAATTTCTGGGATTTTTATAAATTAATTGTTTTACTTGAAAAAGAGCCAGTAAAATCAATTAAATTTTGTATTTTTGTACATATTTAAACATTCAAAAGTCTCCAAAAATCTGAATTGAAATTTTTCAAGAAATCTAATTTTTGAAACATGCTTCAATTTTAACATTCGTAATCATTTACTAATAAAGGTTGAAAAGCAACTGAATTGAGTACCATAAGTAACTACTTACAAAGTAAGTAACTTCTTAAATATTGCAAAAACTTTTAATGACTAGCTAGAGTGAACCAGCCAGTAATTGATCGGTAAGCGATCATTTTTCATGAAAAATTTCATTTGTGCCAATTTGCCCATTGCATTTTCAAGACTTTTGTACTTTGTGAACATGGTGATTAAAATGAGCGATGATACAATTTTTAATAGTTGATATTTTTAGAATTTTTATCTCAAAATTCCGAATAATGATTGGACCAATTACTGATCACCACACATCCTGTAATTGACCACTCTTTATTTTTTCAAATAAAACCCATATTGAAACATTTGTGTAAGTGATTTAGCAATTACCAGTGTATCTGTATGAAATATAGCTAGGCTTAATATATTTACATGATATTCTAAGTAAAACTAAGCAAAGGAAACTATTGAATATTAAACAAGTAAACTGCAATGATTTGTGTTTTGTTTGTTCATTTGTGCACTTGCAAGATACTCATAGTGCTCCTGCTAAATGCGTTTTAATTTATTATTTAACTGCTTTGCTCTTTCGTAAGTTTTTCTACTGTTACTCTTTTTGTACATATTTCTGTGTGATCAATCTAGAATCTTCCATCTGGAATGCTCCATCGAGAACATAAAATGAAAATGTATTAGTTAAATCAAATCACTTCGATTGCAACTGGCGACGAGGAAGGATGTTGGCTTTTTGGATAACTTTTCAAATTATTACTATGGATTAATTTTGAAATAATACGAATATCGAATATTTGATGCAAGATGGCTACAATTGGTTCAATTTCAGAATTCGATGCAAATACGTCCTGGGATCTGTATGCTAATCTAGAGGTACTGTATGCCTCTTTTACCTGTTTAAAAACTCTCCTTCGACATTAAAACTGCTACAAATAAAAATATGCAAACTTTTATCAGTTACAAATATTGTCTTTTCCCTCCAGTGTAGCAAATAGTTTCAGTTGCCAAAGAGATTCATGCCTCTAAGGGAACCTACTCCTTAATAACAATGATACATATTCGATTTGAAAAATGTAGTTGAAATTGAGCTTGCTATTGAGAATTGATACTTAAAACATACATAAAATACTTATCACCAACTATCACAAGCTATAATAAACTTTTATAAGCATTTGTCACAAGCCATAATAAACTATCACAATTAAAAAAGTACGCACAACAAATTATTCCAATAACTTGTGAAGGCTTTAATGCGGAAAATAATTCCCTATTTCATCAACGAGTAGTTCCAGGTTAACAGAATTTTTTGAAACCGAAAAAAGTCAATTACTCTAAAAATAAAGTTCATGATTTAGACAAGTTTTTGTACTTACCTTGACACCAAACTTGCCCCAAAAACATAAATACAAATGAAATATAAATTAAAGCACGAATATGCTTCAAAGAAACCATACTTCGATTTTATTTTGCGACTGACGGCAATACTTTTTGAAGGGTGGAAGGATTTATCTAGCCTCTTAATGTCGCGAAATAAGGAACTAAATTAAACTTTTTTCTACAGGATTTCCTTCGCAGTTGCATAAATTCTAGAAATCCATCCCAGACATTTAGTGCGTAATTTCATGCGCATCATATAAAAAGATGGGAAAAAACGAACCGTCTCTGTAAGGAGAATAGGTTGTTCTTATTTACAGAAAGACTGTTTATTTTTCCTTTTTGTTAATTAACACAATAAAACTTTATTACGTGAATCCGAAGTTTATCTCCGATTTCACTGTGTCTACTGCACAATCTAAATGCAATGCTCATAAAAAAAACCTTGGAAAAACAGTAACAAACGGTAAGTGATAGATAGTTGATTAGATAGTTAATTAACGTCGTACTGGCGCAACACAACGGGCTATTGGCTACTGTCCGGGATCAAACCTGAAAGGAAGGATCCGGGAACTATACATCGTAATTTTGAACCGCGGCCAGATGACGAGAACAACATCTGAGCTTGCACCCCACTCTCCAAACCTCCACGCCACGCCAACGTGAGGGCATTTGAGGCTACGACAGACTTAACGTGAATAGGCCCCGGTGTACACGACGGTCTTTGGTTGGACTGAGTTTCGAACTCGCACACCTCCGGTTGTTAATCCGTCGCTCTCAACTGGGTCCAGTAACGAACGACTGGGTGGTACACAATCCTGTGAAAAAGGTTTTCTCCGGCACAGGCTTGAATAAAGAAACCCAAGAGTATTTTCTTGCAGAACAAAAGCGAAGGGAAAACGTAGATTTTGCTTTCGCTATCTACAAGCTGATGGACAGAGCAAGAATTTTGACTTTAAACAGACGAATTTGTGAAACTGCTCACATGCTCATCAGATCTGTTCTTGTGAGGAGGAAAATACTCTAGGGAAAGATATTCTTGAAATGGGTTAGGTTGGTAGTTAATTAGCGTCCTATGGGCTATTGGCGACGGTCTATTGGCGACGCCACACACACACAATGGGCTATTGGCGACGGTCCAGGATCAATCCCGAAGGGAAATACCGAGGACATCACTAGGACCGGGGGTCGTTAAATATGTAGTGTTCTCAAATGTCCTCACGTTGGCGTGGTGGAAAAGTTTGGAGAGTGGGGTGCCAGTTGAGGTGTTCTCGTCGTCTGACAGTGGTTCAAAATTACGAGGCGTTGTCCTTCGGGATTGATCCCGGACTGTCGCCAATAACTGGTTGTGTTGTTCCAGTGCGACGTTAATTAACTGATTACCGTGGGCAACACCACGTAATTTTGAATCATGATTAGTGCTCTATCAGCACCGATAGACATTCTAGGAACCTCAAATGATTTCTCCTCACGCATACGTCGTCATTATTCCGTTGATTATCCCAGCCTGCATTGAAAGATTGGATTTTTTTTGTTTCCATTGTTTATTTAAATAGAACTGCAATTTATTACTATTTTTTAAGATGTGAACTTGTCAAAATTTTTTTTTATTATGTAATTTATCCTAAAAGTAAGTACTCTTGAATCAAGTTTTGAAATTCATAATTATTTCTAATTTGCAGTTGAACCTATTTCTCTACGATAATCCTCTTTTTCTTGGACGATATTTTTCTTCTTTTCAGATTTTCTTAATTCTTTTCAGATCAATTCGCTAGTTGGTTTTAGCAAAATTGATTTTTTTATATTATATTTCCCTTCACGCCTGCATTTTGTGCTTTTAAACCCCAACGAACCATTGCATCCGCGCTTATTTCCGTAACCCATCCTACAAGTGTCAAGAACAGAGAAGAAATCTTGGTAATCTAAAATGGTAGCAAACAGGAAGGAAGATATTTCTTCTTCCTTCATCTACTACGGGAATTATGAAACATACAATGGGAAAAATCTCCCAAGCAAAGCAGGCAGAAGAAATCTATACATATAAAGCAGAGTTGGCATCTGTCTGTTCACTACAAATCTATACCGTTTGACCAATCCACACCAAATTTGGAACACTTATTCTTTGGAACCCTGCAGGTAACGTAGGCTGCATCTTAACCCTCATTCTATTTGTCTTGGGTGTGCAGAGGGGTGTACCGTCCCGTCATCCTGGACAGAACACTTGCTAAGAGGCGCTCTTCTCCCGGCCTGGCTGTGCAGATGACGTCAGAGTTAACATCTACAGGAGTCGCCGCTCAAGATGACCTTGGAGGTTTTTAGAACCTTAAGAATATGGTGCAATTGCAGATGGGTGCGGTTGAGCTGAAAATCGCTCAGTATGATATCGTTTATAGGGCAACATAGACTACATATTAACAACCCGAGCAACGCCGGGTAAATTTAGCTAGTCGAAGATAAATCTTGGAGGGATATACTTTCTAGAATCCCGGCTACCCCTCGTCGAGATGCTGCTTGAAACGTTAAGGGCATAAAACTAATCCCGGTTTCCCTTTCTAGGTTCTTTGGAATATCTACCCAATTATCCACCTTTTATAGTGAGATCTCTACCTTTAATTCACAGCAAACAATTCCAGTTATTTTATTGAATACAGCACATACGCATTACAACAGGACAGAATCAAAAGTACATACAAGCAGACTAGGAAGTAACAGCCACACTCGTGAAATGTGAACTGAAACCAAGCAATGGGAACGGAAACTAAGGAGTGAGAACCGAAACTAAGGAGTGAAAACTGAAACTGCGTAGTTCGTTTCACTTCAGTTCTCTCTCGAAATATAAAAGGTTTCGCAACAGTGTTGCTGCCTTCAGATTGGACACTGAACACGACTGGCCACCCAAACATCTGTATGAACTCAAAATTTTCAGGAGTCTGAATTGTTTCCTGTGTGGAGGTAGTGACGAAATGGCCTCCATCCACCTTGGGGGTTGCCTAAAATTGTCGGAAGGCATTTTCCAAAGATATCGGAAGGCAAGAGATCTTCAAAACCTTCAGACACATTAACTGCTATTTATTTATGTTTTTTTAATATCGTTTTGATGTTTTGTCTCTTTGTTCTTTGTCTCCATGTTTTTGTGCTGAGGGTTTACTCTAGTGAATGAAGGTATTTCAAGTGGCTACACTGCTAAAAATTAAAGAAAATTTAAAAATCTTTCCGTCACCCCTCGACTGAACCACAAAAAGTTATTGCTTTTTTAGGCAGCTCATGGCGGAGGCAAAACGATTCAAAATATGAAATAGTCGACAATAACGCTCTTCCTACTACGTCACAACTTCAGGAAAGCGAAGTTTTAAGAGCCAGCCATAGACTAGAGTTCTGACGTTGAGTCGTTCGTGAATTCCATTTTCGATTATAGTTGATTTTCAATGATAGTTGATTGGTCAACGGCAATCAGATTAAACGCCAAACGTGGCGAAAACGGCGATAAACTACATTTTAAGGATAATTGTTATGTTGGAACATATGGGTGGCGAAAGTAAAATATTCGCATTCCGTCTGCTTTGTTTAGGTAGGTAGGTAGTTGAATTAAAGTCTGTGCTGTAACACAACACAGCGGACTATTGGCGACGGTCCGGGATCAGTCCATAGAGAAATGTAAAATAGTGAGCAATGGTAACCTTTTTATGGCCTAGGATCATTGGACCAAAACAAGTAGTAACGTGACTCTTAAACTACTTCGGCTGCTGAGTGGAACCTAACATTTATCATATGATTTTTCCACGGGACTGGAGATGACGCATATCCATTGATTCATCATCAGATTTCTCCGTTGTTTGATGATCTGATAGTAGTAGACGTCGATTTCACGACTTTTGTCGCCACTTTTGAAATGCTCATTCACACACCTACCCTGTCATAGGATTGCCAAACGAGGAGATGATACCAAATCGGCCAAACAAGTTAATTTCCCACAGAACAGTTACGTGACTACTATTCGACATGTTGATCACACGTTTTGAAGCTCCTCTCAATATCAATACTCAGTCTATTTATATTTCACGTCTACGGATAAGTCCCGAAGGGAAAGCTCCGAGGACAACACCTCGTCATTCTGAACCACGGTCAGATGACGCTGCTTTGTTTAGATTGATTGAGTACACATATAATCCGACTTGTGTGCTTGATTTCAAGGATTCGCTTGTAAATCGTCGTCAAGTAATCAACACACACACACTGCCACGGAAGAGAGAGAAGTACACCCAGGGAGGAATAGAACCTGACAGGAATCAACATTGAACCGCCTACACCCCCTGGGTTTGCTAGTGCAGTTGGCAAACCCACTGAGCCATGGAGGACCAACCTTTTTGACAAGGTTGTGCGCTTCCCAGTCGATTGTTACTGTTTTTTCTAGTTTTTCTTAGATGCATTTATATTGTATAGTTGGTACAGTGGAATCAGAGATAAACTCCGGACTCGCGTAGTAAAATTGTAACCCTCCTGGGGTTGTCTTTCGAGGTAACTCGCCATTAGCAAAAATTGAGATCTTGCTGGTCGAGATATCTCGTTATTAGAATAAAACTGAACAGATCTTGATCTAGACATCGAAACATCGTCCATATCTTGATGACGAGATAACTCGTCATCTTTACGGACGAGATATCTAGTCAAAAACGCTTGGGAAACAGGTTTTCGTGAAACTTAAGAACAAGCTATTCTCGTTTTCGAAGGGGCGGTTCTTTTTTCCCACCCATCCCTTGTTTGTTTTTGTAAGATGCGAATAAAACTAGACATCAGATACGTAGACGCTAGACGTCTGATACGTAGAGAGTAAATTAAAGATGTCTTGAAGTAATAATTAAGAAGGAAATCCTGTGTAAATGTGTTTTGTTTAGTTCCTTGTTTCGTTACATTAGGAGGCTAATCAAAATCCTTCCATCCTTCAAAAAGCATTGACGTCAGTCGGTAAACATGAAGAATCCAAGTATGGCTTCTTTGAAACTTATTCGTATTTTAATTTATGTTTCATTTGCCTTTATCCTATTGGGGCAAGTTTGGTGTCAAGGTAAGTACAAAAATCGAAATCATGTGAAATTTATTTTTAGTTTTTCTGTTTCAAAAAATTCTGTTAATCTGGAACCATCAGTAGATGAAAGGGAATTCTTTTCAGCATAAAAATCTGCACAAGTATTTGGATTAACTTGTTGTGTGTAGTTTTATATAGCATGTGATAATTTATTATGGCTTGTGATAAATACTTATAAAAATTTACTATATAGATTTTGATAGTGGTGATAAATATTTTATGGTTTGCTTTAATTTCCAGTCATGAATATTTTCTTTAAATATTAGATTTATAAATTCGAAATTGTCAATAGCAAGCTCAACTATATTCAACAAATTGAATACCGTTGTTATTAGGTAGTAGGATTCCAAAGAGGAATGATTCTCTTTCACAAATGAAACCATTTGCTACAGTGGTAGGGAAAGGCAATATTTAAATGAGTAATAAAAGTTTGAATATTTTTATTTGTAGCAGTTTTAATGTTGAAAGTGAGTTTTTAAACTGTTAGGAAAGGGCACAATATCCGAAGTTAATTATTTTTGATGAATCAATAAAAATATTAAAATTTATCGTTAAAAGTTTTTGCAACAAAGTAGTTATTTATGGTATACAATTCAGGCGTTTTCTACCTTTTTAATGATGAGTGTCAAAATTAAAGCATGTTTGGAACAAAAGATTTCTTCAAAAACTTTAATTTAGATTTTTGGAGACTTGAATGTTCAAATATTTATAAAAATACAAAATTTAGCTAATTGTACTGGCTCTTTATAAAATAACTCTATTAAATTGTAAAATCCCGGAAATTTAATATTGGTTTAATTATTTATTTGGATTTAAACTTTGGGACCTACACCATTTTACTTGCTGCGTTGTACAATTTTTAGAAATAAACGCTACTTTAAAGGATCTCAGTCAAGAAATTTGTTAATGAAACTTTAATTTAAATGTCAGTCGTTTTTTAAATTTAAGACACTCCCTTATAATTTGGCGGGTTGCGGTAGTCCAGTTGCAAGAAAAACGGACTAGCAATCGAAGACTTTCGAGATAGAAACTAGGTCCAACCAAGGACCGTTGTGTACGTGGGGGCTGGTGCACATTAAATCTGTCTTGGCCTCAAATGCCCTCACGTTGGCGGGGTGTGAAAGTTTGGAAAGTGGGGTGCCAGCTTAGGTGTTGACCTAGTCATCTGACCGTAGTTCAAAATTACGTGGTGGTGTTCTCTGTTCTTTCCCTTCAGGATAAATCCCGCACCGACACCAATAGCCTGTTGTGTTGCTCCAGTGCGACGTTAATTAACTACCTACCTATAATTTGATTTGGGGATTGATCCCGGATCGTCGCCAATAACCAGTTATGTTGTTCCAGTGCGATGTTATTAATTACGGTTTCTCGTTATAGTTAATTAATTACATTATTTATTAATTTTCATCTCATATTTACTGATTTTATACTACTCTCTTTTTACTGTTTAACTGTTTTTTTACTGAATTTTTAATACTGTTTCAACTACTTGTTTTAAAACTGTAATGTGATATTGGACTGGACCCATGCACATTTCTAGTCTTTTTGGTGTTGATGATATCATTTAGAACCTGGCCACGAAGAGGCCTCAATCACTTGTATTGACCGTATAGCATTTGATAGATGGGCCTGACTTGGTGTTTGGTAGGTATTTAATTAACGTCACACTGGAGCAACACAACGGGATATTGGCGACGGTCCAGGATCAAACCCTGAGGGAAAGATCCGAGGACAACACCACGTAATTTTAAACCACACTCAGACGACGAGACCTTGGTATTTAGGTATCCTAATAATTTGGTAAAGAACTTTATAATATAAATATATGTGGTGTTGACAGTGGTTTTATTATTAAGGTTTTATTTTTTCCTCTAGTCTTTTTATAACACCAAATCAGGCGCATAGATATATTTGCTGTTTAATATTCGTATTTGATATTTATTTTCTTCTTATTATTCAAAGGGCCGCGGGGGGGTATCCCAGTTGGAAGAGTAGTCGATTAGCAACAGGAGGGTTGCGAGTCAGAAACTCGATCCAACCTAAGACCGTCGTGTACGTGGGGCTGGTGCACTTTAAATCTCTCGTGGCCTCAAATGTCGTCATGATGGCGTGGAAGTTTGGAGAGTGGTGTGCCAGCTCAGGTGTCGACCTCGTCATCCTGACGACGTTCAAAATTACGAGGCGTTGTACTCGGGTCTTTCCCTTCGAGATGGATCCCGGACCCCTTCGCCAATAGCCCATTGTGTCGCTCCAGTGCGGCTTCCTACCTAATTTCTTATTATTGAAATAATTGCATTTCAATTTCTGAACAATTTTAGACGTTGCTTATAAACATATAAATGTAAGGAATGAAGTAAAGACCCCCTCTCTAAAACAATGGACAAACCCAGAAGCGGAGTGATATTTATCAGTGGAGAAGAATATGTGATTTAAATATGTGTGTATTTGTATGTATTGGTCTGTTCTTGAATTGAGTCCTGGGTGAAGCCGATCAGACTCTTTTCACTTGGTTTTCAACTTTTGATTCGTATAATATATTCAGTAAGTACTACATACCTAGAGCATGGGTACACAACCTGATTATCAAGCAACCTGGCTATCTGCATTTACCAAAGACTGGGAGTCAATTCCAACTTGGACTTTTATTTTATGTATATTTCTCCCATTCTTTTTTGATGAGAATTCATTTCACAGATAAAGAGACCTGTCCAGAGGAACATCGTTGTCGGGAGAGGAATATGTGCCGCCCAAGTTCTATGAAACTTATTAGGGATCGCCCCACAACGTGCGGCTACAGCAGCCGTGGTAGACCAAACATATGCTGCCCCGAACGATCTAGTCGGCCAGTCTCTTCACGATCAAGGTCAAGGATCAGACCACCCTTGAAGCCAGAGAAGGAGTCTGATATTGGGATTGGTACACCAGACATTAAACCTGTCCCACTGAATCCAGGTAATCCTATACTTAACTGCTTGATCTTGATCATAGTTTTATATGCGTGATGAAAAGTGTTTTGTTTTGCTTTCCTTGAAAACTTACACCAACACATCCTAATATCTTGGGGTCCATATTGGAATTTACCTGTTTGAACAGGCATGGCAGGAAAACGCCTTGCATCTTACCACTTTCCCTAATTAGTATATCCTATCAGGCATCAACCGAATTCAATTGGTGTCATCGAGTTTGTTAAGACCCGAGCTTAATAGAATGCAGACAATGTTAGTTGTTTACAAGAATACGTAAGATGTGTCAAAAAACAAAAAAAAAATGTCATTACTTTAACCACGGTACGTAGGGATTAGAAATACTGTTTTTTTTTCGGAAACGGTTCTTTGCTGTTCTTTAACCTGCTCTCTGCTCACTGTTCTCAAATATATCTCTACTCAAAATGCGCAGGCCCTGTTCCTACTTTTAGACAATATGGCCCCAGCAGTTTTCGCGATATACAGACGGACCGAAATTTGTTGACATCCCATCTTTGTTATTAGCATGCACGTATAAACAAAATACAACTGACTCTTTCACTAGCTTTTTGATTAGTGGATTTTTCTCAAGTTTTGACAGGAAGAAAACGAAAGATCAAATAATTTGGAGTTTTCGAATTGTTAATCGATTGATGATTCTTTTATGGCGCAAGGGGCAAGTCTGGCCAAGCTGCACCAAACTATCCGTAATCAAATAAAGAAAATCAGAATATATCCGTAAATTTGAAAAAAGTCTTGTTTATCGAAACGTTTAAATTCACTCTGGATCCCCAGTAGCAGCTAATAATGTCCCAAATCTGAACCATCTCAAGTACGGTTTCACAAACAGATATGCGGTGCCTAGGACAAAACAAATTCGCAATCGAAAGTAATAAATTTTTTAGGTTTTAATGTCATTTTTAGGTCAACAAAATCCAAGACCCTATAATCACTTGGATGACTTCGAAATATAGTTTTAAACAGTAGGGAGTTACCCTTTAAAAGATTATGAACACTTAAGACACATATCGAGATAACCACTTCGTAAGTAAAATAGTTTATTTGTAAAAAAACAGGTTAATTATTATATAATCTAAATGAGCACCGTTTAAAACATGAAAAATATAAGTCAAAAAATAACTTTCGACTTTCAACACATTAGTTTTATGGTGGCATGCTTGTTTCCGAGATGTCTTTAAAATCGTAATAGATGACTTAAATCAGAGCACTTTCCGGGACTTGTAGGACTTTCACTGACCATGTAGAGAGCATGACACCTGATCCGAATCTCCATCTTTCACAGTGAAATATATCAACACATTTGAAATTTTGTTTTCCATTTCTTTGTAAAATTCGGTATTAAAGTGAAGTTAAAAGCATTTCAAATCCTAAGAATGAGTAGAGGCGACACCACCACAGAGAAAACTGGACAACAAAATCTTAATCAGTAATATTTTTTTAAAGAATTTTAGCTTACTTAAAACTAAGAATTCATCACCATGTCATTGCCTAACAATTATAAAATTTCACAATTATTACACTAGTCCTCTCACAAATTCTTCAAAAGTCGGGGCTTTGGTTCAGTCGAAAACAGTTCTGCGATAGCAGAGAGAAAACAGTTCCGGGAGCAGTCCAGCGACAACAGAGAGAGAACTGTTCCCGGAGCAGTCCAGCGAGATCAGCGTGAACAACTCCGAGAACGGGGTCGGAACAGTATGAGAGCAGGAAGCAATTACCGAACATGAAGTAGTCTCAGAACTGGGAGTAGTTTATGGACAGAGAACAGGTGAATAAATCAAGAACAGGAAAACAGAGTGAGTCAAGGACTGTAGAGGATGAACAGCTGTGTTTCGGACTTAGCATAATTTAATAAATGGCGTATGGTACAAGTTATAGTAAAGGAAAATTCGAAGAAAGAGAAACTACTTTCTTTGCAAACTTCCCATTTGAACCCGTAATATTAAAATCGAAGTAGAAAAAAATGCAATGTGTCTTTTTACAAAAAGAGCGAACAGGTTTTTGTGAAAAGTGGGAACAGGTTGTTCTTTTCCCCCCCATCCCTAGTCAATGTAGATACTTTTATGAACGAATTTGGTTTTATTCATCTGAAATATTTACCTATGCTATTTGGTGGGACCTGATGGGTTTGGGCCCCTAGAAATTGGCATCCATGTTGGGATGACAATGACAACTGACCAACAAATATTTTTCTCTTTGCTTACTTCAAACAAATATCACTCTCAAATCTGCTTATCAACAGAAGTACATAAAGGGACAATCTATACATTCCAAAGTATTTGTTGTTGTTTCTTATCCCCAAGGTTCAGGATAAGCCTAAACCAGGTCCATAAGAGCATGTCGGTCTAAAAGAAAGGCAACTTTCTCCAGATCCAAGACAAGCTGGCCCACGGAAACACCGATTCAATCCATAAGGTGGGCATGGAACTCCGTCATTCTTTCGAACTTTCGAAGTATTCAACACTTCGAATCCCGAATCGGTGCGAGCCGCCGGGTGAGGCGGCCCGCAACTGACAGCGGGCGTCCTCTAAAAATATCATCCAAGTTATCGTAGTATTTTCTATTTATTTTGACATACTCTTGCTGTGAAAAGGTTGGATGTACTTGAACTGAGCCCTTTCAAGACAAAATTTACTATTTTTGATATAAGAATAAGTACTGTTCAACATTTGTTTTCAGTATGTTACAAATGACCACTGGATGCCCCACTCACTTCTTAGATTATTTAATAAACCCTCCTGAAGTAAATCAACTGTGCTTGAATAGACAGAACCTCTTGCCATTCATAAAATCGAAATATTCATCTGGTATTCTGTATGTAATTATAAAAATTCAAATAAAAGCAGAAATACTTTTGGTTTCCACAATATGGTATATCCAAATATGTATGAAATAGGGTTTAATTAGATCTGGATCTTGAGCATAAATAAAATCCCAACCTACCCTTGAAATGGAGGAAACTGATTTAAATTTTAGTCCTAGAGGTAAAAATTAAGAAATTCATCATGCCACCGCAGCTACTTTTTCGTTAGCGAAAAGAATATATTTTCAACTTAACTGTTTAACTTAATATGCAGTTTTATGATGGAAATCAGCTGTGTTACGAAAAGGCAGAAAAATTAAAATTTATTTAATTAATATGATAAATAAAATTGATTCAATTTAAAATTAACTTTACCACCCTTACCAAAATATTTCTCTGATTTTCAATTTCGAATTCTTTGTTTTATGAATTTGTGTCATAAAATAAAATTTGAATGAGATAAAAGCAAAAAGGCCGAAGAATAGTTTTAATTGTTTTAATCTTTCAAACATTTTCCCTGTTATATTTCGTAAACCTTATTTATATTAATGTTTATCATAAATAAATACTATATATAATCAAATCCTATATAGAAACTGTACTGTGATGTGCTTGTCACACATTTAAGAAGTTTGAACTTATAGGACAACAAACTAATTTAATCATAATAATTAGTTAATTGAATGGTTAAAATCATGATCACTCTCTGCTTTAACTGTTAGCAATGTTTTCGTTATTTTTGTTTTACTCATAAAAGTAGCCCCGAAAACTCTAAGATCTATTTGGGGCCTAGTTGGAAGAGCAACGGATTAGCAACCAGAGGGTTTCGAGTTTCAATCTCGGTCGAGTCAAAGACCGCGTACACGGGGGCAGGTGCACGTTAAATCTGCCGTGGCCTCAAATGTCCTCTCGATGGCGTGGTGTGGAAGTTTGAAGAGTTGGATGCCAGCTCAGGTGTTGTACTCGTCATCTGACTGTGGGTCAAAATTACGAGACGTTATCTCGGACCGTTGCCAATAGCCCGTTGTGTTGCTCCAGTGCGACGCTAATTAACTACCTACCAATATCTATTCTTGAACTGAACATTAGAAAGGCTTTATCCATTCTTACTGTATGGCAAACAAGTTGATATAATCCTACTCCGCCTTTGTATGCGGCTTGGAAGGCTTAATTGAAAAAACAAGTAGTAACAACACTCTTTAAAGATCGCATATTTAAACTCAAGTATGTCTCTTGTGTTTATTATTGTGCATGTGTTCCAATAAAATAGCTATCAATCAGTTTGCTGCTTTTACTATCTAAATTTGTCATTTATTGAAGATTTTATAGTAACTGTTAGTTTTGTTTAGGTTTTTATCTTTTGCTCTTTGTGCTTGTGTTCCAGAAGGAAATATCTTCCATTATCTTATATATAACCTGCCCTCTCACAATCTCTCTTTACTTGAAAAGACCATACCCAATTTAAAATATCATAGATTAAAAATTATTTTTATGTGCCATTTAATGTAAATAAAATATTTTAAAGATAATAGACATTCTGTCAACAAGAGGACACAGACAAGCCATAACACAACTTCAAACCACGATTCTGAACAGATTTCTGAAGAACATGCATCTGACATAAATCTTTGCACTGAAACAGTTTCTATTTTTTAGATTTTAGTAAAGTATTCATTCAACCCAGACCAACTGGAAAAATGTGAAAAAATGACTTGTTCTGGTTTCATGTAATTGGGAAATTTTTTATTTGGGTGAAGATTTCTCTGCATACACAGGAGAATCCATCCAACCACTAGTTCCTGTATAAAGGATAGGTTTCTCCTGAAATGCAGTTCGAAGTTATTGAGATTAAGTTCAAAGTGAGGATTAAATCGGGGTGCAAGTAATCCAAGGTCAAAAGTAAAACACCAGTCTGTAACTAAAGCATATAAAAATCTATTTCATTCGTCAGATACTTTCATCAGCTTAAGAAATTTTATTTTTCTGTGTGTAGGTAACTGTGGTATATCTTACGGTATAGCTTCTCGAGAGGGGTATGTGGTTGGTGGTGAAATTGCTGAACAGGGTGCATGGCCATGGATGGTAATATGAACATTTTATTTTTTATTAGGATGTCTGTCTTCCAGTTTGATTTCCAGAAACATTTTTATAAATTTTTCCCGCACAAAACAAGTTCCATGAAGAACAATCAACTCACAACACGTTTTCCTAAATCTTTGAGGGCCGTGGTAGCCCAGTTGGAAGAGCAACGGATTAGCAACAGGAGGGTTGCGAATTCGAATCTCGGTCCAACCAAAGACTGTAGTGTATGCTCGGGCAGATGCACGTTAAGTCTGTCGTGGCCTTAAATATCCTCACGTTGGTGTGGTGTGAAAGTTTGGAGAGTGGGGTGCCAGTTCAGATGTCATCTGACCGTGGTTCGAAATAAAGTGGTGTTGTCCTCGGATCTTTCCCTTGGAGATTGATCCCTGACCGACGCCAACAGTCCGTTGTGTTGCTCCAGTGCGACGCTAATTAATTACTATTACCATTACCAAAATCTTTGAAAACCTTTTTTGAATCCTTTCAAAGAAACAATCACTTTATTAAAGTGCAGTTTCCTGTAAAATTTAGTAAATTAGCTTTACGACTGAGGACATTTATTGCAAGACTACTTTCATTGCTAAGAATCAAAAACCATTAAATATATATCTATCGGTGAAGATAATGAGAAGTAACACTGTGCTATTCTTATAAATTAATTAAACATATGAAGCATATTAATTACTTGCCTTGTTCTTTTCTTTTCAAATGAATATTTAATAGTTCTAAATAAATTTATGTTGAAAAAATTACTTGCAATTTTTTTCATTTTTGGATATTTATTTCTGATCTTAAGTACTGTGACGAATTAATCCAAACTTTTGTTGGACATTAAAAAAAAACATTTATTTTTACACAGACAAAACATGGGTTGACAATGGACGCGTGAAACAAAATGCTTAATTTCATAATAAAGTTTATCCTAATTGCTACGAAGACGTCTCAACTAGACGGAGTCCGTGAGCTGTTTTTCATCCTCTTCACATGCGCAAGCGCAGTAGTGAAGGACTCTTAACAGGAAACTTCCGGGTCTGCAGCCCGCCATCCTAGACTCTTAGGCGCTAAGATGTCACATTACATTATCATGTTACATAGCATAATATCTCTGTTAGTATATTAAGCATAATTTTGTTAGCATTAGCCTGGTGCAGATGCATTAAAATGTTTTTAGTGCATTTTGTCAGAAGTTAAACAGAATTCACACAAATATTTGAAGTAAGGAGATTAAACAATTTCATTTGTATAGAATAAGACTACCAGAAATAAGTGGTTGGTTGGTTTTGGGGGTTTTATGGCGCAAGGGCCATATTTGGCCATGCTGCGCCAAACACAAGACATACAATATCAAGTAATAGACACACACCAATTAAAGTTTTTACTGATACAGAAGTGAGAAATACACCCAGGGAGGTATGTACCTGACTTCAGAAATAAGTGAACAATTACAAATAAAGTAAAAAGCAGTAAAGTGTGAGGTACAAATACACTGCTGGCCACCGTAAATGCAACACCCTGAAGGAAGCATGCAAATAATATGAAATTTACAACATGCATTAGCGGAGGTGAGATATGCAAATGATTAGAATTTCAGCGCAGACGCACATCACGCGCGCCTGTGGCGCCACTTCAAAGCGCTATTTAAGGCTTGGAGATTTCGACGATTTCAAGTACGGCAATTGTGTTTTTTTTGTGGTTTTTTCAAAAAAACGATCAATTATGCCTCGTAGAAAACAACGATCATCTTTTGATCAAGTATCCGAGTTCGACAGAGGAAGGATAGTGGCCTACCGAGATTGTGGATTATCTTTCAGGGAAATCGGTAGTCGTGTTGGACGAAACCAAACAACTGTAGTGCGGATATGTGATCGTTGGATGCAGGAGGGTACGACGGACCGACGTGTTCGATCGCATCCACCCCAGTGCACCACTTCACGTGATGACAGGCATATTGTGCGTATGGCAGTGACGGATCGCTCAGCCACATCACGAACCATAGCACAGCACATTCAGTCTGTACCGCATCATCCAGTGTCTGCGCGTACCATTCGACGCCGTTTACAGCAGAGTGGTCTGTCCGCAAGACGTCCATTGCTTCGTCTACCCTTGACGCAGAACCACAGACGTTTCCGCCGCCAATGGTGCGATGAAAGAAGGATGTGGACGGCAGAATGGAATGAAATTGTCTTTACTGACGAGTCACGCTTCTGTCTGCAACACCACGATGGTCGGATTCGAATCTGGAGACACCGTGGAGAGAGGATGCTGAACAGCTGCGTTATGCACCGCCACACTGGTCCTGCACCGGGTATTATGGTATGGGGCGGTATTGGATATCACTCTCGCACTCCTCTAGTACGCATTGCCGGTACTTTAAACAGCCAGCGCTACATCTCCGAGGTGTTGGAGCCAGTTGTCCTTCCTTACCTTCAGGGCTTGCCCACAGCCATATTTCAACAGGATAATGCGCGACCACACGTGGCACGCATTGTCCAAGGGTTCTTCGTCAATCGCCAGATTGAATTGCTTCCCTGGCCAGCTCGCTCTCCGGATCTTTCGCCGATAGAAAACATGTGGTCCATGGTTGCTCAACGATTGACCCAGAATACATCCCCAGCTGCCACACCAGATCAACTTTGGCAACGTGTGGAAGCTGCTTGGTCTGCTGTACCCCAAGAACACATCCAAAGTCTCTTTGAATCAATGCCGAGGCGTGTGGCAGCGGTGATCTCCAACAATGGCGGCTACTCTGGCTACTGATTTTGGCAGGAACCACACTTCACAGAAGTCTATAAATTTAATCATTTGATACTTGGTCAACATGTTATCTACAAAATAAATTTTGTTGTGATATCTCTTGTCTTTCTTGGTGTTGCAATTTGGGTGGCCAGCAGTGTACATACTATGCACTATATTTCAATAAATAATAAACACTATATTTCAATAAATAAATGTACAGGTAGTGAACCCCTGATAAGTGATCCAATATGGAAAGGCATATGCAGAATATAATTCTTGACAAGCAATTAGGGAGCAAAAATTGAATTGCATCAAAGCTTGTAGTTTTACAAGTAACCACACAGAAAAATTCTTCGTCACTTGAGCGTGATATTTGAGATCAGAGACCTAAAGGCATGATGCTGATATTTACTAATATTTGAGCAGATACACTGAAGTTTTAAGACCCGGACAAGAAATTTAATGCTTATGAATACAGTTTTAAAAGTTCTAGTTTTTGCTATTGATATATGGGTTACCGGAAAATTATGCAAAGCAGGCATTGTATATAATGCCTAGGCAATATATAGAATGCCTGGTGTTTTAGGGCAAAGTATGAAACGATTAATATTTCACACATTTCCCAGATATTCTATGCAATGCCAAAAGACCAAATCGGCAAAATATAAAATACTCCCTCTAATGAGTTTCTAGTGTCACGTGGCAAGACACGTGACTTTTGACGCTCGTCTCAGACAGAGAATCTCCTATTTGCATTTCAGTCTTTGTTCGGAATTGACAAAATACGCTACTTTGTATTTGTTCAGCAAAGACTCTAGCCCATACTGTGCTGCATGAAAATGGAAGAGCAAGGTCTAGTGTCCGAAAAGGAATCACGGCTTGACATGCAACGACGATTCTACGATGACTGTCTATAAGCCTTTTCATGACTATCTTTTAATACTTTTCCTAAATAGCATTTGTCATTCTATATAATGCTTAAATATTACATACCATGCTTAGGGAAGGTATATAATATTAAAATAATTATGATATTTCATACTTTGCTCAAAAACGCCAGGCATTCTATACATTGCCTAGGCATTCTATATAATGCCTTCTTTTCATACATTGCCGGTAACATATGTATTATTTATTTCACCTTAAGAGGCATTTGCTCCAATAATCCCTATTGAGCAGGTTTCTCACAGATACATTTTTAAAATACTAAATTTCGTTTTTTTCTTATAAAAGATCTGAGAATATGATTCGAAAAATTACAATTCAAGGAAACAAATATTTTCAAAATGTATTTTAGTTGTACTTAATTCTAGCTTAGCGTTATGTACAGCTGTTAAGTGATCCTTAAGGTGATTTAATTTTGCTTTCGGTGTATAGGTCGCAATTATGGAGGTAAATAAAAGAGGTGTTCAAAGCTCTCTGTGCACAGGATATTTGATTGACAGGCGACACGTCCTCACGGCTGCTCATTGTTTTACAGGAAAGCTGGGCGCTGAGTGCACAGGATATCTGAATAATAAGCAACCGGTTGCTTATTGTTTTAAAGGAACAAAGTAAGTTCTCTTGCATTTGCACCACTGATATTTTTTGTGCTATTTCAAGCATGTCTAGGAATTACTCGCTTCACTGAATGTTGAAGTCAAGTTTAACAAGGCAATGAATAAATTACTACAACTATCGTAGTTGTGTTGCTACAGAAAGTAAACATTGAAAAACCCACATAAATCAATGAATGTAAATAAATTCAATATATTAAGATGAAGCATCTTCATTTAGAAAATAGTCAAGAGGAATTTTATATGAGTGAATTACTATTATCTTTGATAAATAAAAAATATAATTAGCATATATATTGTAAATATATTGCAATATATAAGACAATATATTGCAAATATATTGTCTTAATATAAATTCAATATATAATTATATAAAAAATATATAAATAAAAATATAATATAAAAATAGATAAATAAAAAATATAATTAGCATATTAAAAAATGCTGTTGAGATTATTTTCAATGCTTAAGATTTCAAATTTTAAAGTAAGAAAACAATTTATTAAAACATTGAATGTGAAATTTCAAAATGTATACAGAACTTACCATATCTTAATTGTTCGTTTAATAATTGTAATTTACTTTTATCGTTGCTTTTTTCAAGATATTCTATTAGTCCTTTGTGTGATGTGTTGATATAAATAGGAAAATTCCTATTTGAACTTCCCATTTGTTCCATGCCCTCAAGGGCACACCTTTTATAAGTGAATTGAGCTATTGGCTATGGTCCGGGATGAATCCTTAGGGGAAAGATACAAGGACAACTCGTAATTTTGAACCACGGTCAGATGACGAGGTCAACACCTGAGTCGGCACCCCCACTCTCCAAACTTCAACACCACGCCAACGTGAGAGCATTTGAGACCACGACAGATTTAACGGGTACCAGCTCCATTCACACGACGATCATTGTCTGCACTAAGTTTCGAAGTCCCAACCCTCCAGTTGCCAATCCGTTGCTCTGCCAACTGGGCTACCACAGCCCTCTACTGTCAAGAGAATTGATTTTTCTGTGTGACAGAACGAATAAGTAAATAACACACTTCAGAAATTTAGACTATTCCGGGGCCCCTCAGACCTTGAGCCTTGGTGACCTTCCCTGAGATGGTTTCCATAACTATTCTCTTTTATTTCTAGGTATTCAACAAGGATCGGCCACGTCAACTTGACTTTGGGCGACGAGTACCCCATCAGTCACATTATTACTCACAAGGGCTACAAGAAAGGCCAATACTACAACGACATTGCTCTATTAACCCTCTCGAAAGATGTGAATGTTCCGAACTTCAATCCGATTTGCTTGCCAACTTCGCACTCATTCAGAAACTTGACTGGAAGAGGCACCACTGTTGCGGGTTGGGGAGCTACATTAGTAGGTATGAAGCAAATCTCACTGAACTCGATTCGTGCTTATATCTGAAAACTAATTTCTAGGTATTTGAAAATTATTGAATTTCTAATTGATTTTCAATCGATTTTGGGAATTCTGTTTTATGAACTTTTTTTGCGGGACATTCAACTACGAGTAGGATAAAAAAAAAGAGGCAACCTTATTTTTATCGCATTCCAGTGTCAGGAATTTAACCCTCCTGGTGGTTGTCTCGACGAGGACCTGATCTTGACAGACGAGGTATCGCGTCATTAGCAAAATTGAGCAGATCTTGATAGAGGAGGTATCTCATCATTAGAAAGAAACTGTCCAAATCTTGATCTCTTCATCATAGAAAAAATGGGCAATACCTTGATGACAAGGTATCTCGTTCTTAGCAAAAATTAGTCAGATCTTGATGGACGAGATATCTCGTCGAAATCACTTGGAGGATAACAAATGCAACCTTGCACTTAACACTGCATGTGATATTTTTGTAGGTTGCACAACTCTTCAGTTGCTGAGAGGAAGCCATTATAGAAGCAAAATATATTCTGTTCTTACCATTCTTATTTCCATCTAATATATGTTGTGGAAAGTACGAAGGAATTCATTAATGTTGATCCCCCGATTTCATAATAGAAGACTTTCCCTTGGTTAGGGCCTATGGTATACCCTGAAACAAAAACAGTCATCTCACTGAAAAAAACTGGGGTCCTATTCACAAGATATTACTTTGCAATCATGAAACAACTTATGCTCTTGTTAGCTGGAGTTTTCGAAAACCAGGGCGTAGTTCATCACGAGTACTCTCCTTAAGGACAAGGGGTACCGGTTGCCCTGTTGGAAGAGTAACGGATTAGCAATCGGAGGGTTGCGAGTTCGAAACTAGGTCCAACAAAAGACCGTTGTGTACACGGGGGTTGGTGCACACTAAATCTGACGTAGCCTCAAATGTCCTCATGTTGGCCTGGTGTGGAAGTTTGGAGAGAGGGCTGCCAGTTCAAGTCTTGACCTCGTCATCTGACCGTGATTCAAAATTACGTGGTATTATCCTCGAATCTTCCCCTTGGGGATTGATCCCGGACCGTCGCCAATAGTCCATTGTGTTGCTCCAGTGCGACGTTCATTAATTACCAATTACCTTAAGGACAAATTGTAACGCTCCTTGTGAACGCAGTAAAGGAACACTTCCTGGCTGCTTTCTATTACAGGAAAGAGACCATAACTCAGTAATTAGCAACTGGAAGATCCCTCGCCACATTTTTTCAGTGCACATCCAGAATATGTTGGCCTTATGTGGCTATTCACAAGTTGGGCACTCTTGGACATTGTACCATGCGATTTTTCACCAAATTCAGGACTGAAGAGGACACTCAAATGGCAAGATTTAAAAAAAAAATAAAAGTAAAGACAAATGCAACTATACATCTGATACCGACAATGTTTCTGAAAAGAGAATTTAAAAAGGCTTTTAGCATTAGCACTTCGGGAACTATGTCAACTCAGATAGTTTGGAAGGGAACTAGTCTTGACTTAATACACATAGGTTTATTTTTCTGGCAAAAGATCAAATTGTTTTTAATCAGGCCTCATATCTAAGAATTAATAGATAGGTGCTTGAAAATTATAGTCATTACTCGACAAACGATTATTTTGCGAATTTTGTGTTTTATTGACTTTTCTGTAGGATGCTGAACTACTTATGAATTTATTTACAAAATTATATTCTCAAATAGTGAAATCCATTTTCTACTTAGTAATTTTATTGTTATTCCCATGGAAATTGTGATTACCATTTCACTATTACCAACTTTTCATCCATCAAATTTTTTAAAATTTGTTACAACTATTTTATGCAACATAACAATGAATGTATATAGCTGGTATCCCAACAACACATGCTTAAAAATCTGTACTCAAGGTCACTTATTTGGTCTTTTGAAGCAGTTCGGGAAATTACACTATGTAAATTAATTAAAACTTCACATTGTGTAAAACATAAAATTATTTTGGTGCATTAATAGGTGCATTATAGAGGTGGAAGATTTTGCGTGCACAAAAATTAACTTCATATCCATTCTGTGTGTGATGCTTTTTATAGAAAAGAAATAAAAAAATCTATAGTGGCAAAAACCTTGTTGAATCCTCGCATTTGCATGATGTGAACTTGATTGTCACTTTCGGAATTATGTACATTTCATAAAGTAAAAAATGTACAAGAAAATAAAGCATTGATCGAAAAGTATGCATTTTAAGCTAACAATAACAATACAGTCATAATATGCTTAAATTCGCAGATGTAGAATGCGATTACAATCTAATATAATTGCAATAAAAGTATTTAATTGTAATATGAAAGTGTGTATATATATATATATATATATATATATAAAATTATTCTCTTACTAAAATCGTCATCTGTCAAATTATCATACCTGTCATCCCCTGTCGTCTCAAGTCATCTTCAGTTTTCAAGGCTGTCACCTCAGCCGTTATCCCAAAAAGGATTTCAAGAAACTGCATTAGTTTCATAAATACAGTTTTTTAAGATATCCTCTTCAGTAGCAAAGGATTTGTTTTATCCCTTAAATTTTATGCCACAGTATCACTTTTCGAAACAGGTTATAAGAGCGCAGTCAAGCTTATGTGACTCCTCTCGAGGTAGCTAGCTCCCTTGGGAGCATCAATGAATGGTTAAAAAACCTTTGGAATATATAAAAATATATACTACATAAAGGTTACTATACAGATCTTCTGAATGAGTTAATATTTCGTTTCACAGGTGGACCAACGAGCCTCATTCTGATGCAGTTGAATGAAATGCCAGTAGTGTCCAATGTCTTGTGTGACAGCATTTACAGAAGGAAATTCAAAACCTTCGACCGTCAGTTCCCACGGGGAATCAGTTCTAAAATGCTGTGTTCCGGATTCCTGAACGAACCAGGAAAAGACAGCTGTATGGTAAGAACAGATCGAATTCCCTATGTAACTTAACTGAAATGGATGTTGGTAAATAGTCAATTTGCCGACGAACCGCTAAATTTGGAATTTATTCAAAGGCCCAGGTGCAATCATGAAGTATTTGGAGGTATCACAGGAACAAAAGATTCTGCGAAACTGAGATTAAAAAACTGTCATTAGGAAATTCATGGGAAGGAAACCTTTATTAGAGAAATATACAGTGGTGCCTTGATTAACGACGGTAATCAGTTCCAGTATTACCGTCATTAACCAAAACCATCATCCAAGGCGCGATTCCCCCATAAGATTTAATTGAAAAGTAATTCATTTTTTTCGGCTTCTCCCCATTACCATAGTACATATTAAAAATGCAGATAAAACTCATTTAAAATGTCCGTAAAATATGGTAAATGTCATTTATTTATTATATTTGCTACAAAAAATTAACATTAATAAAATGAATTGTTCATGAAAACAATTTTTAATTATCAATCTTCACCAGAAGGACAATTGGGCTCACTTCGGAGTTTTTGACAAATGGACCTGTAAAAAAACATGTCTAGGGTTGTTTGCTTCTGCCTATTTTAAAATGTTTTTGGAAAATTGCATGTGTAACGTACGCTATACCTCAAATCCTAAAATGTAGATGTCGCTACCTTACAGGTAGACTTTGGCGTGAACTTCCCTAGTACTGTCAAATTTTGCTCAGAGAGAGTTTGGATTTTGTCGAGAGCAGACCATCCCGGTCTGATGCCCAATTTTGGACTGTGTTAACTATTTTTTTTCCTCTATAAAAATGTTTTCTTTCAATTGTTTTGTACTGTGTAAGTACCGTTTTTGTTAAATGTAATCCGTCCTTTGTAACTGTTATTTCTCGTCTAATTAAACATGTTCTAAACTTTACCCCGAGATTTTCTTTTTTTTCCATTACTTTTGGTTTAACACCAGTCATTACATTAATGACAGTTACAAATTGGCGCCCAACGTGAAAGGCCCGAAGTAAAATATCCCATCTCTCTCGCGCGTTTTTTTTGTACTGTGATTAGGTTCCTGCCTGAAGTGTTTGTCACCCTGACAAGAAGAAAATTCGCACCCGGCGAATGTGATTACAGATAGCTGTTCATATCTGGTACTGTAAAGTAACAATTTAACATAATTAATTATTGTTAGTCTTGTATAGTTGAATTTTAAGTTAGTTTTTTTCTCCTATTGAAAATGCTTTCGGTTTGAAACCATTCTAAAATGGCGGTTGAAAGCGAAACTTACAATCCACTCAGGAAATTCCATGTGTGGTAACCCTATGATCCTTGAGTGTTAATGCGAAAAGTTATAAACATTTCGAGTGCTCATGAATGTTTTTATTTTCATTTATATGTACGATCTGTGCTTTATGAAAAAGTGAAATAAGAATTTAAGCTGAGGATAGATTACTTGTTTATTGCTAGTGTATTCATTCTTTTTAAGTTGTTTACCTTTGAATGTGTCATTTAGAAATTTGAACAGTGATTGATTAAATTGTAACAGTATTACAAACTTGATTTAATTGTGTTGTTAAATGTACACATAGTTTCTGATGGAAAATAATTTTAATTATTTCTACTAAGTGTAAACAAGTTTACAATATATATAACTTCAAAGTGAATGAAATAATTTATGAATGGTATTTCTAATTAAACATATTCTAATATCATTAATTGGTGCTTTTAACTTTATCAATCAGTTTTATTTAAAGAATTTCTCATTTTTGCATTTTATATTTAAACATATGTGAATATCAGTTGAAATGCTATTGAGTTATCAATTAATATTACTTGTGGAAAATTTTTCCCTCTCATTTGTGAACTGTTTTGATTTCACGATTTCATACCAACTGCTGTTACTGTTATTGATTTGTGGTGTTTCAAGATAATAGAATTAACAGTTTTGAGTGAATTTTTAAAACTTTTAAAATTGAATTTTTTTTCTGATTTATAAATTACGTCTGAAATAGACTAAACACACGAAAAATGTCATTTTTGGGAAGATCCAGAAAAGAGGATTTGAGGATTTTGGCCTCAGAATTGGGTCTGGCTCTGTCGGACAATCTCAAAGTGATCGATCTAAAGGATCTCATAACCAAGAGTGACAGGTATGATGAGGAATTCGTCAAAGATATGCTTAGCGTCATTGTGGAAGAACGTATAACAGCAGAAAAACAAAAAGCTGCGGAATTGGAAGAAAAGCAAAAAGCTGCGGAATTGGAAGAGAAACAGAAAGCTGTGGAGGTGGCCCAACAACGAGAAAGAGAATTCGAATTGGAAAGATTGAAAATTCAACTTGAAATGCAGAAACTGTCACAAACGCCTGTTGTAAGTCAACAGCTCGAAACCCGAAGTTTGAGCTAAATAGAATTATTCCGAGGTTCAACTCGAAGGAAGATGAAATTGGTCTTTACCTAACTATTTTTGAACGTCAAGTGAAGTTCATGAACATCCCTGAAAAAATTTGGACAGCATACCTGATTGGCTCATTGCCACCTGATATAGCTCAACTCATCGCAAGAGAGGATGAAGATGATGCTCAAGATTATGAAAAGGTAAAAGAAATGCTTCTAAAAAGATTTCGAGTTACAGGAGACAGGTTTAGGCAGTATTTTTCCCAACAGAGGAAAAACCCGGATTCGACGTGGCGAGACTTTTATTTCGAATTGAATTCTTATCTCGAAGGTTGGATTAAAGATTTGAAGATTACCACTTTTGATCAGCTTAAAAGTCTAATGATCGCTGATCAGATAAAAAGAAAAACTCCAACAAATATTAAAGAACACTTCTTGGATATTTGGGCGGATTTGAACGATCCTTTGGAATTGGCTGAAAAACTGGACGCATACGACAGCCTAAGGCCTGGAATGAAAAACAATCCAAATCAGACTTTCAAGAAGAAAGAAGAGTTCAGGAAACCCTTTCCAGTAAAGAAAAGTCAACCTGTTGGAAGATCCCATGATGACCACCCACCAGGACCTTCTAGAACAGTACCTGGACTCCCAAGTTCCAGAACTGAAGGAAGAAAGCCCATCCGGTGTTACGGGTGCGGGACTCCTGGAGTCATCAAGTCAAAGTGTCCTACCTGCACGAGGGTTAATGAAGAGGAAACATCAGTGAACTGCATGACGTTATTCAACTTGGATTCAAACTCGTATCCCTCAAGTTTGATTGTCCTCAAAATTTTTGGAGAAAATATTGCTGTATGTGCTGATACCGGTGCTTCCCATACCATCGCGGGTGAAAAGCTGTTTAAATTCCTACAAGGGCACAACGTCACCTTTGTGAACAAGAGAATTTCATTTATGATGGCTGATGGAATTCGACAGACCATTACTGCTCTAAGTACTGTCGTCAACCTGTACATTGAAGGCAAAGTTATCCAAACAGAATTTCTGGTATTGCCGGAAGCAAAAGGAAATAAGACCCTGTTAGAAATGGATTTTCTTAATGCAGCTGGAATCGTCCTTGATGTCCAAGGCGGAAAATGGCATTTTTCCGAAAATCCTCAAAAACAGTACAAGTTCTTCAAGAAGACCGTAGATGATATAACCATCAGCGCATTCGAACTTCGAGAAGATGAGGGTAAACACCTATCTCCCGAACAGAGAAGAAAACTAAACACACTCATAGACAAAAATGAGACATGTTTCCAACCAGGGGGAGGGCCATCGCCGTTTATTGAACACCGTATCGACACAGGTGATCACCCCCCAGTAGCAACGTCACCCTACAGGATGAATCCTACAAGGAAAGAGATTTTGAAGGAACAGATTGAAGAACTGCTGAAGCAGAATATAATCGAAGAGTGCGAGTCCCCCTACGCTGCACCCGTGGTACTTGTTCCTAAACCAAATGGGAAAGTACGCCTCTGTGTCGACTACAGAAAGTTGAACTCTATTACGAAAGTGGATACCTACCCCTTACCTCGAATGGATGATCTATTAAATGAAGCAACACCGACATCCTACATGTCAACAATTGATTTGCAATCGGGCTACCATCAAGTAAAGGTTGCTGATGTTGATCAGGACAAAACTGCTTTCATTTGTCCTTTTGGAACTTACCGTTACTTACATATGCCCTTCGGCCTACGTAACGCTCCTGCCACCTTTCAAAGATTAATTGACAAATTTCGAAGTGGTCTGAAAGATGTGTTCGCACTGTCTTACCTAGATGACATCATCGTTCTCTCAGAAACTTTTGACAAACATCTCGAAGATCTCGAAAAAGTTTTCGAAAGACTGTCTATCTTCAAACTTCATGCAAACCGTGATAAATGTCGCTTCGCCTGTGACCGTGTGAAATATCTGGGATTCTGGATAACGAAAGATGGAATTGAAGCTGACCAAGAGAAGATCTCTTCTATTCAAAAAATTCCAGTCCCTACCAATGTGAAAGAAGTCCAATCTTTACTACAAACCTGCTCTTGGTTTCGTCGATATGTCCCCAACTTTGCTGACATAGCACGCCCACTTAGTAACCTCACTAAGAAGAAAGTACATTGGCACTGGGGTCCTGAACAACAAGAATCCTTTGAAACGTTGAAGATGCGCCTGATGACTCCTCCTGTATTGAAGCAAGCTGACGGATCAAAGCCTTTTACCATCCGTACAGACGCAAGTAGTTATGCCCTTGGAGCCGTCCTTCTCCAGGGTAGTGGCCCTGATGAACATGTCATCGAATATGCAAGTCGTCTGTTGATCCCAGCAGAGCGAAACTACTCCACAACCGAGCGGGAAGCCTTGGGGGTAGTGTGGGCCTTAGAGAAATTTCGAGGTTACGTAGAAAATCAACAAATCTCCATCGCATCAGATCATCAACCTCTCAAATGGCTGTTAAGTATAAAGTCACCTTCTGGTCGTCTGGCAAGATGGGCTTTAAAAATTCAGTCCTTCAACCTGAAGATTGATTATACCCCAGGGAAAGCCAATGTAGTGGCTGACATGCTGTCAAGACCGTTGTATGCTGAAGGCGCACCATCTGATGTGTGTGCCATCACTGTGGACATGCCATCCAGGAAATCCAGTGATATTCGAAAGGGACAGCTGGACGACGAAGAATTGAAGAAAATCATTGACTGCTTTGAGAGCATGGACAAAGATGAAAACTTTGCCAACTACACCAGTCGTGGATACTTAATGAATCAAGGTGTCCTGTATAGGTATTCACCTGAGAATGAAGAAGAAGAAGCTCAACTCGTAATTCCTACTCAAGAGCGAGGAAGAATCCTTCAAGAGTACCACGATGCCCCGACAGCTGGTCATTATGGCGTAGAGAACACATACAAGAAGATTGCATCCAGATACTACTTTCGAGGTATGAAAAAGTTCATCTCAGAGTACATCAAGACTTGTCCTGAATGCAATCGCTATAAGCCAACAAACCAAAAACCAGCAGGACTCTTGAGAACACCCGCTTATGCACAAAGGTTTGAAACGCTGGCCATTGATCTTTTTGGTCCTCTTTCGGAAACCCCTACTGGCAAGAAGTGGATCTTTATTGTGGAAGATACAAGCACCAAATGGGTAGAACTATTTGCTCTTACTGAAGCCACTGCGGCAAACTGTGCCAAAATACTTATCGAAGAAGTATTCCTACGATATGGTCTTCCGCGTAGGCTAATAAGTGACAACGGACCACAGTTCGTAAGTGCTGTCATGCAATTGACTTGTGACTTGCTAGAGATTACGCAAGACCTTATCCCCGTCTACCACCCGCAAGCCAACCCATCTGAACGTAAAAATCGTGATTTAAAGCCTCGACTAGCAATTCTGGTGGGGGAAGAACATACGTCTTGGGAAGACAAATTATCTTTAATTCGTTTCGCAATGAATACCTCAGTGTGTGACACCACCGGCCACACGGCTGCCTACTTACAATTTGGAAGACAGTTGAGAACGTCAGACGATATCCGGCATGATATTCGACAAGTGATCGACAATGATAACTTCGTACCCGAAATAACCCCGTATCTCAAGAGGTTTGCAAACTCAATCTTGGATGTCAAAGATAGAGTTGAACAAAAACAGGATCGTCAGAAGGGAAACTTCGATCGACGAAGAAGACAAAAATACTTCAAACCTGGTGACAAAGTTTGGGTGACCATTCATCCCATAAGTCGGAACAACAGAAGCAAGAAATTCATGCCAAAAAGGGAAGGTCCTTACCTCATTCTCACCTTGAGATCACCAACAACATATGAGATTGCCGACCCGGCCAACCCACACCACGTCCTTGGAACTTATCATGTTTCTGCCCTAAAGGACTATCATGAGCCTGAAGTAGAAAGAGACACTGGACCTGTGGCTCCTATAAGAAAAAGAGGACGCCCCAAAAAATTACCTTCTGGTTCCGAGCCGAGACGGCAACAGAACCAGAGGGGGAGTCTGTAACGTACGCTATACCTCAAATCCTAAAATGTAGATGTCGCTACCTTACAGGTAGACTTTGGCGTGAACTTCCCTAGTACTGTCAAATTTTGCTCAGAGAGAGTTTGGATTTTGTCGAGAGCAGACCATCCCGGTCTGATGCCCAATTTTGGACTGTGTTAACTATTTTTTTTCCTCTATAAAAAAATGTTTTCTTTCAATTGTTTTGTACTGTGTAAGTACCGTTTTTGTTAAATGTAATCCGTCCTTTGTAACTGTTATTTCTCGTCTAATTAAACATGTTCTAAACTTTACCCCGATATTTTCTTTTTTTCCATTACTTTTGGTTTAACACCAGTCATTACATTAATGACAGTTACACATGGACTTTTCATTAAATAGATCTGCAGTTCTGATAACTTCAGATTTGTTTGGATTCCCTTTCACCCTTTCATAGCAACATTTTGAACTTCCTCTCACTGCCAAAACATCTTTGATTTCAACAGTCGTAATTTGTTCTTTCTCTCCATCCTCATCTTCAGATGAAATTTTCATTTCCTTTTCTTCACATTGCTGCTTGAAAAGTTCTTTTATCTCGTCAGTAGTCAATTCTCGGTCATGCATCTCCAATAATTGTTCAACATCTTCTTCCTCTACTTTCCAGTTAAGATCATGAGCAATTGCCACAATATCCTTTACCAATTTGTCCCCCTTCATCTGAAGTTTCTTTTTTACCAAAGGAAGGACGCAGTTTTCTATGCTGCTTGAGACATTTCGTTGTTACTTCTTGCCAAACCTTTACAATTAGCCTAATTGCTATGACAATGTTGAATTCTTCCTTCCAAAATTTTCTTGGGGTCATGTTGGTAGCCTCACACATCTCAAAACACCTGGTAGAAAGTGCCCGCGTGGCGAGTACGATCGGAAAATTCCGTTTTTTTAGATCGGATTGAGGTTTACATAATCAAGAGTCGTTAACCAATGCCTGTGTCGTTAACCAAGACATTTTTTCTTACAGCCACTTGTCGTTAACTAAGTTCGTCCTTATCTGAGGCCGTTGTTAACGAAGGCATCACTGTATTTCGGTTCCACTTCCTCGAGTCATATAGAAAAGTCCCTAGGGCTGCGCAGAGGGGGAAGACTAGAGGCCCTTTATACAAATCAAAAGAGCTCTTTTGTAAGAATGCCTTTGGAGGTGAAACATTTTTTTAGTTTACTTAAATTTTAGAAATCGTTAAAAATGGTATATTATACCTACTAACCTCCAAAAAAAATAATTAGAAGATTTTTAAAACATAAAAAGCAGTGAGCAATGGTCAGGAAAAAATTCGAAATGGCGTCAAAACTTCGAATTTGGCGTGACTTGAAAATTTTCTCAAAGAAAAATATTAAAAATATTTTTCTGTCCAGAAGACAGAAGTTATCAGGTATGATATAATCAGCGAGTGAAGTATTTTTGACAAATTTCCACTGTATGTTTTGTATAAGCTACATTTATATGACTAGAGTTTGAAATGCAACAATTAGAAAAATGCTCAGTTTTCGAAACATTAGTGTCTTTTTAGTTTTTCATTTTGGCTCCAGCCCGAAACGTTTTTACTTTTTTAAATTTTTTGTACTTCACTGGAAATGATGCAAGTGGCTCAGGAACGCAGACAAAAGTACATCCCTCTTATTAAAATGTATTTCTTGCCATTACCACACATAAAACTTTACACTTAACAGTTTTAGCAGGTAACAGTTTTAGTCTAGAATTTCAAATCGTAACTAATTTTAATTGGTTGCCACCTTTACACAATGTCTGAAAAGAATGTCTGTTTACTTAGAACAGACAATGTCTGTTTATTTAGAACAGACAATGTCTGTTTACTTAGAAGAGACAATGTATGTTTACTTAGAACGTGGGTGTCTTGCAACACCAGAAAGTTAGTTTAGTAAAGCCACTTATAATTCAGTTCTGAACAAGGGTGGACACCTTGCAGTCCCACTGAAATAGTCCATAAACCCATTTCAAGCTCTTAATATCTATTATTAGCTGTATTTTAACGTTTTTGCCAACAATTATATATAACTTAACTTGTAACTTTTTGTTTTCAATCAATTGTTATTCCATTTATTTTTCGTTATTTGATAAAATTGATCTGCAACAAAATGGTAAGAAGTCAAATTGCTACAGGAACAGTCAAAGGTTTTCCTCAAGGAAGAAAGATTCATATAAGAGTATTTCGCTCATGCCATGACTCAAATATAAAACTTAGATAAAAATCATGTTTATTGCTCATTACGGTAAAATGTTCAAAGCATAATTTAATGCAACTACCAGATCAAGCCAATCATCAAGAGAAAACGAAATCGCATTCATTGTATAGTAATAACTCGTTACTCGGAATATTATTGCCCGTCGATATATTCCTTCGTTTTGCCTATCCCAAAGGAATTTTTGGTTTGCAGAAGCAGAGGAATTCTCACGTTTCTCTGATGTACAGAAGGGGTCGTGGTATCTCAGTTGGAAGAGCAACGGATTAGCAACCGGTGGGTTGCGAGTTCAAAACTCGGTCCAGCTGGTGTACATTAAGTCTGTCGCGACCTCAAATGTCCTCACGTTGGCGTGGTGTGGAAATTTGGAGAGTGGGGTACCAGCTCAGGTGTTGACCTCGTCATCTGACCGTGATCAAAAAACTACCTACCTACCTGATGTACAGAACTACTTTCCCCTAACTAATAGTCTCATTTCCCTGGTGAATATAGTTAATGGAGAGCATGTATCCCAGTCCCTGTGAGAAAGTCAAACTCAATTGACAAAATTATTTGGTAGGAGGTAGTTAATTGACGTCGCTCTGGAGCAGCACAACGGACTATTGGCGACTGTCCAGGATCAATCCTGAAGGGAAAGACCGAAGGACAACGCCTTGTAATTTTGAACCACAGTCAGATGGCGAGAACAATACCTGAGCTAGCACTCCACTCTCCAAATTTTCACACCAACCCAACGTGAAGACGTTTGAGGTCACGACAGATTGAATATGCACCAGCCCTGTGTACACGACGGCCTTTGGCTAAACCGAGTTTAGAACTCGCAACCCTCCGGTTGCTAATCGATCGCTTTTCCAATTGGCTACCGCGGCCCCGCAAAATTATTTGAGTGACGAAAGCATGAATGAGACGAAAAATTTTTTAAAGACTATTGAACCATATTAAATATTATTTTACAATGCATTACATCGCATACCTGCCCCAACTCTTCCAAAAAACCTCTTTTGCCCCAGTCTTCCGGACGGCAAATATCTCCGCATTTTTCTTTTCAATGTGTGAAATTTTCTTGTGAAGCTAAATGCGGAATTTGACACCATGTCTTGGTAATTCATAAATGGATACTTAACATGGTACAAATACAAAATACTGGAATTAGATTCGCAGATTGCAAAAAAATCTTTGGGCAAGTCGAAATTAGGAAATAGGAATTTCACATATATTGTGAAAGTCTGGTAAGTTCCATTTTATTTTCCAAATTAAAGGACTCACAAGGATCACGTTATAGCGAGGCGTTACTATATTAACCCTCCAAGTAGTTTCGACGAGATATTTCGTCCACCAAGATCTGATCAATTTCGCTAATGACGAGATATCTCGTCATCAAGAAATTGCTTACTTTTCTGTGATGACGCGTTCAAGATCAATCTTCTCAAAGTCAGTTTTCATCTAATGACAAGATATATCTTCCATCAAGACCTCGTCGTCTCTCATCGTAGAAGAAATCTGACCAGATCTTGATCTCATCACCATCAAAACAGCGGCAATACCTTGATGACGAGATATCTCGTCATTTACAAAATTGTATAGATTTTGATGGACGAGATATCTCGTCGAAACCACTTGGTGGGTTAATAGAAAAAGGCCATGTCTCAACTTTAGCACAAATCTGGAGCACAGATTGGATATATTTAAATTTTTTAGTGTAAAAACAGTTTTTACAGTTCAGAAACAATGTAAAAAGATTGCATACAAATAAAAGTTAGAGTAAAATAGGGTAGTATTGACTACTTTATGTAAATATTATATTTTAGGGTGACTCTGGTGGTCCTTTGATGATGCAAAAAGAGGACAGATGGTATGCTGTTGGTATTGTATCCTTTGGTTACGAGTGTGGTAATCAAGGTTTACCAGGAGGATACACTCGAGTGTCCGAATACATGACTTGGATCAACCGACACAAAAGTTAATGTAATGGATGACAGTAAAAGAGCTGTGCCATACATGAGAAATTATACATTTTATATTGTCTGTGCAAAAAAACGCGTTTTTGCAGACACGATAACCTTCGTATCTCATTTTCTCACGTGTAGCTATTGTTAAAATAATTCAATGCATGGAAATATTTTGAATTTGGCAATATTTTAATGATTTGCACGTAACAGCGTTTGCAAACAAATTACTAGGTTTGAGTTGGAAACTTTTCTTCATTGTCATTGAAAAATTGTAGATGTTCATTTTGATGTTTAAACTTCACTTTTTAGTTTCTTAACTGTAGGAAATTCAATTTTATTTATGAAATGAAGTATTTAAAAGCAGGAAAAATTTCTATTGAACCTTAACTTATCTGAAAATAAATTTTTTTAAATAACTTTTTGCATCAAAATGGCAACAAATGTGTGTGTTACAATATATTACTATTAGATAGCCTTTGAAAAGTAAAATCATATTAAAATATTAGAATATTTTATTACATACGTAAATGATCAAAGTAACTTTTTTCTCTAGTTTTAATCCTGGTCCAATTTATAAATTTTTGATTGGTTTGCAAACAGATATCAATGTATAATAAATATTTTTGTAAAATGTGAACAAAAATAAAAATAGTTTTCTGGAGGTTTGAAATGCTTGTATATTACTTTCTGCAGATATTTTCTGAATAGTAACATAGATCTCAATCTATGGGTTTGTAGAACCACAGTACAATAACGACCTCTACAACTTCTAATCAGAAATTATGTCTCTGCAGGTCAAATTGACAAAAAATTAAAAATACTTTTTAAAAATTATGATGCACACATTTTAACTTGATCTTTGAAAGATAATTTCATTCACATTTGTCATTCATTACTTCAGCATGAAACAATTTAAAACTTGTTATTTAAGCTTAAGCTATGTTAGTTTGACTTTAGTCGTTTGATAGCTGAGAAATTTACTTTGAAATGCCACTTCAGGATTTATGATTGACTAATTATTTAGTCTAACAATTTTGTATACATTTTTAATTTTGCTCTAATGTCTAAAAAAATCTTCAAAATGCTAAACTACGTTTTTATATTGCTTAGTTCATAAATTTAAATTGGTTCTGTATATATTTCGTTGTATTTAGTTCAAACATTTGCGCATTGATTGTTTCTTACATTGCAGTTCATTGAAAATACAACAAAGACTTGAGTTACGGCAATGAAATTTATTTGAGCGTACATGTGGTAGGATGCAAGTCAAAAGGAACATTGTAAAATCTGTAATTTGCGTGTCCACTTTTAGCAGTTATGACGACTTTAACACAGTGTGACTTACTGATAAAGAATCCGGATGGCGGTTTTAAATATCATTCCAGATTCAATCCATATCTACAATCCATCAGTTATGACTATGGGTGATGATATACAGATCAATTATCGAACAATCATCCCAAACGTGATTGATGGGGAACAAATCAAGTTACCGAGCAGACCGAGAAACAGTTGGTCACATATGAAGCGTTGGACAATTCAGGTAACAGAGGGACAAGCATTGTCCTGTTGCTAACAGTTTTAGTCATGCATAAAGGCGTCATCTAAGAAATTTATGCAACATTCAAGTTTCAATTCATTGCAATTATTTTACCAACTAAATATTAAATCTAGCTTAATGATTAGTCTTTCATTGTTGATAGATACATTCCTTGAAGCCTATGCCAATGAGAATGAATAATCATTTAAAAAATAGATTGTTTTCTTACGTAAATAGAAAAATATTCTCCCTTCTATCAAACAGACCAATAAAATGACATAACAAAATCAAGTATCAGGACCAAGGAAAGCTGTTTCTCCCACAACTTCAGGTTAATGCAGATAGTTTTGCCTGTTTTCTCATCAAGTTCTGAAGTTCCATCAAATCCTGAAGTTTTCTATCTTGTAATCTCGAAAATATAAAATAAGATGAATAATTTTGTGATTTTTAAAGCAAAACATTTTAAATGCTTAAATTTGAATGACCATGAGTTTTGAGATAGTTAAAATTATTTTATTTTCAATAAAATCATTTAAAGTTTTCTAAACATCTTAAGATTAAAATGGTACAAAATTGTTGAAGAAATTTACTAGAAACACTCAAATTATGAAACAAGTAAAATTAGATACAAAATTTTTTATCATACCTTGGCACTTTTTTGAAAAATGGAACTTTCCTTAGAAGTGATTTTCTCCATTTAGTTACAATTGTTTCTTGCTCAGGAAACTTCTATAAATGCCTTTTTTCCCTGGCTATTATTGTTCCCACTAGATTTTAGGAATAGTCTTCCCCAAATGTATCATATTTCAATTATGCATTCATGTGCAATTTGACACACACTGGTCTTTCTATCTTCTCAATGTTTATTTACATTTCACATTCGATTTGTGAATGCTTTAGGAATTTATATTTTGACATTGAGGTATAAATTTACATGTCATGATATAATATGTACAAGGAGTGTTAATTCCATATGTTTAAGTACTAATTGCATATTTACCATTTAACTATCTACACTGCTGGCCACCCAAATTGCAACACCAAGAAAGACAAGAGATATCACAACAAAATTTATTTTGTAGATAACATGTTGACCAAGTATCAAATGATTAAATTTATAGATTTCTGTGAAGTGTGGTTCCTGCCAAAATCAGTAGCCAGAGTAGCCGCCATTGTTGGAGATCACCGCTGCCACACGCCTCGGCATTGATTCAAAGAGACTTTGGATGTGTTCTTGGGGTACAGCAGACCAAGCAGCTTCCACACGTTGCCAAAGTTGATCTGGTGTGGCAGCTGGGGATGTATTCTGGGTCAATCGTTGAGCAACCATGGACCACATGTTTTCTATCGGCGAAAGATCCGGAGAGCGAGCTGGCCAGGGAAGCAATTCAATCTGGCGATTGACGAAGAACCCTTGGACAATGCGTGCCACGTGTGGTCGCGCATTATCCTGTTGAAATATGGCTGTGGGCAAGCCCTGAAGGTAAGGAAGGCCAACTGGCTCCAACACCTCGGAGATGTAGCGCTGGCTGTTTAAAGTACCGGCAATGCGTACTAGAGGAGTGCGAGAGTGATATCCAATACCGCCCCATACCATAATACCCGGTGCAGGACCAGTGTGGCGGTGCATAACGCAGCTGTTTAGCCTCCTCTCTCCACGATGTCTCCAGACTCGAATCCGATCATCGTGGTGTTGCAGACAGAAGTGTGACTTGTCAGTAAAAACAATTTCATTCCATTCTGCCGTCCACATCCTTCTTTCATCGCACCATTGGCGGCGGAAACGTCTGTGGTTCTGCGTCAAGGGTAGACGAAGCAATGGACGTCTTGCGGACAGACCACTCTGCTGTAAACGGCGTCGAATGGTACGCGCAGATACTGGATGATGCGGTACAGACTGAATGTGCTGTGCTATGGTTCGTGATGTGGCTGAGCGATCCGTCACTGCCATACGCACAATATGCCTGTCATCACGTGAAGTGGTGTACTGAGGTGGATGCGATCGAACACGTCGGTCCGTCGTACCCTCCTGCATCCAACGATCACATATCCGCATTACAGTTGTTTGGTTTCGTCCAACACGACTACCGATTTCCCTGAAAGATAATCCACAATCTCGGTAGGCCACTATCCTTCCTCTGTCGAACTCGGATACTTGATCAAAAGATGATCGTTGTTTTCTACGAGGCATAATTGATCGTTTTTTTGAAAAAACCACAAGAAAAACACAATTGCCGTACTTGAAATCGTCGAAATCTCCAAGCCTTAAATAGCGCTTTGAAGTGGCGCCACAGGCGCGCGTGATGTGCGTCTGCGCTGAAATTCTAATCATTTGCATATCTCACCTCCGCTAATGCATGTTGTAAATTTCATATTATTTGCATGCTTCCTTCAGGGTGTTGCATTTACGGTGGCCAGCAGTGTATTTGGTCTTGAGATGGCACCATGAATATTTTGTAGGGTCGTATTACATAATACACTTAAATTTGAAATCCTAAGTTACAGTTGAAAGGGGATATGTACAGATTGGTATAATGTGGTACAAAAAAATAATGAGAAACAAAGCAAAGTTAATTGCTGATGTAAAATTAACTTCTTCTAGCAAAATGCAGGAAGAAAGATCGGTGGCTAAGTACAAAACAGGGAATTTGCTTTGCTAATTAACTGATTAGAATAGTACACTCACTGCCACAAGTTAAGCACGGAGAGAAAAATGTTAATTTCCGGAAGCCAATCTGAATTTGAGAGGCTGCATTTCGCTGCAGAGGTAGATGGAAGTATACAAATATGTTCTGTAACAGCCAATCACGGTTTCGTGTCGAGAAATATGCAAAAAAGGCAGTCGTATAAGAAGCCAGCATTGTGAAGGGTTAGAGGAGTTTCATGTAAGTGCTGATAAAAAGTGTTTAGAATTTTCGTACGATTAGTTTTCAAGATAGACGTGTTTCTATGGCTTCCAGAAAACGAATGGTAGATAGCGAGCGCTGGTGTTCTGTGGGACGCCTTGAAGCAGGACAATCAATCACAGATGTTGCTCTTTTCTTCGGCGTTCATCATTCCTTCATTTCACTATTATGGAAAGAATTCCAAACAAGCCAAACAGCTGTCCGAAGACCTGTGGCTGGTCGCCCAAGGGTTACGACCCCCGCAAAAGATCGATATATTGCCGTTTTAGCCAAGCGGAATCGAAGAGTGACCTCCACACGTGTGACATCTATGGTTGCAGCGTCCATTGGTAAGACGATATCTACCACTACTGTTCGCCTAAAGCTACACATGAATGGACTGTACGCCCGGGTACCACGAGTTTGTTCCTCTATCCGTTCAATCCAGAGGGGCACGATCAAAGTGGTGTCGGCAACATGTGAATTGGACTGTGTCTGATTGGGCCAACGTTGTGTTCACGGATGAGTCAGGATTTGCCCTGAAGCCAGATGACAAGCGTGTAAGGGTCTGGAGAGAACAAGGCACACGCAATCGGCCCCAGAACATCATCGAGCATCACGCATTCCGAGGTGGAAGCATCATGGTTTGGGCAGGGATTTCGTTGGGATATCGCACCGACCTGCATATCTATAGACGGGGTTCTGTGACGGATGTCCGGTATCGGGATCAAGTCCTAGAACCCACTGTGAGATTGTACGCTGCAGCAGTTGGTCCTGCTTTCGTTTTAATGGATGATAATGCGCGTCCCCATCGAGCCAACAGCGTCGACGACTACCTGGAAAGTGAGGGGATTGCGCATATGGATTGGCCGGCGCACTCGCCCGACCTTAATCCCATTGAAAATCTTTGGGATGCCCTCGGCCATGCTGTGTCTGCACGTTTCCCACCCTCAGTCACTCACAGAGTTGCAAACTGCTCTACATGAGGAATGGCGATTACTAGACTTTGGGGTGGTTGATCACCTCATGGAAAGCATGGTCACACGCTGGAAACTTTGTATGAGGATGAGGGGTGGTCACATACCCTATTAATGTCGGTTTTGCTTGTTTGTTTTGGATTTAAACATCATTTTGTTAATGACTCCAATATGACTTCATCGTATAATTTGTAAAAATTCAATATTGTTTTCATCTTTGTATGTAATTCTTTGTTTTGTTTCATGCATAAATATATTTGCTACATTCCTGCCGCATTTCGTGTCAATCAAAGCTGTTCTTGTCGATTTTTTCGCATTTTACCGCTTCGTGCTTAACTTTCGGCAGTGAGTGTAGAATATAGAAAATTAAATATGGCTAAAAGTTGTTTTTTGTTCAACATCTAGAAGAGATTTAGAATTATCTACAGTAGACTTAATCATTGCCTCAAAGTTCCTACAGCACTTTCCTCTGAATTATTGAAACGTTAATAATGCCTTTTTATTAGATTTGAAAATATTACAATAGTTTTACAATGTTAAATTTCATGGCAGCAAAATTCAATTTTACATATTTGCATGCAATCAAATGCAAGATCCCAGGGTTAAGGTTATATTGTAATTTTCAAAAAGAGCTAGCTTTTATCCTAAAGAAAACGTGCAACAGAGCACATGATGTCAAGGAGCAAAATTGATTTGAGAAATTTGTTACCTCTCCACCAAACTAGGATTGTTCTAGGTTCTGCCTTCGTCAATGGATTCGAAATGGCCATTGACGAAGTTTTTACAACGTGATTAGTCATTATTTTGAAGATTTCTAATTTTACTATGAATTTTCTCTGAGGTTTTCATCTGTTTATCTAATATATTGATTTATACTAAACATTAATATATATGAGGATTTAGAAAGTATAACAGAGCAAGTTTTTGAAAGATTAAATCATTTAAAATTATCCTTGGGCCTTGTTATTGTTTTTATTCTTTCAATTAAATTTTATTTCAAGGTACAAATTCATAATGCTTCAATAATCATAAAAGTTTCAATAAATTAAAATTTGTACTGCCTTTTCGTTACCCAACTTGTTTTAAGAGAAAGTAAGTTATTGCTATATTCTTTCTACGGAGGTAGCTGTGGTGGTAAGGTGGCTTCATGAATACCTTTCTTGTCTGTTACACAAACACTAATACCTAAATGAGTTCTGCCTTTCAAAGGGAGATATCTGAAACACAATTCGTTTCGCAAAGAGAAAATCATAAACTCATCTTCTTTTCTTCAATTTTCTTAATAACAGGTATGATCCTGAATGAATATTTTGCTTTTACGAATATAGATTCTTTCAAGCTCGCTTGATTTTCTTTCAGAGATTTATTAAATTAGCTAGATAGGTACTTAATTAACGTCGCACTGGAGCAACACAACGAGTTATTGGCGAGGGTCCGGGAACAATCACTAAGGGTTGGTTGGTTTGGGGGTTTTATGGCTCAAGGGCCATATTTGGCCATGCTGCGCTAGACAGGACATACAATAGCAAGCAAATAGACACACACAGTGAAAGTTTTACTGACACAGAAGACAGAAATACACCCAGGGAGGATTCAAGGACAACGCCTGGTAATTTTGAATCACGGTCAGGTGACGTAAATTAGTTAGGAAGTCAGGGGAACTCAGTACTCGTTTTTAACATACTGAAAACAAATGTTAAACTTTTGACTACGGGTGGGACAACAGTCATCCCAAATTCAGATAGCGGAATAAAAGCGCCGTAGTGTAAAGGTTAAACAGTGCTGATTTGAAATAACAAATTCCCTCTTGAAAGGGCATCAGTTCAAGCCTATCCAACCTTTCCATGGGAACGATTATATGACAATTAACCGAAAACGCTTTATGCAAAGTATAAGCTGACTTCATATGTATAAAACTCATTCTCTGCTTTCTCCAACAAAAAGAAATATTTGTTGGTCAGTTGCCATTGACATCCCAACATGTGTGACAACTCCTAGGGGCCCAAATCTCTTGTGTCCCCACAAACGGGAAAGGTAAATATTTCCAATGAAAATCTAAATAAGTTGTTTAAGAAACACCAAGATTGACCTGGTACCCCGACCTCCTTGAAACCCTTAAACCTTTTATGGTAGGGCCCAGAACCTTCAAGCATAAGGACTACATATTACGAATAATACGATTAACTGCACATGCAAAGTGATTCGATCTTTCTTCATGGATCACTTTATCAGAAGTGCACAAAGTACTAGGGACCACAACTCCTTGGGTCCTGATATTTGTATGCCCTCCAATATGAGGAGTTAATTAACATCGCACTGGAGCAACACAACGGGCTATTGGCGACAGTCCGCGATCAATCCCGAAGGGAAAGTTCCAAGGACAACGCCACGTAATTTTGAACCACGGTCAGATGACGAGACAACACCTGAGCTAAAACCCGACCCTCCAAATTTCTACACCACGCCAACGTGAGGACATTTGAGCTAACGACAGGTTTAACGTGCCCAAGGACGGATTAAAAGGGGGGTGGAGGAGGCGATAGCACCCCCCTCCCCGAGAGCAAAAATAAAATAAAATAAGGTAAAAACTCATTTTTGTTTACCTGCGCCGCACCAAAGTTACGCACGGAAACGGAAGGTCCTGCTCAGTAGAAAACACTGGCTAAAATGTGCTACAGAGTAATTGGAGTTGGAGAGGATGAAAGTGACTATTTATAATCTGAAGGCAGAAATCAAGCTGTGGGTGGCAAAGTGGAAAAGGGAAGATGCAAACAAAACCCCTTTACCAGGCTGTGCAGTTGAGTGTTTGTACTTTTGCACCCCAGAAACTTTCCCCTCAATAAGATCTTTAATGTTGATTCTTTCTTCTCTTCCTATGTCAACTGCAACAGCAGAAAGATCTTTCTCGACACTAAAACTGATCAAAACTTGGTTGAGAAACCGTTGTGGTCAAAACCGCTTAACTGGACTTGCTTTGCTATATGTTCATAGAGACATCCTTATTGACAATGAGAACATTATGGATAGGTATATTGAGAAGGGGAAAGAAAAGGAAAAACATGTTTTCTTAAGTGCAGGTAGTTTAAAACCAGTTGTTCTTTTGTGATGTCAAAAAGTTTAAGTAATTGAACTCAACATTCATACATTTAGGTTACTCTTTTAACTTTATATTACAAGTGTGAGAAGTGCAAACCGCCTGCTAATATGCATGAAGCAGACCAAATATGTACTGTACGAGTATAGTGATAATATGTACAATATAAATTCAATAATTTTTTGTATACAGAATTTTTATTTCAAAACGTTAACTACTTAGAATATAAAAAAACACAATATTACATTCAAAACTGCAGTTTTATGCAGCTTAAGTAAGTTTTTGAGTTACCGTAACGGCGTAACATCATTCTTACTGTTTACATTGTACTTTGGAGATAATGACTTATGATACATTAGTCTAAAATACATTCTTGTAATAATACAATTAATATGGATATCGTTTTTTCAATTCATACAACTTTTGTTCAAAACGAGTGTCATTGTAAATACGTAATATTGAAAAAAATAAAAGAATTTGTAAAGAATATTTAAGTTTCTATTTATTATTTTCCTAATGTTATTTTTAAAATAAAAGTATGTATATTTAGGAATTAAAAGTTAACAAAAATGTAACTTTCAACAACCTACACAATACTATTTAAAAGTACTTTTTATGCTAATTTCAATGTTCTATCTTTTAATTTGCTTAGAAGTTCTATGTTAACAAAAGGCTTATGGAATTTGTGGTTTTTGTGTTAACAGTTATGTAAATGGAGCCAGTTTTGCAAAGGTTTTAAAAGCTACGCATTTCAAGAAATTTAAAGTCATTATTGGTCTAAAATAAAGTACATTTTTATACATTTATTTATATCAGTTTTAAGTCTAAAAACAGCTTAAAATGCTAGTTTTTGAAGGTATTTTTTCAAAATTTTCAGGGAGAGGACCCGAATCCCCGTTTCTCTGGGGGTATCCCATACCCCAGGCCCCCCGGTTTGTAGCATCTTCCAACCAACAGCCCCACCCACAAAATTGCATTAATCCGTCAGTGAACATGTCCCAGTCCCCTTGCACATGACGGTCTTTGGCCGGACAACCCTCCGGTTGCTAATCCGTTGCTTTTCCAATAGGGCTACCACGGCCCCTCCAACATGATGAATAAATATCACAAATATACAGATAATATACATAATTATTTATATTTTATTTTCAATATCCTAATTAAATTTCAATTTAGAATAAAAGAAAATTAAAAGTTTGATCTAAATCATAATCTATATATATAAAAATGAATCCCTATTTCCCTTGGTCACGGCATCACGCGTGAACGGCTGGACCAATTTCGCTAATTCTTTTTTTGTTGTGTTTGTTATTGTCAGGAGAAGGTTCTTATGAAAGAAAAAAATTAAGAAAGTTGCTCGGAACATTAGAAAATTTAAGAAAACTTAACGGCCATATTAACTTTTCTAATGTAACCTTCTTAGTGCTTTTGACAATATAAACTTTTCTAATGTAACCTTATGGAGTTTGACATAACTGTCAGTTGTTTGACAGTTGGCGCGATTGACAGAATGCGCGCTGCAAATATCGTTTAAAACAGATGCATCGGTCGGAATCTATATATATAAAATAGAATGTGTGTGTATGTATATTTTCTATACAAATCTACACCGTTTGACCAATCCACACCAAATTTGGTACACTTATACTTTAGAACACTGCGGTCAGCATAGGCTAACTCTTAACCACCGTTCTATTGGCCCTGGGGGGCTAAAAACTATTCGAAATCGCAATAGAAATAACATTGAGCATAGATTGATTGCTTTAGGCAGCGATGGTTGCTTTACCACTGTTGATCGAAAAACAATTTTTTCCGAAACAAATTAAATTACAGTATTTATGTTTGAACTGACTTTTTAGTTCTTCCCATGATGTAAATAAATTATAGATATTTTATTGATGAAGAGGAAAGAATATTTTAAAATATTTATGTTTGCAAGGAAATTCAAGGAAAGGTTTTCAGGAGTTCAAGGATTATTTTCAAGGAAAGTTGGTGCATATTTCGACCAACTTTCCTTAAATAATTTATTGAATGCGTAATGATTTGTAGAATTCTGTTTCACAAGGCTTTTTGGGTAAGGCGTGTAACTTACTTTAAAATGTCCGGAATAGATACATGTGAATCCTCCGTTGAAAGCAGTGATTTTCTTTCTGAAAAATTCTGTAAAATCGACCTTCTGCTTTTTGAAAAAATTTATCTATTCAGTTTAATTTGTCTACACCGATTACATTTATTTCTAACCCAAGCACCTTTATTCCGAAAAGCACAAACGAAAAACTCATTGATCATAAAAGCGTAATTTTGCTACTCGATATCTGGCAGCACCAGAATGAATGTTTACTTTTTCTATAAAACTTTGTAGAACTTTCTAGAAAGTTGGGGAAACAGAAACTTCCTTGGACTCATGGTGGAGAACATTCCAGCACCCACTCGATTTTTAGCTGGTCGTATTCAAAGGAAGCTAACTCGGTAAGTCTTCCAGTTTATCATCTTTCAGTGAATCTGGCAGTTTCATTTCGCTCTTTCAGTTGATTGTATAAGTGTTTCCTACTTTATTCGACAGTGATAGTGTACATTTTGGATTTATATTTCTAAACTGATGTAAGTACTACATAATTTTAAATTCGTTTTTTCGTTAATTTTAGCTTTTTATTGTATTCTATAATAGATTTCATTGCTCAGTGAGTGTGCCTTTTGCTTATTTTATGAAATAGCATTTCTTTGTATTCTTTCACAGATTTCTTTGCTGTAGCAATGCCTCCAAGGAAGCGGAAGAATATTTCTTTTATTTTCAGTTGAATTTTTGTTTTTAAAAATGCCAGCAATTAGACGTACAAACTTAAGTCGCAGAACTCGCAATGCTACAAGTCAAAGATATACAAGAGCAAGCCAAACTGACGAGCAACGCGAAACGCGGAATGAAGTTGAACGGAATCGATGGAATCGAAATCAACAACATAGAAATGTTGCGTTTAACCCCTATCGAGCTGCATTTAATTATAACGTGGAAATCGATTACAGTTCACAGCAAATCGTTGCTATTGGACCAGTGAACGTTGTGTGTCAATATTGAAAGGCATTTAAGTTTAAAAATGAAGCCCCTGGATTGTGTTGCGCGAGCGGTCAAGTCAAATTGACGCCATTGGTACCGCCACCAGAACCACTACATTCATTGGTTTCCGGAAATGGGCCAGATTCTAAACATTTTTTGACTCATATCCAGCAATACAATAATTGCTTTCAAATGACGTCATTTGGCGCAACAAAAGTTATTCGATAAAATTTTATGCCAACTTTCAAGGTAAGTATATTGAAAAACAATAAACTTTTACCACCACGTGCCTGATGCAAAATACGTTGGCAGCTTTCAATTGAAATGGCTTAAAGTACGTTTGTAGCTCGGTAAATTGCCAAAAGCAGCCAGAAGTGAGTGTGTTTAAAAAAGTTGATGGGGGAATGGCAGTGCTGACAAAGTATTTTGAGAGCCACATGGTGGTACAAACAATTCGCTATACAATATCCTATATTACATTTATTTATTATCTGTTTACCTTTGCAGATTCAGGGTCAAATATATCATCTAACAGGTTCCTTATTGCCAACGCCGGATAGTGACTACAAATTTTTGCAAATTTATTTTATGGGCGATTCAGCAAGACAAATCGATCAGCGTTGTGCACACAACAATTCGGTGAAAAGACCAATTGTGGAACAACTCCAAATGTTTTTCCATCAACACAACGAATTGGTTGCATTATTCACGACCGAATTAGACCGCATGCCATCTGATAACCACAAAATTGTCATCAAAGCCGATAAGACGCCTGCAGGACAACACGCAAGACGTTTTAATGCGCCAACAATTGATGAAGTCGCTATTGTCGTCGTGGGTGAAAATTTAGAAAACCGAGATATTGTTTTACACCGGCGTAACGATCAACTGCAGCGTGTGTCCGAAACACATCGATCATATGATGCGTTACAATATCCTATCTTATTTTGGCAAGGTGAAGATGGGTATCATTTTTCAATGAAGATGATAAATCCAGTTACAGGTAAATAAACAATCTACGTTTACTACCTTTATCACAACGTTAATTTATGTTATTATAACACAAAAATTTGTTTATAGGTTCCGAAACTAACAAAAAAGTTATTTCAATGAATTATTATTCATACAGACTGATGGTTCGGGAAAATGAGGACAATCACATCTTAAAATGTCGGCGTCTCTTTCACCAATATGCTGTGGATATGTACGTGAAAGTTGAAACTGAGCGATTGACATTTATCAGGTTTACCAGGCAAAACTCCGTTCTGAGGAATACATTCATCTTCGGGATGCCATCAATGCTGACGGAAATGCACAGAATGTGGGCAGAACAACTATTCTCCCAGCAACATACGTCGGAAGTCCGCGACATATGCATGAATACGCTCAGGATGCTATGTCGTATGTACGTCATTATGGCACACCAGATTTGTTTATAACGTTCACATGCAATCCACAGTGGACAGAAATTCGACAAGAATTATTTATTGGCCAATTACCCATTGATCGCCACGACATTACCGCAAGGGTGTTCAAAAGAAAATTAAAATCACTCATGGATTTCATTGTTAAACATCACGTGTTCGGCGAGACGCGCTGTTGGATGTATTCAGTCGAGTGGCAGAAACGCGGATTGCCACATGCACACATCCTCATTTGGTTGGTAGAGAGGATAAGACCGAATGAAATCGATGATGTGATATCTGCGGAAATTCCAGATAATGATGAAGATCCATTGTTACATGAGGTTGTTACAAAAAATTTGATTCATGGTCCCTGTGGAATATTAAATCCCATTTCTCCGTGTATGGTTGACGGAAAATGTTCAAAACGCTTTCCAAGACAATTAGTAGCAGAAACTATTAGTGGAAATGATGGTTATCCACTTTATCGCCGGCGATCCACTGATGACAATGGAAGGTCAACAATAGTTAAAGTGAATCAGCAGGACATCGAAGTTGATAATCGTTGCGTTGTTCCGTTTTCGCCGTTACTCTCCAAGACATTTAAAGCACACATAAATGTCGAATTTTGCCATTCCGTAAAATCTATAAAATATATCTGCAAGTACGTGAACAAAGGTAGTGACATGGCTGTGTTCGGAGTTGCTGCCGAAAATTCAAACGATGAGATCACTCATTTTCAAATGGGCCGCTATGTTAGTAGTAACGAGGCGATGGGGCGTATTTTTTCATTTCCTATATATGAAAGACACCCCACTGTTGTTCACTTGGCCGTACATCTGGAAAATGGTCGAAGGGTGTACTTTACAACGGAAAACGTATTACAACGAGTTGACAGGCCGCCATCGACAACATTGACCAGCTTCTTTGAAATGTGCCAGAATGATGACTTTGCCAGAACACTGCTTTATTCCGAAATGCCAAGATATTATACCTGGAATCAATCGTCAAAGAAATTTCAACGACGGAAACAAGGACAGCCAGTTCCAGGTTACCCACAAGTATTTTCCACCGATGCACTAGGACGTCTTTACACAGTCCATCCCAGCCAAGACGAGTGTTTTTATTTGCGTTTACTATTAGTCAATGTTCGTGGCCCAACATCATTCCAACATCTGCGAACTGTTAATGGTGTATTGTGCGGCACATACAGAGAAGCCTGTCAATGTTTGGGATTGCTAGAGAATGACACTCATTGGGACCACACTCTCGAAGATGCTGTGATTTCGTCAAATGCTAAACAAATACGAACATTGTTTTCCATAATTTTGTCTACATGCTTCCCATCAACACCGATTGATTTATGGAACAAATATAAAGATCACATGGCCGAAGATATGTTACATCAGAAGCGACTTAGAACATCGAATGCAAATTTGCAAATTAACGAAGAAATTCACAATGAAGCATTAATTTTAATTGAAGACATGTGCTTGATGCTTACCAACAAAGGATTAATACAATTAGGAATGACAACGCCCAATCGCCCAATGCACGACGCATTTAATCAAGAGTTGAGACGCGAAACCCAATATGATTCCGAGGCATTAAAAGAAACCGTTCTAAGAAACGTTCCCCTTTTAAATGAGCAACAAAAATATGCCTACGATACGCTCATGAAAGTAGTAAACGATGGAACTGGCGGATTTTTTTTCTTAGATGCTCCCGGTGGAACTGGGAAAACGTTTTTGATATCATTGATTTTGGCAACGATTAGATCGCAAAATGGTATCGCACTTGCACTTGCTTCGTCAGGTATTGCAGCTACGTTGTTGGAAGGCGGTCGAACAGCTCATTCCGCACTCAAGTTGCCGTTGAACATGCAAATAAATGAAACTCCAACTTGCAACCTTTCGAGAAATTCCTCGATGGCCAAAGTGTTGCAGCAAAGCAGATTAATAGTTTGGGATGAGTGCACGATGGCACACAAAAAATCTTTGGAAGCATTAGACCGCACGTTGCAAGATTTACGAAAGAACCAAAACCGGTTTGGTGGTGCAATGATTTTATTGGCAGGTGATTTTCGCCAAACATTACCAGTAATACCACGATCAACGCCAGCCGATGAAATTAACGCATGTTTAAAGTCGTCCATTTTATGGAAATGTTATGGAAACGTCCATTAAAACGCTCAAATTAAATATGAACATGAGAGTCGAATTGCAGAACGACCAATCTGGAGAAGTTTTTTCCAAACAATTGCTCGATATTGGTAATGGCAAAATACCTGTTGACTCATCGTCTGGATACATTACATTACCTACCAATTTTTGTCACTTTACTGAATCAAAGACCGAACTCATCGAGAAGGTTTTCCCAAACATTGCTCAAAATTACAAAAATCATGTTTGGTTGAGCGAACGAGTTATATTGGCTGCAAAAAACGTTGATGTCAACGAAATGAATTTTCAAATTCAAAATAAGATAGCTGGCGAATTGATGACATACAAATCGATTGATTCCGTCACTAACCAAGATGATGTTGTCAACTATCCAACGGAATTCTTAAATTCGCTGGAATTGCCCGGATTACCACCTCATAATCTGGAATTAAAAATCGGATCGGTAATAATTATGTTGCGGAATATAAACCAGCCACGTCTTTGTAATGGCACCCGACTTGCGGTGAAGAAATTAATGAACAACGTCATCGAAGCCACAATTTTGAAAGGGAAGTACAAAGGCGAAGACGTTTTGATTCCACGGATTCCTTTGATTCCGAACGACATGCCATTCGACTTTAAACGGTTACAATTTCCAGTGCGGCTAGCATTTGCAATGTCGATAAATAAATCGCAAGGGCAGTCGCTAAGTGTTTGTGGCATCAATCTTGAAAATCCATGTTTTTCACATGGCCAGTTGTATGTCGCCTGTTCCCGTGTCGGAATACCAACAAAACTATTCATATACGCGCCAGAAAATAAAACTAAGAATGTTGTGTATCATAAAGCATTAGAATAATAAACAATATGTTTTGGGAATAATTATTTTTTTTATTAATTATACCAATTCAAATTCAATATTCATAGTTAAGACAGGACAACGTCTGTCGGGTCAGCTAGTTTTTTAATAAAAATCAATGCAAAACCTGTCCCAAACTATAAAAATATGTTAACAGATTTAAAATGGAGTGCATAGAACTGAATAGGCTGGTTAGGCGTTTTATTTGGCCACACTTCACTAAACGACGTCGAGTAAATGAGCATACAAGGAAAATTTTACTGACACAGAAGGGAGAAATACACCCATGGAGGAAGTAAAACTACGCCGCCTATGACTCGTAATGAATAAATAGGTAAAACCTCACAAATTGGGAACTTTTTGGTTCATGTTTCAAAATACAGTAATACCCCGAAGTTACGCGATAGGTGGGCCCGACGAAATTCGTTTAAGTCAAATTCGCGTAAGTCGGGGTACAACTTTGCATATAAATAAATATAAATTTTGTTGAATTGGGACGAAGGACTAACAGAAACATTAGTTTAGAAGAAAAATATTTAATAAAATTGCAGTTCTTTATACATATTAAGACAACTATTGAAAAATAAATGAGTTACGTAAAAAGGTTATTTCGATGTCGATAGCTTCATAAAATATGACGCATTCGTCTGACTCACAATGCCTTTTTTTCACGCAGAATTTCTTCGTAGCAAGCTACTAATTTTTTTTTATTATTTGCTTTGTAGCTATAACGCGTTCTTCGTTGGAGTCTATGTTTTCTAAAATTTTTAAGCCCTTTTCAATTGTGCTTAGACCTTCTGTCAAACTTGCAATTGTCATGTGTTTTTCTGGTGGAACTGGGTTCTGATGTATCGGATACTTCAGTGACGTTTTGCTCACTTTCTTCTATCATAGCCTTGAGTGTCTCAGGAGAAAAGAAGACGCAGCTTCTTTTCACTTACTGCCTCTCCACTCTCCGCGATGCTGTGCCAATTACACCGAATTTTAAATCGGTAATAAGCTACAAAGTTTTCATCTTCGCCCGCCTCCCCAGCTTCTTTCAACCTCTCAAAAATCAGCTTAACTTGGTAGCACACAGTGTTCTGATCGACTGGACAATTCTTCACTTTTACTTGATTATCACACCATAATTTCAGCATTGTTTCCATCTCAGCAATAATACCATGACGTTTGCGAATTATGCTTGAGTTCAAGGATTGAGTATTTTTCAACGCATCGAGAATTCTTTCTTTATCTTTTATGATTGTTCTTACTGTGGATTCCGGTAGCTCAACCTTCTTTGCCAATTCACAAATGTTTATACTGCTTCAAAATCCTTGATAATGTTAAATGAAAAAAAAAATAAGATAGGTATGTGGCAGTGTTGCCAAGCGAAAAAATCAAGAACCGCGTAACTCCGAGTTCGCGTAAGTCGGGGTATTACTATATATGTAAAATCTTTCATAAACATTGACAAAAGGGAGCTTTCCTTTCAAATAATTTCCCTTCAACCCTATAACTTTCTACTGGAATGGCGAAAAACAAATTGTCGTTCTCTTAGAGAAAAACAAAACCAGTGCTTGAACCGAAATTGAAATACTGTACTTGTTTTGGCGTATTTTTATTCTTGTTAATGAAGCATACGATATAGCAAATTGGGAAAGCAAAAAAATTAGAGAACGAAATGAAACTTCTTTTGTACTAATTCCAAACAATCTGCGCAGCTGGAAAAGTTCCTTTTGTAAAAACATCTGCTTAACAACCTGATTCTTTTTGCTTAGTGTTTAAATAAACCTAACATTAAAATTTAATTGTTTCCACTTTTAAACCAGTTTCATCTTTCTTCCTTATATGTTTTAATCTTGAGATAAATCATACTGAATTGGATTGTTTCGAACAATATTTGTGAACATTTCGATGCTTATATCGTTCTTTAACTCGATAAATGAGCTTGGTAGTGATAAAAACACATTCCACAGCGAAATGAAATCCTTCACTCTTTTGTTTTCTACCTAAAAAGGGGACACTTTTTTATTTCTTCCCTCTAAGTAGAATTCTATTAGTATTATTAGTAGTAGTTCTTTTTGAACGAATTAAATGTATTTGTGAAAATTTATGCACACATAAAACATGCTCCTCAAACGATTGTCAAAAGTTATTTACATGATCACTTAGAAAAATTTTAAATCCAGATATAGACACACGGGTGTAACTTATTTAGTTTTTGAACCAGAAATTTAAAATTGGGCAAAAAGCTAACTTCAAGTATAGGGTTAAAAAAGTTACCTTTCATTTTGTAAAAATTATATGTATAATTTTTCATGTTAATACTTTTATGCGTAACTGTCCTAAAATAAATTTGCGTTTACGAAAACATAAGCAATTAAGGATCCATAATAAAAATGCAAGCTTTCAGTGGTGACCTGGACTTTTGAGTACACAACTTTATCTGTTTTCACTATTTCTATTTCATGCATCAGTAAAATATGTATTGAAACAGTCATTTCCAAACATGTTCATTTATTTTTCAATTTATTCCAACGTGTTATCCTCATTAAATTTAAACAAGGAAGTTTAAATTATTTTCTGCCTATTAAATCTTTAAGATAATTTCCCCAACATCTAATACAGATTAAAGAAAAAATATTTTATGTATTGAATTAAATCCCATAGACGACTTGAAATATAAGTAGACTGAGCTCGCTATTGAGAAGAGTTTCAAAAAGTGGTACCAACATGTCGCTAGTAGTCACGTGACTGCTACGCGAAAATTCACCTTGGTTGATTAATTTGGCTTTTCATCGCTTCTCTTGGCGACATAACATTTACTTATAAAAAGTTAACGATGCGAATGTGTCTAATACTGAATATTTATTGAATTTGAGTTACGTCTTAACATTGTTAGCGATGTGATTATACAAACTACTGAATATTTCTTGAATTTGTGCTACTTTTTAGTGTTATTAGCTATTTGAATTGTTATATAATTAGCTGAAGTACTCGTTAGGATCAAGTTTAACTAGAAATACAAAAAAACTTACGCGGAAGATAAACAGGTTGTAGTGAAAAGATTGATCTCAGGCCCGGAGTCCAGATGCTGCACACCAAATATTTTTTATCAAGCCCTCAGACCAGGCCGGGCCCTCTAGATCAGTTTAACCAACCCGCAGTTCAGATACGGTTTTGCGGACAGATTTGAACCCGGTTTCTGGTATGCAGACCTCGAAACGGCCTGCATACCCGATACGGCCCTCCAAATTTTTATCAGGACCGTACTTCAGATACGACTCTCCGGACAGGTTTACCCGTCCATATACGGTCATCCAAATATTTTTTATTAGGACAGCAGACCAGATACACCCGAAAGGTTAAACCTTTCGGATGTATCTGGTCTGCTGTCATTCATAACTTTTTCTCAGATATTTTCCTCCTCATACAATCGTGGCAACGCATCAGCATCCGCATTATTTATTCCCGGTCTGTGAGCCACAGTCACTTCATACCGAAATAAAGCCAACGCCCACCTCTGTGATCTGGCATTCCTAGGTATTCCTTCTGTTATGAATTTTAGGGGATTATGGTCCGTATGAAGTATAATTCTCTGCCCATATGTCCAAACCTCAAATTTTCCCAACGCCCAATTCACAACAAAAGCCTCTCGTTCTATTGCGCTCCATTTCGTTTGTGCGTCCGTCAATTTCTGACTTGATAAAGTTATAGGTCTTGTTTGTGGCTTGTCTTAGGACAGGACCTTCTAACATGCCCCTCCTCTTGGCATTAATAACATTTCACCATTTTCTTCCCAGGAACCCAAGCAGGATTTTGTTCTGTCCTAGTCCTAACAAAATTTCCCCTGTCTCTCGAGTACGGAATGCTCTTTGGACTGCCTGGCCGAAGGGGAGGTACCTGGGTCTTAGGCATCGCTTCTACTAAATTGTCCAATTCTCGGGCTAACTCCTCCATTGTAAACCATCTTTCTGCCTCCTTTAGAATTATGTGGGGCTTGATATTGGCCGGCAAATTTCCTTTATCTTATCCGTAATCAAGAGTCCTTTCAGCTGTTCCCAAGTATCGACTCCCCTCGATTCCAAATATAGTCTTAACGCAACTTCTACCCGGTAAGCATACTACAAGTACGATTCCCCCGACTTCTTATTGAATGAGTCTAAATTCCTCTTATGCTGCAAAGGGTTTATCCGAACACCGTTTCTTCTATCCACGCTTAATTTTGGAAATCAGACTCCTGTAGCATTGTGCTTAACCCTTCGACATGCCCCTTTAAATGATGCAGCATGATCTTCCCTTGATGCTGTTTCGGAACATTGTATGTTCTGAACATCGCCTCCGCTTGTGCGAAGAAAACTGGCCATTCCTCGACTCTAACTGGGGCGTCCCCGAGAATCCCCTTCATAGTATTCAAATACCGCAGAAAGGCTGCCCCTGTTCCCCCTCCACTCTCTCCTGATCCTGCCTCATTTTCTGCTCCTCTCTTCTGCATTTCATACTCCCGCACTCTCATTTCATGGTCTTCCCGTTTAATCCTTTCATTTACAATACCTGTTATCCAAACCTTGACAAATTCCTCCTCGTATGATTGTGATCCCTCTATTATTCTCCTTAAATCCACGATTTTAGCATTCGGTGGAACCTCCTCCCCTAATTCCTTGCCAGAAGCTTCATCTCCTCCTTTCTAGCTCTCCCAAGAAATGCCAGTGTGATCCCAGTGTAAACACAATCGACTTTTACAATAGTAGTTCAATTAATTACCTTGAATACACCATACATAAAAAAAACCATCACATACTATATTTTTCATACATACATCATGTGTTACCCCCCTGTGTATTTAATGGCTCGAACTCCGGGTTAATATCAGAAGGGACTTACCCCAGTACCATTACTTGGCTGCCTTCGTCGCCTTTCCAACATCTTTCCTCGTTTGCAGAGTTGCCTCGACCTCAGAGATCTTTCAGGTTTGGCATCAGGACGGACCATTCTTTAGATGATATCCAGATCACTCCTTAGAAGCTGACAGGACCACGACGCTCGACCACCCGCTCTACTTTCGTCGTCAAGACCAAGCGTCCCTCTCCGCCGTCTATCCGGTCTACTTTCGTCGTCAAGACCAAGCGTCCCTCTCCGCCGTCTATCCGCTCTAATTTCCTCGACCCCCAAGCGCCAGTTTGTGAGACGCCGGCTTTCCAATATGCTGGAGAAACTTAAATGGATTTCAAGTCCATGTACATTACCAAAGAGTGACGCTTCTGCATGGGGTTCTTGATTAAGTAATTTTATTTACATTTCGTTAAAAATAGATATTATAGCAAATCTCGCACATTTATAGGAAAAGAACCATCGCACGTCCGTACGCTTCTGCATCCGCCGATTCAGTCTCCCTTTTCCCCTCCCAGTTCTCTCTCTTTCTTTTCTTCTGGCTCGGATGATCGTTCAAAGGCACCCCATCCTCGTCCCTTAGGAACCCAATGGTTCCTTCCGGCCAACGTTCCTCCATGTGTTGGACGGGGAACCTCACACATAGCACTATAGAGCCATGTTAGCTTTCACTTTCAATGCATTTGCTATGGAAGAAGGAATGTGCAAACTATATGTGTGTTGGAGAGAAGAGTCTAAGGATCACGTGACTACTGTTTTTGGTCACATGATCATTGGAACATAAAAAAGGTTGCCACTGTTCATTCCACTTTTATATCTCCTCTATGGTTGGTCCCACTTTTTGAAGCTCTTCTCAATAGCGATGTCTACTTATATTTTAAGCCTATGGGTTGAAAGAGAAATGGATTAGCAACTAGAGGGTTGCGAGTTCAAAACTCGGGTTTGTCAAAGACCGTAGTGTACAAGAGGGCTGGTGCATGTTGATTCTGTCAGGGCCAGAAATTTCCTCACGTTGGCTCGGTGTGGAAAATCGTGGTTGAAAATGACGAGGTGTTGTCCTAGCTTCTCTCCCTTCGGGATTGAACCCGGATAGGGATTGATCCCCAAATCCACCAATAGCTTGTTGTGCTGCTCCAGTGCGATGTTAGTTCAACTAAGTACAATCGCCAATGCCAACAACATAAGCTTTAGTCTTCCCCTTCTAGAAAACTGGGTCTTCATCTGACCGTGGTCCAAAATTACGTCTTTCCTTTGGGGATTGATCCTGGACCGTAGCCAATAGCCCACGGTCTTGCTCCTATTTGACGTTAATTAAATACCGACCCAGATGGTTGGTTGGTTGTTAATTATAGATTAAAAATAATCTTCTTAACGTGTACCACACATTATTATTTAAAAATACTTTGAGAATTATCGAAGAAATTACGAGTTAGGTAAACACAAGAACTTTATTCTTGATAAGAAAAAAAAAACTGTTGCCACTCACAAAAACAAAACTATACTAAACTGTGATAATCGATATAAATAAAAATAAAAAATACAACCTTACTTTAACATACTCCCACCTTGTGATGTGGGCATCACAACATAGCTTACATTTCCGACTGAAACTTCAAACACTTGTAACAATACACAATCACTTAATTTTAACATAGTAAATAATACTAAATACTTTCTCTCACATTTAAATACAAATGATATGTTCACAAGTCAAGTCTGTTGGGAATTTTTACTACTCTTCCAACTCTAGATGAATATGAGCCAGCCTCGGGTTTCACAGCCGCAGGAAAAGATGATGAACAAGGGTAAGATCTCTTCTTTGGATTACATTTAGCATTTTCCAAAATTTTAGCATCAGAGGCGACTTCTAATGGGTAAATTCGCTGAACAGGTCTCAGAAGTACTGAAGTATAGGTCTGAACTCGAACCAAGTGAACAGTTCCGTCTTTTCCAGGGAGAAGCTCGACGATTCGACCAAGTGGCCAGTTAATTCTCTTGCTATTATCGGAGCCCACAAGAACAATCTCTCCAATGGAAATTTGTCGGAGGTTTTTCCTGTTCTCTGCACGCTGTATAAGCAAACCCAAATACTCCGAACGGAATCTATTTCTTAGGTCCTTTTGCAGATTTCGACGATATATGATTCGTCTATTCAAGCTCTGATGATCGGCTGCATCAATATCAGGAACTTTCCACTCAACAATGTCCTGAAGAAACATTGATGGACAGATAGGTTGAAAGTCAGCGTCACTATCTGAAAGATACGTTAACGGTCTTGAATTTATCACAGACTCACAATCACAGAGGACTGTTGTCATTTCCTCGTAGGTCAACTGAGCACGTCCCAATACACGTTTCAGTAAATCCTTCAGGACACGAATCAACCTTTCCCAGAAACCGCCCCACCAGGACGCAGTTGGAGGGTTAAATTTGAACTCGATGGCATTGATTGATCCATGTTTGACCACTCTATTCCAATCCAAGGAAGCCAGAAGATTTCTTGCACCAGTGAAGTTTGTGCCATTATCACAGTGAATAACACAACATCTTCCACGACGAGAAATAAATCGGCGCAGAGCGAGAAGGAAAGATTCTGTTGAAATAGACGTAACCAGTTCAAGGTGGACCGCTCTGTACGTAGCACACGTAAATAAGGTCACCCATGCCTTTTGATTATCTTTCAGATACAAGGGACCTGCCAAATCAATTCCCGTAACTTGAAAGACAGCAGTGTCCTTTACTCGACCTTCGGGAAGAGTAGATGTCTCAGCTTCAAACCTTTTAGATGTATGCCTGCGGCATACAACACATTTAGACAGCACTCTTTTAACTGTTTTCCGTCCATTCAAAATCCAGTAATGTTCTCGGAGAAGGTTCAAAAGAATCTGTACTCCCGCATGTGAATTCTTTTGATGATGATAAACAATTAACTTTTCTACAACTTCATGTTGTGCTGGGAGAATCATTGGTCTTTTAAAGTCTTCATGGTCTTTTCTGTTGACAATCTTGGTTTTCAAACGAAAAATGTTTTGGTCATCTTTATATACACTCAGAGTTTTCAACTTCTTGACTTTCTCACCAGTAAATGTGTCCTCTTGAATCATTTTCACAATTCGTCTCTCTGCTTGCTGAAATTCAACTGATGTAAGTTCTCCTTTAATTCTGTATTCATCTACACAGGAGCAATTGTGCTTAAAGCGAAGAACCCAACCTACTAGACGCACAATCTGCTGATACCTCGAAAAATATGAATAGTACCATTTTCTGTCTTGCACATCTAGATTATTAGTAATCAATATTGTGGACTTCATCTTTTCCTTTTCAATTTCTTCCTCCTTGCAGTCTACATTTGTAGAAAAACTCACAGGCCATTCTTCTATAGGACTTCTTAACCACAGAGGACCCTCCCACCATCTAGCTGCCAGTAGGTGTCTTGATTTGCAGCCTCTAGAAGGCAGATCAGCCGGGTTGAATTCACCAGAAATATGATTCCAGGAAGAAGAAGCAGATAGTTTTCTAATCTCTGCAACTCTGTTTCTTACAAAAGCAGACCAATTCTCTTCTCTTTTGATCCATGCGAGAACAGTCGTCGAATCGCTCCAGTAGTAGCATGGTACTTGTGACCAATCCAGTGCCTCTACAACAAATTGAGTCAACCTGGCTCCAATTAATGCAGATAGCAATTCTAATCTAGGAATTGTCCCACCCTTCAAGGGGGCAACTCTGGACTTTGCGAAAAGTAAGGATATTTTGACATCATTTTCTGATTCAAGTCGCAGAAACACAACAGCGGCATAGGCGTCTTTGCTTGCATCGCAAAAGGTATGAATAGTGCAGTTCTGCAAATTATCATCCGTTATATGAAGCCATCTGTCAAATTTTATTTCTTCTAAAACATGAAGTTCTTCAAACCAATTTAGAAATTCTTTACTAAAAGCTTCAGGGACTTCATCATCCCAACTCAATCCCAATTTCCAAGTTTTCTGCAGTATCAATTTTGGGAAAAGCATAACAGCTGCAGTATAACCAAATGGGTCGTAAACTTTCTGAGCAACTGACAACATCATTCTCTTTGTGATAGTGGTGATCTTTAAATCGTCCAACCAGTCCAGATTTAGACACAATGTGTCTTCTTTCCTGTTCCAAACTTGACCCAAAACCGCTGTTTGGACATCCAAGTCTTCATCACCAGTGTATTGCCAACCTCTCAGATTAAATTTTCCCTCGGCCATTACATTCTGAGAAACTTCAATGAACTGCTTTAACTCTTCTTGTGAGCTAAGACTAGCAAGAACATTGTCCACATAGAAACTGTTCAGTAGTTTCTTTATTATGTGATCAACAGGTGAAATCAGCATACATTTTTGGAGGTGATATTCTATGACAGCACACAAAAGGAATGGGCTGCACTTAACACCAAAGACAACTCTTGCATGACGAAATGTCTTCAATTGTTTATCTCCCTCTTGATCCCACCAAAAAAATCTCAAGTAGTCACGATCTTCTTTTGTGATACTAATTTGCAGAAAAGCCTTTTCGATGTCGCTCACTACACCATACTTAAACTGTCGAAATTTTAGCAGAATCGATGGAATAAGCTCAATTAAGTTAGGTCCACATTCCAGACATTGATTTAAAGACGGTGAGCCCTTCTCTCTGGCTGAAGCATCAAATACTGGTCGTATTTTAGTTGTACTTTGTTCTTTCACAACAGGTCTATGTGGTAGGTAATGTTCATGTTCTGTTGCCTCAGTCGAAACCCTTTCAATGATTCCAGACGACATCCAGTCCTTGAAAACTTCATCATATGACGAAAGGATATTTTCTGAATTTAGCTTCCTTGTAGTTGTCTCCAACCTTTTTAATGCAAGTGCTTTATTACTCGGTAGAGGAATGCTTTCATCTGTCCAAGGCAGGGAAACTTCGTAACGCCCTTCTTCATTTACCTTAATTGATTCCTGAAACAGCCTTTTAGCTTGCATTTCCTTTTCCACTTTGCTTTTGGAGACCAAAGGATCCAAAATTCCAATAACATCTAGACTCCAAAGGTCGGTGATACTAGCTTCTTTCATAAATAACGAAGTGACCACCATTGACATGTTTGGCTCTTTTGGGCCCACTTGAGGGACTTTCCCCATCAAAGTCCATCCCAAGTATGTTTCTACTGCTACTAGACCACATGGCAGAATCTCTCGCCGGCCAGTCAACAGCTTGCCCATTATGTCGGCTCCAACAAGAATGTGAATTTGGGAAGCCTTCTCCGCCGCATCTGACAAATTAATTTTCAACTCCTTTAGCTCTTTAATCCACGGTCCCTTCTCCACGGGTGCTACATCACAACAAATGACCCTTTGATCCAGAGCTTCAAAATTACATTTAAATTGGTCATTGAAACTTTCCAACCTTATTTTATAGCAATTGTGCTGGACTTCTTCTGTCGATCCGCCAAATAATGCATGGACGATGGTTTCTTTCCGTATTGGCACATATCCCATCTGTCCAGCTACATCCTTTAGGATATACGTTTTTTGAGATCCTGTGTCCAATAAAATGCGTATTTCTCTCACTTTTCCTTCGCTAATTAACTTTGCCTTCAAAGTTTGAAGAAAGACTTTAGAGCCGTAATTGAAAGACGTCATATTCACCTCACTGGAATTTCCAGTTGACTGATTCACAGGTGGATCTGGAGGGCAGCTGCCATTTTGCTTCAACTGAGGACACATTAAGGGCACATGTTTTTTAGAACAGATTAAACATCTTAAACTAGCACGGCATCCCTTAATCATATGGCCAGGTCTCAGGCAAGCAAAACAAACACCCTTTTCTCTTAAGCACTTCTGTTTGTCAGTTAAACTCATTTTCTGAGCCACAAAACAATCCAAACTCAAATGTTTTCCTTGACAAAATACACAAGCAGTTCTAAGATCTGGTACTGTGGTAGAGGAAAGTAAACCAGCAGCAGTTGCAATTTTCTCTTTTACAAGATGGGGTTTGTTTTTCTTCTGTTCACAAGAAACACCTCGTTTCCCCAAGCCAAAACCTTCCATCGCTAAAGAAATGCGCTCTTCACCCTCCACCTCGGTCTTCAGGAAAACCATCAATTTTGTCAAACGATCTTGGGCATCATCCTTTTCGGAAAAAGTCATGTTCCTATGCCATGCCTTAAGAAAATCTTCTGTAAAACAGGACTCCACAAGAGGCAGCAGCATGGATGCACATTTATCCGAAGTCACTTTCAAAGTGTCTAGTGCCCTCAGGTATGTCTCAAGTTTATCATAAAGAGCAGAAAAGGAAAGCCTATTCCTATCCTGATGTACAGATAAAATTAGCTTCAAAAGCTCTCGAACATAAATTTCCACAAGAAGGTCTTCCCTTCCGAACCGAGCTTTGAGACTTTCCACTGCTTTCTTATAGTTTTCTCCTATAGGGGGAAAGCTTTCAACTATATCCCTGGCTCTGGAACCTTCAAACGTTGCCTGCCTAAGGTATTGAAATTTGTCTTCTTCAGCAATTTCAAGATCAGAATCAATCTTCTGAAATTGTCCCCAAAAAGGAAGCCATTCCTTGATGTCCCCACTGAACCTTCTAAATTCGAGTTTTGGAAGTTTGAACTTTCTGGAGTGTGCATTCACGTCACCATTAATGGAAGATACACTTTTTGCATTACCTCTTATGATGGAAGACACTCGATGTCGCAACTCTATAAATTGAGTTTCGTATCTTTCCGCAGCCGTAAGCTCCGCATCCAGATCAGAATTTTCAACTTCCAGCAGTAAGTCGACGATTTTTGCATTGAGCTCACAAAGTTCATTATTTCTTTTTTCTAAGACTGCAATAGAAACCTCAATCTTTTCAATATCTAAGTTTTCTTCTTTCAGTAATGTCTGAAGAGTCGTAGAAGCTCTTGTGAAAGCAGCTCTACTTACCGTTCTCATTCGTACTTCACGTTCCATTATTCAAATAAAAACGAAGTATCAAAATTAATTCTCAAAATCCTGTCGCGGACGCCATAAATGTTAATTATAGATTAAAAATAATCTTCTTAACGTGTACCACACATTATTATTTAAAAATACTTTGAGAATTATCGAAGAAATTACGAGTTAGGTAAACACAAGAACTTTATTCTTGATAAGAAAAAAAAAACTGTTGCCACTCACAAAAACAAAACTATACTAAACTGTGATAATCGATATAAATAAAAATAAAAAATACAACCTTACTTTAACATTGGTTGATTTGGGTCTTATGGCGCAAGGTTCAGTATTGAACTAGGTTCCCTGCCTTTGAGATTGATCCCGGACCGTCATCAATAGCCCGATATTTTGCTCCAGTAGGACGTTAATTGAAATTCCTACCTACCAGTATTGCACACAAGCTGCGCCACCAACCTACCTTGAAACCTTGGCTCTAGTCCTCATTCACTGTATTCGTAATTATAAAAAAAAGGCGCGTGTTGTAAATTTGTAATATACAAGCAAAGGGTATTTTATTTTTTCCTTTGATCTTTGAGAAACAGGCTTTTTCATCGACAGAAAGAAAATTCTGTCATCTATTTAAATTTTGTGAGTTTTCTTTTAGAATAATCCTAGATTGTTCTTAAAACATTTTAGCGTTGTGTGAACTGAGAAATTTCTGTTCGTGTTGAAGTAAAAGTAGATGTGATATATCCCTGGATCCATTCTGCAAATATCTCAATCTTAAAATGAGGAAATGTTCTGTGCTACTGTTTTACTGAATGTGTACTTTAATCCTTAAGTCCATTGTTATTCCCTTTGATGAAAATAAGACTAAACCACACATTGGAAGTGATTTTGCTAATATTTTTCATTTTGCTCGCAGATCAATTTTATTACTGCAAGCTTAATACCAACATATTTTTTCTCTTATATGATATCCGTGATATATCCCGAAATTCATTCTGCAAATATCTCAATCTTAAAATGAAAAAATGTTCTGTGCTACTGTTTTACTGAATGTGTACTTTAATCCATAAGCCCATTGTTATCCCATTTGGTGAAAAGATCGTAAACCAAGCACATTGAAAGTGTGATTTTGTTAATATTTTTCACTTTGCTTGTAGATCAATTTTTTTGCAGCAAGCTAGAGATTTTTTAGTGAGAGACCTAGACAATTTTTTTCTATTACATTGAATTGAAAAATTTAATTCTTATTTACTTTTTGATGTTATGCTTGTTTTGAAAATGGCCTACTCTCTTTTTTAATGTTTGGGATTCCGGACCGTCCCTAATAGCCCATTGTGTTGCTCCAGTGCGACGTTAATTCAACTACCTATCTGGCATCATGAGTTGTGTGTTCTGTGGCCTTGGCTTTTTAGGGACTGCCTTGTTCGTAAGGGGCAGCATATCTCTGGTCTTCTGATGAAGCCACACTTCTTTTTTAATACAAGATATGTTTGGAAGGAATTGGATTTTTATACATATATTTTGCCTTTGGTACCTTTGTTGTCCAGAAGTTGTCTTAGCTTTGGAGAATATGAGAACCAATGCAAGACTAGTTCTTTTGTGATCCTTTGAATTCTTTTTGGAATTTGAAAAAAATAAGTATTGACGTTTGTATAGATTTTGTAACTCATTCAAATTCATGTTCATTAAAAAGTTAGCATGATTCCTATGGATGATGAAATGATCTATAGGAAACTTAGAAAGACAACTATACACATGCTCTTTCGATTCAAATGTAGAGGCTAGAAAGGGATAAGCTGCTTTTATATCTGGTTTATTTTAATGCTTATATTCTTATTATTAGTAGTATAATGCTTAGTAATTATTTTGAATTATAAAGTCTTAAATCTTCTCAGCACAAAATAGTATGTTTTAAGCATTTTTTAAAACTTTATTTTATAGATATATGCTGCTGTCAAGCATTGTGAATATGTCAAAACTGAAACAAACTACACTTTTTTCTCTAAAGGTAATACTGTATTTCCTTGAACTGTGATTTTCATTGCAGAAATACGTAAGTCTAATTGAGGAATTGAGTCTTTTCCAAGAGCAAAGGGTTGTATTTAAATTACACAATTTATTTTTAAATTTGATGGTTTCATAAATTTTTGGTTTACAGCTTATTTGAAGCTGAAGGAGAAACTTTATTTTGTAAACTAATGCTGATAATGCATAAGCTTATATTTTATTACTTAAAGTTATATTTTTCATGTATATTTTTGAACACCTTTTATGTTTACTGTATTTGAAGTTTTAATTTCCTACTTTTTCTCGTCTCATTCATAGGATGTATTAATGAGATGTGTTTTGTTTGCATTTACACATTGTACTTTGAAAATTGCTGTAAAATTTTACTGATTTGTTTTAATTTTTACATGTGAAAAAGTTGTGGAAGGAGGCAGCCACTGAAGATGTTTTAAAATATAAAAAAGTGCTTGAAAGCAAACCTGAATCAGTTGTTTTAAAAACTCTAGCTCATTTGAAACACAAGACGATTACTAAAGAATCTATTTCATCTGCTGGCATTGGTATGAATTATATTTACTGAAATATTAGTGTGAATCAAAACACTTTTTTCTACTTATTTATTGAGTTGGAACAATAATTTTAAAAAATAATTGTCAATCAATTTACATTTAACCGTTTGTAATGTCTACGGACACCATTATTTAAGTGCATTTTTATAAAACCTTTCTTTAAACTGTAGGAAGTACATTGTATTGGGTTAACAGTAGATATCTGAAGGTAACTTGAAATTAGAACATTTATTAATGAATCTTAAACATATATTGGATGGTTTAGATAATAAATATTGCCAGACAATTTCTATATATAAATTAGGATTTTATTACTTTAATTAAAATGTGTAATGAATATTTTCAACATGCCCTCCTGTTATCAAGTGGTAAAATCATGATTTTTTTTAAACAAAAAAGGATTTATTTGATTTAAATTAGATTAGGTTTGATTTAAATGGGATGTTTTATTTAAATCATTTTGTTTCCTATATCTTTTAAAGTTAGACTTGCGACATGCAAATCAAATGTAGTTTGTAGATAGCATTGACTTATGTTAAACCTCAATATCTATGAATGTTTAGGAAATACTACAGGGTAAGTTTGAAAGATTAAAGTAATTAAACTTATTCTTGAGCCTTGTTGCTTTTGTTCTTTAATTTTAATTATATTTCATGATACAAATCCATACTAGTACTTAAAATTCAAAATTGAAAAATAGAGACATTTTAATAAAAGATTAAATTTTATAAATGTAATAAATCTTTATAAATCCTAACAATTTAATGAATTTTAATTTTCCTGCTTTTTAATTACCTAACTTGTTTCCAGTGTAAAAACTGCAGGTTAAATAAAATTAAGTTGAAAATATTTCTATAAATACTCTAAATTGGTTGTGGGTATGATGGTTTTCTTGTCTTTTACATAAACACTAAAATCTAAATGAGTTACCTTCATTCCAAACTAGAAATCTGGTATTCAATGTTTTTGCTAAAAGGAAACCACAAAAAGATTATCAGTGCTCATTTGTAACATACTGAAAATAAATGTTAACAGTGCTTATTCCTTTACCAGAAATGTCAAATTTATGACCAGATAGAATTAAGGGATGTCTAGCAGCTCACTTTTTCGGTAACTCCTTCATTAGTGAATAACTGGAGAAGTGGTGACCTTCGTAACTGAACCCTCGACAGAGCTGCAGGGTAGTCTCACAATGGGGTCAAGGACTTGATCTTGATACTTTTTAGCCATCACAGTACCTCCTGTGAAGATGTGCAGGTCAGTGGGATAGCTCAAAGAAAATCTAGCCCACACTGGCAGCATTAAAGGCATGGTGTTCAATGATATTACTTTATGCTGACCATTCTGCTGCTTTCCAATGTGCATACTCACTACACCACTTCAATGCTTAAAGGGACACAAATTTGTGCTACCCAGGCATACAGTTTTTCCATATGTAGCCTTTGCCGCACAGTAGTGGCAGATATTGACCTTCCAATTCTTGTAGTAACCTGTAACCCCTCAGATTTGATGCTGTCACTCTTCAATTACCACTTAGCCAATAAAGCCATATTCTTACAATAAGAGGGTGTAACCTTGGACGACCGAGAACAGGCTCCACACAACTGGCCCACTCGTTTGAAATTGTTTCCATAGATGAGAAATTACAATGGTCAACACCAAAAAAAATAGCGACATCTTGATTAGACTGTCCTGCTCCAAGCCTCCCCACAGCATGCCTGCATTGTGAATCTTCCAGTTGTCTTTGAGCCATAATTGACCTTATCTAACTCACAAATAACTAGAATAGCTTTCAAAAATGTTCTATCAACATTTAAACTCATCTACTGAAAGGCTTTAGAAAGGCAGCATCTTCAATCAATGCCTAATTTGCTTATTTCCTTAGAGTAAATTCTGATTAGGCATATGATATTTGTATATTCCCTTCTACAACCACAGTGAGTTTCACTCTAACAAATTGAAGCACGCATTTCGAAACTCAGAATTTGCACTGCCTGTTTAACTTTTGGAAAGCAGTGTCAAATGATGCTGATTTTTGTGCCATGTACGTTAGTGAAATATTTATGATTCCGAAAAGACAAATCAAAATATCATGATCGTGACAGAATTGAACATTCAAATTCCTTCGCAATCTAAAACACTTTTCTTGCTTTCAAGTTTCAGAAAAGTAAAAAAAAAAACCTTTTTATTTGCTTTCTCAATTGTTTTTTACTTCATTAAATTTTTAATATATATTAGTTTTGCAGTTAAGAGTTGTTCGAAACTCAACTTTGTGATTTCTAAACTGAGAATAGTTTGGTTGTTTCAGTATTCAATTATTTTTTTAATCATTGTAATTTTCAAATACAAAAAATCTCAATTTTAAAAGAAATATTTCTGTCATTAATCTTTATATTGTAATGAAAATAATGTAACAAAATTAGAATTTTGACTTTCATTTACATAAAAAAAATTTGTACTACCTATTTATGAAGTCTTAAGAATTATTTCATAGCATTTCCATTTCACTCAAAAAAAGTTAATATTGGATAGTATCAATTATTTCAGGTATGCCTTTAAAGGAGGGTGGAAATAACTTATCTTTTACTTTATGTAATTTTTATAATATTTTATTTATGGTTAATTGTACCATTCAAAATTTCAGGTGAAACTCTCAAAATGTTGGCGAAAAGCTCAAATTTGAAAGTTGCATGTGAAGCAAGAGCTTTAATTAAATACTGGAACTTGGATATTTCTGAGAATGAAACGTCTAATGATGTGTCTATGTCTCAGACATGTGTTGACAACCATAAAACGTTACTTGATATTGAAATCATTGAAGTGCAAACTCCGATGGATGACTGTACACCTGTCATTGAATATAGTAAAACAACCAATGAGCAGATAGATGAAATAAACCCCAAATTATGCTCTAAAGACCAGGCACAACATGATAGCTGTCAGATAACAGACAAATTCTTTGGAAAAGAATTGAGTGATGGACTCAGTGTGAAACAAATTACATATCAAAGAACTAAAAAAAGGCCCTTTAGTAGAGCTGAACATAGGGAAATAAAGCGTCGTCTAGTGAAGGCTTTGGAGTTATTTACGCAAGCACTTGGAGAGCAAGAAGTAAAGTTTTATTTAAATAACCCAAACATTCAGTAGTGAATAAGAAAGGTAAGTATTGCTTAGTTATCATCTATAAATTTGTTTTTATTTTGATCAAATAGCAGATTTAACCTTTTGAGGGTTATGTTTGCATTACTCTACTGGGCAACCTCCATGGCTTCTAACTACTTTTAGACGTCTTGACAGGATTTTTTTCTACCAATATATATGGCCCCTCGGGGACACATCTAGGTGTGTACGGGTTGCATGAACCCTAGGTACTCTACTGATGTATTCTTTACCCATGAGGTTTACTGCCTTTGGTAAACATGAGGATCACGACCCCAGGATGACAAGCGATCTTTCTCTTCTCTCCATCCTTTCTTTTCACATTGTTTATCAAACAGGGCCCTTTGCTATAAAACCCAAAACCAACCAATAGATGCGAATATCTAAAAACTAGAAAAAACTTGACCACTGCTGAGACAGATTTGTGATACTTGTTCTCAGTGAGCCAAAAGATAAATATTTGTCAGTTAATGTCTTCCCGTGGGTTAATGGGTGTTAAATCATAGAGGTTCGGACATCTTGGGTCCCCCAAATAAGAAAGAAAAATTTTCCTAATGTTTTTATGGTTGAGTTCGTGATCTCCCTCCAACATGAGATCAACTTTGCAGTTATACTGATAATACTAGTAATGATATATATAAACAAAATAGAGTTCTGAAACACTTATGAATAAAGCAAGTGGTGTTTTACTCAAGCCCCTAATATTTTCCCCAAGTTGTTGCCACAGTATCCCAATAAATTTTGTATCCTCAAAGTAGGGAAACCTATTATTTTTAGTTAAAAAAGGTAATTCTTGGGGTGTTTGGAAGAAGCATGTTTTAAATATTTGTGTTAAATAACTTGCATCCTTTCCTAGGTTATTTCATTTTCAATATACTACTATTAAACTTTAAAGGAAAATAAGAAGATTTAAAATGATTTAAATCATGATTTTTTTTCAATAAAAATAACTCGATTAAAATCGTGTTTTGAATCTAGCTGCTTTAAATTAACATACCCTGATTCAACCTTTCTATTTTTCTTACTATCTTTTACAAAACGTTACCTTTATCCCTTTAACATTAAGTATGTAATTCAGGGATTCTAGAGACTACTTTTTGCTATTTTCCAACCTTAGCGACAAGTGGTATTGTTTTAATCAAAATCGTCATCTTCAAAATTTTGGCGACTTGAAAATTCACTGAGGGTCAACAAAAATTGAGTCCTTTTTTTAATTATTAGCATGAGGGTTTTTCTTTGACTTTTGCACTGTCAAAAAATTTTGGTAATGTAATCATAAACTTGATCACTTCAAGGGGCATGTGCATAAAAACTCATGCAATTTGATACAACTCACTCCAAGCTATACCGAAGACTTTTTCCTGCTTCTGCTCAAAACAATTTTTCGAAGAGCCTGAGACAAAGATGTAGTGGCATTTTGTCCTTTTTTGTTTGCTGTTTTAACCACTTAACGCAGTTACCCGTGTTTGACACGGGCGAAAGTTACCTGCAAATTTGCACATGCCCGTGTCTCACACGGGCGCTCTTGTATCTCGCGTTATTTTATTTCTAATGCCCGTCTGAGATCCGTTTTAGTAAAAATAGATAGGCTAGATTAAACTTATACCATAGATGGCATAAACTTATTTATCATGATGATTTACCACTTATTTATAGATGGATATTAAACTTATTTACCGTAGATGGCACCACTATGCACCATTTTTCTTGTGTAAACCAAGTGGTGCATTTTGATGATTAGCTATAAGTTTGTTAGGAATTCTTTGTTATAAAGCAGTTGTTTGGTGTGGAAAAGGTAATATATCCATTTTTATTACGTTAAATATCATAAAAGTAACAGTTAACCATAAATTAATTTTTACTAAGTGTTTTCGTAACTTGTTTAGAAAAAGTTATCTGATAATGAGCGACTCTGACGATTTTGAATATGCCAATTTATCAGAAAGTTTCAGTGATGATCTCTTGAGTGATGGAAGTGAATCTGAAGTTAATATTTAATTATTATTAATATTTTGAAATTCAAAATAAACATGTAATCAAATCGTTTACACTTTGTTTGTATAATAATTTTTTTTATAACTTTTACCCCACCCTCAGCAACTGAAATTGCAAAAAATAACTTACACTATACCTATATATATATTCATTTTCTGTCAAAAAAAACTCGTGCTTTAAGTGGTTAAGACAACTTCTGAAGAGAATTTGTATTATTAAAGTAGTACTATAGACTAAATGTGGTAAAATTAACAACTATCATTAGATAATTAATAGATCGGTAAGCACATGTTTATTTCTTGAGAATTTCTTTGTTTTGAAAATTCCTAACTCCCTATTCAAAACATATATAGTTCTTTTTTGTTCCATGTATTAATTTTTTATTTAAGACTCAGATTTCTATTGTACCATGTTTCTTACTGAAATATGAAAAACAGTCTTTCATTTTCATGCTTTATTACTTGAAAAATTGTGTTAGAAAAATTCCTTCTCTTCTGTCACACAAATTAATATGAAATGAGGCAGATGTTAATAATTCACATACATTTGGTGCCATTTTGCCAACAATTTTTGTACCAGGCTGAAGCAACCGTGAAAGAAAAATATCGGAAAGTAGTCATCTATATTGTCGTAAAAACCTTTGGCACAAATTTTCAAGAGAAAACTACAAATATACCTCAAAACACTCAAAAAGTTTAATTGCTCATTTTCCATATATTGGTGCTATTTTGTTAAAGTATTGCCAAATTTGAACTGCCACCAAGTATATACCAGTTATAGAAAGCAGGATTACTTTTCCTGTTATGAACTGCTTTCACAAAGCCTAATTATGCACAATTGTGCTAATTTAACATTTAATTATTTTTCGGCATTTTTCTTTTGACAGTTGTGTATTTTATATCGTAAAAATCTTCCAGATTTTATCCTTGGAGGTTGGCAGGTATGCAGTTAAAATTTAAGCAAATTGTCAAGCTTTCTAAACAAATTATTTGTATATATATATTTTAATTCTGCAAAACAATTGCTTAATTTTCAAATAACAAAGAAAACTATCTCTACAAAGTTATTAGATACCTTAAATTTTCAGGAAAAATTGAGTTTAATAAATTTGTAAATTAAGTTCTAAAAAGTTTTTACATTTCGCTACACAAACTATGATGATTGCAAGCCAATGGAAAATTATAAATTAGATTTATATGTGTATACATCATTTTGAAAATTTATTAGAATTGCTTTGGAAAACTAAGGGAATTCTAATTAATGTAGGAGCTGATTTCCATAAAGTGACGATTGAAGAATTCAAGATTTTGATCTTTGAGCAAACATGGTTAAACCCAGAGGAAACATTTTTCTCTGCACCATTGTTATATAATCTGCAAAGTAATCTAACAAGCTGAAATCACACAGAAAACCATTTAACTGCATTATTTATGTGATGTTACTGGAGCTTAAGAAATCATGGATATTTATTTCATCAGGATTCAAGTTGTTTGTCTCTTAAATATATTGAATCAAACATCAGACACTAATGTCTAGTGATATTTTAGTCAAGAAATCTTATATCTGTGTAATTTTTAAATTTAAACTATTTGTATTTTGAAAATAATTTTTGTGTTTGCAAGATGTGATATGGATAATAAAAGAAATATTTTAATGAAAAGATTATTTCTTTTTCTTTTAATGTTTTGAGTGATATAATAAATCATATTACACTTTAGTGCTTAGTTTTTTCTTAGTTCTCTAAACTATATTTTAATTTAGCTTAGCTAAATCAAAATAGTTTCCCAGGGAGTTTGTTTTCTATTTCTGCTAGGGTTGTATGAAATTATATCAGGCTTACTTAAAAACTGAATACATGTTGGTCAAGTCCTTTGAATTTTCTGTTGAATTAAGATTTATTTAACTAATTAATTTGATAATTCTATTTGATCCATACAACTGATTAATATATGAATTCAGCTAGGCAGCATATTCATATTACATTAGAAATGCTTTTTATAGTATAATTAGACAGCTGAAAGTTTCAAGCTAAGAAAAAGCAATATCATGAGATTGGAAATATTAGGAAATGTCTATAATTGCCATTGTAATCAACTATAATAAAATCAACCCTGATCTGGCATTACCATTACCCTATGGGAACCTTTTTTACCAAGGTTTACCAGCTGATCATTATTGCTCAATTTGGCAAATGCCATGGATACATTTTCAGCCACAACAGGTGACAGCTATTTCTTTACTTTAGATAAAAACCTTTCCACAATTATTTGTTTACGAACATTAACAGTTTGATAAGGTAACCTAAAATCTATTTATTCTTTTTAAACATTGCAGGAAAGAAACGATATTTTGGTGTTTTTTTATCACTTGCAAGTAAAAGGAAATTGAAATGATTGCAAACATTTCAATGGCATGTATAAGATTTTTCTATAAAGCTAAATGTCGATGACGCTAGCGGTTTGTGGTAGGACGTGTTTCCTGTATGTATTCTGTATTGGATAAATGAAATTCTTTCACGATTTTGCCTGTCATTTAAAAATGATTTTCATAAAAATCATTCACTTGGTTGACATACTTTTGTACAATTATTTCTTATATGCTTATAATTAAATTAAGTGCAAGTCTGACATAAACTCAATACTGATCGTTTTTTAATGCAGCCAAAGCAAATTTTACAAAATGATGCATTATTTCTTTATTTAATTTCTGAAAGTATAATGAAATTATCATTTCAAATGTTTATACTATGGGTTCTGGATCCTCAGAATTGAGCATTCAAAATTGTCTTATGTGGATGTTTGCATCTCCAAGTCTACTTTTAGTTTGAGAATAGAATTTTATGTACACACCTGCTTTGTAAAAAATATTGATGTACTAATTTGGTTATAACTAAATTTTTGCTTGAATGATGAAATAGCTTATGGGAAAGGAATCACTTAACAATGCAGAACTGAACAATTGACTTTTAATTAGATTTCAATGGTTTGGCATAAAAACAATCAGTATACACATGTCAAGTAAAACAAAATTATCTGTCCTTAACGCAGAACAATGAAAGCAAAACATTTTTACAGCATATTCCATACAACAAAATGTTATTTTAAAAGCAATTAGATCAAAAGAACCAACTTTAAGAATGGGTTCATGCTTGTTATAAAATTGTATATATTAAGAGATGTTTAGATGTTGAAATCAAAAGATGTTTAGTAAATCTTTTAAACAAACACAGTACTTAACATTAAATATGTACTTGTAATTTGTAAAATGCTAATAAATATCTAGTTTCTCTTTCAGAGCGCTTTTATTTATTTATAAAGGTGTAGATATGTAAATCTTTGTAAAAGTGACCTGTTACATAATGCCCTAACGCAAACTTGATAGCTTCAGAAATCCGGCACTTATTCTGCCTTGGTGACAGATTTTCGAGGTTTTACTGTATAAGAAACTTATAAAGGTTATTTTAATAATTAAAGATACAAACGTACCCATACAAGCTAATTTGTGTTATTTATCGAGCATTCTTATCTTTAATCCATGAATCTATATATTATTTTCTTACGTGGCGACAAAAAGGGGTCGAATTTTTAAATCTCCGATGGCAACAACATATCTTCAAAAAGTTACTCAGCTCCGTCGGCCAGAGTAAACAAACTGCATTTGCACATTTATTGTATTGTAAGCATAAACAGTCGTGATCATTTGCACTTAGCGCTGATGTAACGTGATAGCGCAATCAGATTATTTGAAATGTAATATCTTATTTTTGTTACGTTTGAGTTGGATTTCAAGTAAAAGCTTATCAGTTGTTAATTAGGAAATCATTATTATCAGTTGGAAATTAGGAAAAATAATGAATTTAAGTCATGCTGTCGGATATTTTATCCCAAATCAACAAAGACAAACTGAACGGAGCCAGGAAACAGTTCAGGATTCTAGTTTTATAAGATCAATTCAAAACGAAGCCGATAATCTCCATCTCGCAAAATGTGTGTATTCGAAACGATGTTGACGAGTATAATTGTGGAACTGTGTGATTTTTGTGGGGCTCTTTATTGGAAGAATGAGCTAAATACTGCCAATAAGTATACCAAATGTTGCCATGATGAAAAGGTTCAGCTACCGGCATTATCTTATGCACCTGAGCTATTAAAAGTATTGCTAACTGAAAATTCTCCAGGTGCTAAAAATTATCGCCAGTGAATTCGTGAATACAACTCTGCATTAGCATTCGCTTCGATGGGAGCACAAATTAAGCCACCTCATGGAACTGGACCATATTGTTACCATTGACATGGTCAAGTGTACCAGTTTCCCCCTCTATGCAAGTGACCAACATAAAGAAGGATACGGGCAGCTATATATATTTGACTCCAGTGAGGCAACAGAGAAACGCTTGAGTAACAATCAAAATTGCTTGCAACATGTATTTGGAAAACTTGATTTTATGTTAAGAGAAATCAATCCCTTTGCTCAGTCTTATCTTTAAATGCACTGACCAAGAACACCCAACTACATCTGTAAAAATGGCATTTTTGGAAGATAAAAATTTGGATATGCGGCTCTATAATGCTCCTACTTTGTGCATTGAAGTTGCAGCTATATTTGTTGGTGATAATGGAGAGCCCTCAGCCAACTGAGACATTTGTGTGTACCCAATCGGTGATACATGCCAAAGATTTCACCACTAAATCAATGCTGTGATCCAATGACCTATCCTTTGCTACTTCCAAGGGGCGAGTGTAGTTGGAACATGTAGAAGAGAGAACAGCAAAGCGCACCTGTATCACTCAACTACAATATATGCATACACTTTCCCAGTGAAATGGTTTCAGTATTTTGCACAGTAGAGGTAAACTTTTTCAGCAATATATTGTTGATGCATATGTGAAAACTGGAGGCTCACGTTTACATTTTTTGCAACAAAATCAAAAAGATTTGCGAATTGAACTTTATCGGGGGCTTTTAGATGCTTTGGAATGTCAAGCACATAATGAAAATATGTGCACAGGAAAACTTATACTGCCATCTTCTTTCCGAGGGAGCCCACGTCATATGCAACAGAATTACCAGGATGCAATGGTACGTAAGTTTGGTAAGCCAGATCTCTTTTTAACGTTTACTTGCAACCCATCTTGGCCTGAAATTTTAAATTGCATGGAGGGAGTACAACGTCCAGAAAATCAACCAGATATTGTTGTACGTGTGTTTAATATAAAATTAAAAGTACTTTTAGAAGATATTTGCAAGCATGGAATATTTGGAACTGTTTTGGCCTATATTTATGTTATTGAGTTCCAAAAGCAAGGTTTGCCTCATGCCCACATTCTTCTAACACTAGATTTAGAAAGCAAAATTCGCACAAAAGATGATATTGACAAGTTTGTGAGTGCAGAGCTTCCAGATCCTAGCACTGATCTTAGACTCTTCCAAATTGTGACAAAATGCATGGTACATGGCCCATGTGGAACTATAAATATATCTTCTCCATGCATGAAAGATGGACGGTGCTGCAAAAGTTTTCCCAAACAATTCAAGGATGATACCGAGGAAAATGTTAATGGATACCCTATTTATTGCAGAAGAGCCACTGAACCTGTCCAAGTAGGGAAATATTCCATCGATAATAGATGGGTTGTCCCATATAATCCTTGGTTGCTTAAAAAAATTAATGCACCTATTAATGTTGAAGTTTGTGCTTCAGTTAAAAGTGTTAAATACGTATATAAATATGTATACAAAGGACCTGATGCAGCCTCGGTAAAAATACAAAAAGAAAGTGCTCTTGATCATGATGAAATTTTAAGTTTTGTTGAAGGTAGGTATGTAAGTGCATCTGAAGCCATGTGGAGTTTAAATGAATTCAGTTTGTCAAATAAATTCCACAATGTGTAGTGCGCTTAGCTGTGCATTTACCAGAACAACAGCTGATTGTATACCAAGACGGTCAAGAAGCGCAAGCAATTGAAAGAGCTGCTTTAAGAAAAACACTCACATCATGGTTTGAACTGAACAAAAATTATCCTGACGCTCAACATTTTTTACTCAGATATTCCACAATATTATGTGTTTGATAAGAGTACCACAAATTGGTAGAGGCGACAACGTGGTGGACAAAAAGTTATTGGGAGATTGACAGTAGTTAGTATACAGGATACTGAGGTACTATTGCATAAGTCAGGAGCAGTCAGTTTTGAAGATATTTTGACGGTAAATGGATGGAGATGCATTACATTTCAACAAGCATATCAGGAGTATGGACTTCTTCAGGGTGACCAGCAGTGGCATGCTTTGAGTGAAGCTGCTCAATTTCAATCTCCGAGACAGTTGCGCATGCTGTTTGCAACGATTTGTGGCTTTGGAGAAGTGGAGGACGTTCCTGATCTATGAGTGTAGCAACAAGTTTCATTCTGCATCGTTATTCTGAAGAGACTGGACCTCACTATGCACTTGCAGATATTGAGGAACTGCTTACATCCTACAATTTAAGTCTCCAAAAACTGCATCTACCAACTGTAGATTTGCCTGCAAGTGTTTTGAAAAAAGTGAACTTTGATGTTGTGGAGGAGCAGACTAAAGCTAACAGTTATACTGCAAAGTGAAATAGTGAACAGCAGAATGTTGTTGAAATCATATTAAGTGCAGTGTATAACAACTCTAGATACACCCAAGTGTTATTTTTTAGATGGTCCTGCAGGAACTGGAAAAACTTTCGTTTATTTAACTTTGCTTGTTGCTGAAAACCAAGTTAATTGTGTGGGATGAAGCACCCATGACACATGTCCATGCTTTCTTAGCTGTTGACAAACTTTTACCAGATATCACAAAGTGTAAAGAACCTTTTTAGGACAAAGGCATTCTATTGGGTGGAGATTTTCACCAAGTTCTTCCTGTTATTTTAAGAGGTTCAAGAACATTGACTGTTGCCAGCTCCTTAAAAACACTCTTTGGTTGAAATTCCATAAGTTATATCTGACAAAAAATATGCGTGCCCTTGAATATGAAAGGGATTTTGCTGCTTGGTTCTTGTACATTGAAAAGAAAAAAAGTGGCTCAACGATTAAGTTACCTTTGCAATGCTACCCTTCAATACAATACCCTATTCAGCAATTGTACAGTGACATAGATTTTTCCAGCATGACCCCACAGGAGTTTAAAGGTCGAGCTTACACTGTTACCAATGAGCGATCGATGGAAATCAACAATAAAGTGCTGGAATGTATGCCGGGAAAAGAAACTGTTTACAAAGCAGTTGATATGGTCATCAGTGAAGATCCTCAAGATCAGTAGACATTTCCTGAAGAATTTTTTAATTCTTTGACACCAACAGGTATACCTCCATATGTTAAAGTTGAAAACGGGTTGCATTATAATGCTGCTGAGAAATTTAGCTCCCTCTAAAGGATTATGCAATGGCACACGTCTAATTGCAGCAAAACATTATTCAGGCAAAATCCATTGATGGTAGAAACATTTCTCATTCCTCGAATCCCTTTGATTCCATCTCAGACTAACATGCCTTTCAAATTTAAACGTATGCAATTTCCCATTCGTTTAGCCTTTTCCATGACAATTAATAAGTCGCAAGGCCAAACTTTTGAAAAGATATGTTTGGTGCTCAATGAACCTGTTTTTAGTGGACAACTCTATGTTGGTTTATCAAGAGTACGATCTTTTGAATCAGTTTCTGTAGTAGCTCCCAAATGTGAAATATTTAATTGTGTTTATGAAGCTTTCTGTGATTGATTGCCAGGTGTATTTTTTGCTATTTTTTAAACATGCATATGCATGCTTTTTGACAATTCCTTTTTTGTTATTAACAATCCATGTCATGTCCAGATGCATTAGAGGTTGAAAATGTAGAAGTTTCCTGAAATTAGGGAGTTGGTCATGCATGATCATTTGTGTAAAAAATTATAAACTGCTTTGCATGGTAATTTATGGAAATTTTCATCTCTTAGACAATGTATTTTTCATGCTGCATATTTATATTGTCAAGAATCTGCTACAAACAGAAAAACTACTCACCTGCTAGACTAAAATGGTTTAGTACACGGTGAGCAAGCGAAGCAAGCTTGGATCGCTAATCCGAAAGGAACTGTGTTAGCAGTTCCTGGGGGTTGGCGAGCAAAAGCGAGCAGGGGACTGGAGCCCCCTAGTAAGTTATAAATTGAATTTACAATTAAAATTTTTAAAAATGTAAACATCCTAAAAATTTTGACTACCATGTGATGTTTAACATTTGAAGCAGATTAGTTAATGCTAAATGATAAAATATATACATATCTACAAATTCAAATAAATGTGTTGAAAATATGCTGTAATTAAAATGACATTTTAAAAACTAAAATTATCTTTAAAAAGGCTGATTTTCATGAATGAAACCGCTTTGATACTACATGTTTGGGAAGCATTTCCAGAATAATTCTACATAATAAATTTGAGTATAATCTGTTACATAAGAACAGCAGGTAAAAGCAAAGATTATTTAACATTCAACAAGCTATAGTTTTTAAAAGCATTTTGTCATTTAAAATGTAAACATTGGAATAACTTTAGATTACCTATCAGAAAGAAAAGCAATAGCAACACTTAAGATAAAAGTTTGTGAATATATAGCAGATATCAAAATTTTCTAACACATATTGCATACATATATTTGTACAAGGGCACTGGTGTATTGTATAATACTATCTAAACATTTTAATGCAAGCTATATAATTATTGCCTTTTGATGATATGAAAAGTTTTTACTATTGGTAATAAAAAAACAAGATCACACAATCTGGTTTGAGTATAGTTTAAATTTCTTCTCCAAATACATTTTTGAGATTTTCAATTTATCTTCAACTCATCCATGCTTTATCTTAGAATACAATATGCAGAGAGCTTCTAAAACTGAAAAGATTCCACCTACACTTTTTATGGGACTAACTAGAATTTAAGAGCTTATTCAAACCCCAACTAAAAATTTTGAATGAAGCATTCCAGTGATAAAGCTTTTAACAAGTCAAGTGTAATAAAGCTCTAAGTCTAACATAAATATATGTACAAATTAAATTTTGTGCGGGTTAGAACCATACATAACACTCTCAGATAGGCTAATTTAATGGACAGTGTTTCTATATCGCTTTTCCAGAAATGAAGATAGCAGAATGGGCGGAAGATAGAAATTGTCATGCTTGTTCTTGATGCGAGTCCATCGAGACCCACTTCTGTTATAACCTGAAAGTCACAAAAATTTCAGTCATCAGTTTGATTTGTAGATCCAATACCTCAACCCAACAAGTGAAGTTACTTTTTTCAGCATTGAATCTTTAGTTTAAAAATGCAAACAAATGCTTACTTAGAGATGACAGATCCATGAACCGGCTAATTGCATGGATCATAAGTCTCTCAAAACTACTGGGTATTTGGCAGTGGTAAATGGAATTTGGACGGTTGACAAAAAATGTCACAAGCTCTTGTTCCAAATATATCAAAGCTCCCTAAAACAAATACGAAATTATTTAAAGAGAAAGCAAATAAAGATTTGTCTGAAACAAATTTAGGAATTTTTTAAAAATTTTCATGTCATTATGATCTTAAACAATATTAGGAAGAAATTTCAAATACAATTACAAGTACTTGATAACAAAACTATATAATTTAAAATCTTGTTTGCCAATTAGAGATGCAGTGCACTAGCAATATAATTTCGATGGGTGGAAACAAATTGGTCCTGGTGTGATTGAAAGGCACTTATTATTAGCACCTGGTAGGCACTCATTTAAGTGCCTACCAGACACTAAGTCTAGATTCTCTGGCGATAATTATAAAAACAGGTCTCGTGTATGTTTTGTAGACGATGAGTTGGTTGAGATTTTTGTGGTAGGTGGGTGGTTTGGCGAGTGATACTTTAGTGTATCAGAAACCTGGAAAGTCAATTGCCGCAACGTGCTCTAATGTGACAAACTTGAATACTTCAAGAATCCCTATCTATGGTCCTTCCTTGAATCCTTCTATGGCAACAGACAGGGACTTTATCTGGAGCAATTCTCTAAATAGACAAGACTACTTATCTTACCATTTCAATTCTTTCCTAATGTTAGAAGGGCTGGTTTTCATTCGGGCAATTCTACTGTATTTTGAATTTTGGTATTAAATATTTCAATTAAAAAAACATTTCTTATACCTGCCAACTTCCAAGAAAAAAATCCAGTTTTTATGACATAAAAACCAACACAGAACTGTCAGAAATGAAAATGCCTAAAAACTAATTACTAAAACGAAAATAATTAAAAGTGCCAAATTAGGTAACAATTGCTCCAAATTGGGCTTTAAGAAAGCAATTAAAACAAAACCCTGCTCTACTAATTGACAGCAGTTTGAAACAAAGGTGGCAATGCTTTACACAAAATGGATCTAAAAATGTGCAAAAATAAGCAATTTATTTTTTTTAAATGGTGCCACAGAAGGTTTTTATGACAATCTAGCAACTATCGATTCTGGTGAGTCTTCTTCACGATTGCCAAGGCTTAGCGCTAAAATTTCTAAATTGGCATCTCCCCCCCTTGAAAATTTTCTTTCAAAATAAAAATTCCCAAAATACTTCTATCCAGCAGACGGAAAAACCAAGTGTTTTTCAGAAAACTTCTAGAAAATTTGACAAGAATAATTAATATGGATTGCCATGATGTGGAATCAATTGCTGAATTTGGTGTCATTTGAAAATTTCTTGCATTGAAAAGAAAAATCCAGGATATTTTATCCCTCCGAAAGACTGGAAAAACGTGGTTTTCCAGAAGACTTGGCGAGTATGGTTTTAGAACAAATTCTCGAAAGAGCACTCATCTTCATTTTAAGAATGTGTTTGATTCAGTCTTTCTAACACAACCCATATTTTTTATTTGTTCTATATTTTTTTCACATACCTTTTAATTCATTAAGCTGAATACATAGTTTGGGTCCATGTAACAATACTTGGAAACCAATTTTTTCAATGATATCAATAAATTGCATATGAATAGGTTAAATTACTAAACAAATTTTTTTCTAATAACCTCCAACAATAAGACTTTTCATTCTTATTTACGACCCAAAAATATTTCGAGATTTCAGTTTCTGTAAAATTTGATTTTATGTTAGATTAATACTTTTTGTATCAATTGTAATTCCTATAGTTGGTTTGGGCTTTTGGTGCTAGTTCCAGAAATGGACAAAATGTGCCAAATGCTAGACAAAATATTCCCCAATAAAAGCAGTTAAAAATCTAAACAGACAGCCGAAGTAACAATAAATGGTAGTCTAAATGATAAAATGTTCTGAAAGATGAAAATAGTAAATGAAATAGTGAAACATTTTCAACACAAAGAATGGTAGATAATACTTAAGATAGTTGCAAAACAATGCAGTTTAGAAGATATGATTGATAAAAACTTTAAATAGAATTTAAGAGTCATTTCTATGCAAAATATTTAAAAGTTTTGAGTGGTATTTAATCCGGGAAAGCCGGAATAATTTTTTTTTCAAATTTCGATTTCCTTTTAGTATATTGTTTTTATAATATTAATGTAGTAAAAGCCAATTTTTGTTGTGTTTCACCTGGAAGTCTTCCTTCACTCTTATAAAATAACATCTGCTATCAAACTTTAAAAAAATTGATGTTCAGAGTAAGAAATCGTAAATTTACGAATCCATTTCTACTGGTACCAAGTGGTACCTCATGGCTTTACAGGGTTAATAAAAAAGTATGGATAGAGAATCAATAGTTGCACAATACAACATTTATGCGTTTTAAAAATCTCCAAGTTTATTAATATGAACTTGAAATTACATGTAATTATTCTTTATTTTATAACTTAATTCTTTTAGGCTTCTAAGTTTGAAGTTTCGATATGAAAATTATGTATCTGAGCATAACCAATAAAAACTCACCAGTGGAACATGCTTCTTTTTTAGCATGTGCCGAAGATCTCCATCTATCCTCTGGAAGCATTCCGAAGCAATGTATGCTGGATGATCTGTTTAATAAACACATACAAGTAAAATACAGGTGATGAGAAAGTAAGTAAAGTACATTCAAATTTAAATTGTGGCGTCAGCCAAAGTGCAAACCAAAACCTTTTTCGTCAGGCAAAGTGTGAACTGAAACTTTTGCAAGTCACAAACCGAGCTAACTCGCCATCTTGTTCCTGATGGTGTACTGTCTGCTGTAGTCTTGTAAAAATGTATGTCATAAACGTTAATTAGTGTTTTAATGTTATTCATGATGTTTTATGTCCGTACTAACAAAGTCAACAGTGGTGACCTGGACATCTAAGGGAGAGTGAATAATGTCCTCTTCGGAGTTCATTTCTCGATGCCAGCCAAAGGAGCCAACATTACTCGGTGAGCTTGTTCCACTTCTCTGCATGCCGGCACCCTATTACTCTATGAAAATAGAGCCATCATTTCTGATAGTACCATACAAACTTCTACAGAACTGCAAATTCTGGTACCAGCAGTCAGTAAAATTGCTGCGAAAGTTCTTCCATTTTGCCTAATAATATGCGCCTGTATTTTGCTCAACTGGAAGCAAATTTCCAACTGTCAGGTATAACTGCCGAGCAAACAAAGTATTCGTGGTGTTTATGTTGGTACCAACAAGGTCCACAAAATAAAATATTCTTAGTTCTATAATTAGTAATAAAAAATTTCAATGTTCATTTTTATCAGCAAACGTATTTAATTTGAATTTAGAATGGTTTCAAAATATTCACGTACTGGAGCGCAAGTCATAATTTGGTTCTTTAGCATTATCTGCAGCTTCTGATTCTTCCACTGTAGCATTCTTTAGGAACCATTCTTCATTATCATGAGTACAATTGATGAAGTCATTCCAGATCTATATGAATAAAAATAGTTATGAAAGGAGACTAGCAAGCTGTATAGCAGATTAAATAATCCTTTTAAACAGTAAATTAACTCTTCAATAATTCTAATAAAATCTTTTTTTTTGCAACTCTGGAACTAATTTTAATAGTTTAAATTTTCAACAAAATTCTTGTACACAAGCTATTAAACGCTCAGCATGAATTTCAATTTTCCATGTGAAAAACTTGAAATTTACTTATAACTAACTGAATACACAAACATTTACTTTAAGTTTATTTTATTAATACATGGTAAGCTCTCAGGGGCACATCTCCATTAGTTGTGTATGGATTCATGGACCTGAGGTAGTCTAGTGATCTTTTCTTTTCCCATGGGGTTTACTGTCTTTAGCAAACATGGGGGTGTGCTCCCAGGATACCCAAGCGATTTTTTTTCTGCTTTCATCGCACTACTATATTCCCCAATTTCTCTTTTCCCCCTTTCACAACATATTTTATTTGACATTGTCTTGTGTTTGCTGCAGCTTGACCCTTGCATCTTAAAACTTAAAACCAACCAAATCATATATGGTAAAACAATTTTTAAAGAACATTTGTAACAAAATGGTTAACCTTTATATAGAAGTATAAATCATGGAAATGTATCAGTGTAAAGTTCCCTACAAAATGAACACAATTTCTTTGTTTCAATTTACATATTTGAAACAGAGGCTCTTGTTATCTATTTACACTGATTGCACAGGTTATTTGATACTATTGCATTCCTGTTACAAAATTTCATAAATGATATTTTCAATCAGTTTTCAAATTTGTATGAAAATTTAAGTTTATATAGATGCATGCAACGTTACAGTGCAAAATGGTAGTGACAATGAGAAAAAGAGTTAAGATTATCGGATACAATTGGTTTATTTTGGATTTTATGGCACAAGGGGCATATTTGACCAAGCTGCGCCAAACACGACAGACAACTTCAGGCAAAAAATGTCACTAAAGGGGGAAAAGAAATTGGGGAATAGAGTAGAGCGATGAGAGCAGGAGATTGCTTGGGTTTCCAGGGAGTGCGGCTTACGTGGTTACTAAAGACAGTAACCCCATGGGAAAGGAAAAGAGCATTAGAGTACCTCAGGTTCAAGAAACCTGTACACACCTAAAGGAGATGTGCCCCTGAGGACATCAGATATAGATTAAAGGATGCGTACTTCTTGCTCACCTCAAAACCAAGTGTATAGTTGTATATATACAGGGCCAGCCTTAGGAAGTGCAGGGCCCAATGTGATTAATGTTTGATAGACCCCACAAAATATTAAAAAGAAAAAAAATATTAAATAACATTCTTTGAAATGAAGTGAGTAGAAAACATCTATAAAGTAAAAAATAATAATTTTAAGTGTATCTAAATAATTTGGGGATAAAATTATTTAATAATAAATGCATCTTTTCTTGATCCCATTCATGACAGGGTCCCATTTGGGGGAATCGACTTATGGCTAGCCATGTATATATGTAGCATATTAAGTAGATACTAATGTTATGTATTGTACTTCTCACCTTCCACATATCTTCACACAATTTTATGAATAACACAAAATTATGCACATCCCAGACATTCATACTATCATATGAATCAAGCAATTCCTTCCGAAACTGTTGTTTAGGCTCAATGGTTTGTTAAATATGTTACAAAATTTTTTCTAACCACATATAGCACAAAAACATTTCATACACACTTCAGTTTTACTGAGAATGTTGATTTTTAAAGTTACCTCCATGCTGTCCCTATGCATAAACATCTGAGAAAATACTGACACGGTTGAAGGAATGAAATCTTGGATGGAAAGTTCTTGGCCTTCGTCAGGTTCAGCAAGAGACAGCAAGTAGTTGGCTTTAAGAGCAAAGGTTCTATTTATGTAATCTGTCCTCAGAAGGAATTATGAGAAATACACATATATAATAACTTTTACTTAATTACCCCACTCAGAAAATATGAACAGTGAATTTAAAATTAAATAAATTCTCATAAATCATTGTATATCTAGACGCATATTATTCATACTTCTTGGCACAAGGTAGGTAGTTAATTAACGGCACACTGGAGCAATACAAAGGGCTGTTGGCGACAGTCCTGGATCAATCACAAAGGGATAGATCCAGGACTGTCGTAATTACCGTAAAAACAATTTATTGTAGCATAAAATCTGATACTAACAGCAAGGTACTTGTTAATGTTTAATTACTTAGTATAACTCCTTACCTATAACAAAGAGAAAATTCATTTAATATACAGGATGTCAAAAAGATGTTTCTAGTTTCAATAATTCTTTACACAGGTTTACATACGTACAATTAGAGTTAAGTGCAATCTTTCTGACAAAAAGGTATATAATGCACAACATTTCTGATGAATTAAAATTTTCAGTGCTTTTATATGAAAATTTCCATGCACAAAACAGAAAAAATCAAATCAGAACCCAGGTTCCTACCAAATGCTTAGTAGCATGTCAAGAGATTATTGAACATTTGATATTTCTAATTTATCTAAATTTATTTATCTATGTTTAATTGCTACTAAAAGCTTGATTTTTAGTAGCAATTAAAAATTTTCAACAGTATTAATTGTATTTGTGTTGCTTTAAATTTGAACAAAAGTTTATTGATATAGTGCGGCTCCTGGCAGAAGGCACTCAAGTTTGGGTCAGTGGATTTCTGAATAAGTGTTAAAGCACATTAGGAGAAGGCAGCCAATCACCAGTTATTGTCACCAAACGATAAACTTGGAACCAAAATCCAAGCTACAGATGCCCATTGTGAAAGGGATTTGTTTACGCTATCACCAGTCTCCTAATTTAACTAATACCCATCCATAACCATGGGATTCAATTGCCTTCTCCTGAGTGTAACATATCAGAAGCATTTTTCAAAATTTTCCCTGCATATATTATTTGGGTCTTGAACCAATTTTAATGAAAAAGTCAAAAACCACAATAGTGGCCAAAAATTATTTACCATTCATAAGGCCAAGAGCAGATAGCAAATTATGCTTACAAATAATGTATTACTGTTTGCATTTTGAAAGATAAGAACTTAAAAATGAAAAAGTATTTATCCAATTGAAGTAATATTGGATAAAGCAAAACATGAAATCCATGGTCTAATACTTAAAAATACAAATGGCCATAGTAAAAAATAAAACTATTTTTTTATTCTTGTAAAAATAAAAACACCTGTGAAAGAATGCAGATTTTAAAGACTCAAATGCATGAAAAATTGGCAAATAATCTCCTATAAAATCAATATTAAAGTGAAATGTTAGAGCATAGAAAATAAATCATTATTATACTTACAATTCTCAAATCTCTTCTTTTTCTTTCCACTCTTTGCATTAGTAATATTGACACCTCCTATGGCATGAGGTCTTGAAGAGCGATGCTTAATTTTTCTTGGACGTCTAATTTCTGGTTCTTGATCATTCACTTCATCCTGAAGACTAAAAACATTTTTAATAAAATTTTAATTCAAACATGATTGAAGCATGTATATTTGATACTGATAAATATGATTTTCTTTTATACACTACTGTATAAGTCTGAAAGAATGCAATGATGTATTTGAAGATTCAAACTTTACAAAAAATACCCAGAAAGACAAGACATTACAAGAATTTAACTACAAAAATATTGCAAAATACACAAATCACTAGATTTGAAACCCTCTTTTATCACAAGAACAAACAAAATTACAAGAATCAACCCATTAATTTTCTGCAGAATAAAGTTTTCATTTACCATGCTCATTGAAAATTGAAATAAATCAATGGCAATCATACAGAACAAGAAAAGTTGTTCTTGCTGCTTTCAAATCAAACATCCATTCACATAAGGGGATTAGTAAAGCGATTTCTGCCACATTAAAGACTGAGTCTCAGTACAGTACTGCACATAGATAATCTTTTACAAAGTTCCTGCATTTACTTTTAACCTATTAAAGATCTTTGTAAGACTCCATACTGTGACCAAAGTTAGCAAGAAAATTGAAAAATATGCCAAGTGGAAATAATGGTGACTGGTCCACTTGCAAAATTCAAAGTTGATTCCATCATTCTGTGGCACTGTTGGAAGTAAAATATTGTACAAATTAATAATTATTGTACAAATGACTAAACATAAAAATGAAGTAGAACTTCTCATAAAGAATAACAAGGTATCAATGAAAAAAATACAAAATTTCCTGACATATTACAACATCCATCAAAGTATGCAACTGTATTAGTACTTTTAATTGCAATGCTTATGGGTCATAATATGGATCTAAGTCCATTATAAATAGTAGTGATGTTATTACAGTTTTATGCAACATCATAGGACATGGAGCAAACCAGTGTCATAAGCTAGGTAAGGCTGATGGTGCCCCCAAGCAATGACTTTTATTTTAACGGACATGGAGTGGCCCGATCTCATAAGCTAGTAAGGCTGCCTTACCTGATGGGTGCCCCATGCAATGACTTATTTTAATGGACATGGAGCGGCCCAATATCATAAGCTGGATAAGGCTGCCCAAAAATATATGAAGGTTGTTAAGTTGGGTCCTTATGTAGCAAGAGCCATATTTGGCCAAGTTATGCCAAACAATGTCAAGTAAATGGACATAAACACAAGGAAAGTTTTACTAACACACGGAGCAGCGAAAAGAGAGAAAGAGAAATGCACCCAGGGAAGAATAAAACCTGTGCTGCCAATATCTCAGGGGAAATATAGAAAAATTGTAAACAAATAAACAGAAATTAATGAATGATAAATTTTTACTTTTTGTATTATAATGAAATACTCAGAATTGCATCTTTTGATCAGCAAAATAAATAAACCTCTTTATTGATGTCATGAGAAATATATTTGTAAACTTTCAAAACCTGGTACATATGAGACCTGTATATTTCATATAAGGGTCATTTCTTTTATCACTAGACTAAATATGCACTGAAGTGTCTGAATTAGATGCACTAAAACACAAATGAAACATGTGAGCATACAAATAAAGATTACATAAAAGGATTACAAACTATGCATAACTATAAAATGCACAAACTATGATTTAAGCAAAACATACACAAGCTACAGAATGTGTACCAGTCCTGTGTGAAGAAACAAAGATATGAACACTGTTTACAACCTTAATTTATTTTAGTACCTGATTATAGGGTGAAACAGCCAGTCCTTGACCACCTTCCAGTGATTGACTATTTCCTCATATTTCTCATTAAAACCAGCAAACCAGTTTATTCCACTATAAATTAAATTTATAATCTTATAGCTAATGGACTACTGGAATAAATGCTAACCTATCTGGAGTTCACAAATTTGCCTTTTCATAGATAAAAAACAAAAGTCAGATGCCAAATCACTGGGATCTATGAAATCACAGTATAATGGACCTCTTCTGAGGAGTGATGTCTCAATCCTAATTCATCTCAATTCTATTTCTTATTTAGAACTAAAATTTGGCAAAAAGGTAAATAAATATCTAATTTTGATAAAAGTAGTATTTTTTCATATAAATTAATTTTAAGTCATCAACATTGTGGTCAGTCTACTGGTAGAACAAAACTACATGTGTTCCAATAATTGACCACACTGGACAATTACTGGAATTTTAGGCAAATTTTTATTTGAAATCCGATATTTCATGATGGCTAAGTGTTTGAGAGAAATTAAATATAAAAAAGAGCCTATATTAATATTTGACCAGGTGGTCAATTATTGGAAGAGTTGATCAAACACAGAATAAATGCAGAAGCAAAAAACTTTTTAGTAAGGAAAGAGTGTATAGTAACCCAATTTACACTAAACCTTCCATCTGTAAGTCTTGCACTTGATCACGTGCTTATACCCTAGTGAGTCCTACCTCAAAAGAAAAGTTGAAAATGGAAGAGATTGTCAAGTGCAACTGCATATAAAAGGTGGTCATTATAGCTGTGAAAGAAAGGATATTAGAAAAAGTTAAAAGAGGAAGAAGTATTAAAGTAGGTTATGTCAAAGCAAGAGAAAATGATTTCAAATTGGTAATGAAAAAGGGGGTTGGTTGTTACCAGGGTCTTATGGTGCAAGGGTCATTTTTGGCCAAGCTGCACCAAACACAAGACAGACAACACAATGAAAGAGGAAGTAAAAGCAGAAGGGTAAGTGAGGTTAAAAATGAAAGGGAGGAAAGATCACTCAGGTACATTGGGGGTATGATGCCTGTACACACCTAAAGAAAATGTTCCCCTGAGGGCAATGGTAGGTAGGTATTTTATTTAACGTAGCACTGGAGCAACACAACAGGCTATTGACGATGGTCCTGGATCAATCCCAAAGATTCGATCTGAGGGCAATGGAAAAAGGGAGAAATACTTCCAAAGGATTAAGTGGTGAAGGTAATAAATTTGTAGAAAATGTTAAGGTAGCTGGTAAAATGAAAACATGGCATAGAAGTGCATGCAGTAAATATGATAGTTGCTGCAAAACATAAAATGCATTCCAAAAAGCCATCATTGCAGTTTGGATCAGATGATTTGTTTAATGATAATGAAGATGTTGAAATCAGGTTATGTGTTTTGTAGAAACTGATGGAATTTGCAGTGACCGACTTTAGTTTCTGTTACAATCAATGACAGTGTTCTTTAATATTATTGCTACATTTATTTTCATGTTATATATTTTAACTAGTTTACTTATTTAATATTAGTAGTTAGTACGAATCTTTCATGAAAAATTTTTCAATAGAGCTAATTTGGAATTGCAATATTTTTTGGACTGGTATCTTGCAAAGATGGTAATTAAAATTAGTGCAACTTTTAATGTTTGATAACTTTTAGAATATTTATCTCAAAGTTCAGAATAGACCAGTTATTGACCACTATTTATTTTTCAAATGAAATTAAAATATGTGTAAATTTTATTGATGACAAGTATATTTGTATGAAATATAGCTAGGCTGAACATTCTTTACATGATATTCTAAGTAAAACAGAAAAAGAACAAACTATCGAATATTAAGCAAGTAAACATGTGTGTGTTAATGGTTAGAACTAATACAGTTACTGGCTGGTTCACAAAATGTCTTGCATAGGTATACATAGAAATAGTCCAATCAAAAGATAGACTGATCCAATACAGTAATTTAAACGAGAATACGAAAGTAAAAGGCCACAGAAAACCTACGTTTCGAAACTACTGATGAGTTTTCTTTAATCACTTAGCATATGGCGCAATTAATACTTGACAGGCGCAAACCTAAAAACTACATGCGATTATTTTATTGGATCTTCTAAAAACGATCAATATTTCAATGAAAGTAAATAAATGGGATACAAATAGCACATTTGATGAAATGATTTAAACAATTTTGAAAAGGCGACAAAATTTGAAAACAAGCTAAAATTGTTTTATATAAAACTTACTTCTCCAACACATCTTCCAGAGAATCAATAATTGGAGAGGAAATGCTGGAATTTTTAATAACTCCCATATTTAGAAAACACGAACACGCCCGGAATCCTGGTAAAAGACAAATTTATTTGTCTGACGTTCAGCTACTCTTGGTTTCTTCAAACCAGTTAAAGCAAAACACGAGCCTGTGTATACAAACAATCTTTCTCTCTATACGTTTGATTTCTACTTTTACTATCGCATTTTTGTGTACACCCGACTGGCGTCCGCTAAACGTCCTTTGGAGGAATTACATCATGGTCAACTAGTCAAACTAGTTTCAGTGCTTGAAACTAGAGGACTGAAATATTATCCTTCTAATTTTTGCTTCCGAAAAGCACGAAGAGTTCTGTTCACAAAATTTATAATCCTCTGTAACCGATCAATAAATTTTGATTCGTGAAGTTTCTGAAAACAAATATTTCAAATTTATTCAGTCTTTCTAAGGTGCCAGCGGCCGCGATGGCCCGGTTGGAAGAATAACGGACTAGCAACCGAAGGGTTGCGAGTTCGAATCCAGCCAAATACCGTCGTGTGCAAAGGGGGCTGGTGCACGTTAAATCTGTCGTGGCCTCAAATGTCCTCACGTTGGCGTGGTGTGGAAGTTTGGAGAGTGGGGTGCCAGCTCAGGTGTTGCCTCGTCATCTGACCGGGGTTCAAAATTACGTGGTGTTGTCCTCGGATCTTTCCCTTTGGGATTGATCCCGGACCGTCACCAATAGCCCATTGTGTTGCTCCAGTGTGACGTTAATTGAAATACCCCCCTCTAAGGTGCCAGCGGAGCCCGGTTGGTAGGTTAACGGTAAGTAGTTAATTAACGTCACACTGCAGCAACACAAAGAGCTATAGGCGACGGTCCGGGATCAATCACCAAGGGAAAGATCCGAGGACAACGCGTTGTAATTTTGAACCACGGTCAGATGACGAGCAGAAAAGTAACGGATTAGCAATCGGAAGGTTGTGAGTTCGAAACTAGGTACACCCAAAGACCGTCGTGCATACTGGTCTGGTGCTCGTTAAATCTGTCGTGGCGTCAAATGTTCTTACGTTGGGGTGGGGAAGTTTGGAGAGTGGAGTTTCAGCTCAGGTGTGACCTCGTCATCTGACCATGGTTCAAAATTACGAGGCTTTGTCATTGATCTTTCCCTTAGGGATTGATCCTGGACCGTCACCAATAGCCCTTTGTGTTGCTCCTAGGGACTTAAATTCAACTACTTATCTAAGTTGAAGCAGTGGGTTTGCTACTTTTTGATACGTGTTCGAACCCTTACGATTTAACCTGACTTTCGAATTCAAAATAAGAACTACTCTGCATTTATGGATATCAGGTATTTGGTATTTTGGTATTTTCAATTAACGTCACACTGGAGCAACACAACGGGCTATTGGTGACGGTCCGGGATCAATCCCAGAGGGAAAGATCCGAGGACAGCACCACGTAATTTTGAACCACGGTCAGATGACGAGGCAACACCTGAGCTGGCACCCCACTCTCCAAACTTCCACACCACGCCAACTTGAGGACATTTGAGGCCACGACAGATTTAACGTGCATCAGCCACTTTTGTTCACGACTATCTTTGATTGGATTCGAACTCGCAACCCTCCGGTTGTTAATCAGTTACTCTTCTAACCAGGCTACCCCGACCCTGTCAACGATCCGGAATCAATCCAAGGGTATGATCCGAGGTTGTGTCGCGGATTAGCAACCGGAGGCAACGGGTCCGTAAAAATCTGTCGTGGTCTCAAATGTCCTCACAGTGACGTGATGTGAAAGAGTGGGGTGCCAACTCAGGTGTTGATCTCGTCATCTGGCTGTGGTACAAATTACGAGGTGGCCTCGATCTTTCCCTTTGGGATTGATTCCGAACCATCATCAACATCCCGTTGTGTTCTTCCAGTGTGACGTTTATTAAAATACCCACCTACCTACCTGCCATGAGAAGTTATGCCCCCCCCCCCGAAATAATGTGGGATTTCGCATTGACAGTGGGCCCTCGATTACGGTGTGTTTTATCATAACCATGGCAATTGATCCAACTTCATTGTTATAGCAGTCCTCACGTTGGCGTGGTGTGGAAGTTTGGAGAGTGGGGTGCCAGCTCAGGTGTTGCCTCGTCATCTGACCGTGGTTCAAAATTACGTGGTGTTGTCCTCGGATCTTTCCCTTTGGGATTGATCCCGGACCGTCACCAATAGCCCGTTGTGTTGCTCCAGTGTGACGTTAATTGAAATAACAATAACAATAACATTGTTATAGCAACCAAACTAGTTGAGAGTGTGCGCTTATTCCCATGGAAAGGATACAGAATTTTTTATATTTTTTTATTCTGGAATAATAGAGAAAGGAAATCAGCATCTCCGCTATAGTCTTCAAATGTGTGGAATAAATAGAATTTGAGGTAGGTAGTTAATTAACGTTACATTGGATCAACACATCGTGCTATTGACGACGGTCCGGGATCAATCTCGAAGGGAAAGGTTCAAGGACAACGCCTCGTAATTTTGAACCACGATTAGATGACAATAACAACACCTGAGCTGAACCCCACTCTTCAAACTTCCACACCACTCCAACATGAAATACAATTAGAGAATTTTGATTAAAGAAAATTTACGTTTTGACGTTTACCGTTTGTTATTCACTCTCTAATTTGGAAGACCATTTTTTTGCTATAATTATAAAGTGATACATTGCATATAAGATTGAACACTTAAGTTAAACAACCAGTGTGAACCTTTTTCTTTAATTTCAGTTGTCTGTTTTCTTCAAATTAGACATTCCTTAAAAAATACAAATGTTCCAATACGAGTCCTTTTGACTTATTTAGATAAATCCACTTAGCCATAGCTTCGTAACGCTAGAAAAATCTTTTATCTGCTTTTATATCGGCAAGGCACAATTTAATTTGACAAAACAATTCTAAAATTTCAGGATTTCTAATTTTTGGAATACGACAAATACAGTGGTACCTTGTGATACGAGTTTAATTCATTGCATGATCGAGCTCGTACTTCAAATCAATTTTCCCCCATTGAAATGAGATTAATTCGTACCAGCCCCCAAAAAACCACTCCAATTTTTTTAATAATAATGTATTTATAATGAACAAATATTGCAGCTGGAGTTATAGCCTTTATCGAGTCCTGCTTCAGAATAGTACATATCGTAGAAGTAGAGTGATCGTACTGCGTTGCCAAGTCTACTCTTACGTCTTTGCTCATGTTTGTCTATTATCTCACTCTTTAATTTCATGGATATTACCTTTTTCCTTTTCTCACCACTGTTCTTTACACTCACCTTCTTTAGACTCATGGTTATACGAAATAAAGTTAGCTAAAAGCTGTACATTCATCCCGCTTTTCTGCTTTCAGATTGACGCGTCTGGTCGGAGAAAAGAAAAATGAAAATAAATAAATAAATAAATAAAATAAGAAAGGGACTCGGTGGCAGTTGACAATAAATGTCAAACCGAATTAAGAAATTGATTGATTTTGTGACAGACGTTAACTGTCATCAGATGAGGTGTGAACTGAACCACACGTAAGACTCGGGAATCTGAGCGGAGTGGTGGTTGTGACGTCCCTGAAGTGAGCTCGTATCTCTCAAATTCTGGCTCGTAACTCAAGGCAAAAAATTGACCTAGTGACTGTTCGTATAAAAAAACCTCGTATGTTGGGGCACTTGTATCTCAAGTACCACTGTACATTAGTTTTTCACAGTGCATTAGGGGGCTGGCATGACACTTCAGGGATGACGCGAAATATGGAGATAATATAATTCTTATAAAGTGCGTTACAAAAGCATAATTAGCACGACTACTGACACGTGCATGTACTAGAATTGGCGCAAGAGTGGATCAAGGCATTTTGGGGCCTTAGCTTAGGCGCAGATAACTTCGGCGACCGATTGTCCTAAATATTCTCAAATTTGACCAAAATATATTTAGATAATTTCATTAAAAATCATAAAAGTGCTTAGTTAAAACTACTATATTAATTATAACTAAATACTGATTCTGAATTAATTGTAAGATTACCAGCAAAAATAATCGAACTAGCTTCCATCAAAGGTAATTAAGGTTTATAAATAAAGAATTTATTTTGCTGAAAATTCTATGATAAAAGCTTATTTTCCAATATTATTTTCCCGTTTTGAAGCTCTACTATGAAATTTTCCATATGCACGGCTTATGCGCCTATAGGTTTGAGATTAGCCTTTGCGTACATTGATACAACACCCAAGTGAGAACCTAATACAATGGCCATTGCTCATAAAGCATTTGCACTTCTATTTTGATCACATTTTAAACTAGTTAATTTGTTTCATTTGCCTATTTTTACTAAGGTCTATAAGAAAAGCTAAAACTAATCTAAAGTTAAAATTATATGTAAAAAAATAGAATTCAAAATTTTGTGACGGAATTTTGTAAATTTGACATTTAAAACCCGTATTCAAAAGTATAAAGAATGTGGAACTTGTTTAAATCTAATATATTTTTTCGGATCTTTCTCCCTTCGGGATTGATCCGTTACCCCACTGTACAGTCGCCCACTGTACGACGTAAGCTCCAGTACGACGTAAATTCAACTACCTACTTAATATGTTTCTAAATGCGTTCCTTTCCTTTAAAAATTAAAGTCGAATTGTTGTGTAGTGCTACAATTTTTGGGTTTAAAAAAAGTTCGTGTTATACGTATACTCAATTTTGAGAGCCATTCTATATAATTAGATATTAAAAAAATTGTTCCCAAACGTTTGCTATCTAAATTTTACAATCATGTTTTTCTGTTTGCATAATAACAAACTATTTAACATAACAATGGAGATATAAATTTTACTCCATTTGTTTGAGTTTTCATATCGCAATTACCAGAATACACGTATTTGTTTTCACGCAAAAAGAATTTTCTTCCAAGGTTTTCGATTTTATAGATACAAGCCTTTATTTAAGTCACTCCATTATTTCTCCCAATACGAGTATTTCACCAGATGGTATAAGTTATGCATGTTGGTTTGGGGTCTGTTAGACTCAAATTATAAATGAGTTCCTATTTGAATATTTCTGGTCGTTAAACTAAGTGTTATTCTCGTTTCATACGGTCAATTTATTTTTACTCCGATTTGCTGATGATAATGATATTGAAACACCTATTAACCAAGCATATCTCAAAAAGATTACTCAGGAAGAAAGTATTCAAAAACGGATCGAACTTTTGGTTCCAGTGTTGTAACAAGAAATACCTTTATTTATATTTATAAGATAATATAAAGTAAGGAATGTGTAAGGCAAGCCACACATTGATCGAACATCAACCCTGCGACACTAAATTGACTGAAATACAGACGCATAGGTACCGACATGTTTTCTGTACAGAAACTGATTACACATGCCCATGCAGTATTTTTTTTTTGTCTCAGGCTGCTCAGTGTGTGACCGGGCTAACAGTTTAATTTTTATTGATACAACGGTTATTTTAGATTTAAATGCAGGTGTCCTCTAAACAAGATACATCGGCGTTTTGATTTGATTTGTCGCTCTGCAGTCCTTTTTTAGAATTTGGCGAGAGGACGGGGCAAATGCAAAGTGTTACCACATAGTATAGTAACCGGTAATGATACCAGATGGTATAGTACAATTACATCTATATACATATCTATAAAAACAAGGATACCGGCATATTTATTTTGTGGCCCGTCAAGTCAAGTAAAAAGTCACGAAAAAATAAAGTAAATTGAAATGAAAAAATTAAATTCAGAGAAATATATGAGGGAGAAATCGTATTAAAGAATTACTTTTGAGAAATCGCATCTACGACGGATCTTAAGGCGAAAAAATTGAACTACATAAATTAAAACCAGGCAGTTTTATTTTTAAACTTGTTCATATTATTACCTTAATACAAGCCCGAAAGAAAGATTATTGGTTATGCATAGTAATATATTTTGAAACAGTGACTATTTAATAACAAATGCGTCTCCAAGTTAGTGTAAAATTGCTCTTTGGAAACAAAACAAAAAGTTTGCTGAGGTCGGAAGTTATGTCTCTTTCTGCTAAAAACTTTATTCTTTTGTTCTAGATTTCTCAGGATATTGTGCTTCATTCTTTTCAAAAGGTATTAAGGTTTCTGAAGAAAATTCAGCATTTATTCAAGTAGATCTAAAAATTGGAAATTGCAGAGAGAGAGAGAGAGAGAGAGAGAGAGGAGAGAGAGAGACACAGATATCTCACCAAAAGACTTATTCAAGTTGAGTGAAAGAAATCAAATGTTATAATTTTGCGTTTTATTTTTAAAACTATTTTATATTTCGGGAAGATTTTAACCTCTTCTAAATATCACAGCGAATGATTTGCTTGGGATAAACATAACATCTAAATGTATTCAAATATCTTTTAACTGGCTTTTCAGAGTTAAAAAATAATTATAATTTCAATGATAACTGAAGCCATGAAGCTGACAGTAAAACTTATCGGTCATTATCTCGAAAACGTAAAGTAAGAAAATCCGTTTTCCGTCTGTTTGTTTATACTGAAAATCCATCTCATAGGCGAAAGGATTTATAATGCAAAAATTTAAATTGGAATACATCTTAAAGATACAATAGTCAATTCTGAAGATTACTTGTAGACAGAACATGGAATTAATTTGAGTTCGAGTCGCGATCTGTATGAGAGTTTTTGTCTAAAGAGGTCATTAGAGTTCTTTTTAATTCGAGACGCTATTGTGCTTTGGGATTGTTTCAAAATAATTATATTTTTTTGTAGAATATAAAATAAACGAGGAGTAATTGAATGAATAAATTGCTCATAACATTATGGCTCACGACTTTATTTTCCAAAAAACACACAGGCACAAAATCAAAATGAGATTTTTCAGCATTTTAGAATTCAAATGGCAGAATTACAATTCTCATTAAATACTGTCATGAAACACAATATATTGAATTCTAATACTATATAAATGCAAGTTACACAAGCATGAAAAAACAAAGATGCGAAAAAGGCAAGCCACACATTGGTCCAACATCAGTCTTGCGACAGTATATTGAATGAAATACGCATGCATACTGACATGTTTTGTACAGGAAACGGTGTACGCATGTGCATATCGTAGGCTTTGCCGCTCCAGTGCGTGGGCCATAGACGTGAAATTTAAGTAGACTGAATATTGCTATTAAGAGGAGCTTCAAAAAGTGTGACATATCGACTAATAGTCACGTGACTGCTCTGCGAAAAATTCACTTGGTTGGCATCTATCGCCTCCTTTGGCGATGTAACATCTTATGACAGGGTAGGTGTGGAAATCCGCATTTTTCTATAGAGTGGCGACAAAGCTGGTGAAATCGCCTGTCTACTTTCAGATGATCAATCAATGGATCAATCAGATGATGAATCAATCGATGGGCGTCTTCTCCTGTTCCATGGATCAATCAGATGATGAATGTTAGGTTCCACCCAGCGGATGAAAGCAGACTAAAGGTCACGCTACTACTAATTTTGTCACATGACCCTGAGCACCATAAAAAGTTACCACTGCTCACTCTACTTTTGTATTTCTTTATGGTGTGGCCAGGCTTAGTGATCGAGTGATTTGATTGTGAAGTAGTAATACTAGTAATACATGTTGCACTAAAGGATGGAACAAGTTTTTGATTTAAATGTCGGACAAGAAAGAATGAGTGATTTGACAGCGTTTCCTTTGTCTTCGACTGAGTGATTGTTTTCTATTTTTTGCATAACAATGCGATAAGTACCAGTGACATTGCTTCGAGCTCCTTTGCTTTTATGATCTTGCAGAAGCTGTTCTGTGATTCCCATCTTCTCAAGTTTTCCCATTGCTTCTTTTTCGTTCACTGAATTCTTCCCATTTCTCGAAACTGGAAAAGACATTCCTTTCAACCACGAACAGTTCCTGATCTGATTGGCGGAAAATCGCTTGGTCGGATCCAATTGCAACAGACCAGAGATAAGATCTGTGCAGTCTTTAGACACATACTTCGGAACCATGAAATGCCCGGTTAATATTTTTCTTTTGACTACCAAAACAGTCTCGCCTTTAAATGGCAGCGAGGCGGTGACTAAGAAGTACAGCAGGACGCCGAGCGACCAGAGGTCAACACCTGGACCCGTGTAGTTTTCATTCTGAAAGATTTCGGGCGCTACGTAAGGTGGTGAACCACAAAACGTAAGCAAAGTCTCTTTTGAGTTCTGAACTCGAGTGCTGAAACCAAAATCTCCAATTTTGATAGTATTTTTCCCGCTGACAAAAACATTTTCTGCTTTGAGGTCACGATGAATAATGTTGTGCTTGTGCTGAAACAGAAAAGAAAATCAAAAATTATAAAGGAAACCGTAAACTATATGGCACAGACATGTATAATATTCTGCAATTTTCAGATTTCGTGCAAAAACATGAAAAATATGATCTCCATTTTGCAGAAAAGTGAACTTTTTACACGTTGGCTTCTGACTACAGAAATATACCATGATGATTTATAAAATAAGATTAAATATAATTTTCTTTCAAATAACCAATGTTTCCAAATTTTTAATTCCGTTCACAAGGGCGAATTTTCAATGTTCTCATGGCAAGGGGCGAGCATCAAGGTTTAAAAATAAAAATATAACTTACAGATATCAGAAATACAAAATATCTCATGAAAAGCTCAGAAAACATAAGTTATATAAAATTTTTAATTTCATTGCAACTAGAACATTTGCCTTCTGACCTACACATAAACTTTTAAGAGATTGCGATTTATGAAATCGAATTATTTCAAATTTCTTACATTCCCCGTTTACAATTCTTGAATTTACTGAGTTTCAAACACCAGAATTTTATTACAAGTTTAATTTCTTCAACAGCTAAGGGTTGGGTGAGTTTTATGGCGTAAGGGCGTAATTTAAACAAGATACACCAATTGCTGCACTAAACACGAAACATCGACTAATAGACATGCACACAATTAAATGTTGTTGTCATGTCCAATTTCGAGTCTGATGTCACCGTGTGCATTTTGCATAGCTTTAGCAAGTCGATTATTTTCTTGCTGTAAAAGTGTTCTTCAGGATGGTAATCGATGGTCTAAAGAGCAGCTAACGACAGTAATGTGGGGCAGGTGAACATATGATTAGGGGTGAGTTCAACGCCCAGACAGATATTACAATGTCTATACGTTCTGGTTCTACATGTTCCATAATTTTCATGCCTTAAAAATGTCCTATTTTGTGACATGAGTTTGAATTTTACAAAACATTAACATAAGTAAGAGATCACACAATTCAGTGGTTACGTGAATTAGAAATATTTGTTTCAAATGATTTTTTATCATTTCCCATGTTAAATTATTCCAACTGATCATCAGAAAAAACGTCACAAATATTGAAAACTTTAAAATCCTAATTTTGTCTCATGAAATCAATAATAATATATATTTTTTAAATTCTCTTTTCCATCATGGCCAATTTTTCAAGTTCAACTTCCTTGCACCATGTACTAAAGTTTTTTAAAGTTTAGATTTTGAAAAAAAAAATTATTGTGTGTGAAGAATCAGATTAGTCGCTTGTTTATAAACGACAGAAGAGGTCATTTACCCGATCCACCACAAGCAGCATTCGTAGTGAACGGAAAATGGCGTGCACTTGGCTGAAAAACGAAAACGAAAGTGCGTGTGTCATTCACGCAAAAATTTGTAACTGGATACCTAATAGTTTGGATCACGTGTGTATGATGACACGATGGTTTGAGCTGTGTGGTAAGGGTAGGCACGTCATGCGTCACATCCGAACATAGTATACCGGGGTCGAAAAAACCATTAATCTTGAGCAGAATATTGTTATCAGTAGAACATGACAAACAATTGCATGCAATCGAGTTAACGGTGAGATTTGTGGGGCATTGAATACATTACTGTCGTTCAAATGATATTAACATATTATGAACGTGTGTGATTGTATGTAATAAAGATTTTTATAAAATAAATACAGCTATAAATCCCTTAAAAGCAATTCCATATTAATTGTTGGTGGGGTTTTATGGGCCATATTTGGCCAAGCTGCACCAAACATGAAACATCAATAGCATACACACATAAGGGAAGTTTTATTGATATAGAAGAGAGAAATACACAGGGTAAGTTATATGAATCAAATCTGCGTCGACTACAACTGGCATTAACTAGACTAAGCAAGCTGCAGGTTTTAGTCGTAAATTTAGAGGAAATATTCCTGCAAAAAACTATAAATCCTTCTAAAATTACAAATTGGTTCATTGCAATGACATCTAAAGCAGGCAGGGCACACACTGGTTCAACAACAGTCCTGCGACACTAAACTGTCTGAAATATGCATGCGCAGACGTTTTCTGTAGAGAAAATAAGTGGAGTATGCATACGCATGTCTTGTCACTAGTTCGTGGAAAGCAGCAAGGTGAAAATAGTCTGGCTTCGTGAGCGGTTGAGAAATTTCCAATTGAATCGAATGAGAATTGTCCTGGGCAATGCTTTCTCACCAACCACTTGCCAATATTAAATAGCCAAAGCAGAGTCATTTTTTAAAAAATTCACTTGCCATAAGCAGAGCATGAATGAAGTGAAGTATACGGAAGAATGCGGATGGCTAATGTCGACATGTCACATGTCTTGTTTCAAAGGAGGCATGTTTTAAGTTAAGAAAAAGGCAAGTTTGGTCTGGTTAAAATCTGTATGATATTGAACCAGTAGGTAGCGTCCATTTGAAGCCCGGCATCCCCTAATAAAAAATTAATTTGGTGGTGAAAATCTATATAAATAAGAATGGAGTGTTTGTTTGTACATTGAATATTTTCGACCCATTTCAAGTTTTCTACCCGTTTTGGGCCCTTCTGATGCAAAATCCGTCTCTTGCGCGTTTGGTGTCTGTCTGTCTGTATGTGTGTGCCCATGCTACGTCCAAACTGTTGAATATATTTTCATGAAACTTTGAAAGTTCATGAAAATATATTCAAAGTTTTTGTGAGTTCTTACATTTATTAAATGACTGAACTTGGTCGCGTAAGTCTGTCTGTCCGTCTTCCGGTTGCATGTTCGATTTTGTGTCTGTGTGTTTGTACGAGTATCACACAAGATTTTTCAAAAAGAAATGTTCTACATTTAATAAACCATATTTTAGTGTAGTGAATGCATTATTTTAAATTCATTTGTTTACGTATTTAAGCAAGTTTCATGTTAAAACATCTGAGTAACTCTACTTAAATCAACCATAATTTGGTAGTTTTGGAGAAGCTAGAATGCATATTGAGCATTGCAATTACTTAAATTGTTTTACCAGTACTGCTGAAAAATCAATTATTTTTTAAAAACTATTTTTGCAGAATTTAAATTCAAATACTTTTTTATTTTGAGCCTTATTTATTTTCTTTGCAAAATATAAATTATTTCCGAACATTTGGGACAGACGATATTTTGCAACCAAACCGGAAACTCGTTTTCTTTTGCCACGTGCAGTGATATGTTTTTCGCTCCGAATTAATTTCGTATATTTAAATTCTATCTAATTTTTAGTTGTAAGTTGTGGCAACATGTGAGAGATCAAGAGATAAAAAGGAATCATCAATTTATATCTTTAGAACTTTTACCGTCAATTTTTATTTTGTTTTATTCTGTTTTCTGTTTTGAATATTTTTTATTTTAATAAATTGTAATTCCTTTTCATCACACGCAGCACCACCGCAAAGTATTCTGTTTAAAGCGGCATGTAAGTTAGAATAAAGCAAATTTTAATGTAAAATTTAAGTGGATTTTTGCCATTATTAAAAGAACGTTAATGTTAAAAATATCCAAACTAGGATTTTTGAAATGTTACAAATTCTTTGTCATAGCGACAGATGGCCAAGGTGGCTTATTTTACGAATTGAAACTATATTTAAGCAACTTATATAGGGAAAGTTTGTTTAAAACAATGATTTTCTTTAGGAAAAAAGCTGTCAAATTAATTTACCATTTTAAAAAATGGTAATAGGTTACCTTTGCTTTATCACTACTGAAGATATTAAATTTAAAAAAGTTATTTTCTTATTGCACGTGCCAGAAACGGAATTATCAAGAAAAACGTATCCGCTTTTAAAACAAACTTAGTGATAAATATCTTATCAAATTAATCATCTTTCCCTTATTGGTAACGAGATTCGAAAAGAGTGCCACAAATAAAAAATATTGACAGGCAAATTATGTGAGAGAGTGTCCGCGGTAGATTTGTCATTTTTACGAATTGAGTTGAGCAATTTTACAGGAATAGAACTTAAGAAAGGGAATTCCTAATCGTCCCTCAAAATCGTCTTTCGTAGCAGTTACCTTAGTGTCTCACCTTTCGCCAATGTGTCCCTTTAGCAGGGGTGCGATATACAGTGAGTAAAAAATGTTTCCGTACGCACTTACTATTTGAAATAAATAGCTTTACTTGCAGAATATAAATATTGAAATAAAAATGGAAAAACAAATGAGCATAATTGCATAGAAAGTTTCTATTGCATTTAAACAAAAAATATTAATATAATTTAACGCATAATTCACAATAACACAAAAATGTGCCAAATATAAAGCAAAAAAGTCTCCGTACTAATAACATTTAATGAAAAATCTTTCATTAAATGTTATTTCCCCACCATGTTTCATCATTTAATGATCAGTTGAACCTGCTTTTGCTTTAATGACCTCTCTTAGAAGTTTAGGCATGACTCCCATAAGTTTTTTTGTTGTTTCTGAAGTAATTTTGTCCCAGATGTCCATAATGACACTTAACAGTTTATCTTTGCTGCTGGTATCGTAATTTTTTAGTTCACGACCGATTTCTTCCCATCAGTGTTCCATGAGGCTTAAATCAGGAGACTGGTTGTGTGTGAAGTTGCTGCGACACATGGTAAACGCATCATTCTTTACAGCATGTTGCAGTGTGTTTTGAATCGTTGTCCTTTTTGAAGATAAATGGTCTTCCAGGAGACAGTTTCGTAGGACCAGCAAGGACATTATTTGAACCATAGGAAAAAATTTTGATTCATCCCTAAAAGTACAGAATCCCAAAAATTTAAGGGCTTATATGCTTTTTTGCAAACTCAAGACGCTTTCTTCTGTTAAGTTTGCTAATGAAAGGCTTCTTACGTGCAACATGCCCATTATATCAAACATTTTTGATTACTTTTCTTACAGTCTGAGGTTATATTTCAAAATTGTAATCAGTTTTCAACAAGGATGCAAGTTGTGCACTAATTCGTGGATTATCACGAACCTTTCATCGTGTATATTGCTCAATTTTTGAGGTCTTCTGGATCGGTTCCTATTTCCCAATTTCTTCCTCATTATATCTTTCAATAATTTTTACCGTAGATTTAGATTTGTTTGCTATTCCGCCAATATTTTCCTCATTGATAAACCCTCATATCTCAACTTTATCACCAACACGCGAATAGATTTCGGAATTTCCATTTTAGGTGATCCACTGATATAAAAATCGTTTGAAAAATGATTACTTATACTATACTGAGGTTCTTTTTCATTCGATAGTTATAATAATTGATGTGGGACAACTAGACTGTATGTTCTAATCAATTTACATAGTGCGAACGGAAACTTTTTTGCCTTTCATTTTGTATGTTTTTCTCAAAGTTTTAATTAATTAGTTTTTATTTGTGAAAATTAAGAAATTTTTGTTGCCAACACATTCTCTAATATGAAATAAGTTTCTTGTGCAGTTTCTGAATCTTTAGTGAGATTTCTTTAGAAATTATAATAATTTGTACACCGTTTTCATCTCCGTACGGAAACTTTTTTACCCACTGCATATGAAATGTATTACAAGATGGATTTGCATATATAGAATTTGTGTCCAAAGTAGGATGCAGAAATTATAAAAATGTCGAAAAGTTGTTAAAAAGTTATTTTACTCATATTTAAATGATTTGGAATTTTTCTACGAGAGAGGAAAGTGATTATTTTCTGGTCACTTTCAATATATAGTTAACCAATTCAACCCGAGTGAGGTCGGGCAAATTTGCTAGTGTAACGATCAATAAAACCAGAAGCAAAAACGATGATTTTTTTTCGTAAATCTGAGTGAGACATCAGTTTCAATCATAAAGTACTTGATTTTCACCAGAGAATGTTGATGTGCCCGGTCTTTTAATCTCAAATGATTTCCTACTGTGAATGGTGTTTGTTATATGCAAAGGGTACCTTCAACACAAACTCTTCTCGCTTCCTACTGAAATTAGCATCCAGTCCAGATAATATGCGAAATGGATTTTTGCGCATGGTCTATTATTCTCTCCTCGTTTCCCGTCTTTGCAAAAGACTCACCAAGCTCTAAGACAGGATCATCCATACAGAGTTGCCAGGATTGGGCACGACTGCACCTTTTAGGCTCTTTTTTTTTAAACTTAGGTATCAATGCTATTCGTGTCTTTCAATATATAGTTAACCAATTTAACCCGAGTGAGGTCGGGCAATTTTGCTAGTGTAACGATCAATAAAACCAGAAGCAAAAACGATGATTTTTTCGTAAATCTTTGTGAAATAGAAAACCACCCTGTAGTGGCTAGTTTCTCATGCAAAAACCTGTTCCAAACTGTCACCAGTTCTAGCAAGAGACGATTTTTCTTCTACTCGGATCTTCATTCCCCTTGGAGTAATAGTACAGTTTTGTTTCGACGAAGTATCTGGTCATTAACAAAATTGACCAGATTTTGGACGAAATATCTCGTAGAAACCACTTGGAGAGTTAAAGGGTTGGGGCAAATTTTACAAGCTTATTCTGGAAAATAATTTTAAAATACCTTTTCACATAGATGATAGAATGTTTTTGACAAAGATTAATTTTACCTGTCTTTTCACCCATCATAAAATATGTCACCTATTTACTTGGTCAAATCTAAACTCCAAATACCCCGTAGTAATACAGCAATGCATAAATTAATTTATTGCTTCTTTCTAAACTGCTTTTCATCGATATGTATACATTGGAAAATGATACCCCGATTCTCGATGGGTCGCGATAGTCCGGTTGGAAGAGTAACGAATTAGCAATCGGAGGGTTGCGAGTTCGAATCCAACCAAAGACCGTGTGTTCAAAGGGAGCTGGTACACGTTAAATCTGCCGAGGCCTCAAATGTCCTCACGTTGGCGTGGCGTGAAAGTTTGGAGAGTGGGGTGCCAGCTCAGGGTGTGACCTCGTCATCTGACCATGGTTCAAAATTACGTGGTATTGTCCTCGGATCTTTCGCTTAAGGTTTGATCGCGGACCGTAGCCAATAGCACGTAGTGTTGCTCCAGATAATTAAATACCTACGTTAATTAAATACCTACCTAGCCCCGTTTCTCGATCAATAAGCATACCCAGGGGCGCATCCAGGATATAATCTGAAGGAAGCTTTTAATTGTAAGGTCTTTATTTAGGGGTGATCTTAAAATTTCTTTGAAATATAGAGTAGTTTTAGAGTGTGTTAATCAGAGATTAGTTTTAGAGTATGTTACCTATGTGTTCTCAAGAGACTAGATTTAAAGTGTGTTACCTAGAGACTAGGTTTGGAATGAATTAAAGAGATTAGTTTTAGAGTGTGTAACCTAGAGACTAGTTTAGGAGTATGTTGCCTAGAGACTAGTTTCAGAGTATGTTACATAGAGACTACTAGTATTGGAGTGTTACCTAGATAATAATTTTAGAGTATATTACCTAAAGACTAGTTTTGGAGTGTGTTACCAAGAGACTAGTTTTAGAGTATTACCTATAGACTAGTTTTGGAGTATGTTACCAAAATACTAGTATTAGAGTGTGTTTAAGATCCTAACTTTAAAATGACTACTACAAGACGAATAGAAGCTGTAGTGAAAGGAAAATGTGCCAACGTTTTAATGAACAATATTTTATCCAATCCCTGTTAATAATGAGAAATGGAGCACTTTTGTTAATGGGCTCTGAAAGCAATGAATAAATATTAGTTAACTGTAAGGAGAAAATATCAAAATACCTTTATCAAACACCCATAGGTGCGCCCCTGAACATACTAAATGAATACGTATAAGTTTGTGAGGCAAATAAATAAGAAAAACACGACCATTATTTCACAGGAAAGCATTATTGATCGCAATTTCATAATCATATGACATCTCATTTCCGTGAGTTTCATATACAGATTGCATTTGCTTAAGTGGTGGTTGTGGTAGCAATGCACTACAAAACTGACGCACGACAATCACATCCCCAGTCTTGGTTCTTTTTAGTTACGTCTACTACTGAATCCAAACAGTTTTCTATAGAATATTGGAAATATAAGCAATGCAGCACGCATATTTCAGGACATACGAACGGGAGAGCTTCGGAATAAGAGGACATTGACCTTCAATGGGGCAATGGCCTCTTCCTGGTGTGTCCCTACTAAGAAGGGAACTCGAAAGCTGAATAGGAAATGTAATCGATATTTTCACAATAGAAAGTTGCGGAAAACAGATACTATTTGACGGATATTTCCGCAACACAGACGGAACAGCAATAAGAAACTAGAATCTTAATTGCATGTAAATATTTTATGAATTTTGTGTTCGTTTTATGCGAATGTTTTTTTAAATCGAGAACTGATTAAAAGAATTATATCTTTAATTTTATTTTCATAGTTTGTTCTACCAAATTAACAATAATTTCGATGTTTGTTCGAACCAATTATGAAACTTCTGAATACTTATGAGAAGAAATTGAATTCTACCGAGTATATCACTTAAAATTGCCTTTTTCGTTTGTAGGGACTAGAATTTCAAGTGAAGGTACAGATATTTTTATTAAGTATCAAACATTTTCAAAGGTTTATCCATATATCTTTCGTGTCAGGGCAAAAAGGGTTAAGGCAAAATGGTTACTTCTCAGAATCTTAAGTTGAATATTTCACTCTCTCACAAATATTCAGGAAGAAAAAGAAGCATACCATGCTGCAAATAATTGTAATTTAGATTCGTAGATTCATTTAAATTTGATTTTAAGCATATTATATCATTTTTTAAATAAATGATGCACTTGACTCCTTTGGACCTATCAAAAATCAGACATAACCCCTTTTGCCCTGACACGGAAGATATATTGCTTGGTCACCTATTTATATATTTCGTACCTTGTTTGATTTATAATTCGAATTATGAGTAAAGTACATAAAAAGTTGGTAGAACTCATAAAATATTCAAGAATTATATTACTTTTACAACGGATATTGTGTTTCTTTATTGTTTATGCTTTTTCTTTGGCAACTTGGGTGGAACACTTTTCTTAGAGTAGAGACTTTTTAATTATTCAATGAGTATATTCGATAAGCCAATATTATTTAATAATCAATAGTTCATTTTCACACGTTTTAGAATAGAGCAAAAGTTAGAAACAGTTCAAGCATTAGAAAGGTAATCGTGAGACATTTGAAAGAAGTTTTGATTAGGTTTAATAGATTTATATAAAGTTTATCTAAGTTTTTTTTAATACAAAATTATATAAATACAATAGCATTTAAATATTAAATATCAAGTTTTTGTTTTCAAGTATAACCTTTCTATGATGATTGTTAATTTTTATATAAATGGAAAAGCTTATTACATCACAATGGTCGAAACATTGACTTTCTAATGAAATAGACGAGCACTTGGGCGGAGTCGCTGTCTAAGATCTCAGAAGGGTAAGTCACATACGCTTACGAATCGATTTGGGACGATTGGCTGTTGAAGTGTTTTTAATCACTCTGGATAATCACTTTAACCAATCAATAATTTGTCCCACATTAGGATTCATACTTTTTCCCACAATCGCGAGACAAATCTTCAAACCGAGCGACCGGAAGAAATAGCATGAAGCTAAGCGCACATGCTCCGTCTATTTCATTAGAAGGTCGATGGATCAGATGTACTACTTTAACACTTTTGTGAATCAGTTTATTATATGTGCAATTCAACAATTTTTAAATGAAAAAGTTACAAAAAACTTTTCATCAGCTGTTAAATAACCAAGTATTTGAGTTGGAAAACTGAGCTTTTGTCCTCAGACATTTGAGAGTGAAGTTTTGACTAAAAATTTGCAGTCTGAGAAAACATGATTTGCACAATCTAGGACGCGCGATATGAAATAAGGAGGTGTAACCATGGACACACACCAGGGACGTCATCAAAATCCTCAAGAGTCCTTTTAACGAGGCAAGGAGGTGAATGCACTCTACGTTATTAAGAATGTCTGGTATGTTATTGATTGGCTTGTCGATTTCTCATGTTACACATAAATAACTAAAAATACCCTTTTCATTATTTTAAATACATGCGTCATGTCGCTTTTAAACATTTTCGCTTTTAACGTTCTACCGAAAAACCGTTTTGTTCATAGATATTAAATTCGTTCATTATTTTCAGATATAAGTCAATATCCTTCACAACTTCAGTTTCCAGTTCTAGAGTGTTCCGTTGTATATCAAGCCTGTTCTCAAGCTGAGAACATTTACCTTTGCTATTATATTGTGCTGAGCTTTATTTAACATTTGAATAAAATGTGTCTGAGAAGCTTGAAAATGCTTAATTAAAATCCCTCCAAAATGGTGACCGGACGTGATTCGATCACGCAATCTTCTGATACTATTTATTCTAGAATGTTCTATTGCATATAAAGTCTATTCTCCAGCTGAGAACATTGACCTTTGCTATTATGTTGTGCTGAGCAATATTTAACATTCCAATAAAATCTGTCTCCAAAAGGTTAAAAATGTTAAGCTAAATCCTTCCAAAATGGTGACCGGACTTGATTCGATCACTCAACCTTATGATTCAATTTGTTCTAGAATGTTGCATTTATATCAAGCCTGTTCTCAAGCTGGGAACATTGGCCTTTGCTATTATGTTGTGCACAACTTCATTTAACATTCCAATAAAAATTTGTCTCAGAAGCTTGAAATCCCTCCAAAATGGTGACCGGAACTAATTTGAACACTTAACTTTCTGATACAATTTGGCCTTACCAAATGATCAACGGCAGAAGTCAGCTGGGCAAAAAGCACCTTGGCTTCCGTTTCGGGCATGCGTCCCCCATTGGCCACTCGATGGAACAGTTCTCCACCCTCTGCAAACTCCATGGCGAGGTACACTTTGGAAGATGTCTCCATCACCTCGAACAGTCGAATGATGTGGGGGTGCTGGATGGATTCCATCGCCGATATCTCTTTGCTAAGCATTTGTCTGCTCTTGGGTTGAAGTTTGCTTTTGTCTATAATTTTTACAGCCACCTTCTCTGAAATAAACTCTTGTATATTCACATATGACCACGTACCTAAACACATTCGACCTTGTAATGAAATAGGCGGAGCATGTGGGCGGAGTCGTTGTCGTAGGATCTCAGAAGTGTAGGTCAAGTGGGGTTGGGAACCGACTTGGGTCGATTGGTCATCGAAGTGCAAATTGGTGTTTTACATCACTCTTGTTAATTAGTCGTACATTTGTGCTTTCTTCCAATATCGCGTGACCTTCACTGAGATCTTCAAAACGAGTGATCGAGAGAAATAACATGAAGCTATGCGCACATGCTTTGCCTATTTCATTCGACGATCGATGATTTCCATGGCATACAGTTAGAAAGAAATGATAGTGAATTTTACGTAGAAAACCACAGATGCATGTAAAGATGTATATTTTGACATTCTCCCCACCACTGTGCGGCTAAAGACGTCACTCTTAACCTTCCTGGTGGTTGTCTTGACAATATGTATCTCGTCATAAGCAAAATTGGTCAGATCTTGATAGACGAGATAGCTCATCGAAACCACTTGTAGGGCTAAGAAAGTGGTAGACTGAAGAGCTTTGTAACAAATTCGAATCTCACATGTGAAGAAGTCGGGTTGGCATGGCGTGGAAGTTTAGAGACTGGGGTGCCAGCTCAGGTGTTGTTCTCGGCGTCTGACTGTGATTCAAAATTACGAGGCGTTGTCCTTGAATCTTTTCCTTTGGGATTGATTCCGGACCATCGCCAATAGCCTGTTGTGTTGATCCAGTGCGACGTTAATTAACTTCCTACCAACCTGAAGTTCCCAGGTTTCTTCAAAAATATTCACTTAGTATAGAAGGTAGGTAGTTAATTAATGTCGCACTGGAACAACACAATGTGCTATTGACGACAGCCCGGGATCAATCCCAAATGCATATTACTAAGACTTCTCAGATTTAACTTAAGTTTTTAACTTAAAATAGGAACACATGCGATGTTAATATTAGACGTGTTTTGAATATATATGGATTTTTTGAATGAATATGGAATAAAAAAGGCTGTTATATGTAAGACGTTTATACCGTTGTTTTTGTCAGCGAAAAGTCTAATTCGTGGATGAATAAAGAAATGTAATTTACATTTTTATTTCGATGACAGTCAGGATTTTTCCTTGTTTCGGAATAAAAATCTGATATAAAAGTGTTACTAAGAGCAAAAGTACACCTTTAAAAACTAATACATCTGTTCGGAGACAAACCAAATCGCAAAGTTAGCTAGTATCCCATTCTCAGACAATTCGCTTCATCACGATATTTGAAGAGTTCACATTGAAACCTTTTTATAGTATAGGCGAGGAATAAAAATATTTTATATCTTCAGAAAGCTGATTTATTTCTATTCTTATCGATAGCAACGTAAGCTTATAACATTGCTTTTTATAACTTGCCGGCTTCGTTCTAAGCAAAATAAGAATAAAATTCCGGAGCAAAAATGCAAGATGTTATCTTTTGTTAAACTGTTACTATGAAGTTCCGTCAAATTTTAAGCAGCTCACTCGACATTTTTCACTTCTTTTTTATGCGGATTAAATCTGATAGTAAAAATTACTCAATCCAAGGAATGACTTTTTTCCCCGTTTTGCTCGAATTTGTGCATTGCAGAATACTCAATTTCTTGATCGATTCTTGTCGCCAATTTATCCCGTTGTGTTGCTCAGTGCGACTTAAATTAAATTACCTTACCTTACTGTTGTCGATTCTCTATTTGATTTCCAATTCCTTTAGCAACACATCTGTAACTCAGTTGAAATAGTTCAAAAATTTAAATTAAAAATTTTCCTTTATAGAAAACTAGATACAGTTGCTGTTCATCATAACAAAATTCGTTCTAGTATTCTATATACTAACTCCTTCCAATACCAATGAAATCGATATTCTAAAATATTCATTTATTGGTGTAACAAAGTTTTTGTTTTAAATTGAATGGATGGTGGAATAAAGTTTTGAAACTGCTGAGTCAACTAAACTACCTGTATTAGTTTTGAATGAAAAGTACTTTTCCCAATCCAAGATTGATACAGGTTGATGAAACTCTAGATCAATGGTTCTTAACCTGGGGTGTGTGCACCCCTGGGTGTGCGAGAAAGCAATTCCAGGGGTGAAGGAGAAGTTTTGATGGACGACAGCGATTTAATAAAAGACGATCTTATTGAAATACAATAGAACCATATACATAGCTAGCAAAAGCAGCATTGCTGACACTTTTACCATTTGCCACCACCTACCTGTGTGAAATGGTATTTTCATAACTTTTGCACATAAAAACAAAAGCCAGAAATAGCTTAAATGTAAGTGGTGACTCACGCGTGGCTCTTTCCAAAAAGGAGCTTCGCTTCGAAAGTATTATTATGAATAAACAACAACGTAGCCATTAAAAATTGAGATATTATTTTGCATGTATATGTAAATGCATGTGCTTATTTTTCAATAAATTATCTTGCAATAGAAGTAATTTTCTAAATAAAGAAATAGAAACACATTTTCAAGGGGGGGCGAGAACTTATTTTTAGATTCAAGGGGGTGCCGATCATTGAAAAGGTTAAGAACCACTGCTCTAGATATTCAGAAATATTCCTTTTGATAGGTGTGTGCATAAGGATGAGACACTCAGACTATATATAATAGAACAGGAGGGAGGATAGAAATATAAAAACCTTTTGTTAGATAATGAACACCCATCTTTACTTTAGAAAAGTTTCCTTTCCCGACGTTCCTGTACAGCCTGTAGAGTGAAATGCGTGTTCCAAGAGCCGTTTCTTTCTTCCAGCGGTCATCGTGACTCAGTTTTTCGATGACCTGTTGATAAGCATTTAAATTTCGGGTCGACCGTATGAGTGAAGATGTCGAGGATATCGTGCTTTCATCGGAGATCGACCGTCGGGGTCGACTGAGACGCGTTGCCTGCACTGGATGGAATTTGGAATCTACAGGAATCTGAAAAAATGAGGACGTTCAAGATGTCATGCGAACCAAATAAAATAAGATTGAAACAGCAGAGACGTCTGTATAAAGGAAATCATAAGTTAGATCTGTCCCACGAAGTGTTGATGGCGAACTTGCAGGTCCGTTCCTGAGGTATGAGCTACCCACGTGTAAACCTTAGAAAGACGATCATCTCTTCTCCAAAAGAACCAAACTTTCTAAACGAACGACCTTCCTCAGGAACGGGGCCATCGTAGTCCAGATGGTAGAGTCACAGATTAGCAAACGGAGGGGTGCGAATTCGAAACTAGATGCAACCAAAGACTGCCGTGTACATGGGGCTGGTACACGTTAAATCTGTCGAGGCATCAAATGTCCTCACGTTGGCGGGGTGTGTTTGGAGAGTGTGAGTTCAGGTGTTGTTCTCGTCATCTGACCGTGGTTCAAAATTACGAGGCGTTGTCATTGGATCTTTCAAGATTGATCCCGGATCGTCTCCAATAGCCCGTTGTGTTGGGCTCCAGGGCGATGTTAATTAACTACCTCCTACTTCTCAAAAACATTTTATTTTCTAAAAAATGCCCTTCATCAAGCACTTTAGAAAATAACTTCGGATAGCCCTCTCTCCCAGTTCCCTAAATGCAGTAAAGTTTTGGAGAGTGGGGGTGCCAGCTTAAGTGTTGATCTCGTCATCTGACAGTGGTTCAAAATTATGAGGTGTCCTAAGATCCATAGAGGAAATATAAAAGTAGAGTGAGCAATGGTAACCTTTTCATGTAACCAAGATCATGTAACCAAAACTAGTAGTAACGTGACCCTTGGAGTGCTTTCGTCTGCTGAGTGGAACCTAATATTCATTATCTGATTGGTCCACAGGACAGGAGAAGACGCCCTTCATTGATTGATCTGATAGTAAGAGACTTTAGTTATCTCACCATTTTTGTAGCCACTCTATAGAAATGTGCATTCACCCACACCTACCTGTCATAAGATGTTACATGGCCAACGAAGCGATAAGGTACCAAATTGGCAAACCAAGTGAATTTTTCACATAGTAGTCACGTTACTACTAGTTGACATGTTGGCCCCACTTTTCGAAGCTGCTGTCAATGGCAATGCTTGGTCTACTTATATTTTACTTCTATACTCTGATCTTTCCCTTCGGGATTGATTCCGAATTGTCGCAAATAGCCCGTTGTGTCGTACGTAATTGAACTACTTGCACCCTCCGTTGCGGCTTACCTCCGTAGCCGCAACGTAAATTGAACTACTTGCTTATTATAAATCATTATTCATAATTGTATTTATGATTATGGTTCTCTTGCCAAAGAAGGAATTTTGTTCGAATGGAACCATTTGAATACCGAGAGACGTAGGCGGGGGTGTTTCTGGGACAGTCATCCGGGTCTCTTCAAGGAGCGGAAGAGAATTTTGGGGGTAAAAGGAGACTCGGGAACGGACACGAAGAAGAGTCCTTTGATGTCATGTCCATAAGAGTGAAGAGTTGCTTTTGATACAAATAATGTAAAGATACAAAGAAACTGAATATATGCTCGAAATTCAAAATAAATGTTTTAATCGTATAACTAAAGAGAAAGACTGGAACTTCTTGCTAAGTTGCCTCACGATCTATCGAGAGCTGTAAGAGTAACTTCTTTTAGTTTTATCTGTGGGCCCGAGTACCTACAATATTATCTCTACTAAATTGGATTATCAGATTCTCCATCTTGCCCTAAATGCGGCCTTTCATCCATGTCAGGAACCCACCTCAACAGTTGTCCTGATCTTACTGACGTCGCAGTGAATAATAGTGTGTGCCCTCTGATAGAGTTACAGATTTTATTCTGTTTCTAGACTATTTTGGACTGACAGACTTACGATGAAAAGGCTGATATCTGGCGTAGGGTAAAAAATGTTTTAATTAAATGGCACACCGTACAAGCGTTGTCATTTCTTAACCCTCCTGGTGGTTGTCTCGACGAGGTATCTCGTTATTAGCAAAACTAATCAGGTATCTTGATGGAGGAGATATATCGTCATTAGAAAAAACTGACAAAAATCTTGATCTCGTCATTACCAAAAAATGGTAATATCTTAATGACAAGATAGCTCGTCATTATCAAAATTGGTCAGACCTTGATGGCCGAGATTCGAAACCACTTGGAGAGTTAAGAGGAATAGAAGAGATAGCATCAGATTTTACTGAGTCTCAGCGGATAGAATAATTCGAGGATAAGTATGGTTCTTGTCTAGCCAGATTGGATTTAAGATTTTATGGAGAAATGTCCTAAGCAAGGGTCAAGCTGCGTCCCTTGTCTGACCGGAGAACCTCACAGTATTGTTACAGCATAAAGCAATGGTGTTTATATGAGAGTGGGGCATCTACTTACTTGTCCATGAAATGTCTTCCGTCTGGTTAACGTCGCTGTCTTTTTTCGATCCAAAGGCAAACCCCCATCACTCGAAGTGTCGTCAGTGGATTTTTTCGATTGCAAAGCATCAGTTTCGGTGATAGCGCTGTTGGACGAGGATATCTTTTTCTTCCACCAGAGAGCTACTTTAAGAGGCGTTATGGAACCTCTACAAATACAAAAAGGGTTTAGAATCCTTAAAAAGTGCTTTCGTTTTTAATAAACCAGCATTGAAAGAAGATATGAAATGCACCGATAATTACAGCATAGGATTCAGGGGCGCACCCAGGATATCAATATGGAGGGCTTTTATCGTACGCTCTTAATGTAAGGGGTGATTTTAAAGTCTAAAACTTTCTTTGAAATATAGACTAGTTTTAGAATGTCTTTCACCCATCGTAAAACATGTCACCTTTTTACTGCGAAAATCTAAACTACAAATACCCCATAGTAATACAATGCATAAATTAATTTATAGCTTCTTTCTCGATTGCTTTTTATCGGTATTATAATGCGAATTCGTCTCATTGGAAAATGATGCCCCGTTTCTCGATCAATAATACCCAGGGGCGCACCCAGGATACCAATCTGGAGGGAGCTTTTAATTGCAAGCTCTTTATTTAGGGGTGATTTTAAAATTTCTCTGAAATATAGAGTAGTTAATCAGAGACTAGTTATAGAGTATGTTACACCTATGTGGAGACTAGATGTAAAGTGCTACATAGAGACTAATTTTGGAGTATGTTACATAGAGACTAGTTTCAGAGTGCTTTACCTAGAGACTAGTTTTAGAGTGTGTTACCTAGAGATTAGTTTTAGAATATGTTACATAGAGACTAGTTTTAGGGTGTTACCCTAGAGATTAGTTTTAGAGTGCGTTACATAGACTAGTTTTGGAGTGTGTTACCTAGAGACCAGTTAAAAGTGCTATTCCAAGACGAATAGAAGCTCTATCAAAGGGAAAGGGGCCAGCGTAAATGATATATTAAAATTGTGTCCAATTCCCGTAAATGGAATACTTTTGTAAATAGGCTGAAAGCAATGAATGAATATTGGGAATTGAAGGATGAGGAGAAAAATACTAAATCAACTTTATACACGATTTTTAAAGCAATAAATGAATTAAATGAGGATATATGTTGTTTTATACGATCTGGGAGGGGCTTAACTTCCCCCCGTAGGTTCGCCCCTGATGGGATCCAATCAGAAAGCACCAACGTGTGAAACGGACGCTGGGTTTTATGAATTATGCTATGATGGCCTCCAGGGGATAGGTCGATTACCAGGTTTTCTGGAGATAAACTAGGTCCTTGCATTGTTTGCGAAAAATAAACTTTTCTAAAATCACTTATAATTTAAATTACTGATATCCCTGGAATAGTCTCTGATATTCAAATTCATGATTAGATTATTGAAAAAACTCGATGAGTTTGGACTTTCACAGATAAGTTTGTTGGGCTAGATTTTTAAGGCGCAAGGGTCATATTTGGCCAAACTGCATCAAAGAGAAGACAGAAATACCCTCGCAAGAAAAGTATTACTGACGAGAGAAATATACCTTCCGTCGTCACAAGTTGCTAAAGCAGCGGGCAAACCTACTGAGCCACGGCGGCCCCCTCAGATAAGTTCGAGTTTGTTACCTGTTTGGTCGATGAACCTTTTTCTTTATGCATGTAGAGTTTAAAGATCACGTAATGCATGAAGTCAGGTATGGGGCATAACAAATTAAGAACTACGAATTCTTTTCTCTGAATCAAATATTGCGGTAATTCAATTAACCGAACTCCCTAACAAACTTTCTCCACCTATGGCAAACATACGCTGCGAAAATTTTAAATATAAATACATATTATACTGAAGATAAGGATTCAATCACAATTCGACTAAAAAGTTTTGAATTATTCTATGAATTTCGGTAGTTTAACAGCATTGTGTAAATTATAGTTATCGTGGAACACCATACAAAAATTTACTTTTATTTCCTTATTCTAGCTATAGTTTTCATAGTTTTGTTAAGAAATTTTTTTCTTATGAATGATTCCTCAAAGCATATTTGTCCTCCACTTTTGATTAGTATACAACACTGTGCAAAACGATTACACGTGGGTGATGAAATTTTGTTAAAAAGAAACATTTATTAAAAGCAAATAGTGACAAGAAAATATAAATAGTGCCTTTTAACAAATGACACAATTGTCAAAATTGTGAAGAATCGAACTGAATTATTTAGGTTAATAACAGAAGTTTTTAGTTGCAAACTTTTTCTTCATTACCATATCTTTAAAATGATGTTCCTTTGGACAAAAGCCTGATCGTCACAATAAAGCAGTCAAAATGAGTCCTTCACACAAATAAGTAAATGCGGAACTCAACTGTAGTTTATTCACAGTATTATTTACTACCTACAGAGACCGCGGTAGTCCAATTGGAAGTCACGGATTAACAACCGGAGGGTTGCGAGTTCGAGATTTGATCCAATCGAAGACCGTCTTGTACGTGGGGCTGGTGCAGGTTAAATCTGTCCTGGCATCAAACGCCCTCACGTTGACGTGGAAGTTTGGAAAGTAGGATGCCAGCTTAGGTGGCGACCTCGTCATGAATGTGATTCAAAATTATGAGTTGTCCTCGGATCTTTCCCTTCGGGATGGATCCAAACTGGGTTCACACTTCAACACCACGCCCACGTGAGAATAGATTTAACGTGCACCAGCCCCCCGCGTACACGACGATCTTTGGTTGGGATGAGTTGGTTGCCAATCTGTTGCTCTTCCAACTGGGTTATCGCAGCCCTTAGAAATTAAGAGCAGACGACGTTTGGCAGCGAAACTATATATATAGTTTTGTTCAAAAACTGGACAATGTTATTTTTACAAAAACGAGAAAGAAAATTCAACTTACATTTCGGTCGCCATGTCAAATTCTCAATGGAAAGTTTTCCCTTTTTTTTTTGTGGTTCAATTCATACAACTCTCATTTCAGAGAAACCGTACACGATAACGCGGAAGTGGACCTCTCACGGCGAGGAGAAATAAATCTCACTCCATTGGTGACTTTAGAAAGATGGGTGAAACTAACTTTTCCGAATCATTTTACTTACGAGGGAAAATTACCTACCGCACGCTCTGTGCGCTCATTGGTGAAAAGCTTTTCGAGCTTATCGATTTTTCGGGGATGAGCAACAGTTGTAGAAAAACAGCTCTTCATGAATAAGAATTGCCTTGCGAACGTATTGTAATGCACCATAGACAAGACTCTTACTATCCAATTCAGATGGAGCATAATTTCTCAAATTTTTGGCTCACCCGTCTTCAAAGACAATTTCTTTCGGCGCACCCACAGGAAACGGGCCGCGGTGTCCCGGTTGGAAGAGTAACGGACTAGCAACCGAAGGGTTGCGAGTTCGAATCCAGCCAAACACCGTCGTGTATAAAGGGGGCTGGTGCACGTTAAATCTGTCGTGGCCTCAAATGTCCTCACGTTGGCGTGGTGTGGAAGTTTGGAGAGTGGGGTGCCAGCTCAGGTGTTGCCTCGTCATCTGACCGTGGTTCAAAATTACGTGGTGTTGTCCTCGGATCTTTCCCTTTGGGATTGATCCCGGACCGTCACCAATAGCCCGTTGTGTTGCTCCCGTATGACGTTAATTGAAATACCCCCCCTTCGGGATTAGGGGCCAAGGTAGCCAGGTTAGAAGAGTAGCGGATTGGCAATCGGAGGGTTGCGAATTCGAAACTAGGTCCAACCAAGGAGAGTCGTGTACATGGGGGCTGGTGTACGTTAAATCTGTCGTGGCCCCAAATGTCGTCACATTGGCATGGAATTTGGAGTGTCAGATCCTGTATCCATCGTCATCCGTGGCACAAAATTACGAGGCGCTGTCCTGGTATCTTTCCTTTCGGGATTGATCCCAGACAGTCGCCAATAGCTCGTTGTGTTGCTCCAGTGCGACGTTAACCAACTACCAACGTACCGAAACTAGCTCACACCTTTTCAATTTTTTCGGCGCTCCTAGGAAACTATCAAAACAACTTTCAAGTGTAGCTGTGCCAATAACTTTTGAAAATCCTTCGAGTTGTAGGCGGAGCAGGTTCTATTCCTCCTTGGGTGTACGTACTTCGGTTTGTCAGTAAAAGCTTTATTTGTGCGTATATCCATTCTTTGAAGACGATTTATAACCGGATCCTTTCGATCCAGCAGACAAGTCGGATTATATGTGTACTCAATCAATCAACTTTTGAATTTCAGCAAAAATATTTATGGGGCCGCGGTAGCCCAATGGTAGAGTCGCAGATTAGCAACCGGAGAGTTGCGAGTTCGAAACTTGCTTCAATTGAAGACCGTCGCATTTATGTAGGCGCTGGTGCACATTAAATCTGTCATGGCCTCACGCTGGCGTACGGGAAAGTTTCAAGAGTGGGGTGGCAGCTCAGCTGTTGACCTCATCTGACCGTGGATCCAAATAACGAGGTGTCCTCGAATCTTTCCTTTCGGAATTGATCCTGGACCGTCGCCAGTAGCCCGTTGTGTTGTTCTAATGCGATGTTAATTCTACCTACCAGACGGAGGATTGCGAGTTCGAAACTCGATCCAACCAGACCGTCGTGTAGTGGTGCCGGTTAAATGACCTCACGTTGGGTGATGTCCGAGTTTGGAGAGTGTAGTTTGGGTGTTGATCTCGTCATCGGACCGTAGTTCAAGATTGTGTCCTCGAATCTTTCCCTCAGGGTATTGGTAGGCATTGGTATTTTCAATTAACGTCACACTGACAAAACATCGGGCTATTGATGACGGTCCGGGATCAATCCCAAAGGGTAAGATTCGAGGACAACACCGCGTAATTTTGAACTACGGTCAGATGACGAGGTAACACGAACTGAAATTAGAACCTGTGCAAGTTGGGTGCTGGTCACCTGTGGCAGCCTTGTATAAAAATCGGAGCATAAACTAGGTTTCTTGAAACAAAAGAAACATTAGAGCCCTTTAAGTCCCCTTTCAAAGCAATTTTACGTATTTTTAAAGTTACATTTAACATAGATCAAAGTAGATTAACAAGTGAATGCTCAGGTGAAGAAACTTTTGTGAGTACTAGTGTTTTGGATCACAGACCCAGTAATATTTGTCTAACTTCAAGTATCATTGATATTGATTTTCGAGGGTGTAAGGTACGTATGTAGATGAATCAACAATATAACAGGCTATTGGCGACAGTCCGGGTTCAATCCCTAAGGGAAAGATCCAAAGACCACGTAATTTTGAGCCACGGTCAGATGCCAGAGGTCTGAACACCTGAGCTGGCACCTCACCCTCCAAACTTCCACACCACGGCAACATGAGGACATTTGAGGCCACGTCAGATTCAATGTGCACAAGCCCCCGTTTACACGCTGGTCTTTGGTTGGACCAAGGTTCGAACTTGCAACTCTCCGGTGGCTAATCCGTTACTCTTCCAACTGGGCTACTGTGGCCTGAGAGTGTATGGAGACACCTGTATTGGATGGGACTACTAAAAATTGTGACTTATCTGAGGTCACGTGTCTTTGATCTTGGGGTTTTGAATGCAGGCAACATAAAGTAATGTTTTTTAAATAAAGCTTTTTAAGCAGATATTGAGACTTATTAAGGACCTTAAAAATTCAAATGAAAAAGTAAGGCTTTTTTAAAGGCCATAGGAACTTTGTCAACTGCGTTAATTGAAATGTTTAGTGACAGAATTTAGCTCAGAGTTTAACACAAGCAAACATATCTCTAAATGATTTGCAAAAGTAGAAAGGTTTCAAAGTTTGGGGTAAGGAATTTATTTTTATTTTAATCGAATTTGAATTATTAGTAATCAAACATAAATAATTGCTCATATTTTTCTTATTGGACATTCTTTCAACTAGTGTTTTGAAATATTCGATTTAAGAATAACTGAAACGAAACAAAAAAATATTTTATAATTTCTTCAAAACAAATATTTTTTTTTTGTAGCATTGAAAAGAAAACAAGAATAACATACCAGTGCGATTCAATTCAACAAAAAGGGAATAGTGATTAGAAATTTGTTTTAATTAACATCATATAAATTTTAAACTAGAGCAACTGCTTCAGTCACATGAATTGTCGAGTTCCGAAAAATAAAACTCCTCATAGAAAATACAAAATTGATATCTATAAAAAGTGTGGAATAACAGCATTAAATATATAAAAGTAGTTAGAAACATTAATTAGACATTTAAGACACAAAATGAGACACTAATATTATGTACAATAAAATATATTTTTAAATCAGCTATCACTGTCTGATGAGTCTCCATAATTTACAAGACAAGATGAATATGTGCAATTTACATTAGCTTTATCCACAAAGTGTGAAACAAAAACATTGGAATTCTTATTCTTGTCAGCATTTAGAGTTTTTGATGAAGAATAAGAGTTTAATGATTTCTCAAGGTTCTGATTTTCACAGAATTGGGTGTCATGAAAATTTCCTAAATTGCTTCCTTTTGAAGAAGCAAATGATAATGGCTCATCCATATGAGGCAGAATTATCATAGCATCACATGATTCCTTAACAGAAACTGTTTCTTTATCTAGGATAGGAGTGGAAAGAGGTTTAAATTCCTTTTTTGATGGTTCTTCCACAGGATCTGTAGTGAAGAAAATGTTATACATTATGAAGATATCGAATGAAATAAAGAAATTTAATAGAGAATGTGATGTAAATATATATAAAACATTTAAATTTATAACCTATAACTAAGTTCATGAATGTTTTTTAGGCTAAATATATTGAAGATTTCAAAAAAGTTTAAAAAATAAGTAACAAAATTTTAAGTTAAAAACTTAAGTAAATAAAAAGTAGCACAAATATAGATTGATGACTATTTTGATTTAAATGGGTTCATATGATAAATAGCTTTTAGTACTAAAACTAACCACATGGATAACGAAGTCTAAGAATACATTTTGCTTGCAATAGCTTTATATTTTTCTTAGAATTTTCAGATTTTGAGTGATGAGAAAAAATGCTGAAGTAGCACCAATTTCATTAAAAAAATGAATGAATATAGGTTCTTGGATTATTCAAAATCTTCTGAAAGAATATAATTAACATCGTGAACATTAACACAGTTTAAAAGGAAATTTATTACCATTTATAAAAAAATGTATACTTCAAGTATTAAAAACAGATTAAACATTGCGAAAATAATTAGATAGGTAGGTATTTCAATTAACATCACACTGGAGCAACACAACAGACTATTGATGACAGAAAATAATTAGAAAAAGGAAAGTTTAAAAACAATTTGCTTGTGTAGAAATTAGTAGTTGTGCTGGATTGGACAGGCAAATTAAATTAACAGGTTAAACTAAATTTAATAAATATTTTACAAATAAGTAAGACATTCAAGATAATATTTCTTTGCTTGAGAATAATTTTATGAAAAAGTATATAAAATGAAGCTATTACAATTTCTGCATAAGCACTTTCCCTCTAAATTTTAAAAGCATCCCTAATTATTTTTGAAACTTTGTTTTAAAATGTAAATAAAAGTATACCAATAAGTTATCTATTTCTAAGGAGTAGGCTAAAGTACTTCAAGGAAACACCCCTAAAAATTTCTGTTAAGTGTATAACATAATGCTTAGCAATCCATAAAAATCTTGTTTGTTTTTGAAATGGTATAAGCTAGTCATAATAAATGCTAACTAAGCAAGTATTTCAATTAAAAAAAAACAAACAATGCATGTTATTGAGTACTAAAAAAATCTTGTTACCAGTGCTTTTTCGTTTATAAGAACGATTAGTCCATGGCACTGCCTCAAATTTTCCAGGAGTCAACTGGGCTATTTTTCGAACAAAAGCTTTGTATTCTTTTTCCAGCTTGTTCACTTTTATCTTGCATTCTTCAATGTGTTCATCGGAATAACATACAACCTAAAAATCAACATAAAATTATCTGTTTACTGTTCAATACTAAAATGTTAAATTTAAAGACACATTGGAACAAAAGCCTGGTAAAATTAGATAAATTTTATGAGATTGAATTGCTGATGTATTATACTTGTGTGTTTAATTAGACATATTTTAATTCATACCTGTAGAAGGTTGGTTGGTTGCATTGAGTTTTATGGCTCTGGAGCCATATTTGGCAAAGCTGCACTCAACACAAACATCAAGTAATGGACAAACACACACAATGAAAGTTTTACTGACTCAGAAGAGATACATACAGGGAGGAAACAAACATGACTGGAATAAAACCTGTGCCGTCTACGACTCATAGGTTGCTAGTGCAGTGAACAAATCCACTGCGGCCATCCTGTAGAAAAATATATGTCCTATTAAAAGACGATGAGAAAATGGCCGCAATTCAATGATTGATTAATATGTTTTTTTTATTTATGTAATAGCTTACTCCATTAATGCTATACTTTTGGTTGTAGAGTTTTAAGGGCCTTTTGACACTTTCTGATATTATTCCATGAAAGGAAAGCCACACCCACCACTGGTTAAAAGAACCAATCACAGAAGACAAATACTTAACTTAGTACTTTTGATACAGGAGCATTTTTGATGAAACATCCTCACGATGTAGACATTTTGCTTCACTGAAATTGACCATATATAATATATGAAATACATAGGCATAATTTGAAGCTTTTAGATTTTTACTACCAGTTTGAATAATGTTTCACCTGTGCATTGTTACATGCTGTTTAGTTTAGCCAGCCAACAAGGCACATATAATGAAACTATAAAAACAAAGTATCTAATCTTTCTATGAGCCCCATTGACTGGTACAACGATCAAATGCCAATATCTTTTATTCCTAAATGAACCAATTTTAAACAGCACATTTAATATTTTAATATAATTGTTCATGCCAAGAAAACAAGATGAACTTGCTGTTATTTTCAGAAACCAGTCCACTACTGACAGGTAAGTTTAGAAGTCTTGGCTAAGATTAAAACATTTAAATTGACTTCTTATAACTCAACTTTTTATCTTTTTACCTAAGATACATTATTCATAGATTGCAGCTGTTATACTTGTTGTCTATGAGATACTCAAAGCAGATACAGTTAAAGCTACAGAATTAAATTATATTTTTAAAAAGAAGTAAGCATAAAAATTAGGGGAACAGTTAAGTTCAAGATATTTTAATAGTTTGAAAATAGAACATCTGTATTGATATTTAATGGGGTATTTTCATTGTTTAAAGAATCCCATTAAATTTTCTTGAGATTAAGATAAGTTAGATTTTTTCTATCATTTTAACTATCATTCTATTACTTATAACATGTAAGATTAAAGTTACATGTGACACAGATGCCAACGGAACATATATTATACACGAATTCTCTTGTCTATCATACATTTGTGCTTCAAAATGTAAATGGGAAAATAGCCATATTTGAAATACAAAAATAAACATAACATTGGGGCACTAAAGTAACAATATTCTTAAAGTGCAAGAAAATTTGAGACAGAAGTTTAGTAATTACAGTAAATGATTTCCGAAGAAATATAATAAAATTAAAAATAGTGGAAATCGATAAACGTTGTTATGTGATAAACTTATATGGATATAAAACATAAATAAGAAACTACCTGTGATTTTTTCAAATAAAAGTCCAAATCCCGTTTAATGCTTGGTAACCACTCCTGAATTTCCACAACTGTTTCTAAATAATCCTAGACAGGGTAATAAAAATACACAACCTTTATTGTTAATCCCATAATGCATGAATACAAAACAAATCACACTGAGTATACATGTATGCTAGAATTAATTCAGACGAAACAGGGCTTTCAGAAACATGCCTCAAATATCATTTAAATTTTGTAAAATATCTCAACGAAGCCCATAAAGTAAAAACTGATAGACATAAAAGTTTATAAATGTTAAAATGTAATATACATGTACCTGACACACACTCTGCTAAATTAAAAATACTTTCCAAATCAATAAAGAAGGATCAATGTTAATAAATTATTAAGCATATTACTGAATTATTGACAAATGATATAAAAAAATATTGAATTAAGATGATCATATTGATCTAGATACATGAAAAAGGTAACTAACAGTGCCGAGATATATGAAACCGTAAACAATAGCCTTAAATAGTTTAAAACAGATTGAAAGTGATCTGAACCTATAAGAATTAAGGTATTTTCAATTTCACACATCAAGTTTTTTAATTCTCTAGTTATTATAACTTTAACTTTGTAAGCTTTTTCAAACCATTTATCATAAGTATACAGTATAGTGCAGCTCTGGTAAGGCCTTGAAGTGAAGACTTTGAGTGAATCCACTTATACAGGGTATTGCGAAAATATCCGCCCAAATTGTAAAGGATGGTAGAAGGGCCAAAATAACCATTTTTTTTGTGAAAGAATTTGTCCAGGAATGTGCAGCATTTAGGTGGTAGAAGGTGCTGTTTAGGTCAGTCGATAACATCGTTTCTGTGGTGTAAGGCGTCATTCCCTGCAGATTTTCAATGGCAGAGCTTGCTATTATTTGGGTCCCTCTACCCTTCACAATTTGGACAGATATTTTCAAAACACCCTGTATAATTAAGTGAGTTCACTTGTAGTAGCACAAAGCTCACCAGGGCAAAGGGCGTGATATTTATAACAAGTGATTATTTTATTCCCTAACACTGCTCAGCATTTCCTTCACTGCTATTGACTCAAATGCCAACATACCAGAGCTGAATTATAAAAAAATTGTGTTTTGTTTGCCTATTTGTAAGTTAAAATTTTAAGATTTTTCATATTTCCTTCTAAAATGAACACTTCTGTAGAAAAATATCAATTAGGGGAAAATAATTTCTACATATTTATAAATTCAGAGCCATCTTGTTTAAAATATTTAGTTTGTCTAAGACTGATTCAAAAATTCAGTTTCATGATCATAAAATTCATACCTTATTTCAAAACATGTATAAGGAATGTAAACTATAAATTTGATAGTTAAAAACTACCTTCCAAAGATATTCTTAATTAGCATACAGTAGAAAAGGTATTTTCATGGCTGTGAAAAGCACATTTATAAAATGAGAAATGTTCCACTAAAAATATCCCTTCTGTAATCCTTATCCCCTTAGATAAGAATAATAAGAGGTATTTTCTTGTCTTTTTTACCCTTATCCCTTTAGATAAGGATAAAAAAGACAAGGAAATCATTTTCCAATTATCTTTATCCAATGGGAATATCTTATCCAAAGGGATCGTCATCCCTTTGGATAACAATTTTAGTTGAAATCCACACAATAGCCTTAAATTCTTATTCAAATTATTTTAAACAATATAGATCTTATTCAAATTTGTATACTTTTTATAAAATATGGTGAATTCTATACTTACAAGTCTAGGCCTTTGGGGATGATTTTTTTCATAGTCTGGAAAGAAAAAATAAATTTCTTACATTTAAAGAAAACTAAATTACTTTTTAAATTTAAAACATCTCACTGCTTCCAATTTAAAAAGCTTGATGAAATCCAATTGACAGATAGAGAATTCTATACTAACTCAACTTGCTGTGTTATTAGCTCTACCTAATACTTTTCTATTGTCATAAATTTCCTGGTGTGAAAAATGCTGGTAGTTAATATTAGCTTTGTTAAATGCATAAATTACTCATCCTTACCCATAAGCTCACTTAAGTATACTGGCAAACGAAGTTTTAAACAAAGGTACAGTAACTAAGGCGCAGAAAAAGTTTCTCATTTTGAGGGAAGTTTGATTTTATAGTGCACCAAACATAAGACAGTCAACATCAAGTCATGAACACACAAAGGTTTACTGACACAGAAAAGCAAAATACACTCAGGGCAAGTTACAGGAATCCAATTTCTGCCATCTACAACTCTGACTCATTTCGTGGGAATTGTATCCTCTTTGACAAATGATGAAATGATAACAGTTTTCTTCAAATTCTGCCAGGAGCTTAGTTAAATGAAATGATAATTGCTAATGATTAGGAATATCATCTCCAACAATAAACTAAACAGTCATCAGCATAAAAACAAAATAAGGCTCATGACATAAGTTCAATTATATGGCTAGTAATCAAACAATTATTTACACCAACTTAAGGGATGCTTTTCTTTTCTTTCACTAAAATTACCACTTTTGGGAATTTGTTTATTGATGAAATTATGCAATCAAATTCCAAACATATTGAACGTTGAATTATCATTTTTTCAGGTAATCACAAAAATGTTTTAAATAATTTTTGAGTAGAATCATGAATATCAGAAAAACCCCTTATTTCAGAGTAACAGAAATGAAATGTTAGAGTTTATCAGTAAACAACATATTTGATGCTTTTTAATTTAATACCTTCTTTTTCTTTGAGAAGTAGCAATCGATTCAATCTTCCATAGTGTTTCTCCTCATTTCTTGCCATTGATTTTCTTACATAAATTACACCATCTAAAAAATAAAGCTGCAATCATATTGTAACACACCATTTTCAGAGACTATTAGATTAAAGAAACATTTATTAATATTTTCAACTAAAAACTTAGGTAGGTTGAGATTTATATGGTGCAAGTGCCAACTTTGGCAAATCCGGGCAGTAAGAAGTTTTGAAATTAAGTAATGAAAGGAAAAAATGTTTTGTTAAGTAAAATTTATATCAGAATAAAATAACAATTTGAGTGATACAAAAACCTCTTACCAACCCCTCTTAAGGATGCCACTTACACCAATCACAGTTTTTGAACAATCAGAGACTACCTTTTGTTCAGAAGCACTTGTGGTCAGTCAGAAAGAAGCGCTTTCCCAAAGACAGAAGATGGCATTTGTGATTTCTATTTCATGCCACACAGTATGCCAAGATATTCCACATATTAACAGTGTTTTCGTACCTTCTTGAATAGTTATCAGAAATGTTAATAATTTCTATTACTCTGGTTGTTGTATGCTAGCTATTAGTTTATGAATTAATCGCTTGGGGTTTTTAAAGCATAAGGGCCAGATCTGGCCAAATAGTTTATGAATTGCAGATTTAATAATGGAAATTGGATTTTGTTGTTAAATCATTCACAATTTAACAAAATTAAAGGCTATGGATAACAGTTAGTTCAGACTGGAAAATTAGAAAATATTTACCTTTCATTATAAAATGCTTTTGTCTAAACAAAAGAGCGAGCTTGTTTTAAAATGGCAACATTTTCTAGTAATTTTGAAAGTGATTTTTTTGTAATTTGACACCCATTTTTTTAATCAAAGCAATTTCATGATATTGAAATGTCCAGATATTTAAAGATATTGTTCATACATAATTGCAGATAAAACATTGGTGGCCAATATTAAAAATATATTAAAATATAAACAAACATTAAAATATAACTATATATCAAAATTTAGTATTTTTTCATTCAACAATCGAGTGGAAAAAAACATTCAAAATCACATCAAACTAATAAATTAACCTTCAATAGAGAGTGAGTGTTTTTTAATTCAGAATTAGAGGTAGAGAATCAACATTGCACTGGAGCAACACAAAGGGCTATTAGCGACAGTCCGGGTAGCTTAATTGTTTTGACTTTTTATGAAGCATTAGCCATATTTGGCCAAACTACACTAAACACAAGAGAACATCAAGTAAAAATTGCTGTGTAAGGGGAAAAAGTGTTATTGGGAAACAATAGTTGGATGAAATCAGTAAAAGATCACTTGGGAATCCTGTTAGTGCGACCCCTGTGTTTATTAACACAGTAAACCCCATGGGAAAAGTAAAGACAAATATATATATATATTATTATATACCTCAGGTCCATGAAGTCTACATACACATAAAGAAGATGTGTTCCTGAGAGCGGCGAACAGTCCGGGATCAATCCCAAAAGGAAAGATCCAAGGACAACACCCTGTAATTTTTAACCACCGTAAGATGACAAGGTCAACACCTGAGCTGGCACCCCACTCTTCAAACTTCTACACTATGCCAATAATAGGACAATTGAGGCCACAACAGAAGTGCCGCTATATATTTAAGTTGACTTCTTCAGTCACATAGAACAAGTTTCTGAACTGAATTTGCAATCAGTTCAGAAACATGTTTCGGTAAATGATTTTCTTCTACATTATTTCTTTCTACAAATAAAGTTCTATTGTGAAGTTTGAACACTTAAAGATTTGTCTTATTACATTATTATATACTTGTGTAAAACATTAAAAACGGGTGATTATACCATCATTATTAAACACCGAAATAACAAATTTATGAGTAAAAGTATATAACATTATGCATGAACTTAAGTAGATAACATAGACCTAAATATATCATCAGAAACACTGAATGCTGAAATGAGCACTAATTGAAATGTTTCAGCCCAAACTACAAATGGTTTGAAATTCCCCGGTTTGTGTGCAATGATTCCCCTACTATTAGTGCCGCTGTGACAATTCCGAAAAAGGAAAGCCTTTTCATTGGTTAGTTGGGGAACAATTTATATTGCACTCATTCCAGCAAAGTAGAATTCCAGCAAAGGGGGCAATATCTGAAGAAATCTGCTATTCAGAGAAGCCATTTAAGAAACTTAGCCATAGTCTAAAGGTTAGTTCAAATGTTATTACATGCATCTCAAAACTGTAAGACCAAGAAAGACAAAGTAAAGAATAATAAAACATGAGTGTATTTTCAAATCCAGTTTCATGACATTGTGATTTTGGGGCAGGAAATCTGCATGGGATTCCTTCACTTGACATATATTGTACTGAAACTTTTTTATAATGTTAAGCAATTTATTGCTAATTATATCTATTCCTTTATATTGTTATGAATCTAGGATTACTTAATTTTCTTAATCATTACAACAGATTACATTGAAAACTTTCAGTTACTTTCTCCTTAATGTGTCACTCATTTTATACTATTATAAATTCCTTGATTCATTCCATAACTTACAACTTATTGAGATTTTACTGTGTATTTGAAACTTACATCATCCCCAATGTTAGCTGGTTTTTAAAAAAAAATCAGGTACAAATTCTTTTTAATGAAAATCCAGTACAGCTGTACTCTGCGCCGAACGGTGTGGCAATGACTCTTGGCGAGTAATTTCCCATACTTAATTTTGCTAACATGAGGTAATGTAATTTCTGAATTAATTGTAGACAAAATGTCGCAATGCTCTGACATTAGCATTAATTATATTTTAAAGGTTTAGGTACAGTGTAGTCTATGCCACAGGGTGTGGCAAAGACTTGGTGCATTTTAGATGCACTTTTAAGCGACTTATCCGGGGTGATGGTAACCCATTTTTATCTCGAATTTTTCTATGGTTTTATGGTTAGGGTTCTCGGGGTTTTTATGGCAACCTTGCCAGCGTCCAGATCCTTCTTTTCTAGATTGTTCTATTTATTTCCGACACGGTAAAGTGCTCTTGCATAGATTGTTCTTTTCAGTTCATTTTGTGTTAGTTATCTGGACTGTTATTAGTTATCTGGACTGTTTTGTGTTATTAGTTATCTGGACTGTTTTGTGTTATTAGTTATCATTTTGTGTTACAGTTATCTTATTATTTCTTACGATGCCTTCTGTTTTTAGTGTAGTTGATAGGTTTCAAGAGAATTTTTCTTGAAACTTAAAGTTTAGTTTTCTGGTGGTAGACAAATTTATGGGAGTGAGGGAGTTCCTAATCGTTTATTTTGTTAAGAGTTGTGTCACAATAAAGAGCTTTTTTTGAGTTTTTTAAATGAATCAGGATTAATTAAATCAGAAATTTCTTGCGATAAATGCTACGGGGCAATGACGTTTACTGTGAGAAATTCGGTTAGCGATGGTTACAATAGGATTTGTAGGAATCGTCGGGATAATAAGCCATGTCGTAGCTACAAATCGATCACACACTGGTCATGATTTCGTAACAGCAATTTGAAGCTGCAGGAGATTTTTCTTTTAACTTAAGATTTTAAAGGGCACAAAGAGTGACAATATTTAATTCAGTTTTGCAATGTTTCACTAGTCAAGATGTGATTTCCATTAAAAAATATTTTTTGTATTGCAATAGAATTGCAGTGTTTTACTAGTCAAAATGTTGTTTTATCAAGATTTATATAATTTAATCCATATGTATGCAGTATATATTCAATTTTGGAAGATTTCCTTGGCGACAAAATCGCGTTGCCACACCGCGCGGCGCAGCTGTACCGAAAATCCTGCATTATTTCGCTAAATTCTTGAATTGTGGTGCAATTATTAGAAAATGAATATTTGACAACATGGTTGAGAATATATTTTATCGTAGTGATTTAAATTTCAAACCTGGTTATGACTGAAAGATTTGTTGTAGAAATAGTCATGCAGATTTCCTTTGAATTGAAAGTGAATAGTATAGGTTTGACTAATTAGTTTATGATAAATATTGACCCATAACCCGGTTCAATTAATTTTGCGACACAATTCTTTTTCAAACTGTTGATATCAAATTTGCAACAAAGATTCTTCGCTTTGTTTGCAATAGCCCATTGTGTTGCTCCAGTGTGACGTTAATTGAAAAATACCAATACCAAATACCAATTCGCTTTGTTTGCAAACCGCTTTCTAAACAATTTTCTCAATTTATTACTGTTAAATTTTTCCACTTACCTGATCTATTACTGTTACATTGATCTACCTGATCTATACATTGTTTTATTTGGTTGGTTGGTTGGTTGGTTGATTGATTTCCTTGAGACTTATAGCTACAGAATCAGGCTTTTGTCTCTATTCTTCCTAATTGGAATATTCAATAAACGATACAATACAATAACAAGTAATTGACACACACACATAGTGAAAGCTTTACTGACACTGAGGAGATAAAACATTTTTTTTTTTTTTTTTTTTTTGAGACTTTTAGCTGCAGAGTCAGGCTTTTGTCTTCAATCTTCTTAAATGATCTAAATTTAAGAGAAAAGTATGAAAAGATTAAAATTTTTCAATTGATATGAGAAATCTAGTTATTACTCTAGCTTGTTGTGGTTTATTTATGATGCTTTTTATGAGATTTTTAAAGGTGAAGTCTTGAGATTGGAATTTTATTTTTTCGATGAGTTTTTTTCTATGGCGTGAATACTTTTTGCATACGAAGATGATGTGTTGAAATGAGTCGATAACTTTGCAGCTGTCACAGAGATTTGTGTCTGCCAGATGGAATCTAAAGAGAAGATCTGGAGTGATTAACATTCGGGATAAGAATCTTGAAAAATAAACATCTTCTTTTCTTGACATTAGAGTGTTTTTTACATCATATATGTTTGGAAGGTTGCCTGAGATTTGGTAGTATTTGCTATGATTGAATATTGATCGATCAGTGAGGTCCAACTTGTTTCCTATGTATTTTGTCGTATCTTCCGGTGATAACCATTCAAGAAAGATGTCTTCTTCTCTCACTGATTTGGCGAGTTGATCTGCTTTTTCGTTTATTTCAATGTCTCTATGTGCTGGAACCCAGATTAATTTTAAATTTGTAACGAGTTTTGCGGTGTTGATTAGTTTGTTTTTAAGTCGTAGGATTACTTTCGATGATTTGATGGAACAGTTTTGTAGAGCTAGTAAGACAGATTTGCTATCGGTGAAGATACAGTTATTAGAGTTGAAGTCAATAAGTTCATCTAATGCTTGACATAGGGCTAAGGCTTCCGCAGTAAAGATGGAGTTGATGTTGCTGATTCTATATTTGATTATTATTTTGTTTGAATATCCTGCAATTGCTGTAATATTGCTTGATTTAGATGCATCTGTTGCTATTAGGTGATGATTAAAGAGTAGTTGATCAGTCACATTTTTAAAGAGAGCCTGGATGCAATTATTTGGTAGGGATTTTGTTTGGAAATCCAAATTTTCGATAAAAAACGAGATGTTAGGTGGGAATGATTCCACTGGAAAGATGAACATGATGAGATGATCTGTCTTGAAGTCTTCTTCAAGTAATTCAAAACAAGAGATAAGTGACGAACTATTTTGTTCGAGTAAATTAATATTATCTTGAATAATGGAATGCAAGGGGGAGAAAGTTCCCAAAGAAATGTGCTTTATCCAGAATTTATTACTTATTTTTTTTATTTGGGTTTTAATTTGGATTGTGTCTGTGATTTTGTGTAGAACAATATTTGGAGTCCAGTTGGGGAGTCCGCATGCAGTTCTCAATGCCATGTTTTGACATATTTCTAAATGATTTATATTTGTTTTTTTGCATAAGTTTAGAATTGTACTGCTATAATGGAAGAGATTACATATTGATGTTTTTGCTAGGTGTATTAAGTGATGTGTGCGAGCACCGTAATTTTTATTTGCTAGGGCTTTAAGGATATTTATGCGTTTATATGCTTTTATTTTAAGTTGTTTGATGAAGTAATTGAGATTACCATATTTGGAGATTGTGATGCCGAGGAATTTTAGTTCATCTGTCCATTCGATCACGTTGCCATTCATAGAAAAGCACCAGTCAAAAGTAGTTCTTTTTTTTGATAGGTTTATAATTGAACTTTTATTATGGGATATTTTAAGATTCCAATAGTTGCACCATCTACTGATATTTTCTATTGTGTTTTGTAATTTTTTTTTTATGTAATCTGGATTGTCGTGGGTACAATAAAAAAGGATATCGTCTGCATAGATTATGTAGTTAACACCCATTGGTATTGTTTCATGAAAATCTGCCATGAATATTGTGAAAAGAATTGGGGAGAGAACACTACCCTGAGGAACTCCTCTTCTCATTTCAATTGGGTTTGATATGGTGTTTTCCCATTTTACCCTTATTGTCCGGTCTTGAAGGAAGTTATGAAGCCATTTGGAGATATTTCCTGAGAGTCCTATATTGAGACATTTCATTATTAGGCCATCTATATAAATTGAGTCATATGCAGATTTTATGTCTAGAGATATTGCAATTAAGAATTTTTTTTGAGAATGGGCGTTTTTTATTGTCGAAAATAGTGTTTGGATTGCTGTTTGACTGTCTCTGAAAGGTAAGAAGCCAAGATGAGTAGGTTCAATTTTATTATGTTTAATTAAGAAAGAGGAGATTCTTCGGGATAAAATTCTTTCGAATATTTTTGCAGGTACTGAAGTAAGAGATATTGGACGGTAAGAAGTGACATTATTTTTTGGTTTCTGTGGTTTATGAATAGGAATTATTAGTGCTGTTTTCCAGCTATTTGGTATTTTGAAGTTAAGCCAGATATCATTAAAAATAGATTTTATTATTGTAGTTGATTCTTGGTTTAATCCTTTGAAAATTTGTGCTGAGATGCCATCTTCTCCAGGTGTTGAAATTCGAGTATTTTTTATTGCATTATTTAGTTCTATTGATGTTATTGGTTTGTTTAAGTCAAAATTTTCTATATTATTATAGTCGATAGGAATAGGGTTGTGATTATCGTTTGTAGCAAAGAATTTGGCGAAGGTATTGGTTTGGTCTTTTATTGACAAGATTTCTTTGCCGTTGAGTTGTAGAATAATGTTGGATTTCTGCTTTACATTCTTTCTTCGATTTAATATGTTGAATATACGAAAGAGAAAGTAAGAATTTTGCTGCATTTTGCAGACCTCATCCCAGTATTTTTTTTTGCTGTCTCGAATAGCTTGTTTGAGTTTTGCAGAGAACTTTTTGTATTTGATCCAATGGTCATCCTTGAGAGAGATTCTAGCCTTTTTTAGATAATGCTTTTTTAAGAAAAGTAATTGATTGCATTTAGTGTTCCACCATGGTGTTGTTATCTTTTCGCAATTTATTTTCGTGAATCTATTTCTTGATTTGGTCTCTTCTATCAGATTTTGTAGTTGGTCATAGTTGTTACAGTTTTCTTTGGTGATGTTAGAATTAAGTTGTTCTATGACTCTGTTCCATTTGTAGAAAATTTTTTTAGATGGTGAGTAAGTTTCATTTTCGATGTTTATTATGATTGGGAAGTGATCACTTTCATAATTGTCATCTTCGATATGTAAATTGCAGATAGGAAATATTTCAGAAGAACAAAAAGATAGATCGATAAGAGTAAAGGTTCCGTTTGGGGCAATGTGGGTTGGTTTATTGTGATTGATAAGGCAAAGGTTTTTTTCCAATGTCCAATTGAACAAGGTTTGGCCTGCAGTGGAGTGTGAATTGCCTCCCCAGAGGTCATGTTTTATGTTAAAGTCTCCGAGGAGGAAACTATTATTTTTTATGTTATTTGAGATATTGTTTAAAGTTTTATATTCAATTTTGCCATTAGAGGAGTAGAAATTAATGATCATAAAAGGTTTATTTTTTTGTATGTATTGGACAGCCATTATTTCATTTTCATTGTTATCAGTTGAATTGTCAATGTCAATTATTTTTGATTGAATGTTCTCAGATATTGCAATTATTAGGCCTCCTCCAATTTTGTGTGGTCTATCTCTTCTGTAGATTATTTTATGTGGAATATGGAAATTTTGATGAGGTTTTAAGAAGGTTTCCTGAATTACTATTATTTGAGCTGTCTTAAAGATTTCTGTGTCCAGGACCCATTTTTTATTTTGAATTCCCCTTGCATTCCATTGTATGATGTGCATGCTTTTTTTTTTTTTTTTTTTTAGCTTTTTCTTTTTGTTTTATCTATTCGACTTTCCTTGTTGCTAAAGTTCAGGGAATTATCATTGTTGAGTATCGTTGGGGGTGTAATTATTTTATTTTTTGTTCCATTATCCGTTTTCTTTTTTTTCTCCCTTGGTGGGCTTGTATTTGTTTTATCTTTGGTTTGAGATTTCATGTTGCTAATGTTCATTTCTGCCATTGACATGAACATATCAGACATTTTTTCTAGCATTTGGTCTAATTTATCTGAGAATGTTTCGTAAAGCTTTCTTGTCAGTTGATCAAGGGATTTTTCAATTTGGCTTATTTCATTGTTTTGATTTGATGATATTTTTGTTGAGTATGTGTTTTTTTTGGTGAAATATTTTCTTCTGGCTTCGCTGTAAGTTAACCTGTTGGATGCTTTATATTGAAGGAAATCTGCTTCTCTTATTTTATAAGGGCAGTTGTTATAGTCAGCTCTGTGGCTTTGTCCACAGTTTATGCATTTTATTGGTTTTTGACATGGATCCGTATGTTTTGTTTCTCCACAGGTTACGCATATATTTTCGGCTTTACAATGGGTGGTATTGTGGGAGAATTTGAAGCATGTAGTGCATTGTCTTGGTTTGTCTATGAATTGAGTTATTTTTTGATTTGTTAGGAATATTTTAATTGATTTGGGAATAGTTGTTCCCAAACAAGTTATTAGTATTGGATATACTCCTTCTTTGGAGCCTTTTTGGAATCTTCTTAGTTCTAAAATGCAGATGTCATTTTCAGTAGTGAGTTCTTCTGCAATTTCTTCTAAAGTGGTTGAGGTGTGAATATCGAATATTAAGAATTTCGTAGTTAGGCTTTCCCATATAACTTGGGGGATTACCGGTACACCTTGTATTTCTGTTATGTTAACAAGGTTACTTGCTACTGTGGGATCGTTTGTTGAAATGAATAATTTTCCGGATCTTGTGAAGTTTAAGTCCGTGATTTTTTTATAATCTGAAGTTTTGTAAATAATCTCTTCTTTGATTTTTTTTGGATTGTTTCTTGGTATAGTATTGGTGTTAGTTGGGTTGAGAAATAGTTTGCAGGAGGTGGCTCCTTTTTGAAATGCATAATTTATTGAGTTTTCAATTTTATCGTTGGTTTTTAGGAATTTAGGGTTGAACGAAATTGTCGGATCTACGTCGGGTTCCTCCATAAGGTTACTCATTTCTTCGGTAACCCTAAATATTGAAGACGTCATCTTGCTACATCTTTTTAAAGTTGTATTCGGGTCCAGACCCCTTTTTTTCGAAATTAGGTAATATAAAGTCACTTACCTTCTCTTCAGGAAAGTGAGAAATGAGGAAAAGTTGTATAAGAAAAATGAACGAGACTTTCGTTGCTTGAAGGGAAAAAAAAAAAAATGTCGTCCGTACTATGCTGCTAAGTCCGACAGCAAAAATAAGGAAATTCGTGAAGATGTTCTATAAGTTCATTCTTCAATATTGTAATAGGATATCTTCTAGCGGTGTAATTCCAATTTCAAATATCTGGTTCGTAAAGTGTTTGCACTTCAAGAAAACTCAAGTTTCAGCATCATAATCGTGAATTCAAATCCTTGTTTTATTTACTTAATGTAGTTTGTGGTTGTGGTATGCGAAAATGTGCTCTAGATTTTTATTACTTTTTACCAGTATTGCTCTTTTGAGTGTATGAATTATTTAAAATTTTATTTTATTAGCACAGCACGGTTTTCGTTATTGCCGAAAAGCAGAAAATAGTTTATAACTAAAAAATTAGAAATGCAATTTCTACTATTTATAAATAAAAAACGAAAGTATAATTTTAACGATATTTCACGTTGATAATACTTTAAAAAATTATAATAACTAATGTTCCACTACTTTTAGCTTTTATAGCTCACTATTTTAAGAAAATGAATTAAGTTTGTAAATATTTCAATCCCTTTGGCATCACCGGAATCACAGAGTAAACTGTAATTGTAACTTTCTTTTCCATCCATTCCGGAAAGCGATTATTTCGTCCACATCGTGGTGAAGTACCTTTTTCGGTCAAAATGGTAAGAGTTCAATCTGTCTTAATCATATACTCGTAACAATTAATTATTGTTATAAGTTATATAAAGGATTATTTTTCATTCCTAAAATGTGATATTTTATATTATTAACCAAAAATAGCTCTTTGAAGATATAAATTTGGGCTTTGAAAATTTCGTTTTGCATCAATGCTTCTGATCCTAGTGATGTTTTTTTGAGTGAAGTAAGGTAGATTTGTTAGCGTGTTTTTTAATTTATGTATACATGCTACCTTACTTATATGATGTAATTTTAAGTTCTTACAACGCTTTAGCACCAACCCTTAATCTCTAGGATCAGAAATGCCATTTGCAGTCGTAACATAAAATATGCGTGTTTATTAGGTCAGCCTAATTTTTATAAGTAAAAAAAAATCTGAATTTTTAAAATTTATGAGATTTGTTTGGACAGGAACGCATTGTAAGAACATGTATCATTTGAATGACAGAATTTCATTTATTCGTATGAATTTTTTTAGACGAAAGGTACGTCAAGTTTTGGTAAGCGAAGAAACAAGTCCCACACATTGTGCAGACGATGTGGTCGTAGTAGCTATCATATTCAGAAATCATTATGTGCTCAATGTGGGTATCCTCATAAAAGATTAAGAAGTTGTAAGTAATTATTTTTCTCTCGTCCATTGCTGTGCTTTTGATTCAAGTGTTTTGTTTGAATTAAGTAAAAATTTTGTAGCTACAGATTAACCTTGCATCCATTAATTTTTTCTAATGAATGATGTGTTTGTTCTCTATTAAATTTTGCAATGCCATAAGCCATTCTGAATTTATTTTGTGGACAAAGTATCGCATAACTCTAGCAGAAATAATTGATACAGCTTGGAGATGTAACTTGAGAAGGGAGACTTAATTATTTTCCTATTTATGCTTGAGCTTCCTATTGAGTAATTCTTAATCATGGATGATGAAAAGAATAACTGTCTGAATGACCATGTAGACAGAATTCATCCCACAACGCTCTGATCATGATGAAAATTGCATTACTTCAATTTTGTGTTAGAATGTCTTATTTTGTGTTCAAGGTGCTAAGTGGCTGGTAATTTCCTATACTTAATTTGCTATCATAACGAGATAATCAAATTTCTAAATTAACTAGTCGAAACGCTGGGATTAGCATTAATTATAATTGAAAGGTAAAAGGTGTTAATCACTTAATTCTCTTATGTTTGAACATACCCTAATTCTTATCATGTATGATGAAAAGAATAACTGTCTGAATGACTTATGTAGACAGAATTCATCCCACAACGCTCTGATCATGATGAAAATTGCATTATTTTAGTTTTGTGTTAGAATGTTCTGCAGTGGCTGTATAGGACATTTTTTGGCAGTTTTTTTTTCGGATTTATGTGGTCTCTGGCAACCCCCTCATTTGTTTTTTTTCTATCAAAATGTCTTATTTAATCAAGATGTGTTTATTTTATGTTACGTTTAATCAAGGCAATTGTGTAATGTTTACCTGTGTTGAACCAATGCGAAAGACGGCTTGGCGATAAAAAATGGTCGCTAAGGAAAAGACGTGCCAAATGTCCTATACTGCAGCTGTTCTGCATGTTAACTTATTTTGTGCGCAAGTAATTTCCAATATTTATTTTGCTAACATGATGAGGTAGTCTTATTTCTGGGTACAGCTGTAGTCTCTGCAGCGCGGTGGCAACGCGTTTTTTTTGGCGCCGTGTTTGGCGCACTTTTTATGTCGCCACGGAAATCTTCCAACATCGAATATATACTGCATACGTATGGATGAAATATGTAAATCTGAATGAAACAACATTTGAATAAAAAAACACTGCAAATATGGATGAAATGTATGGAATTTTGGCGTAGTTATAAGCGACTCATGCCGGTGAGGGTAACCCATTTGTTCTCGGATTTCCAACAGTGAATCGATATCATTCCCCACATATGAATGAAATGAATAAAAAAAATGTACATTAGTAGAATATAAGTTATTCTAATATTTTAACAGATTTCTCACTGTAAATGAGAACTGGACGCCGGCAAGGTTGCCATAAAAATAGGTTAACCCTAACCAGGAGAAAATTCGAGAAAAAAATGGGTTACCATCAGCCTGCATGAGTCGCTTATAACTACGCCAAAACGCGTTGCCACCGCGCGCGGCAGAGACTACAGCTGTACCTATCTCTGAATTAACTGTTGACAAAATGTCGCAACGCTCTGACATTAGCATTAATTATATTTCAAAGGTTTAGGTACAGTATAGTCTACACCACAGGATGTGGCAAAGACTTGTGTACTTTTAAGCGATTTATGCGGGGTGATGGTAACCCATTTTTATCTCGAATTTTTTTTATGGTTAGGATTCTTGGATTTTTATGGCAACCTTGCCAGCATCCAGACTTGTCCAGATCCTTCTTTTCAGTTCATTTTGTGTTATTAGTTATCTTGGTATACAGTTATCTTATTTCTTAAGATGCCTTCTGTTTTTAGTGTAGTTGATAGGTTTCAAAAGAATTTTTCTCAAAGCTCTTAAAGTTTAGTTGTCTTAGACAAATTTATGGGAGTGAGGGAGTTCCTAATCGTTTATTTTGTTAAGAGTTGTGTCGCAATAAAGAGCTTTTTTGAGTTTTTTAAATGAGTCTGGATTAATTAAATCAGAAATTTCTTGCAATGGGGCAATGACATTTTCTTTGAGGAATTCGGTTAGCGATGGTTACAATTGGATTTGTAGGAATCGTCTTGATAATAAGCCATGTCGTAGCTACAAATCATGGTTTCGCAAAAGCAATTTGAAGGAGATTTTTCTTTTAACTTATGAGATTTTAAAGGGCACAAAGGGGGAGTGAGGGGTACAGCTGCAGTCTCCTCCGCGCGGAGTGGCAACGACTTTTGGCACAGTTTTAAGCGACTGATGCCGGCTGATGGTAAAACGAATTTTTCTCTGGTTGGGGTTCTCGTGTTTTTATGGCAACCTTGCCAGCGTCCAGAAGTGTCGATTCTTCTTTTTCTAGATTGTTCTATTTATTTCCGACATGGTCAAGTGCTCTTGCATAGATTGTTCTTTTCAGGTTGGACACGGATTTGGATTATCCCTGTGATTTCTGTTCAAAATGTTGTTTTATCAAGATTTATATATTTAATCCATATGTATGCAGTATGTATTCAATTTTGGAAGATTTCCGTGGTGACATAAAAAGTGTGCAAAAAAACCATTTAATCCATGTTTGCAGTATATATTCAATTTTCAAAATTTCCTTGGAGACAAAGTGCGCCAAAAAAAATTGTGTTGCCACTCCCTTATGTTTGAACATACTCTAAGTCTTATCATGCATGATGAAAAGAATAACTGCCTGAATGACCTTGGAGACAGAATTCATCCCAGGCTCTGATGATGAAAATTGCATTTTACTTTTGTGTTAGAATGTTAACTTATTTTGTGTGCAAGTAATTTCCCATACTTAATTTTGCTAACATGATGAGGTAATCTAATTTCTGAATTAATTGTAGACAATGTCGCAACGCTCTGATATTAGCATTAATTATATTTCAAAGATTAATGTTAACAATTTTCTATTATCTTGTAAATTAATTGTATTAAGTTCATAATTAAATTTTCATACTTGTATGTTAATCACTCAATTCTCTTATGTTTGAACATACCCTGTCTTATCATGCATGATGAAAAGAATAACTGTCTGAATGACTTTGTAGACAGAATTCATCCCACAACGCTCTGATCATGATAATAACATTTTTAATTTTGTATTATGCTTGCTAATTTTGTTTGCATGATGAAGTATTCTATATTCTGTATTAAGTGTAACGCGATGTACCTCTGATACTAGCATTAAATACTTAGGTAAAGATGTAGAATCCGGGGCATGTTTGTTACCAAGTAATTTTTGTCACCAAATCAAAATGGCATCCAACACCAGTATGGCAGCCAACTTGCCGATTCGATTCGTTACATCAGCAAGTAAAAATGAGGAATGCACAAATAAAAAGTAAAGAAAAATAAAACTTACGGTCCAATTTAATTAGGTTTCTTCGGGTTCAAATTTTTACAAAAATTAATTAAAACAAATTTTTTTACAAAATATACAATTTTTTTCAAAAATTTAACATCACACACTTTTCTACAAAAATTAAATCAATGAGTCATCGTATGGGTCGCCACATCCATTTCATTCATAACACATTTAATTGGCGTCTCACTCACCCAGTACCACGTAATCTAAAGAATCTTACACGTATTCAATTTACAACACAATGCCCACATCCTTTGTCTTTCAATGCCATTTCACTCCCACATTCTGAACATTTTACACTTTTTGCAGTCAAACCATCCATTGCCATACATAATCAAGGGTAAGTGAGCGGCTTTCGCTAAAGATTCATCATACATTTTCCCCCAAAAAACGCATTTATACGTCCAGTCAAACTATTGCCATACCTAATCAAGGGTAAGTGAGCGGCTAATAAATCTATAAGATCACGAACGATAATTAATAAATTGAATTTCTAATTAAAAATTAAAAACCCAAAAAATCGATAGAAATTTGCCACTTGAAAAAATGGTATTCCGAATTTTGAAAATCCAGCGGAAAGCACAAAATTTAAATCCGTTGTGACCTTTGCTAACTCCTTTTAAGCGGTAAGCAATTAAAATCATTCTTAAAAGCTAAGCAATCAGAGAACGCAAAAAAATCCAAACTTCAAACCGCTAACCAATCATAGAACGCAATACATCCGAATTTCCTTATAAGGAGTGAATTTCCCTTCGGAAAAAAAGTCACCTCATGGGGTTGCCATGAAGCTAGACCAAAACAAGGTTACCATGTTTTGGCGAGAAATTGCCAGTGCCCCGGATCCGACATCTCCACCAATACTTATTTTTTAATGATAAGTATGATTTTCTATCCTCTTAAACATATAATTAGTCCTACCACTTTTTAATGTTAGCAGTTCAACAGCTGGTTTCTTTTATGAATAATGAGCTCTTGTTAAGTTTTGCGATCATGATGAGTCTTGAGTCATGCACCATTCTGAATTAATGTTGTGGATAAAATGTTACATTACTCTGAGAATAGCAAAAATAATAATGGAACTTGAGAAGGGTTCAAGAACTGAATGTATCACAATTTGTATTGTGTAATTAGAAATCATGCATGATGAAAAGAATAACTGCCTGAATGACCTTGTAGACAGAATTCATCCCACAACGCTCTGATCATGATGAAAATTGCATTTTAGTTTTGTGTTAGAATGTTAACTTATTTTGTGTGCAAGTAATTTCCCATACTTAATTTTGCTAACATGATGAGGTAATCTAATTTCTGAATTAATTGTAGACAAAATGTCGCAACGCTCTGATATTAGCATTAATTATATTTCAAAGATAAATGTTAACAATTTTCTATTATCTTGTAAATTTATTTGTATTAAGTTCATAATTAAATTTTCATACTTGTATGTTAATCACTCAATTCTCTTATGTTTGAACATACCCTGTCTTATCATGCATGATGAAAAGAATAACTGTCTGAAAGACTTTGTAGACAGAATTCATCCCACAACGCTCTGATCATGATAATAACATTTTTAATTTTGTATTATGCTTGCTAATTTTGTTAGCATGATGAAACATTCTACATTCTGTATTAACTGTAACACGATGTTCCTCTGATACTAGCATTAAATACTTACTTTTTAATGATAAGTATGATTTTCTATCCTCTTAAACATATAATTAGTCCTACCACTTTTTAATGTTAGCAGTTCAACAGCTGGTTTCTTTTATGAATAATGAGCTCTTCTCGTTAAGTTTTGCGATCATGATGAGTCTTGAGTCATGCACCATTCTGAATTAATGTTGTGGATAAAATGTTACATTACTCTGAGAATAGCAAAAATAATAATGGAACTTGAGAAGGGTTCAAGATCAACCCAGTTGTTATATTTTATCATTTTTGTATCACAATTTGTATTGTGTAATTAGAAATCATGTATGATGAAAAGAAACTGTCTGAATGATCTTGTAGACAGCATTCATCCCACAACGCTCTGAGCATGATGAAAATTACATTTTTTGATAGAATGTTAACTTACTGTGTGTAATTGCAGGTAATTTTTGCCATTATGAGCCATTCAACATTCTGAATTAACTGTAGACCAAATGTCGCAACGCTCTGATACTTAATTCTCGGGTTAACTTAATTCTCATATTTATGTTTAAACATGTCTTAATTCTTATTGAGTAATTTGGCATACTTAATACCTTTTTCAACCTAATGAATTTTTTTATAAAAACTTGGGATTAATTGGACTTTATAATGGGAATGTCCTTGTTAGAATGTCAGTAACATGCTGATCATGATCAATTACTTTTTCTTTCCCTTATTTGTTTTATAGAAGTATTTTAGGTATGCCTTTTTAATATTAGTGTAGTTAATATCAACTTAATACTTGATTACAGAATATTTTACACATACGTAAAAAGTTTTATGAACATAAATAGGTTGCTCTGGTGTGGTTTCATCTACTATGCTCTCCATGTGCAAGACCTTGTGGGAGGTCAATTTGCAATGATGGTTAAGCTTGCAGTGTAATAAAAGGCTGACATACTCAAAATCATGTACAGTGAACTCCCTCTTAACCGACCGCCACTGACCAGTTATGTACTGTAAATACAGTAGCCTACAGTAACATGTGTTTAGTTTTTTCCAACAAAGGAAGTTCTTCCAGGTTAAGTTTTCTTAATTATATATCATTACAATAAAGTAGTCTATATACTTAGTTTTATTATATTTCGTTCAATTTTCAGTTGGGCGAATTAACTTGCACATTCCAAATATCATTTCCATAAATAATAGTTATTGGCAGAGTTAGGAAGTCTTAGGGTCAATCTGAATTTTCTCTTGGCTGGCATATAATTCTATCAGCCATACACAATTCTAAATTTTCTTTACCCACAATGCTCCGATACTAGCATAAATGATGTATTCCAATATAAAACCTCCCTTTTGGTTATTTGATAATTCTCATTGAAAGGTTCTTTTAGCTGAGGTATATTAATTTGTACTTGGAAAATTACAATAGATTTTCCTCGCTTGTTATTCCCCCTGCAGCAGTTTCACTTAGTTTTTATACAATTTTTCGCATTAAATTTGCTAACATGATGAGTCATGCACCATTCTGAATTATATTGTGGATAAAATATCATTACTCTGATGTAGCAAATCATTTTATTTTTCCCATTAAACTTTGCCATAAAACCAACCAATGAATTTTGCTGTCATGATGAGTCTTGAGTCATGCACCATTCTGAATTTATGTTGTTGATAAAATATTACTCTGAAGTAGCAAAAAATATTCATGTAAATTTTACAATGGTAATTTCGCTTTTTTCTGTTTAGTTCCCCTTTTAAACTTAATTCAATAAAACTGAACCAAACCTTAGCTTTGCTGTTATGATGAGTCTTGAGTCATGCACCATTCTGAATTTATGTTGTGGATAAAATATTTTACTCTGAAGTAGCAAAAATATTCATGTAAATTTTACGATGGTTCTCATTGCTTTCCTGTTTTTATTTGTCCTTGTGCCCTAAAACCAAGCCAATAGCTTTTGCTGTCATGATGAGTCTTGAGTCATGCACCATTCTGAATTTATGTTGTGGATAAAATATCACATTACTCTGAAGTAGCAAAAATATTCATGTAAATTTTAGGATGATTCTCATTGCTTTCCTGTTTTTATTTTTCTTTGTGCCCTAAAAGCAAACCATTAGCTTTTGCTGTCATGCACCATTCTGAATTTATGTTGTGGATAAAATATTACTCTGAAGTAGCAAAAATATTCATGTAAATTTTATAATGGTAATTTCGCTTTTTCCTATTTATTTCCCCTTTTAAACTTACTGCAATAAAGCTGAAACAAGCTTTAGCTGTTATGATGAGTCTTGAGTCATGCACCATTCTGAATTTATGTTGTGGATAAATTATATCACTACTCTGATGCAGCAAAAAAATAATCGTGTAAATTTTACTATGGTAATCTCATTTCTTTGCTTTACTTTTCTTGTTACTTGGTGACATGAGTCATGCACTAAAATGAGTTTATATTGTGGATTAAAATATCATTACTATGATGTTGCAAATAGTTTATTCTGTTTGTTTTATTTTCCCCATTGAACTTCATATCTTAAAACCAAATCATTGGCTTTTGATGTTATGATGAGTCATGCACCATTTTGAATTTCCTCTGATGTAGCACAAATAAATATTCATGTAATTATAGTATGGTAATTTTTTTTTACATTTTCCCCATAAAGTTTTGCTGACATGATGAGTCAGGCATCATTCTGAATTCTTGTGGACTAAACGTCACATTACCCTGATAGCAGCAAAATGTTTATGTGCTTAAAAGAGGGGATACCTCATTTTCTTTTTGTTTTGGAAAGTTTAAGTAACAGATGCATTAATTGAGTTATAGATAAAAAAAAGCTATATGGCCTGATCGTGATGGCATTAATATTTCAATTTTCCCATTATGCATTCTATAAGTATTATAGGGTTTTTATTAGTGTTGTATACTAAATATAAATGTGATATTTTCTTTTTATTTTCCTAACATTATGAGCTTCTGATCTGAATTGAGGACAAATCTGCTCTGACACTACATTCATTCTGTCATACCCATGGTTTTTCTCAAATTACTCTTAAGTATGAATGCTACTTGTTTCACAGTTCATAATGAAGCTTTTTAAGCTGTATTTGCTGCTTGTATCATAAGTGTTGAATTATTTCTAGATAACTGGAGTGTTAAAGGCAAGAGGAGGAAGACTACTGGCACTGGCCGACTTCGCCACCTCCGAAAAGTTTGGAGGCGTTTCAGGTAAGTCATGAAAACATTGTTTCAAAAATTTATATTCTAGACATGACTTTGTCGTCTGATGATTCTACCCTCGTATTTTTCTGATCATTATTATTTGGCTTTCAATCTTGGGTTTTTTCAAAATATACTAGTCAATTATTGAAGTGGGTTAATGAATTGATTGAAATTATCAAAAGTGAGATTAGTTGAACTCATTCATATCAAGCAGAATTATAACCAAATTTTACGACAGGTTGCCTCATACTAATGGACAAAGCATTCAATATCAGAAGTATTCATGTAAAAAAATTCATGAATCTGCTCTAAAATGCTTTCTTAAAATCTGTTCCCAAATTGCACCTTAGCAGTTAATACCCCTGAGGTTTATTCTGTTTTGCATGTATAAGCATTTTTTGAAACTTCTAATCTAATTTTTTTTGCAGACATGGTTTCAGGGAAGGTGGTCAGGCTGTACCTGTGAAGCATGGAGCTGCTGCTGCAAGTACTACATCAATGTCTAAATAGTCTGGTTTAAAATAAAAAGAAATTGTGTACATTCATGAATTTTTCTTTTAACACTGCTCTATTCACGATAACAGTATTCTAAATTCCTGGTTTGTGGAAATATTTACCCATTTTTTATGCTTTTATTTTTTAATGACATCTCAAAACATCTTTCTAGTAAAAATCATTACTTAAGAATTCAAGAATATCATGACTGTTTATTTTGTGTGGCACTTATTTTTCTGCAGATTATTTAGGGGAACATGTATCTAATTTACTCTTGATCTGTTCATAAGAAAATGGTACATTTTATGCTATATTTTATTGTACTGAAATGCCAGTATTAATTTTTGACAACTTTGAGTGAATAATTAACAATACACATGCAGTTTTTATGTGTAAAATGCATCATGGATTGCTTTAAATTGTTCCCCAAATTTTTTAGATCAACACCCACACCCCCTTTACAAGATTTTGATGCCCCTCTGAACAACTATCTTGACTAATTAAAAATTCCTAGTGCAGCTATACCTATAATTGAGTTTCACCAAAATATTTAATTGATTTTTGCCAAATTATATAAAGCTAACACTAAATATTTTGTTTGAGCAATTAAATGATTCCTATAACTATATTATGTCTACATTTTAGTTCTGATTAGTTAGTTTTATCTGTTGAATGTTTTAAAATGTTCTTAAGGAGTTAAGCTAAGATAATTTTTTTCTGGTGTTAAAATACATTCACACTTTAAAACAGCAGGTCTTGTTGAAATAATATCCTTTGTATATAATCAGAGGCCTCAGGCTCGAATTAGGTTTTGCAATGTATAATTCTTTTGTTAATGTGCCAGGGGTGTACCTAGGATATTAATCTGAAAGGGCTACATTAGTATTGTAGGCTGTTGTGATTAATGGGTTTGGGCCCAGTTAACCGTAAATGGGAATTGTGATTTTTAGATTTAAAAGTTTATTTGAAAAATAAAAAAGTTTTGAATGTCCTAACTAGAAAATAGTTCAATGCGACTCCCAAGATTTCTAAAAGTTGTATTTGAAGAGCAAAGGTGTTGACTGATTAAATGAGCAATGTTTATTAAAATTTACCCAACCCCTACAATTAACAGGGAAACCTTTGTAAATGGGCTAAAAATAATGAATAAATTGCCGACTTCAAAAACAGGTCTTAACAAATCGTATAGTAGGACATCTTTATGCACAATTGTTAAACAAGAAACCATTATGAAATACTTGTTTTCTGTGCATTTTAACCTCATGTTGCTGTGGTGTGGAAGTTGCCCATGATTCAAAATGACAAGGTGTCCTTGTATCTGTTATTGATCCTGGAAAGTCGCCAGTAGTCGGTTGTGATGCTCCAGTACGACCGTAATTCTACCTAACATGCATTTTATAAAGCTTTTTTAACAAAACCTCCAAGGTTTTGTGTCATGCTGTGGAAGTTTGAAGAGGGGTGCCAGCTCGAGTGTTGATCTCAATCTCCAAATTGGCGGCCTCAATTGCCAATTTGAGGCCATGACGTTCTTTGGACCGGATTTCGAACTCGTAACCTTCCGGTTGCTCTTCCAACTGGGCTACTGCAGCCCAAAATGTGAGTAGGAGCTTGGTAACTTGTGTTCTAATTTGTAATACTTTTTACCATCTTAGCTTTATGAGACTTCTGAGTAGTCTTCCTTTTTCCCCACCACAATGCTCCCGACCGTCACCAATAGCCCGTTGTGTTGCTTCAGTGACTAATTTAAATGCTTACCTAACACAATGACTAAACCAAATCTATATATGCATGTGAACCCCTTAAGGGGTTAAAAATTTGGATGTTACTCATTTTTATTATAATAGTTTTAATTTGACTGGAATCTGCTGTGAAAAAGTACTACTTTTCGTGAAAAAGTAATTGAGTTGGGACTGGTTGGCAATAGAAATTTCTTAAAATAAAACGTTTTTAACAATTTTTTAATATCAGGTATTCCATGTTACATAACTTTAATCTACTGTATGACTGAAATACTGTTTGAATCCTTCCGTTTTACAGATAGAAATTGAAATGAACTTAAATTTACTCCAATAGTAGTGTTTATTTAAATGAATGGGACATACTTTGTATTGAGTAATCTTTTATCTGTAATTTAAGAAAATATTTTCTATATCTATACTTAGTGGGTATGCCCACTAAGCCACGACGAGCAACCTTCGAGCTATAGGCGACAGGTTCGATTCCTGTCGAGTGCATTCCTCCCTGTGTGTATTTCTCCTGTGTCAGTAAAGCTTTCATTGTCTTGATATTGTATGTCGTGTCTGGTGCTATAAAACCCAAAACAACCAACCATTTTAACACTTGAAAAACTCAACATACAATTTATTCGGCACAATAGGAGTGAAGTTCGACAGTGAGCAAATGACCAGTCCGGCTCCCATGAGTTGGTAGTCACGTGGTTTGAACGAGCCTATTAGTTAACCTAGACAATAGGTTGGAATGTAAACAAAGCGCTTCCACAACTGGCTCTAACGCGGATTCTGGTTCAAAGCATTCATAGGGATATTGATAATGAGCGGGCATGGAGAAAACCAAGCACCTTGATCGCCATTCATTCTATTGCGAATGTCAGCCCTGAATGACCTTACACCTTAAAAAATCGACTGACCCACTGTCGATTTCCTTTTCATCGGAGCCCGATACCTTTAACCCTCCTAGCTGTTGGTTGGACGAGATATTTCGTCGAAACCACGTGGTAGGTTAAGTGTAGCCGACTTGTCTGACCTCATTGCTTTAGCAAATGAGATAATTATGTTCTTTTGAATGTCGCATAATCTTCCACTGCACTGCTTAATATACTGATTCCAAATTAGAATTTGCATATTGTCGAATTTCACGAAAGTACTGAACGAGATAAAACTAATGCTTCCAAATAAAGATGCAAAAATCTTTAGTGTCGAATACGGAAGCTTTCTGAGCGCACGTGACAATTTCCGCGTTTAGTTCACTCACACCGAGGCGAATTTTGTGGTCTTTTGCAACATTCGATGAAATTCAAAAGCAAATAAATGAGTAACCACCAACGTTTGGATAATGGAATGAGGTGGCGAATTGTCTTGGACTGGAAGCAGGGCAGTCACAAGTCAGATTGCTAAGACTTGAATGTAACGCCCAGCGTCGTGCTCAACTTGTAGAAACAGTTTACCGGATCCGTAGAGACGGCAATGAAGATCGATAATTGTCCATTACAGCGAGGCGTAACAGGAGTGCAACAGCTCAGCTCTCGTGACCTTCATGCTGCCACAGGAAGCCGATTTTCAAGGGTTACTGTTTCCAGAAGGCTACATGAGAGGTCCGTTTGCGTCTCGCCCACTTCTGTGCACAGGAGAGCCAGTTTAACATGGTGCAGAAAACGTCGACTTTTGACCAGGGATCAGCGACGTACCGTTCTATTCACTGATGAGTCCCGGTTCCGACCAATCACTGATTCTCGACGTATGTTCATTTCATCTGAAGAGCCAGAGACCCCTTCCTGTCCTCCAACATCCGAGAAAGAGACCACTATGGCAGCGGATGTTCGATGGTCTGAGCCGGCATAATGGATGGGCGCAAAGACCTCCATGTCTTTGGCAGATGCTCTGACTGCTGTGAGGCATAGGGATGAGATCTTGGAGCCCTATGTTCGCTTTTTCAGTGGTGCAGTTGGCCCTGTTTTCATTTTTATGGACGACGACGCTCGTCCACAAAGGGCTCATCTCGTCGACGAATATCTGGAAAGTGAGGATATTCGCCGGATGGATTGCCAGCCAGATCTCCAGACCTAAACCCTATAGAGCATATCTGGGACGCTCTTGGAAGGGAAATTTCAACTCGCCTTCCTCTTCCCAGAACCATTCAGGACCTGAAAACAGCGTTGCTGGAGGAGTGGGACCGACTGCCACAGGGACCCAAACTGCCTCATTTTCAATATGAATTCACGTTAGAGCTGTATCTGTAAGAGAGGACCATGCCCTCTATTAACCAATTTTTTGACGTGAATACGTCTTTAAAATCGGTATGGAGGTCATCAGGAGAAACTTGCTCGTCACGAAAAGTGTTGATATCTCCAAGACCCATAACTCCAGGGGGAGTCAGCCTATGGGGATAAATGACCTACCATCGTGTAGAGAAAGGACCGCGACGACCAGGTTGGCTACTAATCCACTCCCTCTGACCTTTGTTTCGCATGATGGGGGAACTGAATCATATTTCGGGCATATACGCTGGCCTGTTTAACAGCTGTAACTTCAGTTCTAATCGACGGGTCGTGGGGAGTGCACTTAAATTGAAGAGAACGACGAGTTCTACAATTCCATTTGACGGTGCAGTGGGAACTACCTACCCGCTTTTTTGTGTCGATATTCTAACCTGTTTTAGACCTTTCTGCGCTGAAGAGTCTTACGCACGATCATGCGTGTGTACCATAACCGTTGTATGTTTTTTGTATTATTTCAACCTATATACGTAACTAATTTCATTAAAATATGTCCAGTAATTCTGGAGATAATCGTCCAAAAGTGAAAATTATCTTAATTTAGAACATCAGTGTAATAACTGCCAGTAGCATAAAACACTAGAAAATGAATATTTCAATGTCTTTATTATAAAAAATATGCGTCTTGCCTTGAGGTTCCTAATTCTGAAGCTTTCAAGTAAGGTAATTGTTTTCTGGCTTTTGGAAAGTAAACGACACGTCTGGTCTGTTGATTGGAGAAGGTTGCCTTAGGCCTGGATCATAGTCAACAGTTCGAAGGAAACGCACTGGTTGTCCACTATCTAACGTGCCTGTTCCACTGTTGCCTGAAGAACTTGGATATCGGACATTTCGCTCGGGATGGAAGAGAACAATGTAAATCTTCGGCAGAAATATGCACACCAGTGTCACAGTTCCACTGAAACTTACACTCATTGACAGTATAGTGGATTGAACCTGAAAAGAGAAGTTCAGAAATCAAATACATATGAAGTAGGCAAGTAGTTGAATTTACTTCGCACTGGGACAACACAACGGGCGACGATTGGGGATCAGTCCAGAAGGGTTGGTCTTTGGTTTTATGGCGCAAGAGCCATATTTGGCCAAGCTGCGCCAAACAAGACAACAACGAGGTAGGGAAAAAAAGCAAAAAGTAGGAGTTTAGGCGAGGGTCATGCGTGAGAACAGATCACTCAGGTACCTCGCGGTCGGAAAGATGCGAGGACAAAATTTCGTCATTTTGTACCATGGTCAGATGACGAGATCAACACCTAAGCTGGTACCCCACTCTCCACACTATGTCAACATGAGGGCATTTGAGGCCACGACAGATTTAGTGTGCACCAGCCTCCACCACGTACACGATAGTCTTTTGGTTGGACCGAATTTCGAACTCGCAACCTTCCGTTATCTAATCCTCGACTCAACCAACTGGGCTACCGTGGCCTCTATCTTATGTGAGAGAAAAGACTAGATATATTGTTTAATAAATTACTCTGGTTCATCTGACCAAAAAACTGCTTTGTTTCAAGGATCAATGAAAGGCTAAAATTTAATGACTAGCAGATTACACCATGGAGCGGAAGGTAATGGACCCTATCTATGTGTAATTCATACCAATCTTTCATTTTTACTTTTTTATTAAACCTCCTAGTGGTTGTCTTAAAGAGATATTTCGTCATTAGCAAAACTAACCAGATCTTGATCTCATCATAAAAACGGTAATATCTTGACGAGATATCTCGTTACTAGCAAAATTGGTCAGATCTTGATGGACGGGATATCTCGTTGAAACCACTTGGAGTGGAAAGAGAACTGAACAGTACGATACAAATTATTTGATTGGTTTGTTGTCGCTCTCGGTTATTTTTGCGACACGAGGGTTGATGGATCGACAAAATTATTTGAAGTCAGGAATATTCAGGCTGTTTGACTAATTGCAAGAGTTGGAATTCTTTTAATATGTTGAAGAAAAATATGATTTCTGCTCTCCGACTAACTGTTTTTTCATAATGTTATGATTTCGAAAGCAAACAGGAAGGCTCACAATTGTAAAATGGAAACATTTCTTGGTGATTCTCCCGTGTTCCATAAAACAGTTTTTCTGCACAAAGTATAACTGCGTAAAATTCATACTTGATAGTAGTCTAACGTGATTTATGTGTCAAGGGAAACGAGACATGCTATAACTCTGAATTCGAAGAAATCTTAGGTAATGTTTTTATGAGAAATATTTCTCATCTTTCAAGCAACTGCCCCTTTGGGATTGTTCTTATAAAACACAATTTTAAACAAACAAATAAAAATCAAGTTGAAGAACGTATAGAAAGTGTAAAATACTTTAAAGAAATTTTATATATTCTAAAGGAAGAAATGGACACTATTTTAGATTCCTTTTGATTGATAAACTTTGAATTCAGTGGGTAATAAAAAATGTTCTTTAATAAAATAAAATGCAATATTCTTTACCACAACAGCATAATTTCTAACCCACAAGAGAAAATAATACCATAGACAGTTTGTTTTCAGAGTAACGGTTATAATCTGACTCGTCAATGCTATAGGCCGCGGTAGCCCAGTTGGAAGAGTAATGGATTAGCAACCGTAGGATTTCGAATTCGAAATTCAGTCCAGCTAAGAGACCGTCGTATACACGGGTTGGTGCATGTTAAATCTGTCGTGGCTTCAAATGTCCTCACGTTGGAGTGGTATGGAAGTTTGGAGAGTGGTGTGTCTACTCAGGTGTTCACCTCGTCATCTGACCATGGTTCAAAATTACGAGGCGATGTCCTCTGATCTTTCCCTTCGGGATGGATCCCGGACCGTCGCCAATAGCCAGTTGTATTGCTCCAGTGTGACGTTAATTAACTACACCGTCAATGCTACAAGTGAAAGCCGGATCAAAACTTGAGGCATGAACTCGCATATCTGATGCTTAGCTTCAGACAACTTCAAAAGTCAATTAGATTCGCCGTTGTTTCCTTTCCTTAGACAATAAAATACAAATCACTTTTAGCCTCATGTTAAAAAGGAACCCAAAGGCGCAATTGTATCCGATTATGGCGACTGGATGTTACTAACCAATCGCAGTTTGAAACCATTTGAGGATGAAAAGATGGGGCATCCGCAGACCCTGGTTTGCATTTTGCGGTGAAAATCAAGGATGTTGAAACAGAAATTGGCGTCTCACTAAAACTTACGTTAAAAAGTCTGTTTTTGCTTCAGTTTTATCGATTTTTTAATGTTTTGCCATCGAATTTTAATTTTTTGTTAGGGGATGCCGGGCTCCTACAGACGCTAGGTCACTGCCGCCCAGTCTGGAAGACACATTAGGGAGTAAGTGCACAAACGCTTAGACATTCCTCATTCAACGACATAGTTCTGTTCTTCCGTGTAGGTCGATAAGCGAGGAGCTTAATGTGAGACGAACTTCATATCGGACTGATGACTGCAAAGTTCTCACAAAGCTGTGGGGACGCAGACTAGTAGCTGAATTACTATAGAACGGCCACCTAACAACAAAACTCTTTCCCGTTGCAACAAGTGACCTTTCTTTAGAATCTATCGGCAGCAAGCTTAATATATATTAATTCATTCGATTTATTTGTTATGCTTTCTTGTTAAAAGGAAATAAATGTGCTTAGAAAAATCAGACTTTGTTTTTGAATTAATTAAACTTGGAGCTATGGACCACTGTGACTTGGTGCCATAACGCAGTCATTCATATAAACGAGGAGCTAGATGCTGTGAGATACAGACATTTTATCGGAAAGTTCTGACTTTATGTTTGAATTAATTAACCTTTTGAAAGATATGGACCGCTGACTCGGTGCCCCATACGCTACAAATGGCTGTAATTTCTTCTTTTTAATAACAAACAAGTAATTTATAAATATCCTATTATTTGAAATCAATCCACATCACTAACATAATTGGTGTCGTGGCCAGGATTTGATTTGCCAAATATGGCCCTGGCACCATAAAACCCGAAAACAACCAACCAGGATCTTATATTGTATTGAGACGGCTTTGGCATCGGTTTTACCGCTGTGTAGGCAGTGGCCTAACGGGATTCCCGAGATTCAGGCTGAATTCAAATAGGAAGCACAAGGCGCAAAGCGACACGCGCAGACCAATCAGAGGTGGCAAAAGTTGAAATTATTTCAACTTAAAGAGGTACTGCTCTCGCGCCGGTGCTCTGATTGGTTTGCGCATTGCGCTTCCTATTTGAATTCAGCTTTAGGCTGATAAAAGGAATTCCCCGCGCTGGAGAGCTGGTCGTAAATCCAAGCGGTCGTTAACCAGATGGGTCGTTAAGTGAGGAGTACCTGCATTCTATCTCTCCAACGTTTTCTTAAATTGAGGCACATCATAACTGGAGACATCGGTACCGCTGTATCTAGCGCCTAGTCTGATGGCAACTCTCTGGCGCACTTTTAGTAGGAGTTATGGCAGGTGAAGGTAACCCATCTTTATTAGGGTTATTCCCGTTTTTATGACAGCCTCGGCAAGCGGAAAGATCTATAAAGATGTTATATTTGTAAAGATAAAAAAAGATTTTTCTAAGTTTTCTTTCCTTGGCGACATAATAAAAAAGTGCGCCAAAAAACGCGCTAGATACAGCTGTACCGAGACACCTTTAGAAGGTACTTACATGGAAGTTTTCTTTCGCGCCGCAGTAAATGGGTATGAAAGCCAACCACACAATGCACGAGGAATACATGGTGAAGCTGATCCACTTGGTTTCGTTGAAGTTTTCCGGTATGTTTCTGGTTTTGTAAGCGTATATAGTGCACAGAATGAGTAGAAGCATGTTGTACAGGAGTCCCAAGATCACGGATATGCCGTCCAACACACCATCCACACTACACAACATCATCCACTTCCGATGGAGAGTCATATACTTGACCTCGACGTCGGGCGGCTGTATGATGAGCCATAGCACCGTGAGTGTTATTTGAATGAGGATGAGGCACACGCAGATGATTATTTGAGACTCCGGGCTGATGTAGGAAGGTCTCTTCATCGACTTCATGCTCACTTCGAATATCCGCGAGAGTCTGTTCGTCTTGGTGAAAATGGCGGAATAGCACACTGAGAGCCCGAGGCCCATACCCACACGCAAAACTCCACAGGAGATCTGCAAGCAACGAAGAGAGGTAAGAACTTGACGAGTATTTTATCAAAATAAACTGTTTCGAAATGCAGAAAACGCAGAAGTAAAACTTTTTACAAGTTATTCGCAACCGCGGCCCCAGCCAGTTGGAAGAGCAACTGATTAGCAACCGGAAGGTTGCGACTTCGAAACTAGGTCCAGCGAAAATTCATTAATAGCACATATATTATTACGCACATTTAAAATAAGATAATTCTCTTTCTATGATAGAGCTTACTAAACTTTGGATAGTGTTTTTCATACAATTTTATACATCAGTTTATATTACTGTACAGCCTTACTGACCAAGTTGAGTACCTAAAATTGCCTGTAAGTAAATGGGAAATTATGTGTCCCAGCGTAACTTTTAAAATTAAACATTAACTTTCTCATGAACCTATCACATTACCTGAATCCGGAGAGAATCTTAGTCCATTTCCGAATCAATCTGAATCCAGTAGAAACTGACTAACGAAGATTCGGGAAAACCGCTTCCATAAGAAATAGCTTGTTCGTTTTGAAACTTAATACACTGCCTGAATCCGGAGAGAATTTGTCAATATCCGAATCACTACAGACCAAATAGGTGAACATAAACCGCCAGTAGGGTTGATACTTGAAAGTTTAAGATAGCATGACCTCTTGCATTATGGATAATTATAATTTTGGAATATTTTAAAGATTGAAAAGTACTCTCCTGAAATTGGATCTGGATTATCATTACGTTGCTGAAAGCCCTGTAATTTGGTTTTTGGATTCAACTCTCCTAAAAATATGTATTTTTTGAGCTAGGACAGTGCTTTTCGGTAGGTGCGATGAGTATTTATTAACCCTCCTGATGGTTGTATCGACGAGGTATCTCGTTGGCAAAACTGATCAGATCTTGTTGGACGAGATATCTCATTAGAAAAAAGCGGGTAGGCACAGTCCCCACTGTACCATAAGGTTTGGTGCGTGAGTACTTTTGGGCGGAATACCTGGTTAGTGGGTTGCTGGTGAAATGAGGATGGCGGTATTTGTTTGACATTTATTTATTTAGCCAGTTTTGGTGGATACATAGCAGTGGTTTTAGAGTGGGTAATGCTTAGTATTCTATGGCGACCTTATCGATGATGGGTCTGTGATAGCTAAAGTATGAGACAAACGGCATGGTGTCGATGCTGATGTTCCTAGCAAAGGTAAGGTCGATGGTGGTGTTTCCAAGCGTGGTGGCAGCTCGTTAGATGGTCAAGCGACGTCGCCGTGTACGCGCGCCTGCTGCTTCTTGCGGCTTCGGTAAGCTCTTGATCTCTCCACACTTGTCAGGTTTAGACTTTTTGGTATCATTTTGTTCGTCTTGAACTGCTCTTTCAACCTGTTTACGTCTCCTCAATTAAACTTTAGTGTGAAATTTTGGCTTCATAGTGAACTCTTCGACAAATCGTCACTTTCCACTGCACATAATTTTCACACAAATGGTTTAAACTGTCAACTAGTCAATTGGAATTGTAGAACTTGTCGTTATCTTTAATTTAAGCACACACTTGCCACGACCCGTCGATTGGAACTGGAGTTACAGCGTCTAAACAGCCCAGCGTATGCCAGAAATATAACTCATTACCCCACCACGCGGTACAATGGTCAGAGGGGAAGTGGATTAGTGGCCAACCTGGTCGACGCTTCCCACTTTTCTCTACACGATGGTAGGTCATTTATCCCCATGGGCTGATTCGCACTGGAGTTATGGGGCTTTGAGATATCAACACTTTTCATGACGCGTAAGTTTCTGCCGATGACCTCCATACCGATTTTATGCTGATAACGTATTCACGTCAACAAACACGATCACGATCATTAGACGAGAACTGACCAGATCTTGATCTCGCCATAAAAAAAACCGGCAAAATGTTGATGATGATATGGTCATTATCAAAATCGGTTAGGATGGTTGATGGACGATATCCCGTCAAAACCAATTGGTGGGTTAATAGTTGAAAAATGGTTTCTCGTGGTGTCAGAACGATTGAAAATACTCACCTCCGATGGCTTCAAAAGAACTATGAACGGAAAACAATAGCAGAGGACTATTCCCACGAGGATGACGTAGCACAGCTCCCTCCCCGATGCCATGATGATTGGAGTTTGGTGGTGGAGGAGAAAAACAATGAAAACTCCGCTGGTGCATACGAGACCGAGAACCGAGAAAATGAGTGGGACTAAAGCCCATGGGCTTCCTATGTTTTCACCCAAGTAGCCCGCTTTTAGCTCGACGCAGTACGTCTTGTCATCGCTTGGAATTTTTCCTGGAATTGTAGACAATGAAAAGGATAACTGAAGAGAATAAAGGTATTAACTTGAAATATGCGTGAACAGCAAGTGAAATGTCAAATATTTTCTCATAGGATCGTTTAAGCTTAACTCACTCTCAGAAAAGGTAGGGCTGCTACAGGTCAAAGCACTTGTGAAATAGCATTATTAACATACATTTTTGAAAATAGTAGCAAAAATGTCTCATCTTATACCCTATTTTAGTAATAATTTTAGTTACTAGATACAAAATGTATCAGGGGTAAAAAAGTATAAAACAGACGTTGAAGATCTCAAGAAATTTAAATTTAAAAATAAAAAAAACTGAATGTTTTCTTGAGGTAGGTAGTTAATTAGGGTCACACTGGAGCAACACAACGAGATACGGGATTAATTCCCAAGGAAAAGATCCGTGTTTTCTTGAGGTTTTCATGACAATCTAGCAACCACAGATACCTGTTTTTCTTTCATGGTTGCCACGACTTGGCACCAAAATTTCAAAATTGGTGTCACCTGGAAAATTTTCTCCCTAAAGAAATATTCAAAAAATATTTTTCCGTCCTCTATTAGTTAAAAAACGGACTAAATTTTCATTGACCTGTGATGAATTTTCAAAAAAAGTAGCCAAAATTTTTGAAAAGTCGCCAAAATTTGAAAATGGGAACTTTATAGACGATTGTGCTGATACCTCTAGTTGCCAAGGTTGAAAAACAGTAGCAAAAGTCTCCTATGGCAGCCCTGAGAATATATATTATACATGATTAAATAATCTACCACTAATCTAAAGTTGAAATAGGTAGGTAAGTATTTTAAAAAATTAACGCCACACAGGAACAACACAACGGGATATTGGCGACGGTCCGGGATCAAATATGAAGGGAAGGAACCGAGGACAACACCACGTAATTTTGGACCACGGTCAGATGACGAGATCACACCTGAGCTGACACCCCACTCTCTAAACTTCTACACCACACCAACATGAGGGCATTTGAGGCCACGACAGATTTAACGTGCACCAACACCCCTTGTACACGACGGTCTTTGGTTGGATTTGATCCTCCGGTCACTAGTCCGTTACTCTTCCAACCGGGCTACCGCGGCCCAATCTAATGTTGAAAAAAGGGGACTAAATTTGCTTTTTTAGTGAGACTTTTGGTGAATTTTCAAAAAAGTTGCCAAATTTTTGAAAATGAGAACTTTTGAGACGACTTTACTTAAAAAGGTACTCCTAGTCGCCAAGATTGAAAAAAATAGCAAAAAATCGTCTTTTAATCGCCCGTAGCAGCTCTAAAAGGGGACTGCAATTTGAGATTCTTGAAAACAATGTGCTTTGGCACATATTAATTAGAGAATTCGTCTTCAAAGATATATAAAATATTGTCAAGTGTAAAAATTTAACGAAGTATAAAACAATGATTAAGTTAAAATATGAATTTAAACACTTGATTATTAATTAAGTTAGTTAACTGACGAGAAACGATGAACAACATGACAAACTACAAAGCAATTAGTGAGAAACACGTGAGAGGGCGAGACCGCCACATGGCCACTTGCTACTATTTATACGGGATTAATCTCCAATCGTTTGGTCTATCTTCTTCTTTTAAATGTATTAGGTATTTAACTCCTCTGCGGCACTGTAGACTGGAATCGAACACTAAACTAAAGGTTCGAACTGGAATCGAACGCTATACCACAGGGGCCCAGGACAGACACCCCGTTACAATATAGGCACTAACTTACACTCATGTCAAACATTAAGGATAATGCAATCCAAGATGAATCCCGTGCCAAGTACCAGTACCGAAGTACCACCTCAAATGACAAATGGATTTTCCACAAACTATGTGGAATAAATATAAGAGCACCCACTTGACTCGTAATAACTGATGAAATGATATAAATAAATTAAAATAATGCTTAATTGAACACATTCTAAGTTTTAGTTATTACGAAGAAAATATTTTCTTTGTTAAAAGCAACCTAATAGGAAATATGCTGGCATTTGACCCTTTTACATGCCTCAAAACTTGCAGACAAGCTTTCTACAAGGCTGTCTAACTTGGGTTGCTTATTTGCATTTTATAAGGCACCCGTCATCTAACCTGGTGCTGGTACCCGGGTTAAAGAGAAAGGGGAGAGCATACTGTCATTCACTAAACTTTTTAACAAGCTCATTGAGGTAGGTAGTTAATTAACGTCCCACTGGAGCAAGACAACTGACTATTGGCTAAGGTCCGGTATAATTCCCGAAGGATAGCGCCTCGTAATTTTGAACCACGGTCATAGGACGAGGTCAACACCTGAGCTGGCATCCCACTCTCCAAACTTCCACACCACGCCACTGTGAGGACATTAGAGGTCATAACAGATTTATTATGCACCTTGTACGCGACGGTCTTTGGTTGTACCGAGTTTCGAATTCGCAACCCTCCGGTTGCTAATTCGCTGCTCTTCCAATTGGGCTACTGTGGCCGCCAAACCGAGCTCATTGAATCAATTTGAAAAAATCAGAGAAGTCTTCACAAATTTGATGCTTTATTCCAGTGATGAATTTATTCGTGGCATTATTGAGCAATTCGTTTTCAGGAGAGAATGTAGATGGCAGTACGTGCGTTTGATCGGTTTCGGGCAAATGAGATGGAACATACTTGTTTTATCGCGCATTTTTTGCTCGTGTGTCGCTATTCCTTTTTGAAAACTGTTCGATTTAGTCTCGAATTAATTCAGGCCCGAAAAAGGATACAGTAAAATTGTTCTGGAAAATTTCACTATAATATAAAAAGCACCGCTTTGCTTTAAGGCTTATTACTTGTGAAACTTGAAAATTTTCAGATGAACTTCAGATAAAATTATTTCTTTTTAAGACATCCAATGGGTGAACGCCATAGCACACACGAACCCTCCTTTGTGTATTTCGAAAGTTAAAAAAATCATATTTGGGATGAATTACTTTTGTATCTGAATACCTAGGATGAATGCTTTGATATTTGAACACTTAGGCTGAATACTTTATTCAAATACTTAGGATGAATACTTTTGTACCTGAATACTTTAGTATTCGAATACTTTTGTACCTGAATACTTTAGTATTCGAATACTTTTGTACCTGAATACTTTAGTATTCGAATACTTAGGATGAATGCTTTGATATTTGAACACAGGCTGAATACTTTGATATTCGAATACTTTATTCCAATACTTAGGATAAATATTTTGGTATTCGAATACAACGAAAGATAATCGAGTACAACGAATACTTTTACGCATCGGGTACACGTGTGGGTAGGTAGATGAATTAACGTCGGAGTGGAGCAACTCAACGGGCTATTGGCGACTGTCCGGGATCAATCCCCAAAGGAAAGAACCGAGGACACCTCGTAATTTTGAATCACGGTCAGATGATTAAATTGATCGTTATCTGGTGGATAGTAAACCGCTGCGAAAGAAGTTGCTGCTCACCTATTGGGCATTCTGTGCACGGTTTGTTCGGTGCAGGAAGGTAGAAATTGTTACCACATGGACGACAAATCCGGCAACAGAGTCCAGAGAACTCGGTATTCCGTATCCTCTCCTCTCCAACTTTACACTCTTGGCTGCAAGTGGATAGTGGCCTATGGTAACTCTCCTCCTCCTCAGTGTCCCTCCACTCGGGTTCTTCCGATAATCGTAACCTAAAAGAGTAATTGATCAGACCATAAAGATCAGTTTAAAGGAGGGTTGGGTGAATGGTATATTAACCTTTTAAAGAGTACACGCCATAAAAAGTTAAAAACCTGCTAAAACAGTTTTCAAATTTCTTTTTAGCATGCTACTTTTTGAAAGGTTAACACCATTCACCAACTCTTTTCTAACCTCCCTCCAGTTTAGAGGAAGGATGGGTGAATGGTTAACCTTTTAGAGCATCATGCTAAAGAAGTTTTAATTTGAAAGAAAACCCCTGTTTTTTAATGTTTTTTCCAAAATGAAATTGCGAGTGAAGACCCCTATCACCTTATACAAATGTATTTTGTCCATGACACAGATTTAGTTTTTAGTTCTTTTAAGTTGGGGTGGGGCCTCTTATATCACACCACCTGTATAGAATATACCGCCTATATAAGAAAGTATTTATCTATCTTAGTAGCATTAACTCTCTTGGTGGTTATCTTGAGGGTGTATCTCGTCATCAGCAAAACCATCAGCAGATCTTGATGGATGAAATATTTCGTCATTAGAAGGAAACTGATCAGATCTTGATTTCATCATTATAAAAAATCGGCAATACCTTGATGACGAGATATCTCGTCATCAAGGTATTGTCGATGAAGAGGTATCTTGATCAATATACCTACTTGATCCTTGATCAAGGTACCTATCAATACCTTGATGACGAGATATCTCGTCATTAGCAAGTCTGGTCAGATCGTGCTGGACGAGATATCTCGTCGAAACCACTTGGAGGGTTAATATGCTTAGTCTTGACCAATTTTAAGGAGGTGGGACATCCCCAAGATCCTGAAATGGTTAATTGTAGTTCAGAGGAAGGTTAAACAAATCACTAATCTTGGCCAATGGACATCGACTAAACCATTTTTATTCATAAGAACATAGGAAAGTTGTAGTTCATTTCATTATTATGGTACGAGGTTCGTGGAAAGTTTCCGAGCTATAATGTGAAATCTGTTGTTTAAATCTTCCAACTGTCTGCCTGATTTCACTACAGTACATGGCACAAAAATCGACGTAGTGCACTTATTGTCGAATGGCAACAATGGATATACATATAATATAAAGCACAGTTGTCATCTGTCTGTCTGTTTTCTATATAAATCTATACCGTTTGACCAATCCACACCAAATTTGGTACACTTATTCTTTGGAATCCTGCGGGTGACGTAGGCTACATATTAACTCCCGTTCTATTTGTCTTGGGTGTGCAGAGGGGTGTAACGTCCCTTCATCCTGGACAGAACACTTGCTAGGGGGCGCTCTCTCCCGGTCTGGCTGCGAAGATGACGTCAGAGTTAACATCTACAGGACTCGCCTCTCAAGATGACCTTGGAGTTTTTTTAGAATCTTAGAGTATGGTGCAATCGCAGATGGGTGCGGTTGTGCTGAAAATCGCTCAATATCATATCGTTTATGTATCCCGTCTGTAAATCCTTAAACTGTATCTTTATTATTGGAATGTAAATTTTTATGATAATACAAGATCAGTTTCATTGCAAGTCATCTTTTTTTATCGTCGATATGGTACAGGGGGCTAAAGAAAATTAGAAATCCTCATAGGAATAACATTGCGTATTTATACGATCAATGCCAGACCAATTCACACTAAATTTGGTACATTCATCCTGTGGAATTCAGCGGGACACATATACTATATATTAATCCCGTTCGATTTGTTCTGGGTCTGCAGGGGGGCTAAAAACAATTCGAAATCTCCATATTAATAATATTGGGTAGTATTACGATGAATTATAAACAATTAAACCCGAGAAACGCCGGGTAATTCAGCTAGTAAACAATATAAAAACGACCATTATGGCATTCATTCGCCAGTTGTACTCAGTTTAAATATGCTTGATTTGAGCTATGGAGCTGCATTATATTGCTGAAAATATCTAGAGATGCTCACCACTCTAAACAGTCTGATGCTTCGGATTCAAGCAGAGTATAAGGTTTTAGGACGAACAAGCTATTTCTTATGGAAGCAGCTTTCCTGAATCTTTGTGAAATTCTACCGGATTCAGATTGACCGGGATTCTGTTGGTGTAAAGCGGTCTTAAGGGATTTTTGTGGTGTTTTAGCTTTCTATCCCCAAAACGCACAGCTCCTGGTTGTCCATGGGATTAGATCATAACCACTATTTGATTTGATCTCTTTTGGTTTAGAAATTGTGAGTTCAGGCTAACAGAACTTGAAAAACCTAAACACGATTAAAAATTCGAGTTATTTTCTTTTGGTAGGTAGATAGGTATTTTTTTGAGTAACGTCGCACTGGAGCAACAAAACGAGCTATTGGCGACGGTCTGGGGTCAAACCCGAAGGGAAAGTCCGAGGACAACACGTAATTTTGAACCTACTGTCACACCTGAGCTGGCAACCCACTCTCCAAACTTCCACACTAAGCCAATGTTAGGACATTTGAGGCCACGACGGATTTAACGTGCATCAGCCCCCTTGTACATGACGGTCTTTGGTTGGATTCGAACTCGCAACCCTCCGGTTACTTATCCGTTACTCTTCCAACCAGTCTACAACGGACCAATTTTCTTTTGGAACTGGACGATTTGATTTTGATCAATGTAGAGTAAGAACCGTTTCACATCAACAGAATCCGTACCAATCCAGCAAATCCAGTACAAACTGCCTAACGTAGATTCGGTAGTGCATTGAAGCGGAAGGCTCCTGATTCAGGAAGTTGAAAAGTTTTAAACCGAGTAAGCTTTTTCTTGTGGAAGCGGCTTTCCCGAATCTTTGTTAGATTCTATTGGATTCAGATTGATTCGGATTAACCCGTATTCTGTTGGTGTGAGGATGTCCTCAGATGAGGTCTAATTAGCCCTCGAATAGCATAAAATGACCGTATAACGACAAATCATACCTCAAAAGTTGAAATAGAAATAAATCTGTTTACTTTTCTGTAATTTTTTTTATTGAAATTTTTATTACCTTTCATATGGATTCCATTCCCCGATAGGTTTGTAAGCATACCCTCTGTCAGAGACTCTCCTGTACTGGAAGATAGTGTAGTTGATTGGTATATTCCGAGCCTTGTCAAAACTGATAATCATATCATGGCCTTGAATGCCTGGAATGCATGTGGAAGATGACTTACCACTTCTTACATGCTATAAATCAAGTGTAAAAATCGCGTAGGTTGTGTCGGAACACGGCCGCAAGGTTTTATGTGAATACGCCTTGTTAGCGCACGGTATTTATTTGGGTGTAGTAAATGAAAGAAAGACGAATTCAGTAGTCAATTAGTATTTACGAAAGCTGACGAGTTGCTCTTCCGCGTAGACTGCGTTCGAAGTACACTGCTGGCCACCCAAATTGCAACACCAAGAAAGACAAGAGATATCAAAACAAAATTTATTTTGTAGATAACATGTTGACCAAGTATCAAATGATTAAATTTATAGACTCCTGTGAAGTGTGGTTCCTGCCAAAATCAGTAGCCAGAGTAGCCGCCATTGTTGGAGATCACCGCTGCCACACGCCTCGGAATTGATTCAAAGAGACTTTGGATGTGTTCTTGGGGTACAGCAGACCAAGCAGCTTCCACACGTTGCCAAAGTTGATCTGGTGTGGCAGCTGGGGATGTATTCTGGGTCAATCGTTGAGCAACCATGGACCACATGTTTTCTATCGGCGAAAGATCCGGAGAGCGAGCTGGCCAGGGAAGCAATTCAATCTGGCGATTGACGAAGAACCCTTGGACAATGCGTGCCACGTGTGGTCGCGCATTATCCTGTTGAAATATGGCTGTGGGCAAGCCCTGAAGGTAAGGAAGGACAACTGGCTCCAACACCTCGGAGATGTAGCGCTGGCTGTTTAAAGTACCGGCAATGCGTACTAGAGGAGTGCGAGAGTGATATCCAATACCGCCCCATACCATAATACCCGGTGCAGGACCAGTGTGGCGGTGCATAACGCAGCTGTTCAGCATCCTCTCTCCACGGTGTCTCCAGACTCGAATCCGACCATCGTGGTGTTGCAGACAGAAGCATGACTCGTCAGTAAAGACAATTTCATTCCATTCTGCCGTCCACATCCTTCTTTCATCGCACCATTGGCGGCGGAAACGTCTGTGGTTCTGCGTCAAGGGTAGACGAAGCAATGGACGTCTTGCGGACAGACCACTCTGCTGTAAACGGCGTCGAATGGTACGCGCAGACACTGGATGATGCGGTACAGACTGAATGTGTTGTGCTATGGTTCGTGATGTGGCTGAGCGATCCGTCACTGCCATACGCACAATATGCCTGTCATCACGTGAAGTGGTGCACTGAGGTGGATGCGATCGAACACGTCGGTCCGTCGTACCCTCCTGCATCCAACGATCACATATCCGCATTACAGTTGTTTGGTTTCGTCCAACACGACTACCGATTTCCCTGAAAGATAATCCACAATCTCGGTAGGCCACTATCCTTCCTCTGTCGAACTCGGATACTTGATCAAAAGATGACCGCTGTTTTCTACGAGGCATAATTGATCGTTTTTTTTTTGAAAAAACCACAAGAAAAACACAATTGCCGTACTTGAAATCGTCGAAATCTCCAAGCCTTAAATAGCGCTTTGAAGTGGCGCCACAGGCGCGCGTGATGTGCGTCTGCGCTGAAATTCTAATCATTTGCATATCTCACCTCCGCTAATGCATGTTGTAAATTTCATATTATTTGCATGCTTCCTTCAGGGTGTTGCATTTACGGTGACCAGCAGTGTATTTCCGATTTTTCGACGAGTATATGTAGACAATGTGAAAATTAAAAATTTTTTCAACTGCAATCCAAAGTTTCACAAACAGTGTATCCGATTTCCCTTATAATGTTTTAAATCGACAGACTCGACTTCAGCTTTCGTTTGTGAGACCAATTTCGAGGTCGTAGCGCTTTGCAGTCCCTTGAAGTATGCGCGGCCCGATGGGAAATCCCCACAACCCTTTCTACAACTCTTTGCTTATTGGCGCAGCATGGTCAAATATGGCCCTTGCGTTATAAAACCCCCCAAAACCAAACCTCATCGCTTATGGCGGCGCTCGATGGCGCAGCTTGTCCACTTTTGGACCTTGTGCCATGAAACCCAAATTACCTACCTGCCTATCGCGGCCTTCGAGCTCTAGGTTACTCACAAGTCTTTATTCCCTTAGCGATCGAGGCATTTAGGTATTTTAATTAACATTGCACTGGAGCAACACAACGGGCTATTGGTGACGGTCCGGGATCAATCTCGATGGGAAAGAACCGAATACAACACCACGTAATCCCTTAGCTATCGAATGACACTAGATTGGAGAACATATGGGTTTTTTCCCAAGGTCTGTACGAAGCGCCTCATCTCCACCCCAGAGCTCACACACTTTTACACGGGCCACGGTCCGTTCCTGCAGTATTTATTTCGTATGAATATTCATTGCAGTGACCTGCATCTGCGGTATGGAAGCAGACCCGGACCACTGTTACCACCTGCCCCATCACAACTCATCTGCACATCAAGGAACCAGCAACACAGCACTATGACGCCTGGCTGTTCACCCCTTACTACAAAGGAAAATCATACAAATCGTGTGATTTGTGGCCTCCAGGGAGTTTGAACTGAAGCAAGGGGTTTAAATTTTGTCGACTTTGATGTGCGTAATTTTCCTTGGGCCTAACCTCTTTTCACCTAAAGTTAACAGCCCTCAAATTCAGTCTCTTGCCTCTTAAATCCTCACAGAAAAATATATTTAGAGCAGCACCTGCGTGTGCATTTCATTGCATTAAATTTTTGGTTTGCACTGGAGCAACACAACGGGCTATTGGTGACTGTCCGGGATCAATCCCACAGGGAAAGATCGAGGACAACAACACGTAATTTTGAATCACGTTCAGATGACGAGGTAACACCTGAACTTGCACCCCACTCTCCAAACTTCCACACCACGCCAACGTGAAGACATTTGAGGCCACGACAGATTTAACGTTCACCAGCCCCCTTCGTACACGACGGTGTTTGGCTGGATTCGAATTCTCAACCCTCCAGTTGCTAATCCGTTACTCTTCCAACCGGGCCACAGCGGCCCTTGAACTACGGTCAGATGGCGAAAGATATATGAGAGACATTTTCTGTCCAGATAAAAATAGATGGCGGTAGTGTGTCTACGGTAATACGTTTTTCCTGTACATATTTTGAACGTAACATCACTTGGCTTTTTTGCTCGAATACGTTTTCAGCATTTCTCCAGAGAAGGGCCTAATAGCCCGTTGTGTTGCTCCAGTGTGACGTTAATTAAAATACCTACCTACCAGAGAAGGGCCGCGGTAGCCTTGTTGGAAGAGTAGGGATTGTTGGAGAGAGGGAGGGTTGCTCTCTCGTTCGAAACTCAATCCAACCGAAGAGCGTCGTGTACACGGGGACTGGTGCGCGTTAAATCTGTCTTGGCCTCAAATGTCCTCACGTTGGTGTGGTGTGGAAGTTTAGAGAGTGGGGTGCCAATAGACCGTTGTGTTACTACAGTATGACTCTAATTACCTATCTACCAAGTAGATTAAACTATACAAAAACGGCGTTAAACTACATTTTAAGGTTCGTCTGGTTTGTTTGTTTACACTGAAAATTCGTCTCTTAGTATATCAAAATTTACGAGAACAGGAAGTACAACTAGTTTACTTTCCAGCCTTGTGTTCGCTATGGTACTGAGGAGTAGGTTCCTGTCCATGTGTTCAGGATCATCGCACATTTCAGGATTGTCTTTGCAGAGACTGCGGATCGCTGTGGCCAGAAGTAGCACCGAATCAATCACCATGGGAACGAGGCCCTCTTGCTGGTAAGACGCTCCCAAATCTTCACCACCTGAAATAAAGAAACACATTTTATCATAGCCCTTATCTGCTCGGTACAGTCGGTAGGTATTTATTTAACGTCGCACTAGGAAAAAACACAACGGGCTATTGGCGACGGTCCGGGATCAAATCCAAAGGGAAAGATCGAGGACGGCATCAAGTAAATTTGAACCATGGTCAGATGACGAGGTCAACACCTGAGCTGGCACCCCACTTTCCAAACTTCGACACCATGATAGTGTGACCGGCCTGGGCCACGGTAGCCCGGTTGGAAGAGTAACGGATTAGCAACCGGAGGATTGCGAGTTCGAGTCCAACCAAAGACCGTCGTGTACAAAGGGGGCTGGTCCATTGTGGTCTCAAATGTCCTCACGTTGGCGTGGTGTGGAAGTTTGGAGAGTGGGGTGCCAGCTCAGATGTTACCTCGTCATGTGACCGTGGTTCAAAATTACGCGGTGTTGTCCTCGGATCTTTCCCTTCGGGGGTTGATCCGGGATCGTCGAAAATAGCCCGTTGTGTTGCTCCAATGCGACGTTAATTGAAATACCTACCTATCTTAGGCAGAGCATGTGGGCGGAGTCGTAAGATCTAAGAAGGGTATGCCACGTGTGCTTACGAATCGATTTGGGCCGGTTGGCTATCGAAGCGCAGACTAGCGTTTTCAATCCTTTGGATAATCACTTTAACCAATCAATGAGTCGTCCTACATTTGTCACTCTCCTCAACTACGCCACTGCATAGACATGAAACGTAAATAGGTTGAGCATTGCTATTGAGAGGAGCTCCAAAAAGTGTGATCAAACTATCGTCTAGTAGTCACGTGACTGCTCTGCGTTTGGCGATATAACATCTTATGACAGGGTAGATGCGCGAATTTCTATAGAGAGGCGGCAAAAATGATGAAATTGCCACTCTTACCATGTCGCTCGGACCATTCAGATGATGAATGGGCATCTTCTCCCGTTCCGTGGACCAATCAGATGACGAATGTTCCTTTGCACCCGGTAGACGAAAGTAGTCTAAGGGTCATGTTACTACTAGTTTTGGTCCAATGACTCAGGGCGCATAAAAAGTTTACTATTGTTCACTCTACTTTTAGATTTTCTCTGTGCTACTACGTATGTAGAAGTGAATGCGCTCAAGATCATTACCTTTTCACAAGAGCTGCTCTATGAGAATTTTTTCTGTCAAGCTAAATGAATGCTTCACTTGCCAAATCGATTAACTCCACTTTCTGAATTTTATTAAATTTTAATGTCAAATCACTTGATTGACTCCTAACTGTATATATTCAAAACAAATTTCTCTTATAAGTATTAACATCACTAAATGACAAAATTTTTTTAGCCATTGAATAATAAATAATTTATTTCAGAAGCCAATCTGATTAACTCCATACTCTAATGTAAATCGTAATAAAAATTTAGTTAAAACACTTTTTAACAAAGCAATTGACTACTTATATACAGTGAGTCAAAGTAAAAACCGAACACCAAAGAAAATGAAAGGAATTTGTACGTACAGTCCGAACAAACACAAAAATGACGGGAGCTCAAATACAGCTAACGAAGAAGACATCATTTATATTGCTGATGAATCAATTTAAACAGAGTAATAATACTCGTAATATACGGTAACTCGTATGTAACAGTAACAGAACAGTTATTATTCATTTTTGCTAAAATCTTTAATAAAAAATGTATATAATGAAGTTTTTCTGTAATAAAAAATAATTTAAAGACTGAATTTGAATTAATAATTTTCTTTCACTTGCCAAATCGATTAACTCCCTTAATCATGCAAAAATTGTAATAATAACGATTACTCCAAGGATATTCTATCTTATACTTTCTATATATCGTTAGATAAAAGATACATCTGCAGTAATACCATCTACATCGTTTATTTGAATTTATAATTTAAAAGGAATTTAAAAAAACAATGTATACTATTTTATCATTTTTCTCAACTTTTTGTTTCATGGAGTTAATCGATTGGGCATTCAAATGTAGGAGGCCGTAGTGTTTTTGAAGCAGAACGTGTTTCCTGTGTGTATTTCGAACTTGACGTCATTTTGATTGTTTCTCGAACACTATTTCAGCACATCGTCAATAGAATTTCCAAAGAAAGAATTCCGAATTGATATACGATAGCTGATTAGTCAGCGCCAATTAGATTGGACGCCAAGCGTTGCCAAAACGGAGATAAACTGTACTTCAAGTTAATCCCGATATGTATCATGCGAGAACCATTTGGACAGCAGAAGTTAAATCTCCATTTTGCATCTAGTTTGCATACACCAAAAATCCCTCTCATAGATGACATCGGACCGTCGTGGCTCAGTGGGTATGCCCACTGCGCTAGCAACCTTCGAGTTGTAGGCGGCGCAGGTCAGGTGCATTCCTCTCTGGGTATATGTCTCTCTTCTGTGTCAGTAAAGTTTTCATTGTGCGTGTGTCTATTACTTGATTTGTCGTGTCTGGCGCAGCAAGGCCAAATATGGCTCATGCGCAAAAAAACGCAGATGACATCGTTTTCCTCCAAATACTTGCTATGAAAGGTTTTGAGATTGTCTCTTACCTGTGCAACTCCTCTTCCCGTTCCATGTGCTTATACCCAGAGTGCAGTTAAATTTCGATTCCCAGAATTCTCGAAACCATGGGTTGTGCTTGTTGGTCCGAGGTTCCAAAGATCTGAAGTAGTCATCGAAACCTGCTAAAAATAATGAAATATCAAGGCTAGATAAAAATGTGTGTACATTGATACGAAAACAAATATTTTCATCAAGAGATATTAATCTGCACTGGCGTGATTCTTAAGTGATTGGTACGAGCGGAGAGCCTGAAAACATTGTGTGATTCTAAGCATAGACGTGAAATATAAGTAGACTGATCATTGCTATTGAGAAGAATTTAAAAAAGTGTGAACACGTCAACTAGTAGTCATGATCAATCAATGGACCAACCAAATGATGAATGGATGGGTTTCTTCCCCCTTCCCGTAGACCAATCAGATTATGAATGTTGGGCTCCACCCAGCAGACTAAAGCAGTTAAAGGGTCACTTAATTACTAGTTTTGGTCACATGATCCTGGGCACATAAAAAAGTTAAGATTGCTCACTCTACTTTTATATTTCCTCTACGATTTTAAGCCCGGCCACACACGAAGCAACATGCGTGATTCGAATCCCCCGACACACTGAAGAAAAATGGGACAAGACATACAGCATTTGCCTAAGGATGATGATTATTTCATAGTATTTTTTAAAAATAAGACTTGACTGTTCTTTTATATTTTTATGCTCCAATGCCTCTGGGTAGAACTCTTAATGTTGGGATCGTTCTGTAAAAGTTTGTGGCGGAGGTACACATTCCATTTTGAGTGTATCGTATACTACTCGGGAATATCGTGACCATAGAGGAAATATAAAAGTAGAGTTAGAGCAACCTTTTTATGTGCCCAGGATCACGTGATCAAAACTAACAGCAATTTGACCCTTAGATAACTTTCGTCTGCGGGTGGGAGCGAACATTCGTTTCTGGTTGGTCCTCGCTACATAGTAGAGCTTGATGATTTCACCATTCTTGTCACCACTCTTGAAATGAGCTTTCACTCATCTACCCTGTCATAAGATTATATCGCTAAACGAGGCGATAAGATGCCAAATCGGTCAACCAAGTCAATTTTTCACAGAGCTGTCACGTGACTACTAGTTGACATGTTAATCATACTTTTTCAAGGCTCCTCTCAATAGCAATGCTCAATCTACTTATGTTTCACGTGTATGAATGTGACGCTCAGAAAGTTAAAGACAATTTTGCACAAAGGTGTGATTTAAATTCTTCCCCAAATTTAGCTTTCTCCACTGATTCTTCTAAGTTATTTTGCATCTGTATAGTTTACCCGAAACATGAACTCTTGTCAGTATAAGTATGCTACAGCATGCACAGAACGCTAGCTTGCACATCACAGCATTGCTCCCGTTTAGAATAATAAGAGTAATGAGAAATCTCTCTAAGCAATATCCTGACTTCGAACCCTTCCAAGTCAATTAATAAGTAAATCAGACGCTGAAGTCGTTGAAAATAATGACATGCTAGATAAATGATACGCGTGCTTCTTATTTCTTGACAAAGTCGGATTAGTAGTGTTTCTAAATATAACAATCTTGACGGTGACAGACAAAACACATTTTGAATGTTTTGATTTAATCAACGGAGCTAAATAAGAAAGTTTCTTTTGTTATAGGCACGTTCCAGGTTCTTCAAAATACCGAGATTTTACATTTACTTGTATGAGAATTGTAACAATTGATTCGGATGAAATTGAAGTGGGGATATACTTATAACTTTTGCTTATTAATTATTGATACTTCTAAAAATTTTGGGATTCATTTTGATATGATTTGATTTTAGATTTTGGTATGACAACTTGTTTTGAGTAACCAATTATCATCGATAGTAGTGTTCAATAACACTATCGATGTAACTGCTACGTAGTTAAATAATATTTAACAGTAAAAATTGAATAGAACTGTACTGAACTTTCTTACTTCACAAGTTAACCCTACAAACATGTTAATATTAGTCCGGATTACTATAAATTAACAAATTTTTTCTTCAACGATAATGTTTGACTACCATTGTTTCAATTTTATGATAAACCACGGAGATTGTACAATATTATGAGAGTTTGATTTCCCAAAGTTTCAGAATAGGTTGCTTGATTGGGTTTCATGTTACAAAGGTCATATTTGGGCAACCTGTGCCAAACACAACTCAGGCAACGTAAAGTAAAGATGATTGCTTGATTCAAGTTGTATTGGAGAGTCCCAAGCTAAAGCTAACTAGGACTTCAGCGCTATACCATTTTTAGGCCATAACAAACACGTAAAACTGAGCTATGAAGAAATGTGAAGCAAAAGTACGTGGTAAAACCGTAAAAGTGACGACGAAAGTTTCGCATAAAACACCTGGTTTTTGTCCAAATAGAAGCTAAAATATGGTCCTATCACAATATCATGTCAACAATGAAGGGCCATTGCAGCAAAATAAAACAAAAAATGGGATCAATCGGAAAATAAGGCCTATCTCAATCCACCTGGAAAGCTGAAATTTAACAGCTATTACGGAACGGAGGTATCAATTACGGAACGGAGGTATCAATTACGGAATAGTTTACTGAAAATCAGCGTACCTTGACGTAATAATTAATATAAATTTTACGATTCATTGAACATTGATGTAAGAGAGAAGTTAAAGAAAGTGGTGCCAAGCACTTCATTAATAGGAAGAAAAAGTTAAGAATTTAATATAATTGATACAATTAATCCTCCAAGTGGTTTCGACGAGATATATCGTCCATCAAGATCTGGGGCCGCATTAAGCCCAGATGGAAGAGCAACGGATTAGCAACTGAAGGGTTGCGAGTTCGAAACTAGGTCAATCCAAAGACCATTGTATACACGGGAGCTGGTGCACGTTAAATATATCGAGACCTCAAATGTCTTCACGTTGGCGTGGTGTGGAAGTTTGGAGAGTGGAGTGCCAGCTCAGGTGTCGTTCTCGTCATCTGACAGTGATTCAAAATGACGAGGCGTTGTCTTTCAATCTTTCCTTTGGGTATTTATTGATCCCGGACCGTCGCCAATAACCCGTTGTGTTGCTCCAGTGTGACGTAAATTACCTACCTACTATCAAGATCTGACCAATTTTGCTAATGACGAGATATCTCATTCATCAAGATCTTCTAATGGTTTCGCTAATGACGAGGTATTTCGTCTAGACAACGATCAGGAGGGTTAAGACTGCAATTCAAGTTCCAAACGAACGCAAGAAGCAGACAATCTGATCCGAAAAATGGAAAAACGCAAGAGCTGTGGAAATAATTATGGGGTTAACACAGCTATTAATCATAATTTCGGAAGCAGAAATTATCGATGAGATAATAAAAATCCCCATATCATATAAAAAGCAGAATGTACGGGATTTTCCAACAGAAGCGGTATCCCAGATGAGGAAGTATTAAAATCGTAATAAGATAAATGCCAAAGACCAGAACAGGATGTTTAGATGTGAGCGACATTAAAAGCTACCTTTCAATGACAATGCAAGGAGGAACCGACCAGAAAATATTGATGGGAAATCAATCCGGGAATTTGCAGACAGTCGTGATAAGAGTACATCGATAGAGAAAATTAGAAAAAGATTTTCTGTCGAATGGTCGTACACTTTATTTCGTTCTACAGATTAAAGTAGTTGCGCCATTCATGTCTTATGAAATCGCAAATCCAATCCGCTTATTGAAGGATGCTCTTTCATATTTATTAAATATGTATTGCAATGTAAAGCAGTGACGGGAAGAGCAATGGAGGAGTCAAAACACCCTTCAACAAAAATGCACCTAGAAAAGTTTAATTAACATTAAATAAAAGTTTCCTTAACTCTCCTGACTTGATCTTAATCTCGTCATCATCAAAAAATACCAACATCTTCATCATTCAGATTTCAATCGGTATTCTGGATGACGAATTATCTCGTCATTAGCAAAATTGGTCAGATCTTGATGAACAAGATAACTTGCCAAAACCATTTGGAGACTTAATCGCAGGTAATATATGTATACAATTTATAACAATTGAACAAGAATCTTAAAGCGCAATGGGTCGCAGTAGTCCTGTTGGAAGAGTAATGGAATAGCAACCGGAGGGTTGCGATTTCGAATGCAACCAATCATCGTGCAGAAGGGAGACTGGTGCATGTGTCGTGACCTCAAATGTCCTCATGTTAGGGTGGCGTAGAAGTTTGGAGATTCGGGTGTCAGCTCAGGTGTGACCTCGTCATCTGACCGTGTCTCAAAATTACGTAGTGTTGTCCTCGGATCTTTGCCTTCCGGTTTGATCCCGGACCGTCTCAAATAGCCCGTTGTGTTGGTCCAGAGGACGTTAATTAAAATACCTACCTATCTTAAAATGCAATGCTCATTCCACACTAAAGTAATTCGATTTGAGTAAGGAACCAGAAGTGCCATAAAACTTAGGCGATTGGCAGCGTTCTATGATGTAAATTTGCAATGTATCCCTTTTCACTTGGACCTCAGAGAAAACGAAATGGCAGATAGCTTATCAAAGGAGGGTTTCTCAGTCATTGCAATCAATTACTTCTCTTATGAAATTTGTGTGGTTGGTTGGCTGTTTTGCGGTTTTATGGCGCAAGGGCCATATTTGGCCATGCTGTGCCATACACAAGATACAATTATTGATCATGAGAACTGGGCAGTCTGGGCAACTGGGAGCCACTTCTGTAGCAGTCCGACTTAGCCACCCGTCTACATACAATATGAATTAAGAGATATACACACCCAATGAAAGTTTTACTGACACAGAGAGAGAAATATACCCAGGCAGAAATGCACCTGATAGGAATTGAACCTGCGCCGCCTACAACTCGAAGGTTGCTAGTGCAGTAGTGGACATATCCACTGAGCCACGACGGCCCCGAATTTTTTTGTGGAAAATAAACGTCAGATGAAAATTCCTCCCACACGCAGCTGGTACAAGAGGAAACATCCAGAAGGAACCCTCGATTTTGAGGGATTCAGAGGTCAGAAAAAGGAAATCTCTAGACTGGCCAATGACTATTTGACATGATTTTCATTTGATCATAGAATATTAACCCTCCTGGTGGTTGTCTCAACGACATATCTCGTTATTAGCAAAACTGACCAGATCTTAGTAGCCTCAACCTTCCTGATGGTTGTCTCGAGGAGGTATCTCGTCATCAGCAAAACCATTAGCACATCTTGATGAACGAAATATCTCGTCATAGAAGAAAACAGACTAGATCTTGATCTCGTCATCACAAAAAATTGGCAATATCTTGACGAGATATCTCGTTATTATCAAAATTGGTAAGATCTTGATGGACGCGATGTCTCTGGGAAACCACTTGGAGAGTTAAGGTTTTCCCTACTTGTCGGAAATGCAATATGGTTGACAGTCTTTCGTGGTCACCTCCTTGCTCGTATAGGTCTGTCCAGACAGGGTCTGTTTAATAATCCTATTCTTTTTTAAGGTGTATGAAACCATGGAATTGGTTTAGCTTATCTAAACCAAGTACAATGTGAGATCATATTATTAGAACCACCCTTATTAGTCAAGAATTCAACCATTATTACAGACGTAACCTGGTTACGTAGGATTCTATATATTTTTATGACATACTTATGTCAATGAATTTTGAATAAATAGCTGTCAACTCACAAGCCACATAATCGCCATCCAGTTTTACCTAAAATTCACAGCTTACCTTTTTTGCAATGTGGTTTGGGGCCGCGGTAGCTCAGTTGTCAGAGTAACGAATTAGCAACTGAAGGAGTGCGAGTTCAAAACTAGGTCCAGCCAAGTTACGGGCAGTGTAGTTTACGAGGCGGTGCACGTGAAATCTGCCGTGGCTTTCAAATGTCCTCATGATGGCGTGGAAGTTTGGAGAATGGAGTACCAGCTCAAGTGTTGACCTCGTCGTCTAACCGTGGTTCAAAATAACGAGGTGTTGTTCTCGGACCTTTCCTTTAGGGATTGATCCCGTACCGTCGCCAATAGCTCGGTGTGTTGCTCCAGTGCGACGTTAATTAACTACCTACCTTTTTATTTTTTACGATGCACTTACGTCAATAAATATTGAATAAATAGCTGCCAATTCAGAAAATTTTACTCAATCCAGAAAATACATTTTTGGAAATACGACTAATATTTGATCACCCATTGTAGGATAAGTAAAATAGGTCAGGAGAAAGAGGACTGGGCTACTTCCGAAATTATTTTCTGAATAGGTGCTTGATAATAGGAATGGTTTTATGACTATATAAAATATCCATCGGTAGAAATCAAATGAGCTATTCCAAATATTTGAGAAATCAAGATGAGGTATTAATCCTACCTTTCACAGAAAATCGCTTCGGCAGTATGGTAATAGCACCTTCAGCAATTTTCTTGGTTCCCCTTTTCACTATGCGTTCCTTTGCTCCCCAACCATCGCTACCCAGCCACACAAATCTGTCTTTGGGTAAGCCACTTCTCTCACAGGCTTCAAGAAGGGGACTAGCGATGTAGAATACAGATCACATGTTAGTTTAGAAGTGCAATAAAGTTACATAAGAGAAAGCAAGCATCAAGTCTTTTGAGGGACACGGATAACATTAAGAATATAGAACCTGTTAGAACTATTAGAACTGTTAGAACTATATTCTAACAGTTGTTGGCGCTGCTTCTTAATGGGCGTAACTTTTCATGTATTTGGCGAGAGCCAAGAACGTTTCCAGCTTCTCAGTTTTTGCCTGATATCTTGACGCGATAAGACGATATCGCCAGCGTTCCTTTCCAGAAATCATTCCTTGTGTACTTAGGAGAGTACAACTCTTTGTGTACTTAGGAGAGTACAGCAATCAATATAAAAAAACATAATTACAGTCCACTAAAGTTTGTGTTTTTGTGTGAGCCTCGACAGAACCTTTGTAGTGGGCCGATTAAATTGAACATCAATGCATAATTATTTCATATTAAACATTAAAAATTTTTATAAAGATTTTTTTACTTGAATGAAAAACTTTCTGGGATTGCACGCTAAAACAAAATGGTGATTGGCGGTTGTACAAGTTCGCGCGCGCTAAATAGAAATTGGTTTCGTTTAATGGAAACAGAATTCATGTTAACCCTCCTGGTGATTTATCTTCGTGTCGAAAACTCCCGTAGTTGCCAGACTCTGATACAAAACTGTTCGAAATCGTCACCAGTTCTGGTAAGGGAAAATTTGGATCATTTTCCTTGGAGTAATAGGACTCTCTTATCTCGACGAGGAATCTCTTCATTAGGAAAATTGGCTAGATCTTGATAGACGATGTATCTGGTCATTGCCAAAAATGGCTAGATCTTGATAGACGATGTATCTCGTCATTGCCAAAAATGGCCAGATCTTCGTGGACGAGATACTCGTCGAAACTCCTTGGAGGGTTAAATTGAAACTTCGAGGTTCCGTATATAAACTCTGTGCCAAAATTAGAAGCACCCCGCAAACAGTGTTGGATCGAGATGAAACTTAATATGTGTGATGTACATGAAGAGATAAAGAAATGATAACAATATTAAATCGAGAGGAGTCTTATAGATTTCAGAAAGTAAGAATGGTCATAAATTAGTAAATTGTAAAGCCAATTCTGGTGGCGATGCATGCCGATATATGGCGTGGCATAGAGTCCTTATATTATCCTGAAGTAAATTATGCCAAGCATTCTGCAACTGCTGCTCCAGATCCCTTATATAATGGGGGCGAAATTGACGGTATTACATATACCGAACATGTTCAATGAGAAACAGATCTCTTTGGCTAAGGAAGAGTTTCAACACCACGGACGAACTCATGGGAGAAACGAGCCGTGTGTCGCTGGTCATTATTGAGCCAGCCGCTTGGGCACGTGACAGGAGAGGCAAAACAACAGGTAGTTGGATCTGCTTATCACTGTACAATGAGTGACTTATCGCTGTACAACGAGTGACTTATCGCTGTACAATGAGTGACTTATCGCTGTACAATGAGTGACTTATCACTGTACAGTGTGAAAAATCATCACTTACGACACCCGGTCCTCTCTAGAAGTGGTACGAAGAAGTTTGAGTGTACACCGATATATCCAGCAACCTGTTGTTTTGCCTTTCCTGTCACGTGCCCAAGACACGACGAAAGACAGGTGCAGTATGCTTTCAACTTTATAAATATGCCTGGCAATAATTTTTCGGATATAATTAATTTCTAGTCTATTTGACCTTTGTAGGTTCTTGTGATTGTTATAAGATTATTTTGAATCTGCATATTTTGCTCTTAATTTACATTACATTTTGATACATGAGTTCGGCGTGTTAACACCGATCTCACGATGTCTTTTATAAACCAGCGAAGCAATATACATAAAATGAACATTAGAAAAAACAGTAAGAATAGAAGATGAACAACAATTTTTCTTAAAGAGAATTCCCTAAAATTGTTCTCTCCTGTGCAGTCGAACAAAATATGCTCCAAAGTCTCTTCCTCATCAAGGCAAATAAGGCTCTTATTAGAGTCAGTCAGGTGAAAACGATTCAAGTAGGCCTTAGTTACAATGTGGCCTACTCTGGCTTTAGCATGAAAGTGACAACTGCTCTAGGGGTTCATGCCGGAGATCAGTATTGCCTCCCTCGTCACAAACCGCAACATAATATGGTTTCTTACGGATCATGGTCCGTTCATGAGCTATCAAAAAAGATTTCGTCTTAGTGACACTGACCTCTGAACCTGTGGGTTGGTGGGCAGTGCTGACCACTATCTCTTCAGCTGCACGGGTACATCTAAATATCATTTAAGAGAGCCAGCGGTGTTAAATAAACCCGCTTGGCTCTCCAGTGTACTCAAGAATCCAACATCTTTGGATCGAATTAGAAATTGTGTTTGGCAGCTGGAGAGGTGGCAAATCGCCCACCTCCCACTGATTGAGTTCTTCTGTGTGACAGCCTGACCCTTTTGTATGTTTTCCCCTTAATTGTTTTCTTTTGTTTTAATGTTTTAATTATATCACTTACCTTCGTTTCATCAAATTCACCTATTTATTGTCATCTCTCACTCATTAAATTATTCATCATCATACATTGTTTTAATCTTTTAAGATTTTTATAATTTTTGCTTTAGTTGTTTTATGCTTTTGTATCGTCCTTGTAAACCGGTAGGCTGTTTACTGGTCGTCTTTTCTCTATCGTTTTATTATTTTATTGATATTTCTGTGAATTTGTTTTATGTTAATTACTTATTATCTACCGGCAAATTGTGACCGGTTTCTATTCTGTTGGCCTAATTTTGTAAATTATTTTTGGTTCTAATAAATGGTGGTGCTCTGGATGCTTGGGGCCGCACGTGAGGAGTCGGCGGTGTTTTCCACCGGGGGGCTGGTTGACTCGCTGCCCTCTTTCGTGGTCACGGTGGTCGTCTACCCTCGCCTCCCATGCAAAAGCTCTAAGCCTTATATTGGCGAGCTGGGAGGCGGTGGGTCTAGAACTGCTCTAAGGATTTTTTTGAAGTATGGCTCACATTAGGCTCATTTGGAATGGAAAAAGATGGCGATTCATTCCAGTGTTCCTCCATAAAGTACACCAAAGCGATCGAGCCTATTTCCAGACCCTATCCAGACGCCCTGAGAGGGTAGTTGATGACAAAGGAACTGGGTCTATTGTGGTTGACAATTTAGTTAATTTATGCATTTCATTGCCATTCACTTCGCAATGCGCAGGAACCCACTGCACAGCGATGTCTTTGTCACATTAGTGTGTTTAAAAGTACTCATCAAGGGCAAGGATGTTTTTTTGGGGGAGTGCCCATACAGATCGAATTCTTCCTGAAAGAATGGTGTTTTGAGGTTTTTGATGGCTTTTTAGGCTATCAAAAACACATACTGAAGATAGTTGTCAGGGATCACACAAAAATACAGACATAATTGGATTGTTACTATATTTATTTACATTGATTCAAATTGGTTCTATCCTAAGTGTACAAAGAGTTGTAGAATCCTAAGTGCACAAAGAGTTGTACTCATAAATATAGAGGAGCACCATCCTAATATACATAGTTGTATTATCCTAAGTATACATAGATCCTTAGTACACATAGTTCTATTATCCTAAGTACACATAGATGTATTATCGTAAGTACACAAAGAATGGTTCCTGGAACGGAATGCTGCGGATATCGACTTATCGCATCAAGAGATCAGACACTAACGGGAAGTTGGTAACGTTCTTGGCGCTCGCCAAGTACATGAAAAATTGCGCCAATTAAGGAGTAGCACCAACAACTGTCACGGAAACACGCACGGCGCAAACAATTGTTATAACAGAAAAAGTGGTTTCGCACATTACAAGTTTATAAAGTACCAGTGCAAATCCGACAAGACTCTAAAAACAGTCGAAGAAATCATTAAACGCAAGGTTCATCCAACTTTACGGCAATTAGGGGACCGTGAGAAAGAAGACTGGGCAATCAAATTATTTTCTTCTTGGCGAAGGGGGTTTTCCTTTCAGAAAATCAAATGTTTCGAGTAGAGGGATGGCTTTCTGAGGTTTACACGTGGGTTGCTCGTGCCTCGGGTACGGCCCTGGCTATGAGACATCAGATACTGTTAAACGTAGCAGTTTAACAACCCTGAAGGTCAAACTTGGAGATATTGCCTGCTTGATTAACACCGAAGTATTTCAATTTTTAGTTAGATTATTTTGAGTTAATTTCTCAGTCCACGTGTTGCTTTAAAAGTGACCTATTATAGTTAAATAATCGGTGCTTAAATATAGCAATTTCTCTAATATTGCTAAAAAAGATTTACTTTCTGAATTATGCCATCTAGATCTAGAAATGCAAAATCCTTTCAAATGAAAATCGAAAAAGAACTTTTATTATAATCGCTATATGTTAATACTCTTGGGTAAATTTTCAGGGTAATATCCCCTAAGCATGGGATTCCTGCTAACTCTTGTGTTAAATTGTATCACCAAAATAACAGTACCTGATCTTATCTTCATTCAGAAAAACTATAACAACTTTCGCTTTAGCGTGGTCATCTAGCCGGTGTATAACTGTAGTGTAATTTTCTTCTTTCGCGTCTCTGGGTAAGACTTGTACAGTAGCAATGCAAATTTCTGTAAAAATAAAATATTTTCTATTGCAAAGGTACTTATAAAAATATATCTATTAACACCCGTGTGTCTCTGCGTGACACATCAAGTTGGAGCACATAGAACAAAAAAAATTAGTAAATATCAACAGGAGTCCAGCTGCTTCATAAGTTCTTTAGACTTCCAAGAGCGAGCATGGATGCTTTCCCCTGATGATGCCAAACGTTCTAAAAGGTGGTCAGTTCACGTCAACCATCCCTCTGCACAGACACATTTCGGGCGATGATGCAATTGTTTGACCAGGCAATCATGCCCTGTTAATAACCTAAAGCCCTCAGTGGACCATATCCTTGAGTTGTGTACAGGCTTCACGGACCTGAGGTACTCTAATGATCTTTTCTTTTCACATGGGGTTTACTGTCTTTCGTAAATACAGGGGTCGCGCTCTCGGGATACCCAAGCTATCTTTTCTGCTTTCATCCGACTATGTTCCCTACTGTCTCTTCCCCTCTTATGACATTTTTTACTTGACGTTCTCTTGTGTTGTCTACAAATTGTTTATCTGTGAACTGTTCTCTGCTCACTTTCACCTATGAGAAACCGCGCACAGTATTTCCATTTCAATTACAAGCTAATTTTATAATTGTTAAACTACTGTCTGTCTACTGATCCAGACACAAAGTCTAGGTAGTGGCGGTCGCTATAGAAACAGGTCTCGTACACTTTGAGTGGTGGTAAGCCGGGCGAGGTTTTGGCGATGGGGGTTTGGTGACGGTGGGTGGCTCTCATCTCAAACACGTCTGGAGAACCAATTGTGACCAACTCGATTGCTTCAATACCTGTAAAGAAAATGGTATATGTCTCGTTTATATGGCACCAGACCTTCTGTCTGGAACAGTTTTCGTGGCATATAGTAATTTCTTCGATGAGTGCAGCGCTCTTGGGAGAAGGCAGTTGAGTCACGTGATTTTGGAGAGTCTATTAAATAAATTACGGGACTGGTGATAACGGTAAGCAAATCCCTTCCACAATTGGCGTCGTTAGCGCGGATTCTGTTTCTTAGTTTAACATTCGGTGCCGAAAGTGATATTATTGAAACAATCATTAATAATGATTTGGGGGAATATACACGACGATCACCATTTATACTTTTACCCACGGCAACTTTCTCATAACGCGTTTTCACACCCATTCAGAAATCAACTGACTCTGTCTTCTCCCTGGAGCCAGATTATATTTTCCACTCCCACAACATACAAGGAAATATAAAATGTATTGCTGTTCTCGTTTGTATTGAGAAAAATACTCTTTTACGCATAAATAGCCATGTTAACCCTCCTAGTGGTTTCGACGAGATATCTGATCCATCAAAATCTGACCAACTTTGCTGATGACGAGATATTTCGTCAACAAGATATTGCCGATTTCTTGGTGACCACGAGATCGTTTCAGATTTTGATGATGACGAGATCGAGGGACAGTTTCATTCGAATGACGAGCTATCTCGTTCATCAAGATCTGGTCAGTTTTCTTCTAATGACGAGATACCTCGTCGACAACCACCAGGAGGGTCAAGTAAGTCACAAGTGCTGTTCTTTGTTATGTGCCTCAATTCATGACTGAAATTTTTCCTCACTCACCGTCATCGGGGATCATTTCTCTGAAACTTTTCTCCGCTCGTTCGCCATACTCTCCTTTGGACACCACCATCGACACGAAAGTCCATCGAAATTCCAAGAGGATGTCCAAAATCACATTCACCTGAAACTTGTCAGACGGCACGACACGGAAAAAGTTGGGATACTTGTACATGTCATCCAGTTCTTGACTTGTCGAAGCGTAGCTCACTTGAGGTAGCTGTTTGAAACAGGACAAGTAAGAAATAAAATTAATCATGTATTTTCAAGTTTGGATCCGAATATTATATAAATGTTTTATAATTAGGGCCAACTTGAGGAAATTATTTTGGGGACCCAAGTTAGACTCATGTGCTTCATATCTGTACAGGATTGAACTCTTCAACTCACCGACCTGTTCATCGTGTGGACATAAGAATATGCCTGTTGAACATCTTTCTCATTTCTCGGATAAAAAAACACTGTTTCTTCCACTCTCTGACGGCACGTGCTTTGGTAGGTAGTTATTTGAATTGACGTCTCACTGGGAGCAACACAACGGGCTATTGGCGACGGTCTAGGATCAACCCCGAAGGGAAAGATCGAGGACACCTCGTAGTTTTCAACCACTGTCAGATGACGAGGTCAACATCTAAGCTGGCACCCCACTCTCCAAACTTCCACACAACTCCAACGTTAGGTCATTTGAGGCCACGATATATTTAACGTGCATCAGCCTCCACGTTCATGACGGTCTTTGGTTTGATTGAGTTTCTAGCTCGTAAACCCTCCGGTTGCTAATCCGCTACTCTTCCAACCTGGCTACCGCGACCGCTTTGGGGAAGAAAAGACTATAGGTTGGGAAGGCATTATCGCAAACAGGAAATTTTATGATAAAAATGCATTTAGTTTGTATTTATTTACGCTTTAATGCATACTAATTATGCACATAATGAATATAATGCATTGATGTTTACTCCTAGTCCCTAGAATTTATGGATAACTTTTACTGTTAATATCATTACCTTATTGCTTATTTCCTCTGCTATATACCAATTACCGTTCCGTTAATTTTCAATGAGCGTTGAAATAGTAAATTTAAAAAGTCAGTGACTTTCATTACATTCATTCATCTGAGAGTTATCAATTGATTAAATTCAGGCTTGTCATCCATTTAGAAGAATTCAATTAAAAGGTTATGTAATTAGTAGAAGACGGATCTAAAAATCCTTTTAGAGGCACACTAATTAGAAGAAACTATTCATTGAAATATAAAATGATTTGCTGTTGAATACTGTTAGATTCATAATGTTGAATTTTCTTAAAAAAAGAAATACAAAATCATGTGTTTGTGTTTCAGGATATATATATAAGGATGGAAGGCGGTTCAAGTAATACAGATTTTAGTATCTGGTGGACAAAATATGTTTTTCTGAAACATTAACACAAAAGAATTCTGAAATGGAATGAGTATGCTAATATTCAAGATAATGAGACTATCTACTGATACTATATATAAGGGAAAATGAGAAGATTGTGTGTGAGGAATTCTCAGTATAAATAAAACCAGATCGCTGTGAAGATTTTACTTTTGCTCTCCAAATGCTCTCGCATGACGGGGCTACCTTAAAATGTGCTTCATCGCCGTTTTGGGAACGTTTGGTGTTTAATATAATTGGTTTTGAGCAATCATCTGCCATGTATATCAATTCTGATTTCGTTCTTTGGAATTTTGATTGTCGAAATGATCAAATTGTCGAAAAACAAGCTAAGTGACTCGCCACGTGCAGAATACATACAGGGACTCTTATCGCCGCAGAAACACTACCGCCATCTACTTGCTCGTGGGACGTTGTAAGATGAAAATCGTCTGCTTTCGTGAGTGGTTGAGAAATTTCCTATAGTATCGAATGAAAATTGTCCTGGGAAATGATTTTTCGCAAACCACTAGCTTGCAAATCTTGAATCACCAAATCATAGACATTGTTTTAAAATTTTAATTTGTCATCCGCAGAGTATGAATGAAGTGAAGCATATGGAAGAATGCAGATGGCAAATGAAATTTTAAAAAATGGTTCGATGCTTTGGCGATTCAAAGTTGGCAAAAAAAGTTAGGGGTTGGCGAAAAATCATTGCCAAATCAACATTTTTCATTCTATACTATAGAAAATTTCTCAATCACTCACGAAAGCAGACGATTTCCACCTTACTTACATTACACAAGTTAGTCCGCCATCTGCATTCAGCTTGGCAGAAGATGCTTCTGGTTGCACAGCAGGGCCGAAGGTAACGAAAATAGAGTTAAGCCGCACATTGGTACAACATCAGTCCTGCGATACTAAATCGTCTGAAATACGCGTGCATACTGGCATGTTTCATGTGCAGAAACGGAGTACGAATGCGCATATCGTATGTTTTTCGTATACTGTTCCAGTGTATGACCGGCTTAAGCCAAAAGGCATGATAGATAACTGTTTTACTACCAGAAAAATAGTGCTTTGCTCCGAAAGATCAGATCTTGATAAACGAGATATCTCGTCCATCAAGATCTGCTCAATTTCGCTAATGACGAAAGATCTAGTCATCAAGATATTGCCGATTTTTTTATGGTGATGAGATAAAGATTTGGTCGGTGTTCTTTTAATGACGAGATTTCTTGCCCTTCAATATCTGGTCAATTTTGCTAATGACGAGATACTTCGAGACAACCATCAAGAGGGTTAACCCCATTTGGCCGGAAACCCATCAGACACATCTACTCGAGAGAATTTATTGAGGAATTTTGGATCTAGGGATGGATGGTTTTGGGTTTTATGGTGCAAGGACCATATTTGGCGAAGTTGCACCAAACACGAGACGATGTCAAATAATTGTGAAAAGAAAGGATGGATAGAAGAAAGCAGAGAAAGATCGTTTGGGCATCCTGGGGTCGGGACCCCCATGTTTACCAGAGGCAGTAAAAAACATGGAAAGAGAATAAATCACTAGGGTACCTCGGGTTCGTGAAGCCCGTACGAAGTTGGGGAACCATGAGACACTACACAACTAATGGAGCATCCTTTGGCATTAGATACAGGGACATGTGCTGGTGCTAGTTAATAACGAAAGAAAAGTGCAAGTCCCGATAAATCACTGATGGTGCACTCACCTTAAATAATCTGAATATATTTGCCACTGAAGCAGACACTCCACTGTTGGCTGCTCCCACCACTGCCGTGACCTTTCCGCTCTTATTGGCGCAAGAATGCTGTAAGAATTGCAGAGACTGTTCCAAAGCGTGGGTTTCTGATGAACAGGTGTCCAAGTAAGTGGCTTCCAGACGAAACTTCCAGTAGCTGAAGTTCGAATTGATTTGGTTGATGGCGTATTGCATGGCCTCCAAGCGTTGGATGCCTTTGTCGAAAAGCATCGTACCACAGGGTTTTTCATCACTGTTTCCACTCTTGTGCACAGGAAAGAGTCCGCCCAATACCACATCAGCGCTTATCCTCGCTATATTGGATTCTGCCAGAAATACAAATATGGACATGAGGTGCACTGACTTAATCCCGTTTGCCATCTTCAGTAGCCTCAAAGACAGACAAATGTTTCTAAGGCTGCAGTCGAATCTTTAACCTTCAGGAGTGAAGCATTGTTGTTTCGAAAGGTCTGCTCGGTCGAAAGGAAATCTAAACAAAAAGTAAAATGCGTGAAGATTTAATCTACTTATCCCTTCAAGTGATTTCGACGAGATATCTCGTCCATCAAGATCTAACAAATTTTGCTAATGACGAGATATCTCGTCATCTTGAATCCGATTGAATTCCATCTGATGAAGATATTGCTGTTTTTGATGATTACATCGAGATCAGATCAGTTTTTCTAATGACAAGATATCTCTTCCATCAAGATCTGGCTAATTTTGCTAATGACTAGATACCTCGTCGAGAAAACCCCAGGAGAGTTAAAGCAGGTAAATTTACTGTCAAAGACAATTTTTAAGGAGCATTCGAATCTTGGATTACTGTCTTTGACTGATATTCAATATTTTTGAGAGACACATTAGCTAAATTAAGAAAATAAATACTTCTCTACCGAGAGACTTTATTTAAAATGATTTTTACATACAAGTTGGGTTTATTATATTCTTATTCAATTTTTCATCGAAAGTGGTAATGGTAATTAATTAACGTCGCACTGGAGCAACACTAAAGGCTATTGGCGACTTTCATTGAAGAAAGACCAGAAGTCAAGAAATTATCACGATATTACAAAATACTCAAGTAATTTACAGAATCGTATGAGTTTGAATTTCAGCGAACAATTTTCGAAGCATAAAGCCAGAGTTCCGATACATTGCATGACTCATGTATATCAACAGACTTGCATTCATTGTCTTTAGAATTGCGAAAGGAAACGGAAGTGGGAAGTTTTCTAAGAATTTCCACATGAATGCAAGAATATCTACTTTATCGACTTATTAAAGTAGAAAAGGCATACTAGAAGGAAGTATCTGGTCTGCGGGCAGGATAAACCTACTCGTTACAACTCCTTTATCTACGGTTCTTTATCTTAGGTGTTCGGATATTTATGGTCGCTACCTGACCCCATCCAGAACAGATATTTAGCAAATAGCTAAAAATTGTTGATATATACAACTAATATATTCCTTACATCTTTCAGTAAATTAATTGTACAGGTAAAAGTATAAAAATGGAGAATAGGCTTCCCTTAAAAAACTTTCTGTTCAATATTAGCACATGTGGACCATTCACACACAACGTACATACTACTACAAATGCTTACTGCAATATATGAGCCCACAAACATAAACAAAGGTGCATTCTTTAACCCTCCAAGTGGTTTCTACGAGATATCTCGTCCATAAAGATCTGACCAACTTTGATAATGACGAGATATCTCGTCATCAAGATATTGTGGAAATTTTGGTGATGACGAAATCAAGATCTGGTCAGTTTTCTTCTAATGACTAGAGACGAAGAAATCTTGATTTATGACATCTCGTCCATCAAGATCTGGTAAATTTTGCTAATCACGAGATACCTCGTCGAGCCAACCACTAGGAGGGTTAATATGTAATTCAAAAGATATGAAGCGTGAATTAAAACTTGACGGTGTCAGAGTTTCTATAAAAACTTCGGCTTGTATTTGTAATTATTTAAAAAAATTCTTACTTAAAAAATTCTTAACATATTTATGTATAAATATGACAAGTGAATGGTTGAACTTCCACCCGTCTAATTTAATTTTCCTTCATCAACCGACGTTTATCCCTCCAAGTGGTTTCGACAAGATATCTCGTCCATCAAAATCTGACCAATTTTGCCAATGACGAGATGCTTCATCATCAAGATATTGCAAATTTTTGATGATAATGAGATCAAGATCTGGTTAGTTTTTTCTAATGACGCGATATCTCGCCCATCAAGACTTTGTTGATATTTTACTGATGGCGAGATCAAGATCTGGTCAGTTTCCTTCTAATGACGAGGTATCTCGTCCATCAAGTTCTGGTCAGTTTTGCTAATCATGAGACACTTTTTCGAAACAACCACCAGGAGGGTTAAGCCTTTATAAAATGGTTCTTACTTGTGTAAGGGGAGTAACTAACTTTGCCTTCGTATAGCAGAAAGTGAGAGACAAACCAAACTTATGGGATCTTCAGAATTAGTTGTGTTCTTAGTTCCCAAATGTCAACAGAAGCTTAAATTTGTATATTTTGCAAAAGGGTAGTTAATTAACGTCACAATGGAGCAACACAACGGCCTATTGGCAACGGTCGGGGAATAATTCCGAAGGGAAAGATCCAAGGATAAAGTCTCGTAATTTTGAACCACGGTCAGATGACGAGAACAAAACCTGAGCTGGCACCCCACTTTCCAAATTTCCACACTACGCCAACGTATTGATATTTGAGGACACGGAAGATTTAACGTGTGCCAGCCTCCTTTGTACACGACGGTCTTTGGTTGGATTCGAACTCGCAACCCTCTGGTTGATAATCCGTTACTCTTCCAACCGGGCTACCGTGGCCTGAATTTATGGAAACAAACCAGATGGAAGATTTTAAATCCGCTGTCCGAATGTTCTCGCATGATGCATATCGGGATTACCTTAAAATGTAGTTTATCGCAGTTTTTGTAATGGTTGACGTTTAATCTAGTTGGTGTTTACCAATCGGGTATCACAGATTAATTCGGAATTCATTCTTTGGAATTTTTACTGGCAACGTGCTGAAATCGTATTCGTAAATCAAGTTAAGTGACGCCACGCTCTAAATACGCACATGAAACGAGTTACGTTGCACAAACACTACCGCCACCTAAATTTAGCTAGACGAAAATTACCCCTCATACATAAAAAAATTGATGGCCAGTCTTCTCTCTCTAAGTGCCCTGAATCCCTTAATGTTAAGTCATTGCGTTTAAATGGATTTTTCGACTGTTTTAAGACTATTAGCGACTATAACTATAATATTCAGATGTGTATATTTTACTTGAAATGTGGAAGAAACATCGATTTTTTTGGATATAACTAGCAGGTGTTTCTTATAGCTTTTTAATTCCAAAATTATTTCGGGAAGGATTCGAGCCCCGCTGGTTTTCCCTGTCAAAACATTCCTACCCCTGATGAGTGCTTTTTGAATTTAGTAATGGTTGGTTGGGGTTTTATGGCGCAAGGGCCATATTTGGCCATGCTGCGCCAGATACAAGACATATAATATCAAGTTATAGACATACACGCGCAATGAAAATTTTCATTGACACAGAAGAGAGAAATACACCCAGGGTGGAATGCACCTGACAGAAATCGAACCTGCACCACCTATAGGTAGTTAATTAACGTCGAAGGTAAAGGTAGGTAGTTAATTAACGTCGCACTGGAACATACAACGGGCTATTGGCGATTATACGGGGTCACTTCCGAAGGGAAAGATCCAAGGACAAAGCCTCGTAACTTTGAATTATGGTCTGATAACGAGATCAACACCTGAGCTGGCACCCCACTCTCCAAACTTCCACACCAAGTCATACGACAGATTTTACGTGCACCAGCCCCGTGTACACGACAGTCTTTGGCTGGAAGGAGTTTCTAACTCGCAACCCTCCGTTTGCTAATCCGGTGCTCTTCCAATTTAGCAACCGCTAACCGATACATATGCAAAGACCGAAGGTAGGTATGTATTTTAATTAACGTCGTACCGGAGCAACACAATGGGCTATTAGCGACGGTCCGGGATCAAACCCGAAGGGAAAAGTCCAAGGACAACACCACGTAATTTTGAACCACGGTCAGATGACGCGCAAAGACCAAAGGAAAAGTATTGCTGGGTATGTTTATTTAAGTTGGAGACAGTACAGTCAAAATTAAAGTTTGAGGTCAACATCTTAACCGTCCAAGTGGTTTCGACGATATATGTCGTCTAACAAGATCTAATCAATTTCGCTAATGACGAGCATCGGTATTATCAAAATCGGCAATACCTTGACTTCACGACGTTTCCGATTTTTGATAATGACGAGAAAGATCAGGTCAATTTTTCTAATGACGAGATATCTCATCTATCAAGATCTGGTCAGTTTTGCTAATGACGATATACGTCGTCGAGACAACCACCAGGAGGGGTTAAAAAACTGGACCAATGGGAAAGATTTCAGGGAACATCCCGATTGTCTCAAGAAAATCCTCCGCATCCGGGAGCGGGTTTTCGGGTATTTGCCAAAATTATCCGCCCTTTTGGATTTGACGTTATCGTTTAGTTGACGTTGACATTTTGGATTGCGTTTGAACTTTTCGACTTACCTCTTTTTACAAAGCATTTCTTTTTAAAAGGTGTTGCATATTCGACCTTTAATATGGTGCCCTAGTGTAAAATATTGAATTTATATTACCTTGAAAATAATTTTGTTTTCTATGGAGCAAAGTTATGATTACTTTTCACATCGCTAAAGAACGGGCCTGATTTTAATCGATGAAATTTAACCCTCTAAATGGTTTCGATGGTATATCTCGTCCATCAATATCCGATCAATTTTCTAATGTCGAGATATCTCGTTCATCAAGATTTTGCCGATTATTTTGATGACGACGAGACCAAGATCTGGTCAGTTTTCTTCAAGTGACGAGATATCTCGTCATCAAAATCTGGTCAATTTTCTTCTAATGAAGAGATACCTCGTCGAGACACCACCAGCAGGGTTAACAGATGGAAAATATGCAAGACTTAATTTGGATTCATACATTTAGATTCCATTCTAATCTGTTTCGTTTGCGCACCATTAGAACCAGCAAGAATTCATTTTAAACCACGTTTATTTTTCTCATTTTCATATCTTAACGAGGACCATTGGATATCAATTATCCAGGCACAAAGAATTCATTTGCAACTTCACGCTGTAACAGAAGTTTGAATAAGACAGATTACGTTGCAGCCATCTTGTAAACGATACAGGAATGGTTATATTCGCATCAATCAAACGAAAACGCGCTTCGGATCTCCGGGGCTCATATTAAACAAAGGAATATCATTTTCATGAAAAGATAATATCTGTGCGGCCAGTGTACGACCGGATTCTGAAAGAATTTCTACGTTGTAAGATCAATGGATATTCCAAAATAACTTTTTATTTATTCCCAGAGGAACTTAACTTTGTATTTTTTCTTGATAAAATTTTCCCTTATAAAAAGTGAAAACTTTTTTCGATAGTTGATCTTAAGGGGACAGTGGACTTTCAATAGATAAAATCAATTGAAGATTTGATTTTTTAATTTTTGCTTTACAGATTAATTGATACTGAATGCCAAGAGAGGGATTTTCAGTGCAAACAAACTACTTTAAGACTGCGATTGTATATCCAGTTACTTAATAAACAATACTTACATGAAGCATGTTCTACCAGTAAAACACTTGCGTCATCTACATTTAGCTTTATAGAAAGTCTCATCGACTGTAGAAACAATTTCCTTGAAATTTTTTAGACAATTATTGCAATTTGCAATCTTACGTACCTATTGAAATGTAAATTAGATTAAATCTGGTTTAAAGTGTTATTGACCGATGCTTTTTTGCAATATTTGTGTTTTAGTACAATTAATATTTTCAATACATACACAAACCATTAAGTAAATTAAAATCACCAGAATGCATTGAAAATTAATATTCGTATTACATAGTAAGTTTTACACAAGTTAGCACACTATTTTACAGCGTGTTTTGTTATAACTTCATGTCTTTGGTAACTTAATGTCTTTGGACGAAATTTCATATTTCTAGTGAAAAAATATGAGCACATTTTTTAATATTGAATACCTTCAAAAGTTTTCTTTGCCACTGTCCCCTTGAGATAGAAGGTAATGAAGAAATGTCCCTCTTTAATGCTGCACTACAGTTTAGTGAATTATTTGTATTGGGTAGCTCACATTTTTGCCCAACCGGGATATATTTGACGGTTTTGACCTAAATTCACTAAAAACTTCAGCGAGCGTTATTCGAAAATATATTCACATGTTATAATGTGAGGGACTTTTAATGTAAACAAACCAGACTGAAAACGGCGATTTTACTTCCTGCAAATGCTCTAACTTGATACATATCGGCGATCCGTAAAAATGTAGTTCATTTTGGTGATTTTTAGCGTTAAATAAACTGTTGTTAACCAATTAACTGTCATTAATTGGGAAATCATTGTTTGGAATTCTTATTGGCGACGTTCAGAAATCGTGTCCGAAAAACAAGAAATAAGCCAAGTGACGTCACGTCTGGAATATGTATAGGAAGCACGTTCCGCTACAAAAACATAACCGCCAACTACATTTAGCTTGACAGAAAAAAAAGACTCATACTCCTTAAATTTTATGTGTCAGCGAATTTTCAAACGGATATAATTGTAACCGGTAAGAATAATAAGGGAGAGAAATGAAAATAGAGAAATATTTAGTCTGTCTTTAAAAAAGTGCAACGTTAGAAGAATTGTATTTCTCCCCCTTCGCAGTTTATTTCATAACAACTTTTCCGATTAAAAAAGTTGTCATTGAGAATTATTAATTTGACCAACATTGCATTCCTAATTTAGATTAACAATGTGCTTCTCGTTTTGCTTAATTGCATTTTTTCTTAACCAGCCCATAAATTTTTCAAAGTACATATGTTATGTGCCATTCCACCAGCACAAATTAAAAAATATTTTTACTTTTAATACCTCAAACCTGGTTTAATTAAACCTAGCTTAGCAAGAAGTTAGCAATAAATGAAAAAGGCGAACAAAATCAATACCAAAACTCCACAAAAAGTGTTTCATGCTAATTTTTTTGTTTTATATTTTCTCTCTTATATTTAAGAATGTATTTACATCGATTTTTTTTTTAATTTTTAGAATAAAAAACATGCAGAATTTTTAATTAAGCATTACATTGTTTGGGTGGTATTGCTGTTTATGCTAACTCCAGATTCATCGTCGTTTCTGGAACAATTAAAAATTTCGGTAATTTGTCTTGCAAGTTATAAAAAGTGATTACAGATTAGCGAACGCGTTTTTACGTTGCTGCAATATAAAATGTAACAATTTTCCTGAAGTGCGGCAGTCGATTTTTGGTGTACTTGGAGTTTGACTTTTCGAAAAGGTGGATATGACACATTGTATAAGAAATTATATTTACATAAGCTTATATTCACACAAATATAGGGCATCTTGGGCTGTTAGAAAAGTTAAGTAAATACTACTATATAAGTAATACGAGTCTAGCTTTTCTAGACCAAAATGTGGTGATTTTGAGATTGGTGAAGTAGACTAAGTCATTTTCTTATGCATAAAGGTTAGAGTTCTTCTTTAGAGACACACTTAGAAAGTAGACACACATAGTAATAACGGTGCAGCATAGTAAGTAGAATTTCCTCCCTTCGTTTTCTCAGAACTGTTTTTTGGTTTAGTGTGTTTCACTTGTAATCCTTCGATATTGTGTAGATAGTTTGAAGTCAATTTTTACGTTATTTTCGAAAATTACTTTCCTCCTCTTATGAATAAAATTATTCATTTTTTAACCAGTCAGTTCTCCAGTTTATTTCAATTTTATGGATGTGAAAAATTTACAATATAGTCGGCTTAGAGCAGAAACTGCTTAACTGGCAAAACAAAAGTATTACTTTTCAGCTGTTTAAAGAGTAACTATTCGCTTTGGCTTTTTTGGAAATAAAAATTATAAGCTTTTTATAGTGGTAACGTATCTTTTAAACAGAATTCAATGTGATAATGTATTGCTCATCGTTATGAAAATAAGCTTTTAATGTCTTCTAAAAATATCAGTTAACGAGTTTCTGCTCTAAGCCAACGATATGTTCGAATTCATGTTTTTTTGGTGTTATTTTTTCTTAGTTCACTATTTCGAAATTCTGCTTTGGGTTTTAAAATTAAATTATATTTTAAATATTTTAAGTTGTATTATAATATTCTATAGTAGAAATACATTAAAATTAAAAAAATAAAATTCTGGAGATGAAATATTTAAAAAAATAATGGACCTCACACTTGGTTGACAGAGATGAATATTCTCTATTATGTTTGGGTTCATAAAAAGTGTGTGGTAAAAAATGCTTCTTTTAAACCTTGTGCCATAAAGCCCCAATTAACAGCAATTAAAAATGGTAGGTTGCGTTTTATGGCCAAGAGCCATATTTTCCAATCTGCAATAGTAAATGTACACACAAAAAAGTTTTACTGATACTAAGAAGGTGAAAGGGGAGAGAACCTGCGCCGAATACAACTCGCAGGTTGCTAGGTCAAAGGGCAAACCCACTGATCCATGGCGATCCCTAAAAAAAAGTGGAATGCCACCGCTATTTAAATAACACCTTCACACATCAAAATATAAAAAAAAACCCTTTTGGATATAAAAATCACTCTGATATGGAAGGATGGAATAGCGTCCAGTTCACACAAAATATTTTATAAATGAAAAATGTTTAGAATTTCACATTGTAAGCAGTTTGATATGGTTGATTCTTACCGCTGGTGTTTTCAAACAGGAGTTGAACGGCTATTTCTGTCGGGTGAGATAAGATAAACACACTATATTTAGGTAACAATTCACGTTAATTAACTACCTACCGAGTATTGTTGAAGTTATACTACTAATAATTCAGTAGTAATGCCACCTACTCTCCATACACTTATGTACTCACAAAAAACACACAACAAAAATTCGACATTTAGATAAGATAGAAACCAATATTCCTGAACAGAAGCATTAGAGATTGATGTTGATTTTTGCAGCATATTTTAAAAGTGGATTCCTTTAATATTCATTACTCATATGCAAATCACTCTGATATGGAAGGTTGGAATAGCGTTTAGTTCACACAAAGTATTTTATAAATGAAAAATGTTTAGAATTTTCACATTATATGCAGTTTGATATGGTTGATTCTTACCGCGGGTGTTTTCAAACAGGGGTTGAACAGCTATTTCTGTCGAGTGAGATAAGTAAAACACACTATATTTCGGTAACAATTCACCATAATTTCACCAAGGGAACATTAATCCACACAAAAGGGTTTCGGTTTTTGCTTCGTCGATGACAGAGCCACATTCAGAATTCCAATCCTCACAGAAAGTCACTGCGCATTTCAGCAACGGAATACCTCTTCAGTAGAAAGTTACTTCCTTGAGATCCAGAGGAAGTTTCTATAAAAACGGAACTTACCGCTTCCGCTATGAATAAAAATGACGAATTTCACCTTTTGCGTGAAAATCCATTCAGAGTATCCCAGAGGGAGAAATTGCGTATTGACCTTCTGGATGAATCATGGCTCTGTGGAAGATGAAATTCTGTGGACGGGGATTTAACATGGATTTGAATTCCAAGTTCATACTGCAGAACCTAGAAGAGCTTTCTACAGTTAAGAAGAGATTCCGAGTATTGTTGAAGAAATATTCGGCCTACTATCCACACTACACTTCTGTATACACGAAAAACACAAATACAAATTAGACATTTAGATAAGATTAAAACCAATGTCGCTGAAGAGATGGACCGTGGTAGCCCAGTTGGAAGAGTAACGGATCATCAACCAGAGGGTTGCGAGTCCGAAACTACGTCCAGCCAAAGACCGTCGTGTATAAGTTGCCTGGTGCACGTTAAATATGTCGTGGCCTCTAATGTCCTCTCATTGGCGTGGTGTGTAAATTTGGAGAGTGGGGTATCTTTGGGATCGTCGCCAATAGTCAGTTATAGCTAGTTGTGCTCCAGTGAGACATTAATTAACTACCAACCGAGTATTGTTGAAGTATTACTACTAATAATTCTGAAGTAATGCTACCTACACTCCATTATGTACTCACAAAAAATACAATAAAAATTCGACATTTAGATAAGATAAAAACGAATATTCCTGAACAGAAGCATTAACGATTAGTGTTGATTTTTGCAACATATTTTAAATGGGTAATCCTTTAATATGCATATTACTCAGCAGTTTATCAACACTCCACAGGAATGTATCCAATTTCCGTTTCGGGTTCGTTTGTGTCTTAAGAGTGAATATTGAACAGTCCAAGTCTTTTTTACACACAAAAAAATCGCGGATATTATGAATTTTTCTAAAAATTTCTGCTGGAAACTATTCTACCGTAATTCTTCTAGCACATTATCGCATTTAGTGGCCAGGTATGTAACATGGATTTTTATTCAAAGTTCACACTTCAGAACCTTTAATAGCTTTTGCATTTTAGAAGGCTAGCGAGTATTGTTGAAGTAATATGCTACCTATTTCCCCATATATTTATATACTAACAAAGAACGCAAAATTATACGTTTACATAGGATTAAAATCAGTATTACTGAACAGAAGCGTTAGAGAACTTGCTATTGATTTTTACAAAATATTTAAAAAATGGAACTCTGATGCATATTTCTCAACAGTTTGTTATACTCTTCAAAAATATGGCTCCAATTTCCGTTTTTGGTTAGTTTGTATTTTTTTAGTGAACATTGAATAGAGGAGTGGATCAAAAAATAACTTTATAAGAAACTAGTAGTTGAATTACCCGGCCTTGCTCGGGTTGAATTATTTATTATTCATCGTAATATTACTCAATTTTATTCCTATGGAGATTTCGAATTGTTTTTAGACCCCCTGCAGACCCAGGACAAATCGAACGGGGTTAATATATAGTCTATGTGTCCCGCAGAATTCTACAGGATGAAAGTGCCAAATTTAGAATGAATTGGTTTGACATTGATCGCATAAATACAATCAGCGTTATTCTTCTGCAATTGCACCATACTCTAAGATTCTAAAAACCCTCCAAGGTAATCCTGAGAGACGACTCCTGTAGATGTTAACTCTGACGTCATCTGCACAGCAAGACCGGGAGAGAGCGTCCCCTAGAAAGTGCTCTGTCCAGGATGACGGGACGTTACACCCCTCTGCACACCCAAGACAAATAGAACGGGGTTATGTAACCTACGTTACCCGCAGGGTTCCAAAGAATAAGTGTACCAAATTTAGTGTGGATTGGTCAAACGGTATAGATTTGTATATAGAAAGAATAGACTACCCAAGAGAGACTAGCCCCGAAATACTTTTGATGTTGCTAAACAATCAAAAATATATATTAAAGCTAGTTTTATGGTTAACAACTTTTGGAACTTTCCTATTTGTGGAAGTGTTCAAGTGTCAAAAAATTACCTGTTACCTGCTCACAAATTTTCTTGTTTAACCAAGAACTGCATAATTCGATAATAAAGAGATCAGTTTTGTGACTAACGTTTAATCAAAATGTGATACCAATTTAGTATTAAGTTTAATGTTCCTATATATGAGTAGAAACCAATTTTGAGCTTCAAATGAACTAAATTAGACCTATCTTTGAGCATACACTTGTCGAAGAATACTGATATGGAACATTTGATGTTTGAAATAACAGGAGTTAATTATTTCAAATGCGCGTAGTTATAAATTCTGAGGGCCGCGGTAGCTCGGTTGGAAGAGTAACGGACTAGCAATTGGAGGGTTGCGAGTTCGAATCCAACCAAAGACCGTCGTGTACAAAGGGGGCTGATGCACGTTAAATATGTCTTGGCCTCACGTTGGTGTGGTGTGGAAGTTGGAGATTGAGGGTGCCAGCTCATCAGATGTAACCTCGTCATCCGACCGTGATTCAAAATTACGTGGTGTTGTCCTCGGATTTTTCCCTTCGGGGTTGATCCCGGACCGTCGTCAATAACCCGCTCCAGTGCGACGTTAATTAAAATACCTACCTATCTTATAAATTAATTGCAAATATTCTTATATACTTGAAAATTGAGAATTGTCATATCGAAAATAAGAGTAGATTGTAAGCGAAATGTTTTTCATAAATTTTCAATTTTCGCATATAGTTCAACAGATGGGAACTCTAATATAGAATTTTTCTGCAATTAATAATGATAATAGATCCATTCATAACATCTGAGCTCAAGTTTCTTCACCTTTTATATCTACTGATAGCAGTATAATTACTTACATTTGATACATTATTTAAATCCGTTTAAAATGAATGCATATGAATACGAATGCACATCAATATTCACATGTCACACTTACAAATGAATTAAAATTAATCAAAAATAGAAGAGTATTTCATACGTACTTCTTACTGATGTCAATTATCTTAAAAAGAGAACACCTCAGTCGTATTACCACAATTACCTCTGAACGTCCACTTCAATTGAATCCCATTTACATTTCAAAGCATAGAGGTAAGCATAAAAGTAGTGAGCAATGCTAACCTTTTTATGTGCCCAGGATCATGTGACCAAAACTAGTAGTAACGTGACCTTTAGACTACTTTCGTCCGCCCGGTGGAACCGAATATTCATCATCTGATTGATCCACGCAGCGTAGTAGATTTTGGCGATTTCACCATTTTTGTCGCACTCAATAGAAATTCGCATTCACACACCTACCCTGTCATAAGATGTTATATCGCCAACCGAGGTGATAAGATGCCAAATAGCCAAGTGAATTTTTCACTGAGGTCACATAACTACTAGTCGATATGTTGGTCACACTTTTTGTAATTCTTCTCAATAGCAATGCTCACTCTACTGATATTCTACGTCTATGGTTCAAAGGCAATTTTCAATTTTTTGACGTCTAAATTTTCACTTTTGCTCATTTTTATTCTGCACTGATCTCTCTCTTCCAGATTTCTCATTCCCCTCTGCAATCAGACTACTGAAAACATTCGGGCTCTTACGTGTAGGTTTAGCAGTATTATGCAACTCCGTTACTCGAGTTAAGCATATATTAACTTGGCGGTAAAATTGACAAACGAACCCTGAAGCGATTGATTTAATATTGCTTATATCCGTTTGTTGCCTCCATTATTCAAATAATGTATTAGATTTCTGTGCCATTTAAGTTAATGAAATATACATAAACTAGCAAATCCGCGTATAGCTCTGCTCTAAACCGTCTTAATTGTCTATATTTATTGATGGGAAAAGTATCGTACGCGCATTTCACACTTTATTTAAATCCATTTATAATGACCACATCATCCATTTCCACTTAATGGATTTCATACCTCTAAATCAAATAAAATTATCCAAAAATATGCAACAACGTTTCGCTACTTTTACTAGTCTGAATTCTTATTTCCAGTAAAATGCATGGTACAAAACACCTGTCTTGTTTCTACAATTAGATTCTATACCTCTACTTCAATTCACAATCAATCACCTCTACTACAAATTTTCATTTTAAGTTTATTTTTCGCAAAATATTTCGGGGCCGTCGTGGCTCAATGGGTATGTCCACTGCGCTAGCAACCTTCGAGTTGGCGCAGGTTCGGTTGCTGTCAGGTGCATTCCTCCCTGGGAGTATTTCTTCTGTGTGAGTAAAACTTTCATTGTGTGTTCGTCTATTACTTGATATTGGATGTCTTTTGTCTGGCGCAGCATGGCCAAATATGGCCCTTGCGCCATAAAACCCCCAAACAACCAATTAATTTTACTTCAGTTTCATCCCATTCTCTTGTTCAAACTTCGGGATTGATCCCGGACCGTCGTCAATTGCCCGTTGTGTTGCTTCAGAGCGACGTGAATTCAACTACCAACCAACCCTTGTTAATTTTTTGAAGCTAAACCTATTTTCATTATGTTTCCTTTTCTGTGCTGATTTCTATCTTCCAGATTTCTCACTGCCCTCTGTAATCAGACTGTTGAAGGATTTCATTTGAATGGTGAGCTCTTCCCTGAAGTTTTAGCAATATGCAGCTTCAAAGCTCAAATCAAGCATATTTAAACTAAGCGGCAAAATTAGCGAATGAATCCCGTAATATTCGAGGTAATATTGTTTGTATCCGTTGTTGCCATTTGAGAATAAACAAATAACTTCGACTTCTGTGCCCAAATATGTTAGCGAAATATATTTGAATAAATAGAGTTTTACTGCAATCAATATATAAAATAATACTTTTTATGCCCATTTGAATATTGACCTCCTCTTATAAGAGGTCAGTTACCCTCTTGCATGAAAGGCAATACCGGCACGCGAACTTGTTTTCTGTGGAGTAAGATTTAGAATTAACACGCAATAAAAGTGCCAGATGAAATAAATCAATGTCCATTAAAAGGGTCACTCCGTAATGATCGAAATCTAAGTATTATGCAACTTGCATGTACCAAAATGGTGGTTGTTGGATCAATGTTTACGTCCTATAATTTCAAATTCTTAACAAAAACTTTCATAGAATAATGATCTTCGATAATTTGGTCTTAGGGCAACTACGGAACTGAAAGTTTCCGCATTTTCAGTTTTTTTATAGTCCTTCAACTTATGCCATTGCAAGTGGAACAGCTCATACTTTAAATTTAAGTGTACTATGTACAGTTAAAAGTTTACTGTTATCCATTTACAGATACATGTCCTATAATTTCCTTATGGTCTTACATTAACTCGTATGTAGACCATTTACCAATCACAAACTCGTTGTAATTGTGTGTGTGTCAATATATAAAGTTGTACTCATTCATTTTATCATTTACAAAATGTACTGTAAATAACATTGAGAATGAATAATCAAGAGGGACGACGAGGCATCTCGTCATTAGAAGAAAACTGACCAGATCTTAATGGACGAGATATCTCGTCATTAGAAGAATGAAATCTAGATGAGGAGATATATCGTCATTAACGAAATTGGTCACCATTTGGAGGTTAATATTTTCGTTTTCATAAAATGCTAATTAACCAATTGGCTTTCCATTTCATTTTATCTAAGGGGTTGCTAGAAATAATGAGCAGTGAAATTCGGTTCAGTATTTGCGAGCATACTGCATCATGGATAGATGAGTTGGGAATCAGGTACTATAGCATGGAAAACAGTCATATTGCAGGGCATTACCAGATGTGTAAGGCTTCTTGAGAATTTAGGAAGTAAAGTAAAGGACGCTATATTCATCTGTATGAGAGTAAAACGTAATATTTACGCCATTTTTCTACTCTTTCAAAATTATAACTGGAAGAATAAACTTCAAAAATTCAAAATTTTTTAAATTTATAAATGTTGACTACGTATCGTTTCGTAAGATATATTTTGAATCTAAAATTTCACATTTCTAGATGAAGAACCATTATAATAGTCGGCAACAGTGTAATTTCTCTCCAAACAATTTATTCTTGACGAAGTTGAATAGATAATTTTTCTATAATTCAGTTAACCTGGTATCAATTTGCACAATTTTTTTAAAAACTTTTTCCAGCAATAGAGATTTTTGGTCTTTTATACAAGAAAAGTTTCGAAAATGCATTGAACATATTGAGGAAACGACTTCATTATCTTATGTGATTGAATGTTTCATGATGCATAAGTAATTAACACTCCTGGTGGTTGTCATGACTAGGTATCTCGTCATATTGATCAAATCTTAGAAAAAATTGACCAGATCTTGATCTCGTCATCATAAAAAAATCGGCAAAAATATCCTTATGACATATCGTCATTAGCAAAATTAGTCAGATCTTTATTGGCGAGATATCTCGTCGAAACAACTCTGAGGGCTAATTTCATAAACATTTTTTGTCCAGATTTCATCTGTACTTCGTCTAAGTAGCCTCATATTTAATAGTATTCATTGTGTTTCAAAAGAAAGACATCTACAGTGCTTCTTATCCATTTATTGATACAGCCAATTAGCATGCTTACAATTGTTTTTTAATCTCGAAATAAATCATTTAATTTATTTAACAATCAGCATATTTAATTACTTCAGCAGTGATAATTAACAATAACAATGTCACAGCCTGTGAAACAAAAGCCAGAATGAAAAGAAAAAAAACCAGAACAATTGTCCCTACTGTCTAAGATAAAACTACTTGTCTATCGTTAACAATTTTTTGATACAATGCCGTTATGTCAGTGCTCGGTGAGAAATAATATAACTGCAAGTAAATTTGTACAAATCATTTACATATCACTCAAACAAACGTAAAACTATGTACAGTCATAACTAGTGGCATTTCTAGCACACAGGACGTTTATATTGCACTCTACCAACATATTTGTATAACATAGATTCTAAGGCTAAATCATCACAATCTACAGAAAGCTTGGAAGATCGGTGAACCGCTTTTGGTGACAGTGAAAATCGCACTGTGCTGGTGGCGCCATCTGTTTTATAAAGCACGTACTGAAATAAAACTAATGCAACTGGGTTCTCTTATCGGAGACCATCAGTAAATGAGCCCCTTTTTTGATTTACAAATGGCCATTTCAAGGAGATACCCATTTTGTATTGCTACTCTCAACGCTATAAAAGTAAACGAGAAACGTCCTAAAACGTGTATCTGTAACCATCTTAAAATTAATGCAAGCTTTTGATTCTTGAGAAACGAGTGCTCAAATGAAACGTTGCGCTTGTAAAATGCGTATTTGCTACAATCGATCTAACCCATGCATTTCAAACAACGAAGTATTGAGATGTGCACAAAGTTCCTCTTGGAGAAAATGCTATACTCTGACAGAAAGCCACACAAATTTTTGATTCATAAGTAATTTAATTTATTTTATATAGGTACGTACGCTATAGACAGTTGATTTTAAGAGGAAACAGCTTCTGTTTCTAGAATAAATGTTTCTGCAAGCTTAGGAAATTATATTTATTTATCACTTCAAAATTAGATCGGGATATTGTAGTATTGTGACCATTACAGGGTTGAAAATAATTTAATGTGTGTTTAAGTGAGGAAATTTCAAACAAATATTTTTTTGAAATCAGCAATTTTAAATTGTTTTGATCTCATGGCACACATGAACTTATTACCAAAATTCTGTGGCACACCAAAAAATAAATTTTTTGTCGATCGGACAAAATAGGCATAATTTTGATTGGTTTACAAAAATAGTAATAATCACCTACCCTTTTATGCTAAAGTTGCTTTTAGAAAAATATTTTTTAAACATTTTGTTTATACTTGGTAATACAAAATAATAATTAAAATTATAAAAACGGGTATTGCTTGAAACTATTTGTGAACACACTTGTCAAAAATTCAAACCTAAACCGCTGAAATTAAATAAATCTTACACAAACTAAACAATTTCACCATCCGTAAGGCACACCAGTGCTATTCTTGTGGTACACAAGTGTACCATGGTTTGAAAATCACTGCTCTAAATGACAGTGTTAATACTATTGTTTCCAGTGTCTAGTTTATCGAAAAGTATATACATTTATTCAATAAAATATTTTCTTAATAACTAATTAAACCGTTTTGTAAAACAACTGTATGGATTTAGCCAGTATAGCCGTGATGGTGTATCGAAGGAAACTAAATGAAATGCCTTTAGAAAAATTTTCAACAAGGATAATTATGATAATTAGGGAAACAATGAAATTAATGCAATCGGATGTTTTGAGCTGTGCCGTTATTGTTTGAAACGTGGAGTATATACCAATGACTATTAGCGTACTTATTTATATGCATTTTTTATATTATATTAAAGTGTTATAGTTCAGTTTGATATAGTGTAGAAATCTCTTCAGTACCTGTACGTAAGATAATGAATTAAGCCCTTGTATTGTATATACGAAAATTTCCTTTGGCAGCCTGTAGTGTGATTGGCATCTTCCTACTTCTATGAGAAAGTCTATGAGTTTATTGAATCCATGCAGTCTATTTGTGCACATCTAAATACTACTATAATATGCGCGTTGCGATATTATTGCCTTAGAAACACAAATGTGTAGCTAAAACATGCAATACTCCGTTTGTATGTATATCTAATCTACATTTCAGTTTGATATAACACGTGACAGCTTACTTTAACACCTCTAAAGACATGAAATCTATGACATTTGGGCTTGATTTTTGGGAAAGCTATAACACGCCCGCTTGCGAAACGACCTCGGCTTCAGACAAGAGGCGCGTTTATTTCCCTAGTGATACTTAACACAGAACTTTGTTATACTTTATGTATACGGTACTCGTATTGTTCGAACTTGGATAACTAGTCTACATTTTGTTTTATATAATAACAGCGACAGTACAAAACACAACAATGACGGTCTTTGGTTTCAGGGAAGCCCAAGTTATGTATGGAAATAAGTGCGAACACACACACACACGCTACCTAAAAGTTGGTTTCTTTTTTGTTTGTATGCCGTTTCTACCATCCTCAGCTTTGATCTGCATTCGCTCTTACACTTTGTACAACTTTGAATTTATGTCCGTTGGCAGCCATGTTAGTAAGTCTAAAATGATATGATTAGTATTGATTTCTTTTCACTCTCGTACTCTCACCAGAGTCTTTTAGAATTATTAAAATAATACTTTTCAAACACGGGACACAGTTTTAAAACTCAAAAATATGCCGCACGTCAACCATGCTCTTTGTTATTTACAACAAACTTCCTATCGCATCTCACCCTCTTCGTAAAAATCCTATGTACAAATCAGAGCCAAAAGTCCCTAACCATTGTTTTGGGTTGGTTCGTGCACTTTATGTACAAAACATAGTTGAGAACACCCAGTCGTTTGGATTTCAATGGGGAATAGTCCAAGTTGTCGTTTGTTCGGTTTTCTCTGTCGGGAGTCTTGTCTTCGGTCTGTCTTAAAGAGAACCAATTGCCGTCAGGCGCCATTCCTCGTGAGTTCTTGGTACAGTCTGAATGTAGATTCAAGTTTTATATAGCACTAGAAATGAAAGAACAAAATGTTTGCAAGATTTTCGACATTAGTTAGTTTTGATCATTAAAGCGAGGCGAGACTGTCTTTATCCGTTTCGGTGGTCTGTTCTCTTGAAGGTGTCATGTGGACACTCAGTTTCACTTGCTCAACTGTTGTCCCTGAAACAAGGAAATGAAATTGTCAAGGGATGGTTCATGAAACACAATAGGCACAATATACTTAGATTGCTTGGGTGAGGAGACACACACCTGTCTACCAGGCCCCAGTACCAAATTAGGCTGAGAACAGGACATTTTAAAGGCATGAAAATGAACAGTGATGGAGCCAGAACGTAGAGACAGTGTAACAACTGTCTGGACGTTCAAATCATAACTAAAACATATGTTCACCTGACCTGCAATAGTAGTTGCTCTTCAAATAATCGATTACCATCCTGGAAGAACAGCTTTACAGCGAGAAAATAACGAACATCGCCAAAGTTGTGCAAAATGCACATGGTGATATCTGACTCAGAAATGGACACGACAACAATACCAAATTCGATATCGGGCACTTATGAGACATTGACAGCTGATTGGCTATCGAAGCAGACTTGTGTTTTTAACCACGCTAGATAATCAATTTAACCAATCAACCATTCGTCCCATATTAGGATTCATGCTTTTTCCAACAACCAAGTGACAGGTCTTCACGTGACAGGAAGAAATAGAATGAAGCTGCGCGCACATGCTCCTTCTATTTCATTAGAAGGTCAATGTCGAGTAGACGATGAGTTCAGAGATACTATACCTACTACAATGTGAACTGTATCAAACATGTTTTGTAAATAACCTGTACAGATACTATTATGGCTGCGGTTTTTATTAAGTTCATTAAACGGTTGTTTCTGTAATGTCGATCTATCCTCATCACTATAATTACTAACAATAAGCACCTTCTACCAACTTATGAGGTTGAGCTCGTGAAATAAATACAAAGAATGAATATTAACGTTCCCTGGATCTTAATCCTCCTGGTGGTTGTATCGACGAGATATCTCGTCGATACAACCACCAGGATTGATAGGCGAGATATCTTGTCATTAAGAAAATTGCCAGATCTTGATGGGCGAGATATCTCGTCATTAGCAAAATTGGTCAGATCTTTGTGGACGAGCTATCCCGTCGAAACCACTTGGAGGATTAAGCATTCATTATTGGTTCAATGATGTCCTAATATCACAGGAATGTAGTTACTAATAATAAGCAGTTTTACCAATCTACGAAGTTGTCTCGTGAAATACACACACAAAAAAGAGTTAACGCCCCTGGTTCTTACGCATTCATTATTGGTTCAATGATGCCCTAATGGAACAGGAATACACAGCGATATTTCCTTTAAGCATCTCATGTTTGACATCCAGCCAACTGACACTGGCCGACATCCAAATCACAAAAATACCATCTTTATTTTCAGATACGCTCTATTCAATTCAAGTTGAATAGATATCTAGTGTAATATAATAAACCGAGGAAATGATGGGTTGAGATAGAATATCATAGATATGGAACTGCGGTATATTTACCAAACTAAACGAACCCGATAAAGCTAAAATGTAAATGGAATCTTCAAAGGAAGGCAATCTTTTATTCTCTCAAAAGCCATCGAATTATTCAGCACTTTTCTTGGAACTTATTTTTGTTGGTCAATGGTTACGTTTTTATGAATTACAATAGTTGCTTTTCCTATTAATACCGATAGATTAACTGAGGCTTTTAGTCAGAAAGCATCATTTCTAAATAAAACATTCCAGTTCTTTCCTGTAGACATCTCTATAGATCGAGTCTATTAATTTTTATAGACGAGAATATAATGCTCTTGATGTTAGTTAGAGGTAAAGGGGATTTAAGTTGGGGCAACTGTGCTCCAGCTGTAGCCAATTGGTTCCCCTGTTCATTGCCATATATAACCACAATGACTTGGAAACCACTGTAAGGCAACTCTTTCTTTTCCTTCCCAAGATTTTTTTCTCTACATCGATGCACAAGATCATATTCATTTTGACTAGGATGGTAAAAGCTAATAGTTTCTTATAAGTTACACAATACCCATATTTTAATGCAGATGATATGCAATTGTGGAGAATGAATTTTTTTATTATAATAATAAATCGGTACCGGTTCTATGGTTTTAAAGGAACGACGTACGAAGCGAAATTGGTTACGAAGATCTAGAAATTCCAGATAGAATAAGCTGTGTAGATTTGATGAGGCCAGAGTTTGAGTTTTTGAAGCTTCAGAGAAACCAATTTTCTGCTTTATATACAAGCCAAGGCGTGTAGTTGCTCAATATTATAAATAAGGCGTAACAAAAGCTTTGACTTATCTATAATTTGAGTAATGTTTTATATGATTGTTCGAACTGTATTGAGTCAAAATGTTTGATAAGACAGGTACTAATACTGTTATCCTTCACCATCCTATTTATTCTTACTACACTGTTCCACAATCCATCTTTTTGTCCCTTTCACAAAATTTTTTGCTTGACGTTATCTTATGTTTGGCGCAGCTTGTTCAAATATAGCCGTGGATCCATAAAATACCAAAACATCCAGCCAACCTACCAAAATGGATTTTATCGCTCAGGGGCACATCTCCTTTAGGTGTGTGTGAGCTTCCCGGACCCGAGGTACTCTAGTGATCTTTTCTTTGTCCATGGGGTTTACTGTCTTTAGTAAACATGGGTGTCGTGCTCACGGAATATCCAAGCGATCTGTTTTTGCTTTCATCCTATTATTCTATTTCCCGATCCCATTTCCCTCTTTCCACGAGCTTTTTTACTTGAAGTTATCTTGTGTTTGACGCAGCTTGACCAAATATGGCCCTTGCGCCATAAAACCCCCAACCAACCATAGTGGGTTTGATGAGAACCTTCGATTCCTCTCTGGGCTAGAAACCTTCGATTCCTCTCTGGGTTATTTCTTTCATCCGTATCATTGAAAGGTTCCTTGGGTATATGTCCATTTATTTAACGTTCTTTGGAGCAGCTTGGCTAACTATTGCCCTTGTGTTATAAAAACATACCCAGCCATTATTTCAGGATCTCGAATTTCCTTTGTTATTCCCATAATTTCGACTCATAAAGGTATTACCTCACATTTTAACCCTCCTGGCGGTTGTCTCGACGAGGTATCTCGTCAATAAAATAAAACTGACCAGATCTTACTGAACTAGATATCTCGTCATTAGAAGAAAATTGACCAGATCGTGATATCGCCATCATAATAACCCGGCAATATCTTGATGACGAGATATCTCGTCATTAACAAAATTGGTCAGATCTTGATGGATGAGATACTCGTCAAACCACTTGGAGGGTTAATCGATCGCATTGAGTATTTATTGGAGAAGCACTTTAAGTCTGCTACATTTATCATTCTCCTCAAAAGAGTTGTAGTTCAAACAAGTTTAACGCCATAAAGTGGCCGTCCAATTTAAAGATCTTGATTCACACCGAAATAGTAGTTTCGCTCGAAGAAAGCGGTTTCTCTTTATTCTTTTTGTTTAAGTTTAAAAAAACAACTCCAAAGCGGTATAGTGTGTTTGGGCAAACGGATACTACTGTTTCCTCAACCGAGTCCGTCATTAAATCTGTAATAAAGACGGGGCCAAGCAGAATACAGCGAGAAAGGAAGAGTAAATTATCTGACAGCCCAAGCAGAGAAAGGAAAGACACAAAAACAGATAGAAAAAGGTATTTGCTCATTAAAAGCCCTAGGTCCACGGATGGCGGATTTAATGACGGCGTTTGAAGAAAATAAACACAGCTTTTATCTCGTTTAAAACCTTTCTAAATAAACTTTAGGCGTTTTGTAGCGCTTCTCCCGCCTCGCAATCCCAAATGCAGCGCAAATGAGGGGAAAAAAGACAGTAAAAGAGTTAAGGGTGGGAAAAAAAGAGGACTCCTCTTTGTGACTCTTTTTTATGCCGGAAATGTCTTCGGCGCTATCTTGATTACCATAAGCAACCAAGTTCGTTATTATTTTTGTGTGTTGTTGGAAAGGAACCTAATAAACTCGAGCCGTTTTTTCGAGGCATCTGATTATCTGTAAAAATCTAGTGAGAAAGGGAAGAAAAACTATTCCGACTCGCTCGGCTACAGAGTGGTGGAAGCTTCTGCTTTTTATTAGATTTCCTTCTCCCATTTCTCAATTTTATTGAAAAGGGGAATGAATGATATCAAAAAGTTGTTCGTCAACTTTTTTGTTCGCTGAAGTCTCTAATTTGGGATAATGCATTTTTTTATGCTTTTGAAACGAAACCGAATTCATTTATTCGAATATTTTCTTTTTAGGGGAAAAATTGTTTCGTGTTTTTCTTCAATTTAAGTTTCCGAGGAACTTGCTTTGAGATAGTCCTTTCTCTCTAATATAAAATTGGTAAAGTGTTTATGTGATTTCTAATTGCTCCTTTCAAATTTAAGAAAAGTTATTTTTCTAAGTTGAAAATGAAAATCAAATTGTTAATAAGCGAATCGAATCATGCAGCTTTTGTGAAAGGAATAAGTAAAACTTTTAACGCCCGGAATTTTCTGAGGAATATGTTTTGAGATAGACTTTTCTCTAATATAAAATTGGTAAAGTGCTTATGTGATTTCTAATTGCTCTTGAAATTTCAGAAGTGTTATTTTTCTAAGTTGAAAATGTAAAAATGAAATAGTTCATAGGCGAGTTGAATCATGCGGTTTGGAAAAGGAATAAGTAGAATGTTAAAGTCCGGCTTTTTTGGTCGTTTTTCTATCCGCCAAGGCGTACAACTCCCGGCTGTCTATGGGACTTATTTATACAATAACCATAACTCGATTCCATCTCTTTTGGTCCAGAAATTGTGTTTAGGCTATTAAAACTAAAAAAAAACATAAAGACGATAAAAAATTCGAGTTATTTTCTTTCCCAGCTGCACAATTCAATTAAGTTCAATGCAGAGTAAGGACCGTTTCACACCAACAGAATCCAGGTCAATCCGAATCAATCTGAATCCAGTTGAAATTGCCTAACGTAACTTAGCGGAAGGTTCCTGATTCAGGTGTGAAAGATTTTAAAATGAACAAGCTGTTTCATGGAAGCGGCTTCTCCGAATCTTTGTTAGTCAGATTCTACTGGATTCAGATTGATTCGGATTCTGTTGGTGTGAAACGGCCTTAAGCAATACATGAAGCGAATCATTATTGTCGAAGGATCTAACGATCTGTTCATACCACATTATAATACACCTACTTTTCTGAATTCATCTTTTTTTAAAAAACTTTCTCAAGAAACAGTAATAAGGACGAAGAGCATTTGGGTTTTTGGAGATTCGAGACAATGCCAGAATTTTGTACTTGTTTGCATGACATTTTTATCCACTGAGCCAAAAAAAAAATTGAAACACGCGAAACAGAAAATAGTAGCACTGGCCGGATCACACACGAATCCGGTGATCATCTGTCCCAAGGCAGAAGTAGGACATGTCACTAAACATGACACGCTGCCATTCCATGCCTGTCCACGACTCTCGGGCACACTACCACTCCAGACGCAGCCGACGATGTTTGGTAGCCAATCAGTTTACTGTCGAGAGGCACATCGCTGAGTGTGGGAAGCCATTACTTACGACAGCTGGTCCCATCCAGTAATGGTATGAAACAGTTTGACACAAGGCTAGTAAAGTACCTTAAGCAGACTTGGTTTGACATTAAAAACATGGTGACGACTTGAAACCGTTCCAACTCCCATTAATCCTCATGATCGACGAGGTACCTCATCATTAGCAAAATTGGCCAGATATCTTGGTGGACGAGATATCTTGTCATTAGAAAAAACTGACCAGATCTTGATCTCGGCATCATAAAAAATCGTCAATATCTCATTGACGGGATACCTCGCCTTCGTCAAAATTGGTCAGATCTTGATGGACGAGATATTTCAGCGAAATCACTTGGAGGTTTAAAGTATACAAGATCATTAGGTTCCTTCAAAAAATTTTAAAAAAAGTTGACGAATCCGTTCCAACTCCGCTTAATCCTCCAAGTGGTTTCGATGAGATATCTCGTCCATCAAGATCTGACCAATTTTGCTATTGACAAGATGGCTCGTCATCAAGGTACTGCAGATTTCTCGATGATGACAAGATCAGGATCTGATAAGATTTGTGACCTTGACTGATCGGATATGAATGGAAGAGATAGTTCGTCCTTACAAGAAAACGAATCAGATCTTGATCTCGTCATCATCAAAAAGTCGTCTACCTTGATGACGAGACATCTCGACATTACTTAAATTGATCAGATCTTGATGGACGAGAAATATCGTCGAAACCACTTGGGGGTTAAAGTATACAAGATTATTGAGTTCCTTTAATAAGTTCCTTGAACAGTTTCTAACTCCCCTTAACCTTCCTGGTGGTTGTCTCGACGAAGTATCTCGTCATGAGCAAAAATGACCAGATCTTGATGGACGAGATATCTCGTCATCAAGATCTGGTCAAGAAGAAAAATTGACCCTTGATCTCGTCATAATCAAATATTAAAACGATCTGTTTATCATAAAAAAATCGGCAATACCTTGATGACGCAATATCTAAAATAGGTTAGATCGTCAAGATTCGACCTATTTTATTAACGGACGAGATATTTGGTCGAAACCACTTAAAGGGTTAAGAAGTGAAACCTATATCCCTAAAGTCCTTTTAGTTGGGAAGAGACGAGTAGAGTCCTGGAGTGTAGTGTACGGATAGATCGGACTCTTTCTTGGAGGCATCGTGATTAACTTCTGTTCCTCCAGTCGTAACAATTGGATTCCGCGCTCTTCATTAGGGCGGCGGGGCGCAAACTCAATTAGGGCTCTTAACTCCATAAAAAGCCCTCACCTTTCCCGTTGCCTTGATTGACGGAAGTCCCGCAGGTGCTGCTGGTCGGCGCCCGCTTGTAGGTGGCGCTGTTCATGGTGAGCTTGCGCACGTTCTTGTCCGGGTGGAAGATGATGATGTACACTTTGGGGGAGAAGAGGCAGAAGAGGGCCACATATGCACTCAGAGACGTCGACACGCACAGGGTGGTTATCTGCACCTGGAAATGAAAAACCATTGTCAGGCATTGAACGAAAACACTGAAATAAGGGACTTTCTTTTCTGCAGCATAAATGAAGGGCTGCCACTGCCAAAATACTTGTGAAATAGTAGCATAAATGTTTTAAAATAGCAACAAAAAGTCCTCTTAAACCGTATTTTAGTAGCCCATATACAAGATGAATCGCCTTAAACACATAAGAAAAATCCGAAAAACATTTCACTACTGTTCCCCAATTCCTTTCACTCTCTTTTTTACTTGACGTTGTCTTGTGTTTGGTGGAGTTTTTCCAAATATAGCCCTTGGGCCATAACCCCCCTCCAAAAAACCAACCAACCGAAAAACATTTTTTCCGTCCGCTGTTAGTTTAAATTACATCTTGATACGTGAGTTTGGCTTGTTCAAGTCGATTTCACGTCTTCTATAAACCAGCGAAGCAATGTATAAAGTAGAGTTGGCATCTGTCTGTTCTTTACAAATCTACACAGTTTGACCAATCAACACCAAATTTGATACACTTACTTTAGAGCCTTGGGGGTAATATAGGCTACATATTAACCCCCGTTCTATTTGTCCTAGGTGTGCAGAAGGGGCTAAAAACAATTCGAAATAGTCATAGAAAAAACATTGAGCATAAAACGATTGCGGTATGCAGCTCAGTTTGTTCCAATATTGATCGAAAATCAAATTTTCCAATAAAATTGTTTTACCAGTATTGCTCGAAAAACAATTTTTTCAAAAACAAATTAAATTATAATATTTATGTTTGAACTGACATTTTATATCTTATGATATAAATAATTTATGAATATTTGACTGATGAAAAATGGATATTTAAAATATCTAATTTTGGGTAACTTGCATTTTGTAATGATAGCCAGAATTAATGTTTACTTTTTTAATTTGATTTAGAATTCTGTGTTTGTATTTGGTTGACAGAGAAATGTTGCGGTCATATTTGAGCATTTCCAAGTATTATAAATATGTGTTCCTTTTGTAAACGAATCATTATTGTCTTTATCAATATTGTTCAAAAGTCTTTTGTCGAGTTGTTCTATTTCAGAATATATTCAAGAAGTCAAAATTCGACACGTTTGCGCATATCTCTTTTTTCAGAATTCTGCATTTTTTCAAGGATCGGATATTCGTTTCTGTTAGTCTTTATGTGTTCCAGTATTTTACATATTGCAGATATGTTATTTAGGAGTTAAATTTTAACGAATTATTATTTTCTGCTAAATATCACTTGACATGGGTAATTTCTTAGCGGTATATGTATATTTCGACCAACTTTTTTTAAGTCTTTGGCTGAATACTTGGAACAGCCGCAGTATAGACCCCCAATCCATTTGGCGACTTTTTTTCGTCGCCAACCCTTACTTTACTTGGCGACTGTTTTGATCGGCAAGGGCCAAAGAAGCACATTCGCCGTAATGAAATGTTTCCAAAATATAATCAATAATAATTCAATATATAAATCTTGATTAAATATGTAAATCTTGATTATATGAAAACACAGTTATCACAGTTAATTCAATATATAAATCTGGAAATGAGTGGGGGGGGGGGGGGGTTTACCAGAAACAGCATAAATCCGAAGTGAGGGTTGGCGACGAAAAGAAGTCGCCAAATAGATTGGGGGTCTATACTGCCGCTGTTCCAAATACTTAATGGTTTGTAGAATGCTGTTTCATAAAAATAAATAAAGTATACAAAAAACATTTTTCACAACACACCTTATTAAAAACATTTTTAAGTAAGGTGTGTAATTTCTTATTTTAAAATGACCGGTAAAGTTAAAAAAAACACTTTAAATAAGATGGGTTACGTTAAATTAAAACGGAAAGTCATACGTTTTAGTTCAAATATATTTCAAAATTTTGAAACAGATTTTCATTACAAGACGATTAAAATAAATTAAATTTACATTTGTTTTTTATATTTCGGGGTGTTATTGAAAGTTGTACTCCATAGTCAAGTAACTATCATTCTAAATAAATACGTGGTTTCCATTTAGAAACCAAATCTCTGAATTCAAAAAATGCCATAAGGATTCGATTTAAAACTGACTGCCTGTTGGAGTAAAGGAACTTTTAAATAAGAATTCGCTGATCTTGGAATAATATCAGTAAGGAATTTTGAAAAATTGAAATTTTTTGTCTTAAGTGACAGAAGGTCGAGGTTGCTTACTCTACAAATTGAAGATGCTACCAATTTAGATACATGTGAAACATACGTTAAAAGCAGTGATTTTCTTTTTTATAAACGCTGTAAAATCGACCTTCTGTTTTTTGAAAAATTGTAATCGATTGAGTTTGCTTTGTTTACACTGATAACATTTATTTTGAACACAAGCTCCGTTATTCCACATGCCGCTGAATGGAATTTCAAGAAAATATGTGTTTGCATCAAAATAAATTAATCACGAATGCCGTAACAATTTAATTTACCATCCTCTCATATTGATGATGAAATTCGAAAACATCGCATACCAGGTACAAGAATGCCACAAGTAAAACATGTTCATGTTTCTGACTGAAAATGAACTTACGGGGATATTCGTAATCACACCAAAACTCAAAATCAACTTCTGTAGTAGTCACCTTATAAAAAACTTTCGTAGTTTGTCTTTACAGCAGAATTGCGATGAATAAGAAATGGATTATAAGGTTGGATATATTATGTATGCATATTTGCGTCCGTAGTAAATGGTAGAATCTATGAAAAAGTTAAAACGATGTTAAAAGTTATTTTCCGTACGACTTAAATGATGTTTACATTTTTCTATGAAAGAAATGTGACTAGTCTAATCACTTTCCAATCAACATTTAACCAATTCAACTCCAGCAACACCGGGTAAATCTGCTATTATACAAATAAAGTGAATATTAGAAAAAATGCTATTAGTTTTTAAAAGTACCAAATTTTCGTTGACTTTGGTCGAATTAAAAAAAAATCGCCAAAATTTTGACTTACATTTTCAAGCAAAATTATCTCATTAGCTCTTATTCTCGAAACTTTATTGACTTTTCAAGAATTTTGAGAATAGGTAGGTAGTTAATTAAAGTCACACAGGAGCAACACAATGGGCTATTAGCAATGGTCCGGGATCAATCCCGAAGAGAAAGATCCAACGACAACGCCTTGTAATTTGACTTTCGGAACAATGACGGTCAAATGACGAGAACATCACCTGAGCTAGCTCCCCACTCTCCAAACTTCCATACCGTGAGGACATGGGAGGCCACGACATATTTAACGTGCACCAGCACCCGTGTATACGATGGTTTTAGGCTGGACCGAGTTTCTGATTCGCAACTCTCCGGTTGCTGATCCGTTGCTCTTTCAAGTGGGCTACCGCGGCCCAAAGTGAGGTGGGAAAGTTCAAAGGTTCAAGTGGTGTAAACATGCATTGGGGACCGGATGGATATAGCAATAAGACAAAGAGGAAAAAAGAAGAAAAATAGAGTGAATGAAGAAAAAAGAGGAGAAAAAAGAAGATGGTTGGTTGGTTGATATGAGTTTTATGGCGCAAGGTCTAATAGTGGACAAGCTGCACCAAACGGAAGACAAAACTCGACCCAGTAAAATGGATAAATTACTTAAAAATCTGTTTATCTATGAAAATGGATTAAAAATAAGTAGGTACGATGCTAAAAATATTTAGATCATAAAAAGGTATAGGATTATCCTTGTCATGAGAGAAAAAAGAAGAAAAAAGAGGAGAAAAAGTAGAAAAATAGTGTGAAAAGAGAAATAAAAAAGAGGAGTTATATTTTGGAATATATCTGTGTGATGGATACTACACTTAGGGTTGTTAAGTCTGGTATCGTTTCATACATGTGCTTAAAGACAACACATGAACGAATTTCAAATAATTTATTGAAGAATTTAGTTTTGCAGTCGTGGGTTGAACATTAGAATGATGTATTCACTTCCCATTACAAAAACCATCTTGTCTCTGAGCTCCTCACACCAGCTTTTTCGAAGTACACTAGAAAAGCATTCGTCACCCTCTTGTTCCGAGAAGGATTAACCCAGTTCACTAGGCTTAACCAACCTGGCGATGATAATTCGGATACAGTTGATGCTAAATTGGGGATATTAATCTCTGAGATCAGAGGGCGCTTTCTTGACAAGTCATTCAAGCGAGAAAATCCGAATGGGAACCAGGCACAGAGACTTGTGATGATGCGATTTCTGAACCTGCGTCAGAACCGGTAGGTAAACAGACTTGAACTGGGGAGACGGGAGATGCTTTCTATTCGAGAAATATACTAATGAGCTCAAAATCTACTTTTGCATTCATAAATAAATTGGATGGATGGGTAGGTAGTTTTAATTAGCGTCATACTGGAGCCATACAATGGGCTATTGGCGACTGTCCAGGATCAACGATCGTCTCCGACTGGAATACAACCGACCTTGAATCGGCCCATTATTGAAAAGGCGAGAAAGAGTGTTAGGAGAAGGGTGATATACGAAAAAGCATAAATATTCCCTCCCCCTTGACAGCTCGTTATCTATGCTATCACTTTCGACATCGAATGATAAACTAAGGGCCAGAATCCGCGCTTAAGACGCCAATTGTGGAAGCGTTTTCTTTACGGTACCACCAGTCTTTAATTTAACTAATAGACTAGTTCAAAAAACAAACTGATATCTCTCGGGAGCCGGGCAATATCACCGTCGCCAAAACACCCACTGCCAAATTCGCCAAAATCTCATCCGACTCATCCCCACTCAGAATGTTCGAGACTTGTTTCTATAGTGACCACCAATACCTAGACTTTGAGTGAGAAGCAGTTCTCCTGGTAGACACTCAGTACTTGACGTTGCATGTCTTATGTTTGGCCAAATATGGTCCTTGCACCATGAGATCCCAACCAACCCAAACGGGCAATACATTACCGGTTTTTAAACCTGACCCACCGCGTTAGCTCTGTTGGTAAAGACGCCGATTTACAACTGAAGGGGTGTGAGTTCGAAACTCGATCGAACCAAACACCATCGTATATGTGGAGGCTGATGTGCGTTATATCTGTCGTGGCCTCAAATTCCCTCATGTTGGCGTGGTATCGGAGAGTTGGGTGCCTGCTCAGGTGTTGACCTCAACCTCTGACCGTGGTTCAAAATTACGAGGTGTTATGCTCGGATCTTTCCCTTTGGGATTCATCCTAGACCGTCACCAATAGTCCATTGGTTGTTCCAGTGAAACGTAGATTCAACCACCAACTACTTACCAATCCACCGCGTCCACCAATAAATGACCACTAGACCTAGATCTTGCGTCTAAAGCAGTTCTGGCAGACAGTCAGTACTTGACGATGCAATTCATGTGTTTGGCTAAGACAAAAGTTGCCAGTTCAAAACTCGATCCAACCAATGACAATCGTGTACATGGGAGCTTATACGCATTAAATATGCCATGGTCTCAAATGTCCTGATGTTGGCATAGGGTGGAAGTCTGGAGAGTGGTCTGCCAGCTGAGGTGTTGACCTCATCATCTGACAGTTCAAAATTACGAGGTGTTCTCCACGGGTCTTTCCCTTCGGGATTGATCCCGGATCGTGACCAATAGCTCGCCAGTGAGACGGAAATTCAACCACCAACTACCTACCAATAACTGACATCTCTTCTCGGATCTATTCATGTACTTCTTGCATGTGCAAAGCCCGGTCAGAGCGACAGATTTCCGAAGACGTCCGACCGAAGCGAATTTAATACTATCTTCCCCATCACAAACTCGAAGTTTTAATTAATACCTATCCATATTCATAATTGGAGATACCTGTTTGCAGGATTCCGGAGCCGTCATCTCAGCCCAGGGAATTGATGGAGACCGTTTACAGAATTAAGCAATTGGAGCTCCTTTGTTCCCAGCCATCAAAGTGGAAGTTATGGCGTTATTAAATTTCTGCCAACAGTTTCTAATAGTGACTCTCTTCACGAAGAGGAACGGCGGATCTCATTTTAATAATGCTCGGAGGCCATGCTTCTGTCACCTCGGCCTTGCCGGGAGCCATTGGGCCTTAATTAGAGAACGAAATTAACTTTCAGGGCTGTGCGGGTTCCCCTTCCATATCCGTTTTTTGGATTAAATCGTGCTGGGTAATTTTTATGGCAAAAACGTTAAGTTTCGGAAAGCGTGTTTTTCCATTTCCAGGAGAGATAAGAGTTATTTCGTGTTGGAGGAAATGTGTTTTGATTTAGCTGGATCGTTCCATGTCTGGTTTAATTGCTTTTCATCGCTTTTGTTTTATAAGTTGAATGCGTTAGCGGTTTCTCTACTTTGACCTCTTATAAAAGCTTAGTGAGTTTTTTTATTGAGTTTTAATCACTGCTAATTTATTTAGACTAATAGCATAAAGGAGATCAGGGGCGCATAGATTAAAATAAAAAAAATGCATTTATGGTTTTCTACAAGCTAAATTGCACTACACTCTATAAAGTTTCTGAATTGACTATTGTGTTCAAAAATTGGTATCGATTAAAGAATTCAATGGACTTAATAGATTGGTTGTTTTGGGGTTTTATGGCGCAAGGGTCATATTTGGCCAAGCTGCGCCAAACATAAGACGGACAACTTCAAGGAAAATAGGTCGTGGAAGGGGAAAAGCGATCGGAAATAGAATAATAGGATGAAAGCAAAAATAGATAGCTTAGATATCCAGGGAGCGCGACACTCATGTTCACTAAAGACAGTAAACCCATGGGCAAAGGAAAGATCACTAGAGTACCTCGGGTCCGTGAAGCCCACACACACCTAAAGGAGATGTGCCTCTGAGCGATAAAACCCATTTTGCATGAAAAAATATTCGTGAAAGGATAAAATGAGGGATTGGGGTAGAATAATGGGATGAAAGCAGAAAAAGATAACTTGGTCACCGGTGTTTATGCTAAACACAGTGAACACCGTGGGAAAAGAAATGAACGCTGGAGTACCTGGGTCTGTGAAGCCCGAATACACCTGAAGGAGATGTGGGCTGGATTTAATAGGAATGATTTTAAAAGATTTACTTACTTTAATTAAAAAGATTGCTATAAAAAGAGAAACCATGTTATTCAGTACGTGCCTGCTTTATGCATTATAAGCTTACAAGTAAGACAACCTGTCAGCATCTTCAAGATATGATTTTTTTAAGCTTTACTAGTTCAATAATGGGATGATCTTCGGACTGGTGAAGTCTACTAAATCATTTTTTCTTTGCTTGAAAGTTAGAGATATCTTCAGACACATATGTAGAATGTCCTTCCCTTCATTTTCTCATAATTATATTTTTTAACCCTCCAAGTGGTTTTAGCGAGATATCTCATGCATCAAAATCTGACCAAATTGCTAATGACGAGTTTTATTGTCATCGATATTGCCGATTTTTGATGGCGAGATCAAGATCTGGTCAGTTTTCTTCTAATGACGAGATATCTCATCTATTAAAATCTGGTCAGTTTTTCTAATGACGAGATAGTCCGTCATTAACAAATATGAATATCGTCTAGACAACCACCAGGAGGGTTAACAGTGTGTTTCCCTTGACGACGATCCGGGATCAATCCCGAAATGGAAAAATCCGAGGAAAACACCGCGTAATTTTGAACCATGGTCAGATGACGAGGTCACATCTGAGATGGCACACCACTTTCCAAACTTCCACACCACGACAACGTGGGAACCTTTAGGGCCATGACACATTTACCGTGCACCAGCCCCCGTGTACACGAGTCTTTGGCTGAACCGAGTTTCGAACTCGAAACCCTCCGGATGCTAATCCGTTGTTCTTCCAACTGGGCTATCGCGGCTCCCCACTCTACAGAAATACGCATTCACACATTTACCTTACCAAAGATGTGTTATATCGCCAAACGAGGCGAGAGTTGCCAAATTGGCTAATAAAGTCAATTCTTTTACACAGCAGTCATGTGACTATTAGTCGACATGCTGGTTATACTTTTCGAAGCTCCGCTTAATAGCAATGCTCAGTCCACTTATATTCCATGTCTATAGAAAATACATACGATGGACACTGATCAACTGATGGGGCCGCGATAGCCCGGTTGGCAGAGTAACGGATTAGCAACCGGAGCGTTGCGAGTTCAAATCCAACCAAAGACCGTCGTGTACAAAGGGGTATAGTGCACGTTAAATATGTCGTGGACTCAAATATCCTCACGTTGGCATGGCGTGGAAGTTTGGAGAATGGGGTGCCAGCTCAGGTGTGACCTCGTCATCTGACCGTGGTTCAAAATTACGTGGTGTTGTCCTCGGTTCTTTCATTTTAGGATTGATCCCGGACCGTCACCAATAGCCCGTTGTATTGCTCTAGTATGACGTTAATTAAAACACCAACCTAACGACTTTCTAATGAAATACACAGAGCACATGAGCGGGTCGCTGTTTTAAGATCTCTGAAGTAAATCAGATAGGCGTACGATTCGACTTAGCCAATTGGCTATCGAAGCGGAGATTAGTGTTTTTGATGACGCTGGATAATCACTTTAAGCAATCAATAATATAGGATTCATGCTTTTCCCTACAACCACGTGACAGATCTTCAAACTGAGCGACCGGAAGAAATAAGAAAGCTGGGGTGCTCATGCTCCGTCTATTTCATTAGAAGGTCGATGATACCATTCTGTAAAACCCTCTCCCATCTAGTGGTTCAGTATTGAATTTAGAGATTTGCCAGTTTGCTACTGGAAGGATGTAGTTTTTCACATTGAGAAGTCTACTTACTCTAAAAATCGTATTTCTTAATTTGCGCAACCCATGAAACGAAACTGAAAGATCTGAAAAGATCTTCTGATTTCTGCTGCTATACCGTTTAAAATAAAACAAATGTCTGTTTTATCACCAAGGCTGAAAACTCAGTTAAATAAAAAACAAATTCCAAACACCATGTTCTTTTGAAACCCGAGGAAATGGAAATATATATTCTCCAAAAGAATACCTTACCACAATATAAATTTTGCTTAAAATGTATAAAACATTTGTATCAAAATGACAGAACTTACAAACTTGAAAGTTTTTCCTTTACGCGTAAATATTTGACATTTGTAATCTTAAATATGTTTAGGCTTAGTGATAACCGAAAAATTTATTTGAATATCATATCAAATTCTTTTTTTTTTATTTTCCATTTCTTACAATATTTTGAGAGAATTCAGAAATAATTGTAAGTGTAATGGTTTATATGGAGGAATGTAGCATTTATACGCATTTGCAAGTAAATTGCGGAAATTTAAAAGATATCGTATTTGAATTGCTTTTTGTAAGCTTAAATGATAGTTATATTCCATAAAAGAGAGACGAATTATTCTGATAAATTTTAAATCTATATTGAATTTACTCAACTGAACCAACCCGGGTAAATCTCTCTCTACCAGTTGTTTAATAAAAACTGTCAAGTATTATATTTTTAAGAAAAAATTGTATTTGTGAAAAACAGCATTTTAAAAAACTTTTATGTTGTAGTTTCCTGGAAGCGAAAATAGGTGCATTTGATAAAAGATGCTCAGTTAGATTTTATCGATCTGATAACCCATTCAATATACATGCATCGAATTTTTTCAACCCAAGCCACTTCGGGAAATTCTGTTAGTTATTTAATAAACACTTAAATACTGAAAAAATTTTAAGACTTTTTAATATGTTTTTTAAGATAAAAAGATTGTATGTGAAAAATGTAATTAAAAAAAAACGTTTATGCATCATTTCTTTGGAAGCAAAAATAGGTACATTTGGTAAAAGGCGCTAAGAATTTGATTTTGTCGAGAATAAATTAAATCTGCTTTATCTTCGCTCATTTCAAAATGAAAAACTTCTTAACTTTATCAAAACGGAAAACAAAAGCCTTTAAAATATCATCTTATATTACTTAATATAAAATATTACCTGTTCTTGAATATTTCACAGATTTCCCTAAAAACAAAAGACATTTAGAAAGTTTAAATGCAAAGCAGAGTTGAGAAACTCAAAATAAATTGATAGTGAAAGTGCGCACAACAAACTCACAATTGAAAGGTATGCACTTTTCAATTGTGAGTTTGCAGAATTTTTTGCCGCTTCTCCTATTCACCTCTAATGTGATAAAACTCAGAGGGAAATTTAATTAGCCTAATCCCCGGACTCCATTACAAGATCTTCGGGAAGAGTAAGCAATCTTTCGTATAATTGATTCCCAGTCTACTGGGAACCTCCTGTCAAATTAGCATGCCCGAGTTTAATGTGAACCAAATAAAAGCGAATGTCTTATTGTCGGCTTAGATGAAGCTGCTTAGATAGATCCCTGTCTCGATTAAAGTGTTTTACAAACGTTTTATTGCCTTCAACCAGCATGTAGGGGATTCAAAGCTACTTGGCCTGGAGAGCTGGCCAATTTGAACTTGAATTATTCTCTTCTATGTAGAGCCACGTTGGCGTGGTGTGGAAGTTTAGAGTGCGGTGCCAGTTCAGGTGGTGTTGACCTCATCATCTGACCGTGGTTCAAAATTACGAGGCTTTGTCCTTGGATCATTCCTTTCCAGATTAATCACAGACCGTCATCAATACCTTGTTGTGTTGTTATAGTGCGACGTTAATTAACTACCTACTTACCTACCTATTATGTAAGGGGCATTACATTTAAGTTTTTTGACATGAATACATCTTTAACCCTTCAAGTGTTTCGACGAGATATATCGTCCAAGATCTGGCCAGTACCACGGTAGCCCGGTTGGAAGAGTAGTGGAATAAGCGTTGCGAGTTTGAAACTCGATCCAACCAAAGATCGTTGAGTACGTGGGGGGCTGATGCACGATGAATCTGTCGTGACCTGAAAAGTTCTCACATTGACGTGGTGTGGAAGTTTGGAGAATGGAGAACCATCTCAGGTGTTGACCTCGTCATCTGACTGTGGTTCAAAATTATGAGGTGTTGTTATTGGGTCTTTCCCTTCGAGATTGATCCCGGAGTGTCGCTAATATCCCTTTGTACTGGTCCAGTGCGACGTTAATTAACTACCCCCGAGATTTGGTCAATTTTGCTAAGGACGAGATGTCTCGTCGAGGCAAAACAGCCCTAATACTCCAAGGGGGATAAAGATCTCTGTAGGAAAAGCAAATTATTCCTTGCCCAGAACTGGTGAGTTTGGAACAGGTTTTTGAACCAGAGGCTGGACACTACTGGACAGTTTTCGAAGCGAAATAAACCCCAAATAGGGATAAATTAGGTCCTGTATAGAACGTAGACGTTTAAGCCAACAACCACCATTTTAGTAAATGCAAATGCAAGTGCCATAGTACTTTGATTTGAATTAATACGGAGTTACCTTTTCAATGGCCATTAATTTATTTCATCTAGATCTTTTGATGTGAATACGTCTTTAAATTCGGGCCGGTATAGTGATCTCAAGTAAACTTTAGCGATAAAAAATAGTCAGATTTGCCACGCTTATATCTGGTAAACCATAAATGATAATCTAATGATTTGAATTTATTGGTTTTTTTTTATTTTATTTTTATTATTTCAATTAACGTCACACTGGAGCAACACAATGGGCTATTGGTGACGGTCCGGGATCAATCCCAAAGGGAAAGATCCGAGGACAACACCACGTAATTTTGAACCACGGTCAGATGACGAGGCAACACCTGAGCTGGCACCCCACTCTCCAAACTTCCACACCACGCCAACGTGAGGACATTTGAGGCCACGACAGATTTAACGTGCACCAGCCCCCTTTGTACACGACGGTGTTTGGCTGGATTCGAACTCGCAACCCTTCGGTTGCTAGTTCGTTACTCTTCCAACCGGGCCACCGCGGCCCTTTGAATTTATTGGATCGAGGGTTTATGTCCGTATCTAAAATTATTGGTAGTGGTGTTGTGGGAGAAGGGGTACCGCGTGCATATGAACATTTAAAATGGTGATGTCGCTAGGCGTTTGGGCAATGTGACTTTGAATTGCGAAGAGATAGCACGTTGAAATTGGTGTCGATTCATAGAGAATAATTGGATCTATAATATTTAGCAATAACCTATAAAATAAAATTTGTAAAGTTAAAAGTCGATGAGTGTGTTGAGTTGATGAATATTCCGACATAATGTCGAAAAATTTGCAAGGAAGTATGAACATAAATATAAGAAAAACGTATATCATTGTAAAGAAAATTCAAACGGGATCAGAAAAGCTGAAATTGGTTAATGCCGAACGATGCAAATTGTATAAACAGCGTAAAAGCCGCCACTTGAACCGACAGATATTGACTTGGAATGTCATAACTTTGAAAAATTCTATCAGGAAAATTGTATCTAATATGATTCCAGATACCAATATATCCATTATGCTTACCGGTGATTTCAATGTCTATGATACTCAAAACAAATAGCTTGTATACAACGTGATTTCAACTTGAAGTACATTTGTACATTGCCCACTACTCTGCAACATTTGTATAGATTTAACCTTTGTAAGAAACATCAATGTAAATACTATGCCATATGTACTTCTTCTATTATCAGTCTTTGATAAATAAAGTTAAACTTCATTTATAACCACCAAGACCATTCATTTGCCATCATACCCTTTCTCTAATAACACAAAGACGGGTTCACACCTTAAACGAGTGCGGTTGAGTCCTCGCGCACAACCCATCCCATTTTTCGAAAAGTTATATATTTTTTATTTCTACATGCACCACAAAAGTATTGCATGTATACAGGGCGATTCAAAAGGTCTTAGATAAACTTTAAAGGTAGGTCAGGAATACAAAAATAAAAAAATTGCATATGCATAGGAACATATAGCCACAAACGCCACTCGAGTGTGCAAGAGGACATTGTTCGCCAGAAATTGTAATTCTGAGTAATCTGAGATAGCAGATATACACTTAGCATACGGGCAGCGTAAACGGGTGAGCCGCCGTGCGATTGTACCGTGAACGATTCCAAAACAGACGCGTGCTTCATGTGTCCATGAGAGAGCTGAACAAGTTCACCGATGTCGATGTTGTGAGGCATGTAGGAACTTTTGAACACCTCTTCTGAACTTGTAAACGAATGTCTGATAAATATGTTGTTATCCTTTACTTTTGTATACCTTTATTTTTTATTCTTCCTTGTATTTCTGGTAGCTCCGGGGAGGCGGGCGTTTGTGACTATATGTTCCTATGTAAAATTGGTTTATTTTGGTGCTCCTAACCTATCTTTAAAGTTTGTGTGAGACCTTTCGAATCACTTTGTATATAGGACAAATTAAAATGGGAAATAGTGAAGCAAAGTTCTGAAATGTAGCAAGGTAATTATCAGTAAGAATTATATTATACTGCAGCGGCCAAGAGAAGCAGCTAGTTGAAAAAGAAATATTCTATCAGAATTAAGTAATGCGCAATGGAAGAGGATGCGATCGATGTCTCGAACTACAGAATTACTATGAAATTAGTAATTCTTGCATGACCGGAGAAAATTTGATTGTTGTAACATCGCTTAAAGTGTTTTTGGAGACCCATTTATATCGACCCATTAAATATTTTTTTAAATTTAACATTATCAGAAGTAGACCCGAGTCGTTGCCAAGAAATGGATGAATTTTCCTTCTCTAATAATGATTTTGAAAGTCTATCGAAACAGAGGGGCATATATTGGCGAATTCGTCAACCAATTCATTGGCAGAAATACCTGAATGACCCCCAATACACTTTATACTGATCTTCCAATTTTTTCCTGTCCAATCGGCACAAAATGTTTCGACTTTATAATATTTGACGTTGTTGCCGCAGTTTGGCCAAATATGCGCAGTTTGGCGCTATTAAAACCACAAACCAAACAACCAGAGCCTGTTAATCCGATGGTCCGAGCGCTAACCACTCTGTTTCCAGGATTGTCCTCACAGAAATATATATTTAGAGCAGCACCTGCGTATACGTTTCATTGCATTAAATTTCTGGTTTGCCATCACAAAAAAAATTATTCCTCATCCTCATCTAGTCATCTTTCACTTTATGGGAATTTTTTTTACCGTAAACCCTCCGTAGGGTCACTATCCCATGATGGAGTTGAGTTGAGTTTACAAGATGGTGAAGTTCCTCATGAGAATGGGGGGTTGCCATGGATCAGTGGGTTTGCCCATTGAGCAATGACGACTCCCATACTTGAGCGGCGAAGTTCGAATCCTCACTGGGTGTATTTCTTCTGTGCAGTAAGTTTTCCTTGAGTGTGTCTGTCTATTTGCTTGATGTTTGGTGTAACTTGGCGAAATATGGTCTTTGCTCCATAAAACCCAACCCAGACAGCCAATCTCCTCACGATAGTCAAACGCATTTAGAAGAATCGGTCATAATCCGTTGATTCCTCACTGGATGTATTTCTTCTGTGCAGTAAGGTTTCCTTAAGTGTGTCTGTCCATTTGCTTGATGTTTGGTGTAACTTGGCCAAATATAGCCTTTGCTCCATAAAACCCAACCCAGACAGCCAATCTCCTCACGATAGTCAAACGCATTTAGAAGAATCGGTCATAATCCGTTGATTCCTCACTGGATGTATTTCTTCTGTGCAGTAAGGTTTCCTTAAGTGTGTCTGTCCATTTGCTTGATGTTTGGTGTAACTTGGCCAAATATAGCCTTTGCTCCATAAAACCCAACCCAGACAGCCGATCTCCTCACGATAGTCAAACGCATTTAGGAGAAGAATCGGTCATTATCCGCTGATTACCAATTCTGTCCACCTATCTCCTGCGGAGGCACCTGAGTGGTTTATAATTTTGACTCAAGGAGGTTCGTTATCGAAAGTGGAATAATTTATTTAACTAGCTACCCAACTCGGGGAGTACTTGAGGTTGGTTCGCTGGGGGAAAATTTTATTCCCAGTTAATGATGAGAAAAGCGCAGATGGGAAAGGTGGACGGTCACTGATTACGAAGCAGTGCGGCACAAATTATTTGATGGCTGCTTTTGTCGTGGAGGTTAGGGAACAATCAGGAAGGCAAACAATTACCGCTGGTGTCAGGTAATTGGTTTTAGGGCCGTGTTAAATCAGAGTGCTCTTTTTTCGAAATTACTTTCCGCAGCGCGGTATTAGGACAATTACATTAGGCTTAGCGGTGGCGATGATGCGTCCTCGAAATTGCATTAAAATAAGCGGTCGGGAGCTCTCACAGAGTTCATTAAAAATTGAAGGAGATGCGATTAATCCTTGGCACCTGACGCTCTCTTGATAGCTTCTTTCGTTGGGCTAAAATTCCGCCTCGCCGTCTTTGGGATTTAAAAACGCTAAAATGGGATATCGGTTGACTTTATTAGACAAATTGAACGGCGTCCTATCAGAAAAGTAACTTTGCCCAACGCTAATTCACTAGGAACGGCTATAGACTACACTAATGGGATTTTGTATTCATCTATTCGTTCGCGAAAGACCTCGTACGGAGGGCAGCATTTCTCATTGTCGCGCTTTACCGCCATTTTTTGCTACAAGAGGGCTAATTAAGCCAGCAACTACGGCTGTTAGGGTCACCGTGACACAGTGAGTTTGCCCACTGCGATAGCAACCTGTGAGTTGTAGGCGGTGTAGGTTTCATTCTTGTCGAGTTCGATTCCCCCCTGAGTGTATTTTTTCTGTTCTTGTGTTAGTAAAACTTTCCTTTGTCCTGTGCTTTGCTATATGTTAATTTATTTGACTATTTGACGTGGTTTTACTCAGTTCGGCCAAATGACCATTGTACCATAAAAACCCAATCAACTATGAACATAAATTTATCCAACGCTAATTTAGTAGCAACTACTATAGACTACATTAATGGGATTTTTGTATTAATTTATTCGTTCCTGAAAGACCTCGAATGGGGACCTTCGAGGTCTTTTCGGAATGATTTCGGTTATCGAAACCGAAATTTCCGGAACGGTTTGGCCTCTTGAAACCAAGGGCAATATTTCTTAATGTCATCGTGAAATCCCCTTTTGAACGAATCAACGATTGGTTTGGTTTGTCGCTCTATTGTCATATTTTACTAGAAGAGGGCTAATTAGGCTGCGACCTATGGCTGCTGGGGTCACTGTGGCTCTGTGAGTTTGTCCACTGCATTAGAACCCTGTGAGTTGTAGGCTGCGTAGGTATCCTTCCTTCCGGGTTCGATTCGCCCTGAGTGTATTTATCTTTTGGGTAAGTAAAACATACCTTGTGTGTATGCCCATTTATTTGACGTTTTGATAAATAGCCAAGCTTGGCCAAATATGACTCCTGCACCATAAACGTAACCCAGTAAACAAACTTACTGCTTTAAATGGATTCAGAACTATCTTGAATACATCTTTGTTCAACTCTAATTGGGCCGCTGTAGCCTGGTTGGAAGAGTAACGGGCTAGTAACCGGAGGATTGCGAGTTCGAATCCATCCAAAGACCGTCGTGAACAAAGGGGGCTGGTGTACGTTAAATCTGTCGTGGTCTCAAATGTCTTCACGTTGGCGTGGGGTGGAAGTTTGGAGAGTGGAGTGCCAGCTCAGGTGTGACCTCGTCATCTTACCGTGGTCCAAAATTCCGGGAAGTTGTCCTCGAATCTTTCCCTTCGGGTTTGATCCTGGACCGTCGCCAATAGCCCATTGTTTTGCTCCAGTGGGACACTAATTAAAAGTACAAATACAAATACAACGCTAATTTATCAGCACAGCTGTATAGACTACTCTAATGTAATTTTTACATTAATCTCTTTTGTTTGAAAAACTTAATCATGTGGAATATTGGTTTTGCCTCTTTAAACTCAATTTAGGGCAACATTCCTGCTTTTGCCATGCATTCATTTTTATGGTAGGTAGTTGTATTAACGTCACACTGGAAAAACACAATACGATATTGGCGATGGTCCGATATCAATCCGAGGACAACACCTCATCTTTTTGAATCACGGTGAGATGACGAGGTTAACACCTGAACTCTCTCAACTTCGACACCACTCCAGCATGAGTACATTTGAGGCCACGGCAGATTTAAGGAGCATCATTCCAAACCTACATGACGGTCTTTGGTTCGATCGAGTTTCGTTCGATCAAGTTTCGAATCCGGTTGCTAACCCGCTACTCTTCCAACAGGGTTATATCGGCCCAATTTGTCAGTGTTAAAGAGATGTATATACACCATATAACAGTGCATATAATGTGTATAAAACGTTTCAACATACACGTATATAACAATCATCGGTTTCCCAAGTCCAAACTTGGATGTACTGGACTTACGGCAATTTACTGGTGATAAGATTGTTTGTGGAATGATATAACAGAACTCTTATCCTACAAATATCCTGAATGAAATTCCATCCTACTCAGCGGCTCCCACAATAAATCAAAGAATCTGCAACGATTTCCGTAGCAGACAGAAAGTTAGAAGGAAGGCCAGGGGTGATGTATAAGTAATATTTTATCTTTCGCTTCTTGGTGATCCTAGTAATACTGGGAAAAACCAGCTGCTTCTTGACTCTGATCATGATTGCTTTGGTGCTTATTTATATCGCTTAGAAATACAAGACAGTCCATTTTGTCCATTATTTTTGCTCATCGGCGACATGAATTGTGGGTATATATAGTAAAATTTTCTTCGACTTTCAATGAAGGAATTTTAAATGACATCGGAAAGGGCGAAAAACTAGATTTCAGTTTGAGACTTTTTCCATGGTAGCTTTAGTTTATTTTTCTTTGAGGGTTTGTTTCCATATTTATAACTCTTAAATTTACACTATTTCTCTTACGCGTTTTCAATTTCCCATTCCTATGTATCTGCGTGCAAGTGTTAGTGAGCTTAAAGTAAAAAAAGTTGACTTATGAAACTAAATAACAATACACTCAACATAAGCATTTAGTAAATCTACGGATTTGTGGGGCCATTGTAGACCAGTTGATGGTCACGGATTAGCAACTGGAGGGTTGAGAATTTGAAAAGCGATAGAACCAAAAACAGTCGTGTCCATGGGGGCTGTCTTCCTGGGTTGATCCCGGACCGTCACCAATAGCTCGTTGTGTTGTTCTAGTGTGACGTTAATTAAAATACCTACCTACCGTAGGGGCTGCTGCATGTTAAATCTGATGTGGCCTCTAATGTCCTCACGTTGGTGTGGTATGGAAGTTTGAAGAGTGGGGTGCCAGATCAGGTGTGACCTCGTCATTTAACCGTGGTTCAAAATTACGTGGCGTTGTCCTAGGATTTTTCCTCTAGGGATTGATTCCGGACAGTCGCCAATAGCCCATTGTATTACTCTAGTGCGAGGTACGACAGATTTAAAGTGCACCAGCCCCAATAAAAGCAGCACTGATATTCTTGGCTATCAGCGAATGAAATCCGTTTTCGTGTTTAGAAGAAATACCCTTTTTTGCATTGTAGGTTGGTTTGTTAGTTTACAAACAAAAATGTAATTTGTATCAAACTTACCGACTCAGAAAAGTTACTGAACGCATTTGTGACACGAAAGACAATACAACAATAGTTATCCGCTGTCGAGGTTAGTGTGCTATTAATTTTTATTGCTTTTTACACCGCATTCATAAAAGCACAAACTACAACTAAATACTACTCAGAATATAACACGTTTTTAGTATACATAAAAAGTTGATATGTAACTTCTACACTACGATATAATAAGCCTACTTTAGAAGCCATATTTGGGCTTAACATAGCTAAGAAATTTAAACTTTCCTAACCATTTTTTGTCTACCTAAAACAAACGAAGATATTACGAAAAGGCATTAACGCAAGCAGTGAATGCTTGTTAGTGCCAAACCAACGAAACTAAAATTCCGTACTTACATCTTGAAGTTTCAATTCCAATTTAGCACATTTTATACATTTTTTCAAAATGTCATTTTTAGTTAACATTAACTCTTTGGGGTTTTAGGTGGGTTGAAAACTGTCCCACCTTTTGCTTAGTTTTTTATGCATGGTAGGATATTTTTTAACCCACCTCAAAAAGTTGAAATAGTCATACAGTTTAATATATTTTATTTAAAATATTTCATCGAGTTGGGGCAATGCTATGAACTAACGCTAAATGTGTAAATAACTGAAAACAAAAATTTACACATGTCAAAACGCATTAGTAAGTTGTTGACACTGTTGTGATTAAGGTTGGCGAATTGTGAGGTGCAGTGAATTTTTGTCTTTCATAACGGTAAATGTTTTTTTCGTAAAAATTTATTGAGTGAATAAATAGTTTTATAATAAAAAAACATGTTACTTGATGTTTTATATTAATTTTGAAGCTGAATAAGTAAATAAACAATTCTGTGCAACTTGTTTTTTCCTTTAAAATTGTGTGCCTCAACGAGTTAAACAAAAAGGACGATCCCTGCTATGTTCTTATAACATGATTACGTAAGCTTTCCGAAACAAATAAATTTCAACACCCCGACAACGTGAGGACATTTGAGGCTATGACAGATTTAACGTGTATCAGACTACGCGGTCTCTGGTTGGATCGAGTTTTGAACTCGCGACCCTCCGGTTGCTAATTCGCTACTCTTCCAACCGGGCTACTGTGGCCACTCTATTTCATTAAAAGATCAATATTAAAAATACCAGTTTCCAGCAATCTGCCCAAGTCGATCATTCAAAACCGTCATCATCGACTCAAGATGACGAAATTTCCATTCGCAGCTTTCCTGACTAGCATGGCAATGGCAATTTTAGAACTAAATATTGAATTCAATACGTTAGAAATATTGAAACTGGATTGAATACAGTGCAATGTATGAAATAAATAGCGAAGGATATCTGCGTCCACTATTAGATCGATACCACTTCACTGCTAAATACCTGGCAAAGTCCGAAAATGAGTTTAAGGTGGAGTCAGGATCTGGATAAGCTGTTATTTAAGTTACTTGGTTTCACGCAAGCCTATTCGTTAAATTAGGTGAGAGGTTGAGTCGTTAGAAATGTGCTTCTATATAATTAGCGTAAATAGAAATAATCGAAAATTAGTTTAAGGTGGAGTCAGGATCTGGTAGGGGCTGGTATTTGTGTCACATGGTTTCACGGAAGCCTATTCATTAAATTAAGTAACAGGTTAAGTCGTAAGAAATGCACTTCCATAATTGGCGTAAATACAAATAACCGAAAATGAGTTTAAGGTGGAGTCGGGACCTGGTAAGCTGGAATTTGAGTCAAGTTGTTTTACGCAAGCCTATTAGTTAAATTAGGCGACAGGTTGAGTCATAAGAAATGCGCTTCATGATTGGCTTCAGGGCTGCTGTAGCCATCGATTTTAAAATGAGATGGACGGAGCATTGATCGCAGCTTCATGTTATTTTCTTCCAGTTGCTCGGTTTGAAGATCCGTCACTTGGTTGGAGTGAAAGTATGAATCCTAAATTATTGATTTATTAAAGTGATTATCCTCCGTGATCACAAACACTAGTGTGCGCTCCATAGCCAATCGGCTAATTTGGTTTGTGATTTACACATCAGAGATCTTGCAACAGCTACTTCGCCCACATGATCCACCTATTTCATTAGAATGTCGTTGACGGAAGCCAAATTGGAAGAGCAACGGTATTGGTATTTTCAATTAACGTCACACTGGAGCAACACAATGGGCTATTGGTGACGGTCCGGGATCAATCCCAGAGGGAAAGATCCGAGGACAACACCACGTAATTTTGAACCACGGTCAGATGACGAGGCAACACCTGAGCTGGCACCCCACTCTCCAAACTTCCACATCACGCCAACGTGAGGACATTTGAGGCCACGACAGATTTAACGTGCACCAGCCCCCTTTGTACACGACGGTGTTTGGCTGGATTCGAACTCGCAACCCTTCGGTTGCTAGTCCGTTACTCTTCCAACCGGGCCACCGCGGCCCCTGGAAGATCAACGGATTAAGGGGTGCGAGTTCGAAACTAGATCCAACGAAAGACTTGTGTACGTGGGGGCTAGTGCATGTTAAATCTATCGTGACCTCAAATGTCCTCAAGTTGTAGGGGGTGTGGTAGTCTGGAGAGTGGGGTGCCAGCTCAGGTGTTAATCTCGTCATATGGCCGTGATTCAAAATGACGAGGTCTCCTCGGATCTTTTCCTTCGGGATTGATCCCGGACCGTCTCCAATAGCCCGATGTCTTACTCCAGTACGACGTTAATTCAGCTACCTACCAACGTACCATAATTGTCTTTCGTACAGAGGCCGACTTTAAATTTATCGCTTGGTTCGTCAAGCGATAGCAGTGATTCTGGTTGTCGAAAAAATTCGCCAAAGGCGATCACCATACAAGGCAGCATTTCCTGTAGCGAATATCTTCCTCGAAATGGTGTCTCCCAGGTCATCTGCCTCCTTACCAGAACCACATAATAAAAGAATGGGAAACGCAAAATGGCTTTTAATGTTTCGGTCTTGCATTATCAAATATTTGGACTTGGGTCAGCCTCTGATTAAAGTAACTAAAAATACCGCTGCAGATCCTCTTTAAGGCAACTTCAATCTACCCAAAAGAACCCCACGGCTGAGATCTATTGCTTTGAGCTTCATTTATTTTAGTAATGAAGTTAGCTATTTCAGTGATGGGTAGATTCTCCACACTATGGAATGTATAAAGATCTAAAAATACCGCAAATTCATTCCACCCAATACGCAGAAAAGTATACTTCGCGATAAAAAATAATTGTTTGAAGAAATTAGATCTTGAAGGATAAAAAGAGATCAAAACAAGTTGATTTTTCTCGATCAATTTCGTATTACCAAATGTTTTGATCAGGGGATTCGTCACTGATTATTTCTAAAAATATTGCAGCAGATAGCGAAAAGAAATTACAATATATCAAAAAAGTATACCCTGGGTGAGATCCAGCCATTGATTACAGAATGCGGCAACATAAATAAACAGAAAACATAAGATACGATTAAAATGACTTCGCATACAGACTTATTTCTCGAGCTTTATTGAGCTTGGCTTGTATATTTTCTACATTTTGATTAATTTCAAGTTTTTTAAAACTAGATAAATCCGATCTGGATCCTTTAATCCCACCTTAAAAGGGGGCCGCGCCAGCCCGGTTGGAAGAGTAACGGACTTGCAACCGGAGGGTTGCTAGTTCGAATCCAGCCAAAGACCTTCGTGTTCAAAGGGGGCTGGCGATCGATAAATCTGCCATGGCCTCAAATGTCCTCACGTTGGCGTGGTGTGGAAGTTTGGAGAGTGGAGTGCCAGCTCAGGTGTGACCTCGCCATCTGACCGTGGTTCAAAATTACGTGGTGTTATCCTTCGGGTTTGATCCCGGACCGTCGTCAATAGCCTGTTGTGTTGCTCAAGTGCGACGTCAATTAAAGTACCTACCAACCAGATCGTCACCAATAGACCTTTGTGTTGATCCAGTGCTACGTTAAATTCAACTATCTACCATCTTAAGAGCAACACTTTTTAACCTCTCAGCCCCTGGTGGGGCAAGAATTCACAAATTACCACTTTTCCTTTGAAACCATAAACTGTAGGGGTTGCGATGGCTCAATTGGTTAGTCCCCTGAGCCGGCAACCTGCGAGTTGTAGGTGGTGTAGGTATGATTCCTTCTATCAGTAAAACTCCTTTTGTGCGCATATCCTTTACTTTATGCTGTGTGTTGTGTTTGGTGGAGCTTGAACAAACACAAACATGGTCCTTGCGCCATAAAACCCACATGTTCCGTCTATTTCATTAGAAGATCGACGAGGAAAACTGCAGATTACAGAACTGATATATGCGTTTGAGTCTACAAGAGGGTTATTTCAATCCAACTGGCTTTTATAATTCAGGCCACGCAGCCTACCAACAAGGTGCCGGACAAAGAGTAGCCGGTATGTTACGCGAACTGTTGCAGTGGTTGGTGAGTAACCCAAACCATCAATCAATATATCTAAAAATATATCCCAAATAAATTCCACCCAATATAAAAGTCAGTCTATCATTCTCGGTGTCCTCACCTCCAATTGAAGGAAAGAGCCGCCCGCTGATCCCATCCCAGGCGCCTTCAGCTCTCCAAAGAGCCGGACATTTCATAGGGGGGGGGGGGGTGCAGAGCGGCTCCCTACTTTTAAAGACCCAGTATCAGTCCGGATCGATGGGCCGGCCTGTCAGGAGGGATGGAATGGACCAGTGCACCCTTTGACTAAAGCTCGCGTCGTTCCCACACGAGGGAGAGGAGAGAAGGAAAGAAAAAACAGGAGATGGAAGGGAAGTGAAGCCAAGAAAGAGAGGAAAAAGTGCTGGAAGCTGTCGCGTATCCTTTTTAGTCGGGGACGGAAGAGCCATATTGATCAGCTCACACACTTCGATGACCCTTTTGCGATATCTGGACCGTTTTCCCCGTCTTTTGCCAAGCGTAAGAACGGAGAGGAAGAATATCTTAATAAGGGAAAGAGAGAGAGAGAGAGAGAAATTGCGGAGGAAGGCTTTTGAGGCGGTCCGGTTTACCAAATTGATAGACCCGTTTTCTTAAATAACGTTGCTCTGGGTTGGTTGTTTTGGGGTTTTATGGCGCAAGGGCCATATTTGGCCATGCTGCGCCAGACACAAGACATACAATATCAAGTAATAGACACTCACACAATGAAAGTTTTACTGACACAGAAGAGAGAAATACACCCAGGGAGGAATGCACCTGGTAGGAGTCGAACCTGCGCCGCCTACAATTCGAAGGTTGCTAGCGCAGTGGACATACCCACTGAGCCAAGACGGCCCCACGTTGCTATGGGAGGATGGTGCTAGCTTTTACATGAAGGAACCATAGACGTGGAATACAAGTAGACTGAGCACTACTATTAAGAGGAGCTTCAGAAAGTGTGATCAACATGTCGACTAGTAGTCACGTGACGACTCTGAAAAAATTGATTCGACAATTTGCATTGTAGCTTTTTTAAATGTAGATGTGTGAATGCGTATTTCTAGAGTGGTCACAAAAATAGTGAAATTGTTGGTCTATTACTATATCGTGCGGAACAGTCAGATGATGAATCAATGAATGGGAGTCTTCTCCCATCCAATGGACTAATCAGATATGACTATTCTGTGAAAAATGCACTAAGTTGGCCGATTTAGCATCTTATCGCATAGCATGTCATTTTCTGACAGGGTAGGTATGTGAGTGATAGATGTGACCAATTTCACTAATGACGAGATATTTCGTCAATATATTGACGATTTTCTATGACATAAAGATCTTGTCAGTTTTCTTCCAATGATATATCTTGTCCATCAAGACACGGTCCGATTTCTTATGTTGAGATACCTCGTCGAGACAGCCACCAAGCGGGTTAAATATGAGTAGGGACTTAGCAAAACACAGAACGGTAACGGTAAATAATGTAGACATGAAACGTAAGTAGACTGAGCATTGCTATCGAGAAGGAGCTTCGAAAAGTGTGACCAATACGTAGACTAGTAGTCGCCTGACTGCTATTAAAAATCAACTATGTTGGCCAATTTGGCATCTTATCGCCTCGTTTGGCGATATAGCATTATATGGCAAGATAAGTACGTCAGTGTGTATATCTTTAGAGTTGCGACAAAAGTGGTGGAATCGCCAGTCTACTATGTCGCGCGGACGAATCAAATGATGAATCAATGGATGGGCGTCTTCTTCAGTCCCGTGGTCCAATCAGATGATGGATGTTCCTTTCTACCCTTCGTTTCCACTACTTTCGTCTGTCGGGTGAGAGACAAAAGTACTAGTCACGTTACTACTAGTTTTGGTCACATGATCCTGGGCACATAAAAAGTTTACCATTGCTCACTCTACTTTTATATTTCCTATATGGAATGAACGCCGTTGAATGTTGTGAACCTCTATCTCATGAAGTTCCAAGATCTGAATTTTGTATATCCATTTACTTGACGTTGTTTGGCGCAGCTTGTCCGAACGTGGACAATGCGCCATAAAACCCAAATAACCAATATCTCGCCAAAAAGATTGGGGTAAAAGTTATACTACAAAAACCAATATGGTGTGTAAGCTAACTGTCCTTTTAAACCCAGGCCAAAGTTCTCGTCAAAAAGAGTTGTGCATCGACATTCTAATGAAATAGATCATGTGCGCGTAGCTTCATGTTATTCCTGCCGATCACTTGGTTTGAAGATTTTTCACGTGGTTTTGTGAAAAAAATAGGAATCCTAATGTGGGACAAATTGTTTGGCTAAAGTGATTATGCAGCTTGATTAAAAACACTAGCATGCGCTTCGATAGCAATAGGACCAGTTGATTCGTAAGCCCACGTGACTTTCCGTTCTGAGATCTTACGACAGCGACTCCGTCCATATGCTCTGTCTATTTCATTAGAAGGTTTATGGAGTTGTTCAGTAAAAAGTATGGAGTAAAGTTGTGAAGTAAAAGTTGCGCACTACGTTCAACCAATCTGACGCGTAAGCTACTTGCTTTTGATGTAAGATTAAATCTTCCTTACGACCCCAACTCCATGCTACCAAAATAAGTCCCAATTAAAATCGTTATATTGTTGAAAATGCGAGCCGAACAGCAATCGTGCTTGCATATTCGTACAGCATGGAGTCCAATTCACTTCCTGTGCAATACATCGTGCGCGTGACCCGGAAATGGTGCAATACTACTGGGTGTGCGCAGCGTTTGACTCAGTCTTTCTCGGAGCTGTGAGTGCAAAACGGTTGCGTGTGGTATTTTCGTGAAGCTTTCAACGAGATCTATTGATATATACAAAACTCTGTGTTTCGACTGAACATTTTAAACCCCTGTTTTATTGTGAACCGGTGAACACTTGTACAACAAATTAAATAAACGCTTTTAAACAATATTAGCTCATTTCAACTCTCCAATATTCAAATCGTGGTCCTACGCTGCAAACTGACGGTGGGCCGCGGTGGTCCGGTTGGAGGAGTAATGGATTAGCAACCGGAGGGTTGAGAGTTCAAATCCAACCAAAAGACCGTTGTGTACAAAGGAGGCTGGTGCACATTAAATCTGTCATGGCTTCAAATGTCCTCATGTTGGTGTGGAAGTTTGGAGAGTAGGGGGCCAGCTCAGGAATTGTCTCGTCATCTGACCGTGGTGTTGTCCTCGGATCTTTTCCTTTGTTATTAATCCCAGGCCGTCACCAATAGCTCGTTGTGTTGTGACGTTAATTAAAATACTTACATCCTACGAAACTGACGGTTTAATCGGAGCTGAGCCTATTTGCTTTTTTTTATCCCACACCCAAGATATCACTAAACGTGTGGTGTAGAAGTAATTTCATAAAAAAACAATCTAATGTGTAAGCTAACTTTTATCTTAGACCATCTATCCTACCAAAATGGGGATTAAGGTCTCCATTATGTAAAGTTATGGTGAATAAGATTGTTTCCTGTAAGTTGAATCTCTTGTGACTTTTAGTAGCTTTTTTTAATGGAATGCACCACGCAACCAGCCGGAATTAGTGGCGTGGTTGCTTACGCAGTCGAAACTTTGCATAATCCCTTTTGTCTGCGTTTAATGCAAATGGTGGACTGTTTTCGACTTCAACAAATTTCCCTCTATCGGCGACTTTTGGTACAACTGTTTCCGTGGAATACATCTCCCCATGCCTTCAAAAGTTTCAATATTAAATTTGCTTCCAGTCCGTTTATTCGATTTAGCTAAAGATGCCTCATAAGAGTATAAGTTTATTTATGGCCACCCTTTCTTGTGTGAGTAAAACTTTCTATGTGTTAGTGTATGTTTGTTCATTTACTTGACGGGGAAAACATTGCTTTTTTAGATCTGACCCGTACGCCATAAAAAACCTGTCAAACAACCTTCACCAATTCACGTTTTGGAGACACCAAAATGTTTGAAAAATTCACTTTTATTTAATAAACTGCTTGAAACAAATGATTCTCTCCCCCCTGTTTTCAAACCAAATATTCATCTGAGACGGGGAAAAGTAAAACAGCAATATAGCCTTCACGGTATACAGGGTGAGTGTAAATTGTTTTCACAAAATAAGAGGGGTGATAGTACCCATCCAGACGAGCAATAATTACCATGGAATATAGGGTCGCATTCCACTCTGAGAGGCAGAAAAGAGGCAAATTAGAATTTCAACATGAACTTACAACAGTGTTGGGAAAGCGAATGAACGATACCAAAAGTTGCACAATCTGATTTATTGATCAGAGAAAAACTCACAGCAAGTGCTCAAAGTGGCGGCCACGCGTGTCGTTGCACAGTTCACACCTGCGAAGGAATGACTCGTTATCGAAGATTCCTGGTGCTGTGTTAATTTTGTCTGCGGCAACACCGATTCTCGCTACGAGATCTTCAGCCGAGTCCACAGGCGTCTGGTACACTGAAGATTTCATGTACCCCCAGAAGAAAAAGTCCAGTGGGTTGAGGTCCGCTGAGCGAGAAGGCCAAGCCACGTCCAATCCATCGTGCGGGATATGTGGCATTCAAGAAGTGCCGGACCGTGCTGGAAAAGTGTGCGACGTCAGAGACGATGACTTGTTCATGCTCGACGCGTTTCGACTTTACTCTTTTCTGCCTCTCAGAGTGGAATGCGACCCTATGTTTCATGGTAATTATTGCTCGTCTGGATGGGTACTATCACCCCTCTTATTTTGTAAAAACAATTTAGACTCACCCTGTATATGTGCAAAGTAACGCAATGTGTATGTATGAGTCAAAAAATTTAGACACTAACGGGGTCAATTTTGTACATTGGTTTTACTATCAAGCAAACGGGAACTTGATTTTGATAGTATTCAATTATTCTTTTTATTTTAATCCTTCTGGTGGTTCTCTCGACGAGGTATCTCGTCATTAACAATACTGGCCAGATCTTAGTAGATGAGATATTTCGTCTTTAGAAGAAAACTAACCACACCATGATGTAATAGGCTGGATGTCGAGATATCTTTTAGCGAAATTGGTCAAATCTTGGTGGACGAGATATCTCATAGAAACCACTTGGAGGGGCAAAGCATACAAGATCATTAGGTTCCTTAAAATATTAAACCAAAAACTATTTAGAGGGTTAAATGATTAATTTAAAATACTTAAAATTTCTAGCATAATGATTATAATGAATATATTTTCTAATCAATTATTTTTAATAGAGCTTGCTTACTTCTTTATTATAGTTACACAAACAAAATGCAGAAATTTTCAATGCTTCTATTTTGGAAATGCGTGGGGTAACAAATCAGGTGTTGATATCGTTATCTGACCATGGTTGAAAATTACGAGGTATTGTCATCGGTTCTTTCCTTTCGGGATTGATTCAGGACTGTCACCAATAGTCCTTGGTATAGCTCCAGTGCGACGTCGGCGTTAATTAACAACCTATTTACAAAGTTTGTAAATTTGAATTTTCTATCAAGCAAACATGCACTTGATTTCGATAGTATTGAATTATAATTATTTTTATTTAGAAATGAATCGAATAAACTTTTCTAATCAATCAGTTGTTTCTAATAGAGCTTTCTTAATCCTTAGGGCCGCGGTAGCCCGGTTGGAAGAGTAACGGACTAGCAACCGGAGGTTTGTGAGTTCGAATTCAGCCCAAAACCGTCGTGTACAAAGGCGGCTGGTGCACGATAAATATGTCGTGGTCTCAAATGTGCTCACGTAGGGGTGGTGTTGATGTTTGGAGAGTGGGCTGCCAGCTCAAGTGTTGCCTCCGTGCTTCAAAATTACGTGGCGTTGTCCTCGATCTTTCCCTTTGGATTGATCCCGGACCATCACCAATAGCCGGTTGTGTTGCTCCAATGTGACGTTAACTAAAATACCTCTCTTCCCTTAATCCCTATTTAAGTTACACAGCAAAACTGAGTAATTTTCAATAATTCCAAGTATGATAAAACACATTGAAATCGTATACAATTATTTCACATGATCTTGAAAATAGCGAATTTCAATTTGTTTATTTAAGTTGAATGAATTGCAGTTTCATGCGTGACGTAATTACCCTAATTACTTTCAACCCATCTCGAAATATTAAATCGATTCGAAACCGGTAACGTCTGGCGAACCACGAACTGTTTTTCTTTACCTTCCGCGTTCATAAATGAGTCTTCGTTAATTAAAACCTAAATGAGTAGTTTTTAAAGTGCGTCTGAAAGACTGTCGATGGCATTTGTCAAATGACGCAGAAACTCATTACCAGCTCTGTTATTGCTTAACTGCGAACAAGGACTGCGATCCCAAACATCTGTGGCAAACGACAATTTGTCCCAAACTATTTGTTCGCAAACCATCGGGGATTGGAATAGAAACTATTCCAAACTTGTCCCAATGGATACAATTGTGTGCTCGAAGTTAGCCAGAGTTTAATTTTTTTGTAGGCTGACTGGGCAAACTTATCGATAGCGTAGAATCCTATGTAAGAGGCAGACTTGTGACGATGTAGATCACTTTTTATCCTCTCACCGGGTAAAAGTTAAATAAAATATTTAAATACTTTCACGGAAATTGCCTTTCACTCAATAATTAAATATTAACCCTCCTGGTGGTTGCCTGGCCGCGGTAGCCCGATTGGAAGAGAAACGGATTAGTAACCGGAGGATTGCGAGTTCGAATCCAACCAGAGACCGTCGTGTACAAAGAGGGATAGTGCACTTTGAATCTGTCATGGCCTGAAATGTCCTCACGTTGGCGTGGTGCGGAACTTTGGAGAGTGGGGTGCCAGCTCAGGTGTGACCTCGTCATCTGACCGTGGTTCAAAGTTATGTGGTGTTGTGTCCTAAGATCCTTCTCTTCGGGTTTGATCCCAGACGGTCGCCAATAGCCCGTTGTGTTGCTTCAGTGTAACGCTAATTAAAATACCTACCTACCAAGTTTGCCAGAGTTTAATTTTTTATGTAGACAGACCGTTCATGGGCAAATGTATCAGTAAAGTTTCAGAATCCTATTATGTAAAAGACAATATTTGCGACGACGTATATCACTTTTTATATCCACTCTCTTATGATGTTTAAAGTTAAATAAAATATTTAAATACTTTAATGGAAATTGCTCGCACACAATAAACACTAAATCATGACATTTATGTAAGGAAATTGCAAGCGTTAATATTTGTGATAAAATAGGAGAAAGTGCAACAATATTTATACAGAAACTTAGTGAAATCACGCTTGCGATAATTTTCTATATCTGGCAAAGGCATTAACCCTCCTGGGTTAATACCATCTCGGCAAAGTATTTTGTCATTAGCAAAGCTGACCAGATCTTGATGGACGAGATATCTCGTCATTAGAAGAAAACTGACCAGATCTTGATCTCATCGTTATAAAAAAATTGGCAATATCTTGATGACGACGTATCTCGTCATAAGCAAAATTGGTCCTATCTTGATGGACGAGATATCTCGTCGAAACCACTTGGAGGGTTAAAATGTTGCACTTTGTAGTTCCATTTAGAATTGCTAATTGAGATCTAGTTTTGGGCTGTGAGTTTAATTCAGTTATTTTATGTATTGCTGAGTTTTTGTGAGATTATTATTGAAACAGATGTATTTTTGAGTTGTGAGATACATTAATCGACTGAATTATCTGAATATTTTGAGCTGTAAACACTAATGAACAATGAAGCATATCAAGGGTATTGTGGTGAATTTGTCAACCACTGCCAAAATTAACGTACATTACAATAGTTTATATAGTAATACAAACCAAATCCACCATGAAGTACTTTTTGGTATACAAAGTACTTCACTGTAATACACTGTGTTTTACGCGTCTTGATAAATTTGGGACTGGTAAACTCGATACGAACAAGCGAGCACTTTACAAATTCCAGATGGCGCTCACCTAAATCGGTGCGCACTTCTATGGATGGTCTACGATAAACAGTTGAATTGCCAATAAGATGCCAATCACTTTCAACAACTGTCTGGAGTATTGTGATAACAGACAATGCATCTATTCCTATCACGGTTTCACACTTTGTTGCCAGCCTTCTTTTTACACGGCGGCTTACATTCGGTTGCTAAAGGCATCACAGGACGGTCCACTGTCATCCATTGCATGACCAGCAAATCGGCAACCTATCAACTAGTGGTAGCATCTATCGAATTCAACCGCTCTAAATTCTGTAGGGGTTGTACTGCGGTGAACATAACCACCACTACACAAATTAACTTACAACAGAATCTATAAATATAGAGCATAATTGACGTCTATCTGTCCTCTATACAAACCTACATATTTTGATAAATCTACATCAAATTTGGTACACTTATTCTTTAGAATCCTGCGGGTAACAGGTCATATACTATTTGTCATAGTTGTGCAGAGAGCTAAAATAATTGAATTTTTAGTAAATAAAATTTTTCTTCAAATTTTTGTCAAAAAAGGGATGAACTTTTGCATCAACCTAATATTATAGGTTAGGGCTAATTAGACCGGGACCTATCTCTGAAAATGGTTTCCGAACCACTTCTAGCATCAATACTGGAATTGGAACACAGAGCTAGGCTACCAACTACGCTTGATGGATACTAGAAGATTTAATTCCCAATAAGGTGTGGTTGAAATTTGGAAAACATTACCACATACCATACTCAAAGTAACATTTTAATTTGTTTAGGTGTAATGGCAAGATTTTCACTGATATACGCACCTATAGACTAGCTATAGATCCGCCATGAAATCGATTTCTTACAGACACCCTTTCCCAGGTAAGCCTTTATAAAATACATACGAACTAAATCCATTATCCGGCTGACTTTTGACAACACATCCAGGACCGAGATGTCCATTTGCGAAGGTCCAAAAATAGCCGTGAATAGAGTTGTTATTAGTCATCAGTGATAACCCTGTCAGATGCATTGACAAATTCTTACCTTGGCGCTCTCACCTGCCATTAATGTAAAGAAATCCCTTTTTCTCCAGACATCGGACGCGACATAAATCACCCCGAAGCCCTTCTATAGAAGCCTTTGTGGAATCTCCAGTTCTTGAGAACCCCAACACATAATTGATAGATTAGAGAAGTTAAGAGCAAAATGAATTCAATATCCTACTTCCTAAGAACATTAGTAAAGCTCGGATATTGTTGAAGGGAAAGGTGGCAATAAGGAATTTGTGCCATCGTCCTCGCTTGGGTTTATTATGGTTATTACTAGCTGTAAAGCTTTCAGGTAAGAACACAACGGACTCAAGAAATCACTTATTGCTACACAAGTACTTTCTATCTTTCGCGGAGTGATCGAAACTTAGTGCATAGAAATATACTTGCAAGATGCCTGAGACTGCAACTTTGCCTACCCAAAAGTACTTTATGGTGGTTGATTGGTTGGTTTGAGGGTTTTATGGCACAAGGGCCATATTTGACCATGCTGCGCCAGACACAAGACATATAACATCAAGTAATAGACACACACAATGAAAGTTTTACTAACACAGAGGAGAGAAATACACCCAGGGTGGAATGCACTTGACAGGAATTGAACCTGCGCCGCCTACGACTCGAATGTTGCTAGCGCAGTTGACATACCCACTGAGTCACGATGGCACCTTCTTTATGGTGGAGTTGTGAGTTATATTGCAATATATACTACAAGAATTACCGGCGTTGCTCGTGTTGAATTGGTTAAACGTTGATTATAAGTGATCCGAAAAATCCCTTTTCTCTATCAGAAAAATGCAAATATCGAAAATGTACTTATAGAAAAAAATAAGTGAGCGGAAAATAATTTTTAAACTCGATTTTACATTTTTGTAGCTTCTACAATTTATTTTGGACGAAATATGTATGCTCTCTTTATCCACATTCATATAATCCGTTCACATCGTGTACATCGCACTGTGTACGACAAAACTACAAAGGTGATTGATAAATATTACAGAAGCCGATTTTGAGTTTTGGAGTGATTGTTAATGCTCTTTATTTCCTGTAGAAGTGACAAGCTTAGAGTATTATCACTACCAGTTTCCCTATCAGTATTTTTTGACTTGTACTCTTGCGCCAGGAATGCGATATTTCCGAATTCTACCATCATTACGAAAGAATGACAAATCATATTGATACGATATTATGATTAATTTATTTTCAAGCAAATACATTTTTTTGCGGCTGGAAATTCCATTCCGCATGTGAAATAACAGATTGTTTTGAAATTAAATGTCTTCAGTAGAGACGAAACAAAGTTAATCGATTACAATTTTTCAAAAAACGAAAGGTCAATATTTCAGCGTTTCTAAAACGAAAATTAATGTTTCCAACGAATGTTTGAGATGCAAATTTGCTTAGGAATAGCTTCAACTCGTATAAACAATCTCAATTTTCCGTCATTTAAGAATCAACTTTTTAAAGACATAGTTAGAATATTTTATAACCGTGACATTATTCTAAGATTAGCAAAGTTTTATTTAGAATTCGTTTTACTCTAACTGGGCATGCAGTTTTAAATCGATTATTTATGGCATTTTTTGTCAATTCATAGATCTGGTATCTAAATGGAAACTACACACCTATATAGAATGATAGATGTTTCTTGACTGTTGAATACAGCTTTCAATACAATCCAATAACATAATTTGAAAAACAAATGTAGGTTTTTAAAGACATCGTTAGAATATTTTATAACCGTGATATTATTCTAAGATCAGCAAAGTTTTTATTTAGAATTCGTTTTACTCTAACTGGCATGCAGTTTTAAATCGATTATTTATGGCATTTTTTGTCAATTCATAGATCTGGTATCTAAATGGAAACTACACACCTATATAGAATGATAGATGTTTCTTGACTGTTGAATACAGCTTTCAATACAATCCAATAACATAATTTGAAAAACAAATGTAGGTTTTATTGGTTTTAATTGCCTTGGTTGGAAGTTGGTCGACAGATATAAAGTGCCACCACATACACGACGGTCTTTGCTAAGATCGAGTTTCTAACCCGCACTCTCCGGATGGTTTGATATTTCTCACCCTAGCTGCAATACCACCATAACTCAAAATAAATAAATGAATTTATACTTTTATGCGTGCCGACTACCTAGTATAGTAGTCGTAACACATTTCTCTGACACCCAGTAAGCACCGGGTCAAATCCCGGTTTATTAGCGCATGGATGTTGTGGATTGACCATGTTCCTGTTAAGATTAACTTCAGCTTACTCAAAGAGTGCCGAAGGTATCCTGCTGGTGGTTGTCTCGTCAAGGTATCTCGTGAATAATAAAATTGACCAAATCTTGTTGGACGAGATATCTCATCATTTGAAAAAACTGACCAGATCTTGATTTCGTCATCACGAAATCGGTAATATCTTGATGGACGACATATCGTTTCGTTAGAAAAATTGGTCAGATCTGGCTGGACGATATATCTCGTCCAAACCACTTGGAGGGTAAAAAAAAAGACGTGTATAAAGACATAAACACATGCTTTTGCATGCAAAACTGACACAATTGGATTCCAATAGAGGGTTCAGTAGAGGATAGTTAATTTTTTGGGGGAGGCAAGGTGGTGGTGTAACTTGCCGGGATGCGATTTGTTTTTGACTTGTGATAATTTAAACGGATAAAAACACAAATCCTTTCAATCTGTATATCAATGGGCGATAATGACCAGAATCTCATGCTAAGAGTGTCTGAGTGTAATGGATTCAATTTTGAAAGATCTTCAGTTAGTACTTATGTATGAACACACTAACCAAAGGTTACATGATCAGTTAGTGCATGAGAAAAAGTTTTACGCTTAAAACGAAAAAAATCACTTTCATGTAACTTTCTTAAGTTAAGCCTTACTGCCTCCTTTATCTTCCATCGTTGTACTCATGTATGATCTTCATCTGATATCGTAATACGTGTCCATGCCCACCTCGGTAAGATTTCGACAAACTTTTATTGGTAGTGTCGGCAACCTTTCCAGACACAAGTTACTAGTTATTATTGAAAGTCAAATTTATTTTAACGAGTAAAAATGCAGGAGGTATTAACTTGTTTTTGAAATTTTTAGGTGAGAAAATATTTTTTTATTCGGTGACTAAGCAACAAGGCTGTTTATTGTGAATTGGCTGCATTCCCACACAGGTCACCAAGAAGGAAAGTGTCCGACGCATATTAAAGCTGAATTGGGATTCCTCGCAGTTCACCGCTCATGGTGTGGTCCATAGAGAACATTCGTTTCGTAAATTTCTTTGTATATTAAATCATAGAAAAAATTCGAACTTGATCCTATTAAAAGTGGACCATGCTTTACACTATTTTAACCCTCTGAGGGGTTCACACACATAATTCCACTTGGCAACCTGTAGTTTTCCATGCATACCTTCTAATCAATTTTGAACTTCTTAACCAATAGAATCTTTCCAAAGGATTCTATACTAAGGAAAGGACCAATTGAATCTTTCCAAAGGATTCTACTCAATGGAATGGATCAATACATTTACAAAGGATTATTTTCTAATTAAAGGACCAATATAATCTGTTCAAAGGATTCTATTCTAAAGAAAGGACCAAAAAATCTTTCTAAAGGTTGAAAGAAGCCTTGGATTCTTTCAACCAATTGATGTGGTTATTTAGTCCTTAAATGCGCTGTGGGTTAAAAGCAATTACACTAGGAAACCTTACAATAGAGGTCTGAAGTGATTAAATATGGTTTAAAACACTATCTACAGTATAATTTGTAATTGAATTGACAAGAATTTTAGGGAAGTCCTTGATGTGGTGTCCTGTCATTTCATTCAGCTCTCGAAAGGGACAGATAGCTGTTCTTACAACTCCAATACGATGTAAGCGTTTTTGAAGGTAGCTGGGGTTGATGTCAGTCGCCAACTCGCGGTGCCCTGTACTTGCTTAACGACTGACGGTTTTGTCACCATTTGTGGTATCCCAATTTTCCAAGCACAAGGTTGCCCTCGGGGACACATCTCCTTTAGGTGTGTACAAGCTTCACGGACTCTAAGGGATCCTTTCTTTTCCTATGGACTATCTTTAGTAAACACGGGAATATATTTAATATCTTTAATAAACACGGGAGTCGCGCACACTGAATACCCGAGCGATCTTTTCTGCTTTCATCCCATTACTCAATTCCCAAATCACTCTTTTCTTCTCTTTCAATTTATTTTTTACTTGACATTGTGTTTTCGCGCTTGACCAAATATGGCCTTTGCGCCATAGAACCTAACAAGCAACTGAGCAGAAGGTTAAAGTGGTTTCGACGAGAATCTCGTCTAAGATCTGGTGAATTTTGCTAATGACGATATATCCGAGACAAAACTGCGCTATGGGAAATGAAGATCTAAACAGGGAAAACAAATTGTTCCTTGTCTGGAACTGGTGACAGTTTGGAACAGGTTTTTTCATCAGAAGCTGATCAATACAGTGTGGTTTTTGACGAGAAGACAAACCACCAAGAGGGTAAAACACCCGACTACTGACTTCTTCTGTCTTTGGCACTACAAGAGGGAAACTGTCAGGGAATACCTAATGGATTATTCCTCTTTGCTCCTAATCGGGACCATCATTCACCTCCATGCCCTTATAAACCAGCATTCGAATTAAGGCTTATTAGATGTTAGACAAACGCTACGAGCACTGTACGAGGTAGGTGGCACTTAGACTAGCGTAAACAGACAGATTTTTATAGTTATTCTCTCTTTTAAATCAATATAGGGACAATAATTTATGTAACTAAGTCTTATGGCTTCTTTAATTTGAATCTTTATTTTACGGTACCCCTCAGTGGCATATCTTCTGTAAGTGTGTACGGGCATTATGAACCCAAGGTACCCTAATGATCTATTCTTTTCCCATGGGGTTTACAGCCTTTGGTAAACATGGAGGTCAGGACTCTAGGATGCCCAAGCGATTTTTCTCTTTCACCTCTCAATTTTTTTCCACAATTATTTGAGATTGTCTTATGTTTGGCGCAGCTTGGTCAAATATGGCCTTTCTGCGACACGTATAAAACCGAAAACCATCACCACCACAAAAACCGAAACCAACCAACCAACCGAGCAGATCAAAGTAAAATAGAGAAGGGATAAAATGTGGCCTACCTCGAAAGAATTTCCAGTTCCGAAGTAAATAGGTACAAAAGCTAGCCAAATGATACACGTGGTGTACATTGTGAACCCGATAAACTTTGATTCATTAAAATTCTCCGGAATCTTTCGGGTCTTGACCGCGTAGACCGTGCAAATGGTGATCAGCAGCATGTTGTAGATGAGCGACAGCAGGAAGGAAGAGTCCCGGATGCTGCACTTGAGGATGACCTGGTTCCGCTTGCCGTCCGGGTAGTACTGCCGGACCCCGGGCGGCTCGAGCAGGAACCAGACCGCCGTTCCTATCACCTGGACGGATATGAGCACCGAGGCGATGGCCAGCTGCGACTTGGGGCTGATGAAGCTGGGCCGGCGGGCCGACCGGCGGGCGCTCTCGAAGATGCGCGAGATGCGGTTGGTCTTGGTGAGCAGCGAGGCGTAGATGATGGCGAACGAGAAGCCGATGCCGAAGCGCTGCAGGCCGCAGACGACCGGCGTCGGCTTGGCCAGCATCGCGAAAGTCATGAAGTAGCAGAACATGATGCCCACCAGCAACAGGTAGCTGAGCTCGCGGCCGGCCGCCTTCACGATGGGTGTGTCGTTGTTGCGGAAGAAGACCGCCATCACCCAGAAGGTGAGCATCACCCCGAAGGTGGCGATGGCCATGGGCACGATGGCGAACAGCGAGTCCCAGCGCATGTGCTGTTGGTCCAGGTCGTAGCAGCTCTGCTTGTGAGGGTAGGGCCAGCGGCCGTGGCCGCAGTCCGTGCACGTGAATTCGTCCACCACGTACTCCCAGGGGTGGCAGCGGTGGCAGATCCAGCAGCAGACGTCGCCGGACTGCGTGATCTTGACTTCGCCGATGCCGCACGGCTGCGAGCAGACGGAGGAGGTGAGGCGGCCGTACGGCCACTTCACGTCGTTGAGGTCCATGTGGAGGCCGTCGAACCACTTGCCGACCACCTTGTAGTAGTGGCTGCTGGCGTTCTCGTCGCGTTGGTAGTTGTAGATGGTGTAGCGCCCCAGGCCGTCGCCTTGACGATCGAACTTCACTTGATTGCCTCCGAGATCTGAAAGACAAATCAAGTAGTCAGAAACGGGATCTAAATATCATCTGACGGGTTATAGCACGAAAAGTCTTCACTTTGCTGATGACGGAAAAATAACGAAACACGTGCGCAGTTTTTCACATGGTAATGGTAATTAACGTCGCCCTAAAGCAATACTAACGAGTTATTGGCGACGGTCCGGGATCAATCCCCATGGGAAAGACATGTAATTTTCATCAGCATGTAACGGTCAGATGACCGAGAACAACACCTGATCTGGGTCCTCACTCTCCAAACTTCCACACCTCGCAACGGAAGGTGTAAAGTGCCCGTGTACACTGCCCGTGTCCTTGGTTGGACCGAGTTTCGAATTTGTAACCCTCCGATTTCTAATCCGTTATTCTTCCAACTGGGCTCTAAAGCGACCCTGTTTTCATGGAAACAATTTCTTTCTGAACTTTCGTTACCTGTTTTCTGACCGGTTGGAAAATTGTGAAGGACTAGCGTGATAGACACAAGTTTGTGCTTCGATGGCCAATCGGCCAAAGTCGATTCCCAAACTCACTTGACCTACATTTCTGAGATGTTATGACATTGACTCTGCCCTACATGCTCGCTAGCAACTTTCGAGTTGTAGGCGGCGTAAGTTCGATTCCTCCATGGATGTACTTCTTCTCTATGTCAATAAGGCTTTCCTTTGTGTAAGTCCATTTACTTGACTTTGGCGTAGTTTGTTCAAATATGCCCCTTGTGCCATAAAACCCTAAACCAACCAAATATCACCATTCATACCCATAACTATTTCATTTCACTAGTTAGTTGCGAAGCATTAACATGCAATTATTTCTTTTTATTAATAGTTTTGTCTTAAATATAATAATTTGAATAGAATTGAAAAATAACCGAAATCTGGAGTGATAGATTTCGGAACAAACTAGACGGAATGTGTGTGCGAATATTTGACTACCCCTACCCAAATGTTCTCCCCTGATGCATTTCGGGTTTACTTCAAAATGTTTTTATTCTATAAAAAATATCCATTAGGCGTAAACAAAAGCTAATATGCTGCCATATTCTTTAATTTGCAGAGAGTACTACTTTTTGAAAATAAAATAAAAGTATGTTTTGTAATTTAACATCAGAAGAACATCTTAAGAAGTTTGTAGAAGCTAATCAGTTTTTAATCCGATGGCAGAATCTGATTGGTTGATAGACCCTTCTGCGTCACTATCTTTACCCAATTATAGTAAGAATAAATTGGCTATTGGTTTCACGACCAAAGCTAAAAATAGAATATTTTAGTTTTCCACCATAGATAATCAACTATTCATGTTACCAGGGAGAATTCTGATTTCATTTGGTTACAAACTTCGAAGCTATTTTAGGGAAGATATTAGTTACTGAAATACAAGAATTTGCGAGCCAGATTATTAAAACTCTACACATTAATCACCGAAGTTATTTATTTTATCTTTTGATAAGATAATTAATGCAGCAAAGAAGCAAATTTTATCACCATTAATCATAATGATACATTGTTTGCAAAAACCAGCTGTCATCGGAAAGTCATTATTTTCGCATAACGCTATAAGATGCATAAAGCGAGATATTCCTTCATTAATATTTTGTCCCGCCTGAACACCCAGCTTTTTGTCACATTTTCCCACACTTTTAATAGGAATTGATTTTAATTCCTTTACCACATCAAATGGTCTGTTTGAAAATACGTTTTATGCAAAACAATATTGCATTCTTTACTTAAGTATATGGAGTTTTAAGGTGTATGTATATACTAGAAATCACAAAAATAGACAAGAAAATCGATATTTTGTATTGCTTCAAATATTTTCCAACTCCTTAGCTTTCAAATGATACCAAGATCTTGTAAATATTCGAAATAGTTATGTCGTTACACGTTACTATAGTCAAACATGTTTCTAAAACTTTAAACTCAATTTCTGAAGAACTGTTTTTGCAATGGGATGCTTTGTTCAAACAGAGATAACTCAACAATGAATTAATCTATTATAAGTATTTTTGTGTGTCATTACAATCTATCTATCAGTGGGTGTTTTGACACTCAGTCAGTCATTAGATAAGAAATGAATTTTTAGTTGATATTTAAACGTTGACATTCTTGAAAAAATCGTGTGATTTTTTAGACTTTGGTGAATAAAAAGTAAAACAAAACTTATTATTTCTAGCAACTTGAAGGAGGGTCAAAACATGAAGAATAATGTTAGCAGTAATTTTCAACACGAATTGTCTTTCTGAACACATTAGAATTTGAGATATCACTGTTAAAAAACATGCGAATTAGCTAATTATATCTAAATTGGATATTAATAAATAGCTTAATCTGAATTTTTCAGACTGAAATGAGTTTAAGCACAAACATGACCTATTGTAAAAAACTGGATTTTCAAGTCAAAATTTAAAAATCTACATAAGTATACATAAATCTAAGCTCTATTTGTATAATTTTCAAAATATTAATAATTATAAATATTTTCCATGTAGTTAAATAATTTTGGGTGATGTTTATAACTAAATGTAGTAGAAACCATGCAATAGTAAGTTTTAAAGCCATTTTTTAAGTTTCCCTCCTTTCTATCTACAGTATAATTTGGAATTGTATGTGTCAGAAAATTTAGGTAGTCCTTGACGTGGTCCCCAGTCATTTCATTCAACTCGCAAAGAGGACAGATAGCCGTCTTGCAACTCCAGTAATGTCTTTGTAGGTAGTTGGTGGGGTACGCTAAGTCGCCAACTCGCGCTGCCCCTTGTTCTCGCAAAATAAATTTTATCGCCATTTGTGGCAGCCCAATGATCCGAGAAAAAGGTTGCCCTCAGGGGCATACCTCCATTAGGTATGTACGGGCTTCACAGACCGGAGGTACCCTAGTGATCTTTTCTCTTTCCAATGGGTTTACTGTCTAATAAACACGGAAGTCGCCTCCCGGGATACCAAAGCAACCTTTTTCTGCTTTCATCCTACTATTCTATTCCTCAATCCCTCTTTTCCCTTTTACGACACATTTTACTTGACATTGTGTTTGGCGCAGCTTTGCCAAATATGGCACTTTCACTATAAAACTCGGATCTTTCTCTTCGGATTTGATCCCAGACCGTCGCCAATAGCCCGTTGTGTTGCACCAGTGCAACGTTAATTAAATACCTACCTACCAACACCCTAAAACCTGAACCACTCTGAGGCCATCTCCTTCAGGTGTGTACAGGATTTACGGACCCGAGGTACCCAAGTGATCTTTCCTTTTCCCATGGGGTTAACTGTCTTCAGTAAACATGGGAATCGCGCTTCTGGGAGTACCCAAGCGATTTTTTTCTTTGCCAAAAAACCCTTGTGCCATAAAACTCAAAACAACCAACCAACGTTTCGTCCCACTGTATTTCCTAATCACTTTCTCCCTTTCACGATATTTTTTGCTTGAAGTTGTTCGTCTTGTTTGGCACAGCTTGGCTAAACATGGCTCTTGCGCCATAAAACCTAAAAACAACCAACCATTCTTAAGTATCATGAAACATTTAAAAAAGATATTGTAACTTTATTGTGAAATTATGTGCATAATATATATAATAGTCGATTTTTATGTATTTGATCACATTTGATAGTTACAAGGGGAGGAAAAGAAATTAGGAAAATAGATAAGGCCCTGTTTGATAACTGTTTGGTAGGAAGGTAGTTAATGAACGTCGTACTGGAGCAACGTAATGGGCTATCAGTGATGGTCCGGGATCAATCCTGTAGGGAAAGATCCGAGGACGACACCATGTAATTTTGAATCATGGTCAGATTAGAACAAAATCGACATTTGAGACTACGCCAGATTTGACGTTTACCAGTCCCCGTATACTCGACGATCTTTGGTCAGACCGAGTTTCGAACACGCAACCCTCCGATTTCGAATTCGTTACACTTCCAATTGGGTCACCAAGGCCCAAGATAAAGGATAGAATGTAATATAATTGGTGCAATTAGGAGTTCAATTCACATTCCAAAGGAGCACAAGAGGCAGATAGCCAATCTGATCCGAAAGAAAGGTTGAAAAACGCAAGAGCTGTGGAAATAGTTTAGGGGATGGTGGTAATTTTGGTGGACAGTTTCGTTTGGGGAGAAAAGAAAATATTAGAAAAAATTGGTTTAGCGTCAAAAAATGCCGAATCGTTTTTGAACAAAGGAATTGGATGAAATTGAAGTTGAAGTTCAGAATCTAATTGTGGTAACGTGACTGAAGTGCTCATTTTGTCATGCATTTTATTGGAAATTAGAATTGACACCAGTAAAAGTAAACGAAATGCTGCTATCCTGTATATCTTCGGATAATTTTATTTTATTTAGAGGTATGAAATCTCTCCATTAATTGATATGTATAATTTATTCGTTAAAATTGTATTGAAATAAGATTTGAAATGTGAGTAATGAGCTTTGCCATCAATAGAGATAAGCAATTAAGGAAGCGAAAGCTTAGTACAAATGCAATGCACGGGTCTACTAGTTATACTTTATTTAGTAAGCATTACAATTAAAACAACACGATAGCTTAGTTATCTTATCTGCAAAATATTTGAAAGTTTCGTTCCAATTGAATATTTAGATACCCAATCGAGCACTTAGCTTTCGAGTAGCAAAAACTGACCTATAAATCGACAAATAAAACCTAGGTTATGCAAAACTATGTCATTGCGAAACACTGACCCTGTTCATATGAAGCGTTATCCATCGCCCTTTTTGATATCAACACAAAATGCTGGTATCTTAAGTACAGTCGCAGAAAAAAAACGAACCCCCTTTTATTTATTCATAGAGCAAATTGAAAGATATCATTCAATAGGAAATAACGTCCTCTACAAATTTAAATGCAAAGAATTGCATTAGGGGCTGTCTTCATATACAATTTTGCACAAACAGCAAATTTCAATGGAAACACCATGTTTTGATGCCTTAATCAGATTCGGCATCGTTAAATTAGTCTAAATATGAAGTTTTATGACTATCCGGAGATATTCAATGTCAAAGTTGCTGTCAATTTCAGGGATTATTTCCCCATTGAAAATATCGCTATTCGTAGATCGAGATTATTGTAGTTATATAATAGTTACCGGAATTTCAAATTTGAACATTATTTCATACGTATTTTCAGCGAGTGCAAACGATCCGAGAATTATTATATTTATTATACAAGTGAAAACGATTGGGGAATTACATGTGCAAACGATCCGAGAAATATCTGAGGTTTGTCAGATGTTTTTTAAACTTTTGGTTGCCCCCTAAAATCGCAATAATGAGGAAAATTTAATGTAACGCAAAAACTAACGATTGGAATGAGCTTAAATTTTGCATGATCATATTAGAAGTTCTTCTGAATTGATTCCCATCAAAATATAGTAAGGTTCCAATTCATAATTTTTTCTAACATTAATTTAATAATTATTATTGCATACTAAAAACTATTTTTAAAATAAAATATTAAGTGGATTTTGTTTGGGTTGATTAAGAGTTATATGGTACAAAATATCATCGATTTAGAAGTATTATTTAGGAAGATATCCATAAAAATGTAAGAAACGGATTTAACATTAAGAGCTCCAATCTTCCTGTATTCATAACTTCGAAACGATAAGACCTGACATGAAATTTGGTATCTGAAATTCAATTTTGATATAGATTCGAAATTGAGTGTCGAAATAGGGGGTTTCCATTGGAAATTAGGAAGTAGGTGCTCGATTTAATATGAAGACGGCCCCTTATGCAGATTTTATGCATTTGAATTTATAGAAAACGTTAGTTCCTGTCGAAAGCCATCTTTGAATTTTCTCTACTGTTAAAATTGCTCGAATGAGGAGGGGTGGTTCGTTTTTTCCCCCGATACTACATATATAGCTCTACTTGAGCGAACGCATGCAAAAAAAATCACTGAAACTTCCGCTTTTGACCACTCACGCGCTTCGAGATTCTCCTTTGGTATTGACGTTTCGTCGGCGTTGTGAGATGTAGGAAGGAACTACGCTGTTCACATAGTTGTGTTTTCTCAGCGTTAGGACCTTTTTTATTCCCCCAGCCTAAGTTTCTATCTTTGTGATCGTTAGAGTAAAAATTTCAAGATTTCAAATCAGCGAAAAATTTTACTCCTGATCGATTTCTAAAATGTGATTTTCTTTTCATAAATAGTTTTTCAATTGTATCTAATATTTTGGCAACACATTTTAGCTGCATTTATTTTGTTTTATCAAGAAGATATCACTTTAATTCTGTATTTTGTTGCATTAATCTACTGCTTTATTTTTACAACCCTAAAAATTGGACCGCGGTATCCCAGTTGGAAGAGTAACGGATTAGCAATCTGAGTGCTGCTCGGTCCAACCAAAGACCCTTCGTGTACACGGAAGCTGTGCACGTTAAATCTGTCGTGGCCTCAAATGTCATCAAGTTGGCGTGGTGTGGAAGTTTGGAGAGTTAGGAGCTGGCTCAGGGGTGTTGACCTCGTCATCTGATGACCGTGGTTCAAAATTGCGAGGTGTTCTCGGATCTTTCCTTTGGGGATCGATCCCGGACCGTCGCAAATAGCCCGATGTGTTACTCCAGCACAACATTAATTACCATTTCAATCATTAAAATAGAGTGACATTTAACCCTCTCGCTGCTCATCCCGCGATTTCCGCGGACAACGTAGAAGTAGCAAAATTTGCGCATCCCGCGATTTCCACGGGGATGCATTTTTTCCGTCTATTTAACTCTTTCCCCATTCATGGTTTCATTTTGGCTTTTCTGTGATGTTTAATTGTATATTCAAATCTGGGTTAACAGATGACTTTAGATGTCCACATTTCTGCGAAATATACAAGCATTTTTTGCAGCATTTTGCGCGCTCTTTTCAAAGCTCAAAGATGTCTGGCAGGAAGCGTTTCGCGAGTGATAGAACCTACATATCTACGCGTGCGAGAACTACCTTATTTATTATCCATCTAGAAGTCGAGCGCGAGCGTGATTTCTTATTCGCAGTGGGGAGTTGAGTTGCATACCCGCTGCAATTCCATTAAAAGCTAGACGAAGTTATTTTTTGTTTTGATGTTCTCAATACAAAATGTGTACCATGAGTTGCAATTTTCATTCATTTTTTTAAATCCTCGAGTTTAATTAAACGATACGGCCTGTGGAAGTTTTCGTATCTGTGTCAGTATATCAATGGTGTTCCAAACACGCATCTGTTGAACCGTTTCTATCGTAGTGAACACGCGACCTAAATCTGAACCCCATACACAGTACATAGTTTATACTCAGAATTCAAACCCGCCGTGACAGAAGTAGAGCTGGAAGAGTAAATGTACGTTTACGGACTCAGAGAAGGACAGATCAAATACCTTATTCCCAAATATCCATTAGCAAATAAGCATTATTCCGCCATCTAGGGCTCGAGAACCTAAGACCTCGCATTGCAGTGTCAAAGTTCGACGAATGTAGACTCGCTCTTCATCAAACGCAAACGTTGTAAACATTTCAGGAAGGGGGAGGCAGCTAAAAGCTATCGGTGATTGCAGATTATGTTAATGAGTTGCGACGGGGCCATTGCAGACTTTGCATATCCTTGCGTCGATGACGTCGGTTCATGCTGGAAAGCACATCGTCATTAGTAACGCTTTTAACCATTTATTGCGCCCGCATAACCTCGAGTCGCTCGGAATGGGGAATAATAGAATATATTCACGAATTTCTATTGATTACGTTGGCACGGTTGGCCATATCCGTGCAGCCTGGATTGAGAAGTGGGTTCAGGAGCACTGCTAAATGTTGCACGAAATCATTTGCAGTTGGCTGTTCTCGATGCAATACTGCGCTATGTGTGTAACTATTTGAAGAGTTTATACTTAACCCCTTAAGGGGTTTCTACGCATATATCCGTTCTGCAACCCTACGTGACTTCTAATCAGTTTTGGCATTCCTCGTCAGTAGAATCTATCCTGGATTCCTTCCACCTATAGATGTGGTTATTTATTCATTATTTGTGTGAAAGACATTAATCATTATTAGTGGTGAAAAAGTGATACTGCTGCATATATCAAAGGGAAAATGAGAAATTCATTATATTTTGAAATTTGGTTTAAAATGTTGCTTAACCTATGCTTTTGATACAAAGTTTGAAGTGTTTCAGTTGTTCAATTGCATTTGTTTTACAATTGAGTGAAACACTTATTAAATGGAAGAGTTTATTTGATTTATACATATACAAACTATTAAGTAAATTAAAATATTGACAATAAATGGAAAGTTAAGGCCGCATGGGCTAATTTATCAAACTTTTTGGCCACGTTTTATGTAATAACTTTCACACAACTACATATTTTTGGTGAAAACTTTATATATAGTCTTTAGTAGAAAACAGTCTGCGAAAATTTTGTAATAATCTGATTATAACTGCAAAAGTTGATCTTGGAAGTCCCCTTAACTAAGCGACTTGAAAAGAAAATTAAAACTTGTTTCCATATTAAATTCCACAAATTATTAATTTTGTTCCAATTCGTCTATTGAACTTTAGATGGTTTGATATAAATTATTGTATAACAAAGCACCATTAATACGGAACAATTATTGCTATAAAAAAACTAACAAATACAAACAAAACACATACGGATTGACTGGGATCTTCAATGCTCATTCAATGGACACAGGCTTTGGTTACAATCTTTTTAATAGAACTTATTTCATTGTAATAGCGTCTATGTAACTACGAAACAAATATTTTTGCATAGTGATGTACCTCATAACCAAAGCAAATTTAGATAGTTTTTCGTAAACATTTTGTCTGTTTTCGTAGTTAAATGCTTTTTGCCTTAGTCATTCTTACACCGAATTATTCACTTTATTTTACTGATATGCATTTTCTTTTTAAGCCATAACTAGTTCAATAATTTAAAATGAGAATTTAACCATTTAGTTGATCGAACTGCTTTAAAAGTAATGTATATATATATATATATATATATATATATGTGTGTGTGTGTAGGTAACCACGTCACAGCGCATGAAAAGGCGAGGTAAAACGAAAGGGAGGACAGATCACTAGAGTACCACGGGAATGTGAAACCTCTGTTTAGTTGAAGAAAAATAAAACCCCTGAGGGGAGAAAATTTCCTTGAAATTTATTTTTCAAGGAATTTTTTTATTGACAGTAAAATTCCGCATTAAACGTCAATATCACTGATATTGACATTTAATGCTGAATCACCGGAAATGCATTTGAAAAAAATTCTCGATTTAAAATCGATCAGTCTGATGGACTAAATTTTCAACACATGTAAGTTTAATAATGTTTATAGATGAATTTAACATCAAAAGCATACCCGGCCTTTCAAAGACTCCCAAATCCCTCCAAGAACCTACAAAACAAAATCCCCAATAAACTTCCCTCTGCAAACAGTCCAAAGCTAACCTTAATAAAAGTGTTTTGTACCTTAGTGTACAGACCTAATGGAAGTGTAGTATCAGAAATCAATTAATTGATTGGAGGGAGTGTATTTTGAAAGAAAAGCTGAATGTTAAGGAAAGAAACAAATCGGCGCTCTGAGATATACTGTATGCAGATGGATGTTACGCTTAGAAGTGTTTGTGTTTCCAATTACAAAATGTATTTAACTCATGTATAAATGTTTGATTGTTATTTATTTAACTACAGGTTCAATGTAGGTCACAAGTCAAATCGATGAAAATAATTTACAAAAGGGTTCTAATTGTTCTAAAAATTCAAGACTCATTTTTTCTATTTTATTCTAATCTTATTTCATATAGAATTCAATTCCAATTTTTACGCATGCTAGTTAAGATTGGGTTACGGCAAATTAAAGGCTCGTGACGGAATTACATTTATACTATTTAAAATTGAGACGTTCTGGTCTTCTGGCAGAAAGTTGGATTCCGTCGCGACTGGTGTTACGTACGAGTGACGAAACTGCGATCTCCACATAAATACTATACTTAACGTTACTTTATTTAATCTCTCTTACAGTAATGTTAAATCTATATAAATAAAAATCGAGTGTTTGTACATTGAATATTTTCGACCCATTTGAAGTTCTCTATCCGTTTTGGGTCCTTCTGATGCAAAATCCGTTTCTTGAGCGTTTGGCATCTGTCTTCCATCTGTCTGTCTGTATGTGTGTTCCCGTACTACATCCAAACATTTGATATATTTTTATGAAACTGAAAACAAACAATATATTTTCATGAAACTTTGCGTACGGGGAGTACTTACATTCAGTTAGTGACTGAACTTGGTTTCATAAGTCTGTCTGTCCGTCTTCCTTTCTATGTTCGATTTTTCTGTGTTTGTGCAAATATCACATAAAATTTATTCCACATAATTTAATGCAATGTTCTATATGTGATAAATCATATTTTAATTTAGTGATTACGTTATTTTAAATTCCTTTGCTTAGATATTTAGGCAAGTTTCGTGCTAAAACATCTGAGTAACTCTCCTTAAATCAGCCATAATTTGGTAGTTTTTGAGAAGCTGGAATGTATTGTATATTGAGCATTTCAATCACTTAAATTGTTTTACCATACTGCATTAAAAAGTATTTTTACGGAATTTAAATTCTAATCCTTTTTTATTTTGAGTCATTTATTTTCTTTGCAAAACAAACTATTTCCGAACATTTGGGATAGACTATATTATGCAACGAAACGGAAACTCGTGTTCGTATGTCAAGTGTAGTGATATTTTCTGTTTTTTGCACTCCGAATTAATTTCGTATTTTTAAATTTTGTCTAATTTTAGTCGTTAGTTGTAGCAAGTGGGCGAGATCAAGAGATAAAAAAAGAATCACGAATCTTTAGAACAACTTATTTTTCCAGCAAACTTTTCTTCTGTTTTATTACGTTGTTTTGTGTTAAATTCTGTTTAAAATATTCACTATTTTAATAAATTGTATTTCCTATTCATCACACTCAACACCACCACAAAGTACCCGATTTAAAAGCCGTAAGTATACGTAAAGTATATCCGTAACGATAGATGTTTAAAGCCGTTGCTATTCGACAATAAGGTAGGTAGTTAATTAACATCGCATTGGAGCAACACAACGGGATATTGGCGACGGTCCTGAATAAATACAGAAGGGAAAGATCCGAGGACAACACGTCATTTTTAACCACGGTCAGATGACGAGGTCAACACCTGAACTGGCACCCCACTCTCCAAACTTCCACACCACACCAACGTGAACCCGTAATAATATATTTTGTTTTTAAATCCGCTGTTATTAGACAATAAACAAATAATGTCGATTTCTGTGCCACATAGGTTGAAAAAAATCTAACGATCACTATTAAATATTTTCCAATTTTGTTAACTATTCTCTATAAAAAGCACACCGTCATCAGATCTCGTGCATAGGTTTTATTATTCCACTAAAGCTGAACTGCGTCTCCTCCAGACACTTACGGAGCCAGACAAAAAAGGTAAAATTTCAATGGAGAGGAAGTGTATGGTGGATGGTCTGCTTTATATCAGAATTTCGGAAGAAATTTTTCAAAAGTTTTGCTCTGAGAGATAAGGAATTCAGACAATCCCGTACAAAAGAACGTTTGCTCTGACGAATAAAAGAGATCCTCTTCCGTTTTCAAAGATATCTTCCCTCGTGGGGTTGTAAATTTCGGAGAATAAAATGTATGGAACAGCCGTAAAATTTAATCGTGTGCCAGTATCGACGCAGTTCAAACATTGCAAGAGCTTGTAGCTCTTATTAATTTGCATGCCTACTGCGAGGTGAATTTTTCTCTTTTACTATCTCTTTAACCCTCCAAGCGATTTCGACGAGATATCTCGTCTATCAAGATCTGACCAATTATGCTATTGACGGGATACCTTGTCATCAAGATATATACTGTAGAATGTTCGATGATCTGGCCAGTTTTCTTCTAATGACGAGATATCTCGCCCATAAAGATCTGGTCGCTTTTGCTAATGACGAGGCATTTCGTCAAAAAAACCACCAGGAGGTTTAACCCTCCAAGTGGTTTTGACGAGATATTTCGTCCATCAGGATCTGACCAATTTTACTAATGACGAAATATCTCGTCATCAAGATATTGCCGAATTTGATGACGATGAGATCAAGATCCTGGCTAGTTTTTCCTAATGACGAGATATCTCGTCCACCAAGATCTGGTAAGTTTTGCTAACGACGAGATACTTCGTCGAGACAATAATCAAGAGGATTAATGTCCACATGATGCGTTGTTTTTTGTTTTTCCAAGCAATACCTTAAAAGTATAACAATAATTGCTTCAGAGAATAAAATAAACGCTCTTTTTAATTCAGGGCCAAAGGTCAAAATGAATTACCCTGAATTCAAAGGTCACGTAATGCATCATCGGAAAGTTTATACTTTTATCTATAAAATAAGCCCTGTATGAGTGATCGAACAATCACGTTGTCGTGGTGCTGAAATTTGGAGTGTGGTGTGCCAACTCAGGGGTTGACCTCGTCATCTGACCGTGGTTCAAAATTACGTGGTGTTGTCCCTTTTGATTGATCCCGGATCGTCGTCAATAGCCCAGCGTTGTGTTGCGCCAGTACGACGTAAATTAATCTACCTACGTACCAACTATCTGAGTCCTCATCCCCATATTCCTTCGGGGTCAGCAGAGCGTGTTTGCCCACTGAGCTAGCAACCTGTAATTGTAGGCAGCGCAGGTTCGATTTCTCTCTGTGTATATTTCTCTTCTGTCGCATTAAAGCTTTCCTTGTGCGTTGATGTCCATGTACGACGTTTGGCATAACTTGGCCAAATATGGACCTAACCTCAACTTCCAACAACCAATTCAACAAACCCTATATGCACTCAACACTAACTTTTATATCCGAATTCATTCAAAAATTTAATTCCAATGACAAAATTTTCCAACCAACAATCAAATCCCATACACTTTTGAAAGATTAAATTACACTTGGAGTGAAGTATTTACTTCTACCTTCTCGAAAACGGATTTTTAATTACGAGCTATTTCAAAGCATTTCATCGCATTCATTCATTTCCGAGCAGCTCTTTAAGAACCAGACTTGATGACAGAGCTCATTCCGAAAATGAAACACAAACCTCCGTAATTTAAAAGGCTAATCCTTTGACTTAACCCGGTTTTTTATGGCATCTCCATTAGGTTGTTAAAACTATAAAAAACCCGCCTATAATGGCCTCTTTGTCATTTTATAACCCGAAATAGACCATTACTTTTTATCGATTAAGCTTTAAGCGCGAAATCTATTGCAGTTTTCTTTTAGTGTCGGAGGTGTGTCTTGACTCATCCGCTGTTGTTGTTGGGGATCGTGCTCAATGAAGTTCCTGTGATTGGTGGAAGTATACTTGGATTCCACTTTTATTTCTTAGGTAGTTGGGAACGTGAATAGGTTGGGAGGATTTATACAAGTTGAACTTAAAGAGAAACGGCTTGTGCTTTAACAAATTAAATCATTTGAGGATACGTCTTTATTAATTAAAGCGGTAGGTAGTTAATTAACTTCTCACTGGAGCTGTTGGCGACGGTCCGGGATCAATCCCGTAGGGAAAAAGCCGAGGACATTACAGATGCAACATCACATCTTTTGAGGCATGACAGATTTAACGTGCAACAGTCCCCGTGTACATGACGGTCTTTGCAGTGGCATTCGGCAACATAAATACAAGGAATTATCGGTTTCCTTTCCAGAAATAAGCAATCTGACCAAAAATAAGTGATCTTTTAAACTGATAGATGATTTTCTCTTCCAAAATATTCTGTTTTTAAGCTCGTAATAGCATACATAAAATAAATATAATGGTTTTTCTTGTATTGTTTCGCATTTGATGTTTCGCTCAAATTAGTTTGAATACGGTTTTATAACAAGTGGTTGAATAATCCTTAAACATGGCGAAACCTGATTATATAAATGAAAGTACGAGCTTAAGTCAAAAATTATCCGCACTCTCGCTATAACACATCTTTAGGTTTGCCACACTGACTTCTGTGCATGCATGCTTAGAGTTGATACTACTGTTGTTACGTTATCGAAATTTCACCTTTATAGCGTCAATTTTCTTGCTTCTGCTTCAGACTGCAGTAAACATGGCCGCTCCTCTAGCAGTGTGCACCAAGAAGGAATAAAGAGCAGTGATCCGATTTTTATGGTCGAAGATGTCCAGGAGTTGAAATTCATCGGAGGCTTACAACACAATACGGGGATAGTGCTCTACCATTTAAAAGTGTGTATGAGTGGATCGAGAAGCTTAAAAGAGGCCGGACAAGCGAAGAAGCACGAAGGAGCAGGATGGCCGTCAACCTCCACCACTGACGAGAAGATTCAGCAAGCTCGAGAAATGGTACTGGCAAACCGACGAATTACCATCGACAATGCAGCGTGTTCTCTGCAGATTAGACGGACAAAGTGGGGGAAGCGATGCATAAATAGTTGGGCGACCACCCGAAAACCTTCTTGGTGAGAATACGCAAGCTTGTGGGCCGCTGGACCAAGTGCATCGAAAAGGAAGGAGACTATGTAGAAAAAGGACGAACTTGTGTAACCCCTACATTTGTGTAAATAAATTGAAAAATAAAGAGCAGATAATTTTTGACTTTCTCTCGTAGTATTTAAAGGCAAGGAGAAAGAAAATTTATATTTCAGAACTAAATAACAATTTTTATCTATGGGAATTCCTAAAGGGAAAGTGCAAATATCGATCTTATCATGTGACTAACTTTCATTAACCTTACACAAATCCTGGATGTATTTCTCTTATCTGTGTCCTTAAAGACTTTCTTTGCGTGTGTATGTTCATTACTTGAAGTTGCATGTCTTGTGTTTGGCGCAGTATGGTCAAATATGGCCCTTGCGCCATAAAACTCAACCAACCATTAACCTTACACATGAAATGAATCATTGTAATTAAATCAAGAAGTGTTGAATATTTTGTTATAAATTGTTTTAGCTACTTAAAGAATAATTTTTGTAGAAATATCTAAATTTTTGCAGCAATAAACTAAGGGGTCCTTTCCTTGAATATTAATTTATTAACAATGAAAAATACACTTTTTGAGATGCTCTTTCGTACATAAAAATCTTCCATACAAGAGGATCAGATTAATTTATCAATATGCAGTTTGATTTGACTAGAAAATAAATAAAATATCACTCATGAAAATTATACCTTACATTCTTTGAAAATATATTCAGATTCAATATCTTTATACCAAATTATTACTAGGAATCATTATCTTTGAATCATTCCGTTAAATGAATTTTTATTTTTATATCCTCTTATAAATTGAGTCCACTATTCATGAAAAATATAAGATTCATTATTTAATAATATTTATATTCAAGTTCAAAATATCTGAATTATTCTATTAATTGGATTTATCATTCTGGAAGCAATTCATTAGTTGATTCCATTAACGTTGGATTGATCGTCACTTATTGGTTTTGTTTGGTGCTCTACGGTCAGTTTTTACTACATAAGGGGATATTTTATTAATTGGATTTATTTCCCATGCCTAATCCTATTAATTAACTGCATATTAATTCTATTCATCGGCATAATAAATCACAAAATAATAATAAATTCAAATCCTTTTACATTCTAGGGCATAAATACAAAGGTAGACGTAGAAGCTAGCTTGCATTTCGAATTTATATTTTAGTAGCTAGTACTAAACAGAAAAATGTGAAGAAATGCAATGACAATATAGTCTTATCTATATCAAAACTGTTTTATTTACGTTTATTACGAAATAATTAATATTTAGAAGCGAATTATTGAAAGCATGTCGTACATTACGTTACAACGACTAGTCATTATCTTCAAAAGTAAAAAAACTACGGTTAAATTGAACGAATACTCTTTAAAAATCAGATTTAATTGAGAGCTTCAAACTTAATCTTATCTTTAAAGTTTTCCGGGGAAAATAATACGGTTATTCTTTCATAAAAATTCTCTTTGTCCACGCCAGTAAGAGATAAGACCTAACGTCCTATAAGTGCTCAATGAATGCAAGTTAATCTGGGAAAATATTTGCAGTTTAGGATAATTATATTGTAATGGTAAGTAGGTATAAAAAGGAAATTAAATTAAGCGAAACGGTTAGTGGGGTAAAAAACAAGATTAACTTTCCATGTTATCTACTTCGAAAGTAGGTTTTTAAAATTAAACTGAATTGTTTTGGTAATGATGATAGGTTCATTAACACATATGTGGATATCTTTTATTAAAAAGGATTTCTGTCCAGGAATTTTACATGCGTGGATGCTTGAATAGTTTTAATTTTCCATTTCCTAGTTTACTATGATGGAATTGATTATGAGGAGCATTTTCGGAGAGAACACATTGTGTGGATTTTTTGTTATTTTTAAGAACGGTTTAACTACATTTTTGTGTTTTAAGATAATTGTAGGTAATTGTTTTCAAATTTTATATTCTGTTGCAATTTTGCTGCCTTGTACGATCACATTTAAACAGAAGGTTGGAATACTTACGCTTTTAGATTTTAATTGGTCTAGATAAGTGGAGTTTTCTATTGTAATTTTTTGAGACAGGTTTTATACCGATGAATTTCATGATATTTATTATTACAAACTTTTGAGATAACAACTGATGGAGATGAATAACTGCATTTTGCTTAATATGATTTTGAAAATTTTAGCTTAATTAACAGGCAGAAAATATCAATACAAGTTGATACTAATTCTAAGTGGCATGATGTTGCTCTGTTGAAAATTTATTTTTGGAAAAATAAAATGGATTTAATAGTATGATTAAATATCGGAATCTTAGCTAGAAAATGTCTTCATAGGTGTAAGAGAAAAAAGTTCGAAACAAAACTACGCTTTCCAAAAAAAATAGTCTTTGGCAATAATGTATAATTGCTTCAATAGAGATTTAGCATTTATACATAATTTTTAACCCGTGCTTATCTTATTTCTCTGATAAACTACTGTGTGGAAGTTATAACGTTATCAGCTTCTGCATATGCAAAGTTTTTAGACGCCAGTGAAATGCAGATGCGTTTAGGAGTAGAATTCTTTGAACATTCAGGTTACATATTGACATTTGGGTGATTGATTTAATTAGCCTATTTTTTGGCTTTCACTGAAGAATATTGCCTAATCAACACTTGGCGAACTGAGCGAGGAAGGATTATTTGGATGAAGGAGTCAATTTTTCTAACGCCCAATTTCTGTTCGTTGTAAAAGAAATGCAAGTATTGTTAAAAAAGTTTGTTAAAAGAAGGGCTGCCATGCCAAAAGCATGAATGGCAAACGTCGTGGTTGGTCTTCCTCCTGCAAAATTGTTTCCACTGCAATCGCTTTCGGCTTTAAACGATAAACTTAGAGCTAGAATCCATGTTAAAGGCACCAATTGTGGAAACGCTTTGTTTACGTTCCAACCTTCAGCTAATTTAAAGAACATAATTGTTCAAAACCACGTGATTAACCTGACTTCTCGTGGAAGCTGGACTATACAATGATAACAAAATGACGCTAGAATTAATCTCTACCCCTTGTCAGATGTTGATTGCACAAAACTGGTATGCAACCCAGCAGTGTAAATCACTAACATGTCAAGATTTGTCCTCCATAACAATTCGATGTCGTCTGTTTAACCCTCCAAGTGGTTTCGATGAGATATCTCGTCCATCAGGGCCTGACTATATTTGCTAATGACGAAGTATCTCGTGGTCAACATATTGTCAATTTTTGGATGTATGATGACAAGATCAAGATCTTATCAGTTTTTTCTAATGATGAGATATCTCTTCCATCAAGATCTGGTCAGATTTGCTAATGCTGACAGATCTCTTCCATAAAAATCTGGTAATTATTTGTAACGACGATATACTACTACGATAAACCACCTGGAGGGTTAACAGAAGATTGGTCACTTGAAAAGCCCCACGTAGAGATGGAAAGGGGGTGCTGTTACCATGGGTACCCGGGTCCGAGGACAAACTAGGGAGGCCAGGAAATAAAAAAGGTTTTTGTACTGTAAAATGCATACTCTGTTTTCTAAGTTTTAGCCAAGTCGCTGTATTTAAAAATCTATTAATAAGAATATAAAGGAATAGGGAAGAAAAGTATAATGCAAGTATAAAAAAGTTCTAGGGTACATATTGATATTTTTTGAGTTGGCTGTCATTTAACTTGCTTTCGGGGACTGAAGTAGAGCTGTAGGGCCATGTTCACTTTCATACTGTTGCTGAAAATGCCCTTGATCCTTTTGATTTTACTACTGCATTAGTTAATATTATGATTTTTCTGAATACACATGCATTGAACTAATCACGCTTTCAAAAAGATTTTTATGGGGAATCGCTACATATTTCTACAATGCTTGGTAGATTATAGTAATTGCTGACGGTCCGGTATGAATCCCGATGGTGAAGATCCGAGGACAAGCTCGTTCCTACAAATATTAGACTTTATAACTTCTAAGGTATATGAATGTTCTCTCTCATTCGATGTGTGGTTTGGTTTATCGTTCTATGATAATGTTTAGCTACACAAGACCTAATTAGACAGGTATGTTCATTTTTGTTACATGGATGTCTAGAAGTGCTCTTGTCCTCTGAGTTTTGCAAGGCTATATCACACATTTAATGGATAAATAAGTAAATCTCTTGGTTTAAAGAATCCTTGGAAACATTCTATAGGACAAGGTCAAAACTGGTTAGAAATCACGCACGGAAACTGCACATTACAGTTTGGATATATGCGTGCGAACCGCTCAGAAAATAAAGAAAACCAATGAACACAAAATTTAGTAATTTATGATGTCAATGACAAAACTGTAATTTATGAATTTGAGACCCACTAGTGGCCTAATGACTAAACACGTCATTCTTAAGAAACTGGTGGATTGAAGCGCTTGATTTCGAGTTGAAATCTCGTATGTGCCGAAGTCGGGTTAGCTGCTTGAAATTTCTAAGTTTCAAGTGATTTTCTTGTGTTTGGCGAAGCTTGGCCAAATATGGCCCTTGTGCTATAAAACCCCAAATCAACCAACCCCATTTAATGAATAAATAAACATGGTTGAAAGAATCCTTGGAACATTCTATTGGCCAAGAAGGTCAAAAATGCAAGCCGAAAAGACTGCAGGTTGCAGAACGGATATATACGTGTATGCTACTCAGGGAGCCAAATGGGTTGTGAGGAAAAATGGATACCACTACAACCCTTAAAGAAATCATGAAATTTCGTTTTGTGCAAAATACATTAAAAGATAGGGTGAGAAATCTTCACCTTAAAATGTTAAAAATCTTTTTTAGTACAGTGATCTTCAAACAGTTATGTCTGAGATAATTGATGCCTATATTTTCAAGAAATATCAATATCCATCAGTACGTACTAGGAAATGTAACGCTGATAGAAAAACGCCAAAAGATCGAATCCGGATACTCTTTATCTAGAAACTTGAATGTCATTCAACCCGAGTAACTCCCCCGGACTTTTTCCAAATTCTCCCCATTCTTGGAGATCTCACCAAAAATCAAAGCAACTCCCCAAATAAAAAGATCATACCGATTTCCCCTTCATCGCAAGCGCTTTCAATCAATTTTTCGGAACTCCCCATCTGAGAGCGGGGCCCGGGATGCAACTTCTTCATGCCGGGTGCACTTAAGAATAAACTTCCCGGCTATCCAGTTACCTTTGACCTTTTACAAGCACATTTTCTCTTAACTATCCATTGCACACGGCGGGCGGATTCTGTCGATAAATGGGAGACGCCAGCGCTACCTGGAGGATTGCAGTGTCTCGCGATTGACGCTGGGGGAGGAAACGACTTTAATTCGAATTTTTGGTTTTCTTCTTTCTTTTCTTTCGCTGCTTCCCCTTGGACGGTTTCCGTTAACTCTTCCACCGGTGCCTCCGACCCGATAGCGGCGGGTGTACGTGGATTGGGACGGTGGAAAAAGTCGGTGAATTGTGTTAGCCAGTCTGAGCGTTGGACTGGTAGTGACTGGGGACTAAGTTGGGAGTGTTGATTATTTTCAAGTGAAAAAGTTTATCACAGAAAGTGTTTTGGGACACATTGGGTTGGCGTTTTTTGTGGTGTAAGGCTCAATGTTTAAGGTAACAATGTTTTTTCTGTAAAGTTAATGGACACACACGCACACACATAAAGAAAGAGCAAGACAGATGGTGAGAGAGACACACAGAGGAAGATGCACACAAGGAGGAACATGCAGAGAGGGAGAGGAGGGAGACAGAGAAAGAAACAGAGGAACAGAGAGAGACGGAGAGAGAGACAGAAAGAGACATCGAGAGAGTCACACAGAGAAGACCGAGGGAAAGATATACACACACACAGAGGGAGAGACACACAGAGAAAGACGCCCACAAGGAGACACATACATAGAGAGGGAAAGAGAAGAAGACAAAGAGAGAAAGAGGGAGGGACAGAGAGAAACACAGAAAGACACTGAGACAGTCACAGAGAGAAACCGAGAGAAGGACAAAGAGTCACAAAGAGAGAAACTGAGAGGGACAGAGAGAGAGAGAGAGAGTGTGTCACAGAAAGAGACACTGAGAGGGACAGAGAGAGAGTCACAGAAAGAGACACTGAGAGAGACAGAGAGTCACAGAAAGAGACACTGAGAGGGACAGAGAGAAAGTCACATAGAGAATCACATAGAGACAGAAAAAGTCGCAAAGAGAGTGACACGCATACAGTAATACATATAGTGAGAGAGAATGAAACAGAGGCACACATACAGAGAGGGTAAAACACAAGGAAAGTTTTCACTGAAACAAGAGAAGTGCACCCAAGGTAGTTCAGGGAATAGGCTGCTAGAGCACTAGGAAAATCTATTGAGCCATGTAAGCCCCTTGGCCATACAGGGATTCTGACCCACAAAATAATTTACAACTACATATAGAGTAATCCCTCGTTATACTCGGCTTTTGCTCTTTTAATTGTCTACGTTTGAATATTTGTTTTGAAAACAGTAGAGGGGAAAAATCGCTTGTTTCAAGCAGCGTAATAAAAGAAGTGAATTTTTCAAAAAGGTTTTGGTGTCTCAAAAGTTTGAAATGGAGAAGATTGGTTGATTGTTTTTATGTAAACGCTGTTGTTACTGTAGAATCCATATTTTTAATACACAATAATGTATAAATTTGCTTACATTTTTTCAACCTTATATGTATTTAAATGAATATGTAACTCCAGTATCCATTTCGAGTGTAGTTTTTGGATACAAATCTGCAATCATTTAAAATATTCTGTAGAAATTTAACTAAAAGTGGGTTTTAATGTTTTTGTCAAATGCTTTTATTTAGAAGAAAATAGGATAATGTATTTAACGTTATTAGTAAATTAAAAAAAAATACTGACTGAAGTTTATTATGGACAGAAATTAATAATTGTATTTAATATGCTACTCCCATAAGATTAGTATGTTCTATGTTGCTCTACCTATTTTATTATTTCCTGAGCAATCCATCAGAAATCCATTTGTTGTGCATAATAATCATGCGTATTCACTCTGAAAAGAAAAGACGAATCCTTTGTAGATCATCATTTGCGAATGTTTCTTCTTGCTTGAACTTGGTCCGAAGCCAAGCAGATACCCAAAGAGTGATGATGGTCATTAAAGATAGTCTCATTAATTAATTGGCTGGTAAAAAGTGTGAACCAGTAATTAAAGGGGGTGCTTATTGTCTTCATAATTATGAATGATGAATTTGGACATAAATTGGTTATTTTTTTAGTATTTCGTCTGCTTAAACCTTGTGTAGAAAAAAACGATCGCTCAGCAACAACCAAAAGCAAACGAACTGATTTTTCGTTATTTAGAAAGAGAGTGTCAGTCAGTACTTTAAATATATTACCGTATATAATCAATGAGAGACATTTTCTGTAAAGCTAAATGTAGACGACGCTAGTGTTTTTATAATAGAACGGACATAATTTCGGATTCATGTTTTTTCCGACAACCATATGACAGTTCAAACCGAGCGACCGGTAGAAATAACATCAAGCTGAGCGCACATGCTCCGTCTATTGCATTAGAAAGTTGACGTGGACTAAATTTTAAGGAAACTCCGTTATTTCCCTAAAGAGAGCATCAGATAACAGGAAGTAAATTCTTCGTCTTCCGATATTTTTTTACATTGAAAATACATCTCATACATGATCATCATGTCGTTGAGAAAAATTGTCCAATCCGTCAGACAAAGCGGCTCTGACGGGAAGGCTGTCAATCTTGGGTTAGTCGATTTTTGAATAGGTAGGAAAACACGTTGGGAGATAGGCTGCCACACCAAAAGCATGAATGGCGATCGCCGGAATGATTTTACCCGCGATAACTCGATATCACTGCTTATCGCATATCGCTGTATATCACTTTCGGCTTTGAACTATATGCTTGGAACTAGAATCCGCTTTAAGGACGCTAGTTCTGGCAGCGCTTTATTTGCGTTCCAACCTATCACCTAATCTAAATAATAAACTCATTCAAAACCACGTGATAAGGCATCCCAACTATACTAATTATTATAGTAATAACTCACGAAGAAAACAATGAGAAAGTTTGTTACGCTCTCAGGATGATTTTTTAAAGTTATTTGATATAAATGGGGATTGAATACTTTTAATTAAATATTCTGGAAGTGTATATTATTAAAGCACTTATATTTAAAATTATTGAGTGTCCAAGTCCGAGTGAAATGAAATTGTTACAGTACTTTTCGCGACCCCAGGATGCCCAAGCGATCTTCTCTACTTTTACCTCTCCATCCTTTCTTTTCGCAATTACTTGATATTTTCTGTCCTGTGTTTGGCGCAGCTTGGCCAAGCGTGGCCCTTGCGCCCCATGGAACCACCCAAAACAAACCAATCCCTTTTATCCTTTCACGATATTTTTTACTTGACATTGTCTTGTGTTTGGCCAAATATGGCCCTTGCGCCATAAAACCGCCAAAGCAACCAACCATCCAGCAAAAAAGAACCCAAAAGGGAACAACCTCCCTAAACACCTGTTCTCTGAACTACGATATTTGAATAACGTCTCCTAGTGCCTTCTCATTTACATCTTCCGCTTCATTTCCTACCTCATTTCTTATGAATATAAAGAACTGTTTTAGATGCGCGTCATGCGGACGCTAAATTTCATGCAATTTTCCTTTCTCTGAAAGCGACCCTGTGGAAAATTCCGAATGCAACACCTACTCTCCCCATCGGAAAGCGGGGAGCTTAGTCAGCAGTTGTCTATCGATTACTTATAGCTTATCGAGGGGAGCCCCTCTTATGAGACAATGTTTGTAGATTAACGATCCCTCCCAACACACCTCCCAGATCGTGAGAGAAATGTCTATGGACATATCCGGGTTCATACATTTCATTGGGAAACACAACGGAACGGAGTGCTTCCGATTCTTCAAAGGAATTTCGGGTTGTCGTAATGAATGAAATCCAAAAGTTTTCAAATGCATGCAGCGAATAACGTAAGAGCTGATTAATTCACCATGCAAAGTATTTCAGTGGTGTATCCTATGAGAGGGGGTTTCGCAACCAAACCAGATGGAAAATCAGATTTTACTTCCTATTACCCAAATACTCTCGAATGACACACATCGAGGTTGCCTTAAAATGTAATTTATGGCCGTTTTGGATTAATTTGACGTTTGATCTAATTGGCGTTCTCCAATCAAGTATTATAAATCAATTCGGAATTCATTCTTTGCAATTTTTATTGGCGGCATTCTGAAATAGTATTAAAAAAAACAAGCTACGTGGCGTACTGTCCGGAATCCCTGTGTTAGTAAGACTTTCATTGTGTGTATGTCCATTACTTGACGTTATCTGTCTTGTATCTGGCGCAGTATGTCAAAATATGGCCCTTGCGCCATGCAAGTCAATGAACCAACCAACTAACCTGTTGTAAATCCATGCAGGAAGTACATTCTATAACAAAAAACACAATCTCTACTACATTTAGCGTGACAGAAGAAGCCTGTCATAACTCTAGATCAAAACTGGTCCCGAAATGGCAAGGATTGGTTCTTATTTTATAGGTGCTTTCATTTAATTGGAATTCAACGAATTTTTTCTAAAGAATATCTTAAATATTTTCCAGGACCGCGGTAGCACAGATGGAAGAGCATCGGGTTAGCAACCGGAGAGTTGCGAGTTCGAAACTCGGTCTAGCCAAAGATCGTCGTGTACAAGGGACTGGTGCACTTTAAATCTATCGTGGCCTCAAATGTCCTCACGCTGGCGTGGTGTTGAAGTTTGGAGTGGGAAGAGTGGGGTGCCAGCTCAGGTGTTGACCTCGTCATCTGACCGTGGTTTAAAGTGACGAGGTTTTTTGTGTGTGTGTCCTTGGTCTTTCCCTTAGGGATTGATCCTGGACAGTCGCCAATAGCCCGTTGTGTTGTTAGTTAGTGCGACGTTAATTAACTACTTGTCAGAATATTTCCCCTGCGTAACGCGAAAAAGGGCCTCATTTTTAGTTGTACTACAATCACTATGTAAAGCATTACGTGAATCTGCTAGCGAATTAAATTTGCCGGTGAAAAATACACATTTTTTCCATCTGATTTAAGGTAAGGCAAATGTGATGAATAGTTACAAATTCATATTTTATAAACGAATTAGATTTACTACCCTGATCCACCCGAGAGGGTTTGCTGTTTTAGACAAATCAAATAAAGCCTCTATCTTAACCAGTTTCTTTGCGTAGTAGAACAGCTTTTTGAGATTTGTCTTCGTGTGCTTATATTTTCCCTCTTCCAATGGCTCGACTCGTGTTTTCAGGTCTTGTGTAATGTTCTACATTGAATTTTACTTCTATGGTTCCATGGGAACAGTGCAGAGAGCTGAAAACAGTTGCATTGACCTAGAAATTTCTAGCAGAATAAGCTGTGCAAATTTTATGATACCAGAGCTCGGTGTTAGAGAGTTTTCGCTGCTTCATACAAATAGATTTATGTTTCAGACTTCATTTAAGTTGCGTTAACTAGCATTACATCATAACAAACACGAAGGCATAACCAATTAACAAATTAATTAAGGAAGATGTGAAATATAAAGGGAGAAAACAGAAATAGACTAATTTACTTGATACTTCTGAAATAACTTTATTGCCTCAATGTTTTAACACATTTCAAGGAAATTTGGAAAAGTTTATTTAAACTTTATTTGCAATATATCAAGTAATAGAATGTAATAATGATTTATATAAATTATTTTTTTGATGTTAAGGCGCCTTACGAGAGCAAAGCGAACCAATGAAGATTGCTTAACAATCTTCGTAGTTGAATGACGGTCGAGAGCAGAGCGGGGAGCTCCCAGAATTTTATGCTCAGTGGGTTAAAAACAAAGATGTGAGAATTGAAGTAGTCATGAATATACTTTAAAAGTTTATCTAAGAAAACTTTTATGTTTTTAGTTCGTAAGTCTTGTATTAAAGAGTGGACAAGACATGTTATAAAATGAAAAAAATATGAATGAAGAATTATAAATCTTATTGCGAATTTCCAGAGTTATGTGGCGCAGCATGGGCAAATAAGGCCATTGCGCCATAAAACCCCAAAATAACCAACCCAAAAAAGTTATGATTATAAATTAAATACATGTGCAAAAACTTATCAACGAAAAACTAATGGATACAGGGTTTTAGTGAATATGGATTCTTGTTTGTCGGAAAAGATTTCACAATAGCAATTTTCGCAGATTCAGAATTAAATTTTTGATGTAATACTGTATAAAAATAATTAAAAAGCAATAGCAAATATTTTAATAACGTTTATAGATATTTTTCATTTTACATTTTTGCAAATTTCTGCATTCTATGTCAAAGTACGTTTTTAAAATAGGCTTCATAAGAATAGATCCAGTTAACATCACATAACTATATCCAGAACTTATCTGTCTTGTCTGTTATTAACATGTCTTATCTGAAAAGAAATCAGTTTGTAAAATAAACTGGCCAATAATTGCTGCAGGAGTAGAAAAAGTGCAAACGCAATTTCTGCATGCCATAAACATTTTTTAAATGATCCGTTTAAAACATTCATTAGTAACTATCGCCATTTTCCATTAACTACTGACTTCACGTTTTTGTTAGAAAGCAGACCCAGTTCAAAATCATAAATCTAACTCTCAGTTCATGATTAAGGAGAAAAAAGTACGTCACAATTCCCTTTATTGACACACCCACGAAGAAAAAATATTCGCGACCACATTTAATTCTTTTCTCTTTCAATAATGAAATAAATATATCGACAGCTTTCCGGACTGATAAGCATCTGCTCAGTCATTTGTCAGAAATAGAATTAGGAGGCATTTGTTTTCTATTCCCGTGATTTTATCTCTAAGTCGTGGAAATATTTTTATCCCAGAAATGGGATTAGAGGGAAATCGTTGGATGGGTCTGGGATTTAACATGCAGAAAATTAGTCCAGACTTCAATCCAAAAAACCTCCTTACCATTCTTTGAGTGACATAATGTTGCTTGTTAAATGAACGATGAAATACTTATGACTTCACAACGAAAATGGGGCAAATTATAGCAAGAATAATCGTATGACAAAAGAAAAACCGTTTCTTTCACAAATATATTGAAATGACATATTTAGTTACGGATAAAAATTAGTAATTAGATGAACTTTTCAAAATATTTGCATGTTGGATTAACTATATTCATTCTTCGTACACAAAGATTTCACTGCACTAGGTAAACATTTAATGCTTTTGATAAATTTATTTCGAACAAAACAGATAAAAATACATTAAATTCATTATAAAAAGATAAATTAAATTCATTCAAAGATTGCAGATTTTTGAATTCATTAACCCTCCTGGTGGTTGTGTCGACGAGGCATCTCGTCTTTAGCAAAAGTGATCAAATCTTGATGGATGAGATATCTCGTCATTAAAAAGAAAAACTGATCAGATCTTGACCTCATCATCATAAAAAGATCGGCAATATCTTGATGGACGAGATATCTCGTCATTAGCAAAATTGGTCAGATCTTGATGGACGAGATATCCCGTCGAAGCCAATTGGAGGGTTAAGATTCAGTACCAATACATTTATCACATTAACAAATTTGTAATTATATTGATTGCGGTATTGAAAGATCATAAAAAATTGATTTATGTCTAGGTTTTCTGTATTGTAATTGTAAACAAGTATGGAAAAAGGTAATAGATGTATATTGAAAACAAGAATATAAATATAATATCAAGAGATGATTTGCTAAGATAAATCAGTAAAACATAATAACTTTAGAAGATTGAGTCTCAGTGCAATTCGAATTGTATAGAAAAGACATTAAAATATTGCTTTATTTAAAAGATGTTTTCTTTAGAACTCATGAAAGTTACTCTGTTAAGCAAGAGCCTTTCATTCCGTTAAGGTTAAGGTTAGCTCCGAGTAAGAAAGAAATCTTTTTTAAAATGCTTTTGATATGTAAAGAAGAGAATAAATCTTGGATAAGAAAAGACTTAAAAGATTTAAAAACCAAACTTACTTTAAATTAGCTTTCCGTGAGCAAAGGCTTGGCTCAAAAGTCTTATAAAATTAATTCTGCACATTTTTGCAGACATTCTGTGTATATAAATTGGATTTCTCCTGGTCCTTTGTAAAAATTTGCTTTACAGCTGGATACGTTTTATGTCCACTGAATTAATTTCTTTCAGTTCCGACAATTTTTTAATTTCACATAATTCGATTAGAACCATATTATGAATAACAATTTTATATTGTGTGAATATTACCCGAATTGAGTTGATAACTAAAATCTAAAACGATTTCTATTTTGTTTCAGTAATGTTAATAGTATTTATCCTTACTATTCTGAGGGCCGCGGTAGCCCGGTTGGAAGAGTAGCGGATTAGCAACCGGTGGGTTGCGAGTTTGAATCCAACCAAAGACCGTCGTGTACGTGGGGCTGGTGCGCGTTAAATCTATCGTGGCCTCAAATGTTCTCACGTTGTCGTGGTGTGGAATTTTGAAAAATAGGTGCCGGCTCAGATGTTCACCTCGTCATCTGACCGTGTTTCAAAATTACGAGGTGTTGTCCTCGGATCTTTCCCTTCGGGATTGATCCCAGACCATTGCCAATAGCCCGTTATATTGCTCCAGGGTGACGTTAATCCAACTACCTACCAAACTAATATTCAGAAAGAGCGTATTGGCTTTGTGAATATCATAAAGAGAAGCTTTACTAGATGGAAAACACATTGCTTGACAAATCTTGGCCATATCTGGTCCTGCGGTGCAGATTCAATTCCTGTGAGGTGCATTCCTCCCTGGGTGTATTTATCTCATATGTGTCAGTAAAACTTTCATTGTGTATGTCTATTACTCGATATAGTATGTCTTGTCTGACGCAGCATGGCCAAATATGACCCTTTCCCCATAAAACCTCAACCAACCAGAAGCGTATACAAAAACAAGGCCTTAACCATTCAAGAGGGAAGGTAATTGAATTTATGTCGTATTGGAGCAATACAATGGGCTATTGGCTACGGTCCGGGATCAATACCGAAGGGATCAACACCTCGTAATTTTGAACCACGGTCAGAGAACGAGGTCAATCCCTGAGCTGGCATCCCACTCTCCAAACTTCCACACTCAGCCAACGTGGGGACATTTGATGCCATGACAGATTTAAAGAGCACCAGCTCCCATGTACACGACGATCTTTTGTTGGACCGAGTTTTGAACTTGCAACCCTCCGGTTGCTAATCTGTTGCTTTTCCAACCGCGATACCGCGGCCCTCCAGATCTTGATGAACGAGATATCTCTTCAAAAACACTTTGAGCATTTTAAAGGAGAGAAGCTCTTTTATATTACAAATCTATGAAGGCAAAACCGGAAGTATAGCTGTAGTGTACAATCTCCCGGATGTTTCATAGAAATCCAAAAAAATTTTCGGTGGACTACATCAGACTTTTCTTGTCTAAATTCGGGTCAAGACAAACTAAAAAACTCATATTTGAAAATTTTGACCTGGTGTTTTTCACTTGTAAGCCGATATGATTTTGAAGATTTAAACATGTGTGAAAGTTAAGATTGATTTTGAAAAGTTTTATTGAGTAGCAAAAATAGCGGAAACGCACGGACGGGAGAATCTGAGAACAGCTAGATTAAAGGATTAAGGGGGCAGTAACCCTTTGAACATTGTTTTAATACTCATAACAAAATGTTTTAGTGTACCTTATTCCAATACACATAAAATGCACATTACAAAAGAACGAGTCATTTGTACATTCGTAATTAAAAAATTCCATTTTTATTAAAAATATTTCAATATTTTAAAATTTCTACTCAGTCTGCAAATTTTTCAAAATTTTTTTTATATTCCATGAAGTGTTACCCACAATTTTGTGCATGGGATTACATATACCACTGCCATTTATTTTTTTACATATCTATTTGTAATACACATTAAAAAACAATAAAAAGTAATAAATTGATTTCATCAATTTTTGAAAAAGTAACTATTCATCCAAATTCTCATTACATGCCACAAAGTTATTCAAAATATCATAGTAAACA